>JAJLTT010000002.1:0-600000 GCA_030568315.1 Myxozyma sirexii | reverse complement strand
GACATTCTGCGCAAGATCTGCAATCATCCCGACCTCGTTGGGCGCGAAATCTTGAGCAAGAAGGCAGGATATAACTATGGTTCGGCGAATAAATCGGGCAAGATGCAAGTCGTCAAAAGTCTTATTCTGCTTTGGAAGCAGCAAGGTCATCGCGCGCTATTATTTTGTCAAACACGACAGATGCTTGATATTTTAGAGAAGTTCATGAGTTCTCTACCGGGAATTCGGTATTTGAGAATGGACGGATCGACTCCTATTGTATCCCGACAAGCTCTTGTTGACGAATATAACAATACTCCGGAAATAGACGTGTTCCTATTGACCACTCGTGTGGGTGGTCTGGGTATCAACCTCACTGGAGCCAATCGAGTTATAATTTATGATCCCGATTGGAATCCGTCGACTGATGTGCAAGCACGTGAGCGTGCCTGGCGGCTAGGTCAGCAGAAACAGGTTGCCATTTACCGACTAATGACGTCTGGCACAATCGAGGAGAAAATTTACCATCGACAGATTTTCAAGCAGTTTTTGACTAATAAGATTCTCAAAGATCCGAAGCAACGACGGTTTTTCAAGACTAATGATTTGCATGATTTATTCAGTCTAGGAGATTCGGACGCTGAGGGAACAGAGACGGGGACGCTGTTTGCTGGAGCCGAAGTTCAGTTAAATCGCGCTGATCTTGAAGCTGCTGATAGTAAAAAGAAGAAGGTTAAAGAAGAAGATGCAGTTAAAGGGATAAATGGAGTGGCAGGTCTCGAAAAATAGTGAGTACCTACTGCTCGTGCAAATCACTCAAAAATTAGTACTGACCCTTAGCTATAGTCGCACCGGAGAAGAGGCTGAACAATCCCAAAATAATAATTTGTCGGACACAAAGACAGGGGAAGATGAGGCCGGTGAGGAAGGTATAATGGAAAGTCTTTTTGCCCGATCAGGCGTACACAGTGCTCTCGAGCATGACGAAATCATGAACGCATCTCGCCCTGACTCGTTGCTGGTTGAGCGCGAAGCAGCGCGCATTGCTGCCGATGCCGCCAAAGCCCTTCGCGAATCTAGAAGAGCCACAAGACATGCAGAAGTTGGCACACCTACTTGGACCGGACGTAGTGGCACTGCTGGCCGAATTGCTCCTCGCGGTGTTTCGAGAGCAAACACACCTGTGTCAGCAGCTGGCTCACGTTCTGCATCACCTGCCCAAGCGGCCAATGTTTCATCGCGGTTGTCTGGCCGTTTGCCGAATTCTGGATCTAGAATGGCATCAAGTAGTATACTGGCACGGCTGCGAGACAAACGTTCCCTTGAGAAAGATGATGCTGCTCGGTCCAAATAGACGCTAGGTCAATTTCATTCATGAGAGGAAGAAATACGGTAATGTGATTTTGGAAATGTGTTCTTTTGAATATGTAATTATTTTGGTTACCGGAACTAATAGATTTGTACAATATGAAGTCACTTGGTCACAGGAGGTTTTTTACAAAGCGAAAAACGCCGTACACGGAAAGCATAATGTATTATTGCAATGTAGTTGGTTCGGCTCACATCGTAGCATGTAGTATGAAGCAAAAAAATATGATATCTCTGAGTCCCGTTATTTCAGTATTTGTTCGAAATCGCAATGCAGATAGAGAATGTAGGTCCATAATGGCGCTGAGGAATCTTGCAGCAGAGTAGCTCTAACTGGTGACGAAGAAAAGCGTGAAAGGTCCTGCTGTATAGAGTCTTTTAACGGCTCACCCAGACTCAAAAGATATTGTTGCAAGCCCACTTATCCGGATCGTCTGCTCAGTCGCACTGCTTGTTTGCATCCAGTCTCTGAACCTCAGTACCTGTCGCCAAACAATAGCGCTCTATCTTAGCATTTGGTTAGTCAAATATTATAGAGCCGATTATGGACTAGTCAATCTTCATGAAAACTGACGCTACCTCGTAATATTATAATTTGCCTAAATGCTTCCATTTCAAACAGCCTTTCGCTGCGCATGATGTCGTGCGTAAGCTATCGCTGATAGGTTAAATGAAATGCAAGACCGACCAATATCAAATCTGGGAAATAATATGATTTTCAGCCCCGCAACTGCTGATTTGATTATAGAGAGCATTGCAAATAACACAGCATGTAGAAGAATACAGCTATAAATTATCCATGCGGCGGTAAAATAAACATGAAACTGAGGCAACATAAACGCAGCTGTATTTGCGCGCCAAACTTCAGTAAAATTGCGCTGGAATAGGTGATTGTAGATGACAAACATAAGCCAACGGGAGGGGTTCGATTTAGATAAATCACTGAGTATCTTCGGCCAGTCGAAATAGAAACTCGGCTCATCGAGTACGCCAATGCAAAAGCTAGCAGTCATTATGAACACAAAGATTACAGTAGTGCAGACTGTAAGAAAAGATATAACATTTAAAAAAAATGAGATTGGAAAGACGTGAGATTTCTTAGGCTGAAGAATTGCAAAGGCCCATTTATAGAGTCTATCTAGCTCGTGAACAGATGTAACGACAACCAACAAAAGCATGATAACGGCAGCAACAGATCGGATAGCATTCTTTTCACAAATAAATAACTCCCAATTGCCAGTAAAAATGGCAAGAGGAGGATAGACAGTATAGATAACAACGTACTGCACAATGGAGGCCAGAAAGTAAAAGGGGAATGAGAGCAGCAGGCTCAAGACCTGTACAGTAGCTTGTTGCGTCATTTGAACTAGAACAGCTCTAATATACGTAATTAACCATTAGAAGACAACTCTGATATTAAAACAGAAGCAAGGCAATTGAAGGCAGTGGTAGATCCAATAGGCAGCAAAGGAGGAAGAAAGTGAATCAGTGGAGTTGACAGGATGCAGCTCGAATTGAAACCAAACGTCACTGGTAACGTAAAAGCGCTGATTATAATGCAAAATTCTTTTCTTTGTTGTTGTATAGCCTATTCCTCTGGAAAATACTATTCTGGTTTGTTGTTGTATGATAGAAGCGGTCAGTGGATAACTAGCACCCAAAACATGCATATCGGGCTTGTGCGTATTTTAGTTCAATCTCTTCGCCCACGTGCATTATTCAAGCGGCCACGCGCAAGCAGTAAATTCACGCGCCGGTTAATCAATTGAATCCTCAAAAAAGACCTTCAAATGCGGATTCTCTTGTAGACTTTTATGTTTACTGTCCGGCATTGATAGTATTCGCATGTCCACCCTGCTTTCCCAATGGCTCGGAGGTTGCGCAATTCAGGAGCTAAACTTTGCGTCTTCTTTGTCTTCGTCTTCGGCGTCGCGTCAATCTGGTTTCTATTCTTTCCAGTAACCATAGTCGTTCCCGCGACGCAGTTCGTCTCGCAAACTGGCAATTCTTGCACTTTTTCGTGCCATGTCAATGATAATTCCAACATTCCCAGTGCAGCGTTCTCAAAAGTTTCTACAGTACGCGAGTATGACTTTAATGTTGCGCGCGAAGTGTCTTCGCATCCGGATGGTGCTGTCAAATCACATATCTTAGTCAACCATCTCATGCCAGGGCCGACAATTCGAGCGCACTTAGGCGACACCGTAATTGTTCATGTCAAAAACAATCTCAATGAATCCACCTCCGTGCATTTCCACGGAGTTCATCATCGGGGAACGAATTCGATGGATGGAGTTCCGGGAGTTACTCAGTGCGGAATACCACCTGGCCACTCGCTTACCTACAGATTTACACTAGAACAGTCTGGTACGTTTTGGTGGCATTCACACTCATATTCTCAGAGAATCGATGGAATGGCAGGCGCCATGATTGTGTATGACTCGGACAACGACCAGTACCAGTTAGGTAAAGATTACGATGACGAAGCGATCGTATTCATTCAAGATCATTATCACCAAACGGGAGAGCAACGGCTAGAATATTATCTCTCACGATCAGCAGCTGGCTTTGAGCCAGTGCCAGAGAACGGTCTTATTAACGGACGAGGCTCCCAAAACATATGTGCTCGAGTGCCATCTAGCCAGGAATGCGATAAACAAGCTGATATTCAACCATATGGATACACGATGGTTCGCGGAAAACGCTACCGGTTGAGGATTATCAATGCTGCGGCATTCACAAGTTTTATGTTCTCATTAGACGGCCACGTGTTAACCGTTATTGAGGCCGATACTAGTGAATCAGAGCCTTTGGATGTTCATTATATCCCAATCGAACCCGGCCAGCGATACTCTGCAATCATCACCGCATCAGACAGTGGTTTGAAAACTGCTACTATGCGCGCACAAATGAACACAAACTGTTTCAACTATCACAATCCTACTCTCGATCCTGAAGTCCGCGCTACAGTCTCACTTATTGACACAGAAACGCCAGGCGCACTGGTCCGAATGAGGAATCTTTTTCGGCGTACAAGCAATTTGGTCACCTCTCTTCCTTGGGAAGACGTGCTTCTCCCCGAGCACTGCGTGGATTTGGATTCAGCACTTTTGAAGCCTGTAGCAGGTGGTCCCTATTCCGGTAAAAACGTGCCCGACGCGACTGAGCGCGTCATGGTACATACCAAGACGCTGAAACTCGAACGTGTTGATCTGGCTCCGTTCGGTTTCATTAATCGTACTTCGTTTTTACCGGCAATTGGTGCTCCGAACTTACACGTTCAACTAGGACTTGTGAGTGCAATGCAAGATACTGTCGCAATCCCTACTATAGGAGGAACACCGAATACTCCAGTCTGGGGTGGAGACCAATTAATTGTACCAGTGGGTCTATCTGCAGATCCCAAAACGCCAACCGTCGTTGAACTAATAATCAACAATCCAGATGAATCTGCTCATCCGTTTCATTTACACGGCCATGACATGTACCTTATCAGATCACACTCGGCTCGCGCAGGTTTAGGTCCCTGGAAGCCAAAATACGTCGATAGCTATCGTACACAAGATGTCCTTCCCCGCGACACGATAACTGTTCCACGTCTCGGCCATGCAGTCGTCAGATTCGTAGCTGATAATCCCGGATTTTGGGCATTTCATTGCCATATATTGTGGCATCTGCGAACTGGTATGATGATGCAGTTTGCTGTCGGCGTCCATAAGTTAAATAGTTCGCTGGTATCAGGACAAATGCTGGATCATTGTAGAATTGAAAGAGAATTGGGGGGCAAGTTGTTGAAAGATTTACCTGGAGCAGAGTATAAAAAAGGCATGATTCCATCTACATAGCTTGATCTATCAGCTGCACATATTTCAAATCATTAGATTTATGCAAATAATATCATCATAACTTGACATCTCTTCGGCCCCTACTAACTCGCACGAGCGCATCGGTCTCGGGCCTTGCTGCCTCGGCAACACTTTGCACCCGTCTCTGCTTCAACCGCCGTCCGGCATCATCTGCCAACGCTAGAACGCGCACGCTTACGCTAGCTGAATCACGACGATTCTTGCCCTCGCGTCTAAATACGGATATACGCTCAACATAATCCCAAAGTCTCCCTCGGGGTTCTATTCTCGATGTTCGAGAAAACACACCTCCTTCTGATCCGGCGACAGGAGCTTCCAAGCCAGCTGAGTATCTAGTCGGAAGCCATGCCGGAGCTAATGACATGATAGCGGGTGTTCGGCCTGACTTTGATCGACGAACAACAATAATACCCTCTGCTTCGAATTCATTGAATGCAGATCGTAAAACTTCCTTATTGACGGCTTCAAAATAGGACAAATCACCCTGAGCGTAAACAGTCTTACCCAAAAGCTGCGCAACTTCAAGAAACTCGTTAACTTCCACCCATAGCGTTTCAGTGTTTTCCTCAGTTGAAGAGCTATACGCTGCAATATCAGCTTCGACAGGTGTGAGCATAAATAGCGAAGCAGCCGCGAACCAGTATCCATCGCAAAACGGCCATAATAAGAAACAATAAAAATCAAAAAACTCACGACCGCGAGCGCGCTCTTGCATACTGAGTTCAACCGAACCATCTTCTGAGATTCCGATTACTCCCTGATCACGAAGGACTTGAATAGATTCCCAGAAATTGGCTTTGATTCCGCCAGGTTGTTGAATATATACAAATTCTCCAGCTAAAAGGTGCGATAGCCACTGGACTTGTTCGAAAAGGTATTTGATCGGAACACGCTGCATAGCCGGTCCTCCTCCTTGTTTAATCTTTGTGTACATAGCAACAGCAACGATTGCGTCGGATACAAATAAATGCATAGCCATATTACGATAGAATGAAAGCTGAAATCTATCAGCAGCATAGTAAGTACGTTCAAGTAGCGTTCCGTCATTTCCAGAAACACCAATTAGTGATCCTAGCACTTCCAAACCCCGCTCAACAATTTGATCAGTAGTAAGCGTACCAAAATCGGCTACGCGACCACCTCTCTCGCGAATGCGCACGCACAACCACTCAATGCGACGAATCAATTCAGAATGACCAACACCTCTTCCTCTAAGAGTCAACAAGACGGTTCCGATGAGAGCGGTTGGCATGACTACAGAAGCCTCATTTATGTCTGAAAGCACCTCATAGCCAAGAGAACGGAGAATCCGAGTTCGCATCTGTATGTTTTCTGCTGCTTGTGAAAACGTAGGAGCTGGAATTCCACTCGGAGTATACCGCTCTAGCTGGCTAGTAATATACCCTTTCAAACTCCACGGTTCGTGGAATCGCACATCGACTCGGCCCAGCTTAAGTGAGAGGATTTCTCGAGCACTGAAAAAATCACGGAGATTTTCTTTTTGCTTTTGTCTTCCCAAAAGCTCGCTGATGTAACTTTCCGTCTCAATGACTCGGTCATATTGTGTTGAAACGGGAACAATCCAGCAGTCTTCGGTGCGCCCAGAAAGTACTGAATCGAAAATGAATTTTAAAATACCGAATTTGGGAGGTAATAATTTACCAAGACGCGATCGGCCTCCTTCTATGAAACATTCAAAATTGTAGCCTCCTGAAAGAAGCGTGTCGACGTAGGCCTGGATCAAGGCACTGTACAGCTGATCATCTCCGAAGGAGCGTCGCATCCACATTGCCCCGAGATTCTAGATCAGTTAGCGCTGAACTGGACAAAATAATAACTCACATATACGTACGTTCAGAGCAGGCCCAATAACAGCAAAGTTCAAATTATCGCCGGCAACAATAGTCGGGAGAGATATGCCGACACGGAAGCAGATCGCTTGCATGCACACGTAATCAATATGCGACCGATGGCAGGGTAGAAACACCAGGCTTTGCCCTTTGGCAGCAGCCATAGCCGCTGTCTTCTTGAGGTTTGCAATCTCCTCGGCATTTACATGCAGACCCTGGTTATATGACCGCGCAAGGATCTGCATGACGATGTAGTATGCGACACGAACGATGCGCTTATGCTCGAACTTGCAAATCATCTCCTGTGCAAGTTTCGCAGTGACTTCTTCAAGCCAGTTCACGACTTGGGCTCGTCGCTTCATCCGCTGTTCGGGAGTGGCGTTTTTCCAGACTGGGGATTCATTGACGCTACGATCTGCGAGCGTCTCTATGCGCTCGCGAAGTAGCGCGTTGCGTAGGACGGCGGCCTTCATTTCGGCCGTGAAACCATGGTAGTATATCTGTCTTCCCACATAATTGTCGTAAGATCTATACGAGGACCCAGCAATGTGTTTTCCAAGATCTCTAAGAAACGTCACCGGCTTTTCGCGGAAGTGAGTGAAATCCGATGTGAGGTTGCGGGTCGGCGATTCGGTCTCTATAGATGCTACTCCGCTCTGGACGACATTCGCCGCGGTGCTATCGCGGATATGATCCAGGATCGCAGAATCATCGCGACCAAGAAGATCCAGATCAAGCGGGTTCCGAGGAGGCATTTCCAAAAAAAGTGCCCGCAGATCTCGGAGGAGGCTTCTTGGGGAAAGAGAGCGGAGAAGAGCCCAGGTGGGCCAGGATCCGGGCGTCAATCTGGGGAAGGAAGGTTTGGTATATGTGAGCACGTACGTAAGTAAACGCAGGCACGGAGCCAAGGGCAGCAGTTTAGGGTTGCGCACGTGCGCCGTTTGACGGAGAGTTGGGAGTTTAAGGCTTTATCGCTTGGTGCAGCACTCGCTAACGTTGGCCACAGCATGCGCCCGTCTGCCTAATCCAGTCGTCCCGCCTGCTCTTCCCCGGCCCTTCTGCTCCCGGCTATCCCCTTATACTGCTGCAAATCTGTTATCTACCGGCCCGACATGTCACGGTCGTGGTCGTTGGAGATAGCAAGGCCAGTGGATGCGTCGCGAGACGACGCGTTCGTCGGCTATACGCACAATCGACTCGATTCCCCGGCTTCGACCTCCATCTCGAGCGACCTCTCACTCTGGTCTTCGTCCACTTTACCCACACCTCCTTTGCCTTCGCCACTGCCTGACCGAAACAAACAGTTGGAGCTTTCTCGTGCTGCCTCCTCGCCGTCTAGTGAGCGTGATGGCGGTATGCTTGAGCCGTCCTATGTACTGCTGCTGCAAGTTCTCGCAAACCCCCCAATAGCTACAAAACTGGTAGCTTATCTAGGTCGGAGCGATTTGCCAAACCTGCGACTACTTTGCAAACACGCCTATCAGTCGCTGACTTATTCTAATCGATATTACCAAAATTTACTGGAAAGCACGATTCAATGTGATGTTGCGACTGATGAATGCCGAGCAGCTACAGAAAAAGACAGAGGGCGGTGCATGCGATGTGACAAGCAGATATGTTTGGTATGCTAGCGGCGTTTAAAACGCTCTGAGTAGTGTGAAGCTAACTGATTCTGTAGTACTGCATACCTGGCTTAGCCCATCTGAGCGCATTTAACTCTCGTTCACGCAGCGTTTGTTTAGTATGTCGACCAACGCTTATCCGCGGTCGCTGCCAGTGCGCAGTTTCACGACGTACGCTACCTTTGTTTCTATTTTCGTATTCTTGCACGTTGTTAACTTTTTCCGCCAGGGTGGATATGTATGGACTGTCATCGGCTAGAGTTATTGCGAGACCGAAGTGATGAACAGTTGTATACTGGCAGATACATGCCGTGTCATATATGCATGCGACCTGTCAATGATCGCAACACAACCGTGCGTTGTTCTTCTGGATGCCACTTCCAGTTTCTAGCTTGATGCTAACTTAATTGTCTAGAGATTAACCTCATTTTTAACTGCATTATCAGTTCGCGACCATTCTATCTGCAGCTGGTGTAACAAATGGGTATAGACTATTTTTTTTTATTATCAATTTACTGGATATTTTTGGAATTGGATTGTATCATAGTTTTTGTTTTCGGGATTGATATTGTACCTCTGTGATCATTGACGCTCTTTATTTTACGTACATGGCGTTCGAATTTGTTTCTTTATCGATTATTGTTTTAGGAAAACAGGAGTGAGTTTGTAGTATGGCAATGATATTCAATATTATTCGTACATATAGTGAAATTGAATTTCAACCAAAAACAAAAAATTGCAAAAACATATCGTGAATAATTCCTCCAATAAAACATCAAGCAATCAAATCATAACTCCAATTTTCCTCAATCCTAGCAATCTGGCCTAAACAATACAATTGGCAAACCAATTCAAAAGCTGCATAAAATTTCTTTTGTTTTTTTTTTTCTTTTTAATTTTTTTTCTTCTGGGTTTACAAAGTATTTGCGTGGCTTGCGCTTTTCTTTTGATCCTTGCGAATAGGGATTTTTATACCTTGCATAGCAAAGCATCGGCTCAAATCCGTACTTTCGATCACACCAGGAAACTTCTTTGCGATATAGACTCTAAACGGCTGGGAGAAGCAAGTCGCTTGGATGTTGGCTGTGCCGGTATTGACTACCATAACGGGTTGCCCGCTATGCAAGCTTGACTCTTGCGATTGGGAGGCGTGCTGCATATTTGCTAGAGACGACGAAGTTGCTGGAGAGTTGGCATTCTGCCTAGCCATGGCGTCGGCCGGTAGAGCGAGAGGAGATCCAAGATTCACAAACGAAAGCTTCAATTTGAATTCACCTTCAGTACGGACCGATAGATCCTGTAAAATAAACCAGACACCGAGGTTTCCTTGCGGATCATGTAGCTTGAACGCAGTCGCAACAACGCTGCCAATAAGGTTTTTGATTGGCGGCGCAACAAAAGTGGGAGTCGACGCTCGTTGATTTGGGCGCTGAGCCTGTGACTGTGAAGATAAAGCGGGCATGGCAGACATGCTGTTGTAGGTTTGTTGCTGCTGTAGGACAGAAGGGGTGGAGGCAGTAGCACCGCTCGAGAGGGGCAGAGTGGAGACGATCGAAAGATTTGTCGTCTCGTCAACAGACCAAAGCTCGACAGTAAGCGCGAGAAAAGAGACATCAAGTTTTGAAATATCAGCCTCTCGACCGGTGGCTTTGTCAGTGATGATTAGCTGGATACATGGCGGTGGCGTTATGGGCCGGCGGTCCTGGATTTCGAGAAGTTGTTAGAAAAGGCCTTGGGCCGACCGCAGTATAATAAAAACGCAAAATGCTGAACTATACCTTATCGCCAAAGCCGCACATGCGAGCGCGAATCGGTTGCTGCACGACCTTTAGAGTGTATATATAAGGCTCTTTCGGATCGTCGTAGAGCGGCCGTGACGGCGCCGAAAGCTGCTGAGGATATGGGTATTGCGACATGTACGACTGCGTCTGTGTCGGTGGAGGAGGAGTGTGCTGTGGAGAATAGGACTGCTGCTGTGTCTGGGGCATCATGTAATGCTTTGGCGACGAGAGCGGGCGCTGCGCATGCGCATGGGGATGCTGCTGATAGTAAGGCTGCATGGGCGGTTGCGCCGAGGCGGAGGCCGACTGCTTAGAAGACGCAGGCTGGCCAGGGCCCGGGTACAAGTGGTAGCTGAACGCGGCAGGAAGAGGGCCTGTTGGCGGAGGAGACTGAGGCATCGCAGTAAACAGCAATAAAACACACTGTGCGAGGAAGCGCAAAGTCAGCCTCGAGCTGTCCCGGCCGTGCAACCGCCCTGTTCTTGCGCTACCAGCGCAGTGTCTCGTGTAGAGCCACAGGGCCGTTTCCGCGACTGTGGTATGCCCGCACACACCAGCGCGCTTATGCCACAGCCGTCGCAGCCCGCCGGCTTTAAACGGCGTCTTCCGCGACGTCTTGACGGCTCGCTTGGCTAGCCCGCCCCTTTGCATGAACCAGGGCTCCAAACCTGGCGCGTCTGCTGCTTATCTGCGGCCTCCTCGGCCCCTTCCTCGCCGCCCGGCCCGCAAACCTGCTTCTGCCGGCCGGCGATGGGCGGCCAGCTCTGCCTGCTGCGCACCCGCCCTGCGCGCCAGACGCCTCACGTGCACAGTCTCAATCTGCATGTCCGTGTCCCTGCACGTGGCTCTACCGGCGACAGACTTTCAAAGTTTCATTTCAGCGTGTTGAAGGAACGGCCAGTTTCTTTTCTTTGTCGATCAGTCCTGCTTTTTTCTGCCTGTCTTCTGGAATCGGTCGTCCAAGCCGTTGGCTGACAATTCCTAATGCAGAGCATGCCCGTTTTCGTAGCAACTTAAAATATTCTTAGCAAAAAAAAGAAAAAAGAAAAAGGAAACTAGGTAGAATGCAGCTACTCTCGCGGCCTACTCCGTCATCTTCACCACAAACTTGTCTTGCAAATCTTGAAGCCACCGCCCAAGCACCGTTTCCGCATTCTTCACCTCCTCCTCGCTGACATCTGGCTCGCTCAGTTTTTCTTCACAAAACCCCCAAATGCCTTTCAAACTTGTCAGCAAGTCCAGCATCGCGCGTCGCCTTTGCACCACTCGCGTCTTCACTCCTCCAGCCGCCGATGTCGTATTTCCGTCCTCACCCGTTGGCAGCCTACCTCTAGCCTCCAAGTGATTGGCTATTTCCCCTGCTCGATTCAGCATCTCTTCCGGAAACGGTAACATTCTAGCTAGCTTCAGCCCGTAGTGAGTCGTCCCAAGCGCACAGCCATTAGCTATCTTATGGAGCATTCTCAACTTTGTGCCTTCATTTCCATCTCCAGCAACCCCTTCTGCTTCAACTCGCATATGTAATTCGGCAACTACTCCTCTCCCGGCTAGTACTCCGGCAATCTCCTTGAAATGAGTCGCAAACAGCACAAATGCTCCTTTATCAATTAGAGCTTCTGCAATGGCCGTCGTAATCGCAAGACCATCACCGACAGACGATCCCCTACCCATCTCGTCAATCAATACAAGCGTTCTCGGCTTAGCATTAGCCAACATAAAAGCAGCTTCTGCCATATCTACCGCAAATGTAGATGTTCCTGTCCTAACATACTCACCGCTACCTTCGCCTGGTGTCGGAGCAGCAGTGTCTTCGTCAGCCGAAACATGCGCATGTAAAGCTCGCAGTATCGGAAACTGGGCATGCTCAGCAGGAACAAAAGAGCCTATCTGGGCCATGATGCATAGCAGTGCAACTTGACGTAGATATGTGGATTTACCTGACATATTTGCTATTTCCTCCTTGATTAGCCATATACCTGAAGTCCAAAGTCACTTATTAACTTACTTCCCGTTATTATCTGAAAGCGAGATGTTTGCGAGTTCGCATACACATCGTTTTCCATAAATGACATTCCATTCTTTGCCATTATGAGTTCCTTCACTGGATGTCTAGAACCTTTCAGGGCGAGGACGATGCCATCCTCCTCATCTTGCTCCATGTCTGTTTCCACTACTGAGCCTGTAGTCGTACTGTCGTCTCCGCTTTGATTTCCTTTTGGCTCAAGAATAATTGGCTTCACGTATCCTTTCTCGCTCGAAGTAGCCAAATGGGCAAATGATGAGAGAACATCTAGAATTGCAATACCCTCGCTTGCTCTATATAGAGCAGGTACATGAGTTCGTATTTCTTCAACTAGTAGCTCGACAGTCTGCTCAGACATCAGCATAATCTCTGCTAGTGCGTCATTCAATTTCCCATTCAACTTCATGATTTCCAAAGTGCTGCACTCAATATACTGATGCTTAACTGCAACCTGGTTGACAAATATCTCAGGTAGTCTATCTCTTAGTCCGTCGCCAGACGGCGACTCAATGGGTACGCGAGCGTAATATCCTCGCGCAATCTCAAACTTGACCTCAAGGTCTTGCAAATCATAGTCTTCCTTTAATTTGGCAAAAACGTTCATTACATCTTCCGTAGCCTCTTTATAGGCCTGTCGCGCCACGTCAAGAAATCCATTTTGTCCTTTCTTGACTGCATAACACCGCTGGTTGCGCAACTCCACAGGGGTCTTGGCCCAGACACAGTCGTCATTGATACTAGCGTTAATCAACTCCGCGACAGCCTGTATTGCGGGATCGCTACATAGAGTTCGAATAGATATAAGCAGTCGCGATCGGACAGGAACAAGCGCAGACAGAACATGCTTCAGCAGCGTGACAGATTGCTTTAAGAGAATTATCGAGTTAATTCTTTGCTCAGAAACCTTGATTGAGGATTTCGTAGATATAGACACAAGCTTTATGAGTTAATACATGGTTGACTAAGTTAAAAATGCAGAGATACCGATGTAAGAACGCGGTCAAAATCTTGGAATGGTTTGAGAGCTGACTTTATAATGAAAAATAACTCCTCGTTCTGCGTTAATTCATCGACAGCAACATGACGTGCCTCAATTACTCTTTTATCTACATAATTAGAAAGTTAGCCTACTCGTGTCTGACCACTACTTGTTTTGAGTACCCGTTAAAGGCTGCAAAATCTGAGTGCGCATTAATCTTCCTCCCATCGGCGTTCCAGTATTATCCAGAATACCCAACAATGAGTTTTTGGATTTCGAATCAACCAGGTTTTGAATTAGCTCTAGCTGTCGAACCGTGTTTTGATCAATCAGCATGCTCCCTGTAATTTTTTGTTAGACAAGATAACTAATTATACCTAATGCTGTGCACCTTCGCTGCCTTCATATCGAATACGCAGACTGTGCGGAGCAAATTTGAGATTGAGCTTAATATCAACATATCTAACTACCAGTAAGCTTATGTATAGTCCCTTACTCCAGGCGCAAACAATACTTAATGGCAGCTGCAGCTGCACAAACAGCATAATATCTGTAGAGAGTTAGCTCGTAGGACACGTTTTACCGTTGTATTTGTTATACACACTTTGAGGAAGTTAGCACTCGAATACTATCCACATCTTCTTTAAAAGCTAGCCCATCGATGTATTCTTTTCCGTCAGCTTCGTTATAAAACTTGCGCGATACCCCTGTAAATTTTAAACTGGGAAAATTCTCCTGCAATATTTTCACAAATATGGATGAATGTGCGTTGGCTGTCGCCTTCCTGCTTGTGATGTTTTTGCTGCCTTCAGAAGCCGCGTCGCATAATACAGTTGACGGCACGAGCACTTCAACTGGTGAACAGACAGCTATCTTGTTGACAGTGCGCACATATGTTTGGGTATCAACAATTTCACTGAGTATACACTCGCCGGTGTCAATTGAGATAAAACAAAGTCCAATAACTGCAGACATGCCTCGGCCTTGAGTAATAGCGCAGATTACCCGCACGGTTTGAGCAGCAGAAGTTGTGGTTATGTTAGACATAGCCGAATAAGGACGCGCGGATGCTGCTCCCGCTCGAGATGGCACGCGCAATGGGTATTTAGGAAAACGACTGCTAAAAGAGCTCATGGAATTAGACGCTTCAAACCTATCACTTTGCTCGCTTTCCGCTTCAGAAATCGTCGACTCAGTTGTATCTAACGCCTCTGATGTCGCTCTTTTGCCGCGCCCACGACGAGAATATGAAGCAGCACTTGACAACCGACGGTGCAAATTGGGCGGCATCCATAACTTCTTTCTTGCAACTGAAGTGTAAGAATAAGCTGCTGATGCAGCGACAGATGGAGTGCGAGGTGGAGGTTTGAAAGACATAGAGTGCGCAGAAGAGGCAACGGAAGACCGGCTACTTCTGCCACTTCCAAAAACACTTGCGGGCATTGTCTGTATATATATATTTCAATGCAGATTGTTCGTAGCGGGCGAATGATTCTTCATAGAGCGCTTCGTGCTGAAGAGGGAACAGAGGAGAGTGGTAGAGCTGTTGACATAAGCGCCCAAAGAGCACGTGAACACGCGCGCACCACGTGTCGCAAATAACGCGTCAACAGCTTAGAAAATGCCTTTTATATCGAGTCAAGTCAGATATATTTTACGTCTTGACAAAATAATGCCTTTTTTATCCAGCTTGCCAGTAGTAATCGCTTATATTAAAATCTAATTTCTCCTTGATATAATCAAGACAAAGCAATAATTTAGGTACTTGGATTATCCCGTTTAACTGTCTGGTTATATTTAGTAGGTCACGGAGAAGATGTTGAAGTAAGATTTGGTCGAGGCGAATGTAGGTGAGTACTTCGTAGTTCGGACAGACAGGTACTTATCGTCAAGATCGGGCGATTGAATAGTGTAACCTTTGCCGGCATTATAGTTGATAATAAACGTAGACGCTTCGGCCTTGGTCGCGTAAAACTCGCCAGAATAGTGCAGGTAAGTGTCATGGTACGACTTAATATAGAACTCGTTAGAGAATTCGTCTCCAACTTGGTAAAGCACGAAGCGCTCTACAGTGGCGGAGTAGTCCTCGGCAGCTTTAGAATTCTTCAGGTAGACGGAATCGTAGTGCGAAACAAGAGCGTACTCGGTACCGTCAGCGATCTGAGTAAAAACAAAATGGCGTCCTTCAGTAAGCTGGCCACGAACTTGCTTGTAGCCGGCCTCGGTGTAAAGAGAGTCTTCGGCGGTCTGTTCGCCATATGGCACAGGAGGACGAGCAGAGGGCAAAGCAGCATACTTCGCCTCACAAAGAGAGTAGCCATTGTAACCTCCGGTGCTAGTGCGGCTGGGATAGGAAGTATTGGCAATTTCGGGGACAGAGTAGTCAGGCTACCAAAAATTGTTAGCAATACCCTCAACCGATTACTCAAGGTCGCATCAGGTACTTACCGCAGAAAAGTCGAACATGTTAACAAGGTTAGACATGTGAGCACGTCTCCAAGGGCTCATCTCAGCAGACGTAAATCCCTTACCAATAGCCTTTGCCCATTGCTCAAGGAACAGAATTTGCGAGTTATGGTCTGAGGGCTCAGTGAAGACGTTACCGCCACGAGTCCAGGGGGAAATGACATAGAACGGAACACGGAAGCCAGGACCGGAAGGAACATAGTTCGTGGGATTCTCGGGATCTATAAAATCAGTGTTAGCCTATCTACAGAATATAGAAGTGCAGGTACATATACCAGTAAACCACTCTCCAGCAGTTCCATTAGGAGAAAGAACGGGTGGCACATGATCTCCAAACCCACCAGTCTCGTCGTAGGAGTAGATCAGGACAGTGCTGTCATATTTGGGCGAGCTCGTAACTGCATCTAAAATACGCTGCTGAAGCCAAGCACCATCTTTAGGCTGATAAGGAGGATGCTCGGAGAGCTCGGCGGGACCAATAATATAAGAAACTTGTGGGAGAGTACCGTTGGCGGCCATCTCGTAGAATGACTCAAGTCCAGCGTATCCAAGACCCTTCTCAGCGTAGAAAGTGTCATCATCAGCATCTTGATATTTAGAAAAGAAAGCGAGCGGATTGTCATCGAAATTATCCGCGTCCTGGAAAACGAACCAAGAGATCCCAGCTTCTTCCAAGTATTCAGGGATTGTTTTCCACTTCAAAGGGTAGCAAGCATACTTGATACCAGTGGGACCGGTCTCGCAGCCATCGGTTTCCCAATTCTCGATGAAGCGCCCACCGTTATCGACAACGTCGCCTTGCGAGCCATCAATGTTGATCGATCCAGAAACCCAAGTTACACGGTTAGGATCAGTTGGACCTAAGTATAACCGAAGTTAAGCATATTTATGGAACGGTTAGTAATGTTTGAACATACCCATTACACCCTCCTGATACATGTCGGCGATAGTCCAGCCATCGATAATTCCAAAGTGAGTAGGAATATCCTCGCGCTTGAAGTGACCCCAAGACCAAGCCGTATTGTTAGTGACCCAGCCTATTAGGTATATGCATTAGTTTTGAGCCCAAATGCAGATCAACTCAACTACTCAATATAACGTACCGTTGATTTTACCAAAATTCCATGCGTTATGGTTGGGCGACCAGTCATTGCTACCAGCAATTATACACTGGGAGCTTTCGGCATAAGCACCGTCCAAGCCACCTAAATACCACGGCAGAAGATATTCAGCTTCGCTGCTTGAGGTAGGTTGATACCAAATAGGCTTTCCATCAGCGATGTTGACATTAGGATCCTTGAATCCACGAACACCAGCCATAGTTCCGTAGTAGTGATCAAAGGCACGATTTTCTTGCATGAACAAGACAATATGCTCGATTTGGTCCAGACCTGAGTTAGTCGCCTGCGAAGCAATGGATGAGCATGATGCAAGAGCAGCACCAAGTATGGCCTGAGCGGCCACAACCTTAGAAAAGACAACCATATTATCAGTGATAAGCTTTTGTCAATGTGTTTTTCTACAGTGATGGATAAGAAGGTATCTGAGGGTATCAAGTGCTTTATGTAGTAATTGGATGTGCCAACAGTGCTCCAAAGCGGGAATTAAGTCCTCCGAGCATATGATCAAACATGGATACGTCAAAACTGTTTTCAGCAAATCAAATGAACATCCTTGACAGGTAATGAAATGAAGTAAATTCAAAAGTGCTAGAGCATTGCCAATTGAGGGCACGGAGCAAGCGAATTTGTGATAAACGAGAAATGATGCTAGTGGCGAGCGGGATCCCTAAGTCGACTCAGCCAGTCGCATCGAATAGAATACAATGATTCGAAAATTGAAGGTACTCATTTGCTGGAGCAGAAAAGCAGTAACGAGAATGTGGTCTGTGAGATTCTCGGAAACTGGCCTAGCTATATAACTCAATGTAGTCGGTAGCCACCAGCCAGTTCTGGTTTACACGTGCTGTATATGGCTATGCGTCAAAGATTGCTTGTTTTGAAGCCAATATGAGTAAGAGTTTGGCTCCCACAATTGAGATGGCATCTGCTTTCAGCTTGCGACGGTTGCGCACCCTCGATCTAGGTATTTTGCAAGAGGTATACTGAGGTATACTGAATAGCCAAGATCATATAAATCGGGTATTTAATGATAGTATAGACGTGATCTGAACTGACACTGTGGTGTGCAACCAGAGGCATTCGCACTGACAGAAGCTAACATGACAAACCTACCGCCACGTGCCTTTCGTCTCGCTCGGAAGCGCCTGCAATTGCTCAGCTGCCTGTCTCATTGTCAGCATGCCGTACCGCACAATTCAAGTAATTGGATAATAAGCATTTTGCGTATATTGTCGGATAACGGCGAAACCTTCGTTCTGCTCAACGTGCAAAGTTGATACCTCCAGCATATCTCTCTGATCCTCTTAACAGATCAAAATATTTTGATTTTTGGCCAAATATTATAGTATAGTACGACAGGGGCTTTTGTTAGCACTTTGATTGTTCGCAAAGAGTCTAGCCAATGGTTATGAATATCTACAAGGGTATGCGTAGTTGGAAGTATCTTCTGTTAGCCTAATCCTGCTCAAAATCGAGCTATCGTCCATGTCCAACGTACGTCCTTGTATTTCTCCCCAAAACTAAATAAACCAAAAAATTTCGAGCACTCCATACATCGGAGTTAGCTCACAAACTAATCTTGCGCTTAAAGCTTAGACTTCTCCGCCTCAGGAGCGGCATCGCGGCCCCAGATGGGACGTCCAGGAGCCTTCCATGCCTCGGGGTTGGCCTCCGGAGCGGCATCGCGTCCCCAGATGGGACGTCCAGGAGCCTTCCATGCCTCAGGCGCAGCTTCAGGAGCGGCATCACGACCCCAGATAGGACGTCCCGGAGCCTTCCATGCCTCGGGGTTGGCCTCGGGAGCGGCATCGCGTCCCCAGATAGGACGTCCAGGAGCCTTCCATGCTTCAGGTTCGGCCTCGGGAGCGGCATCGCGTCCCCAGATAGGACGTCCCGGAGCCTTCCATGCCTCGGGGTTGGCCTCGGGAGCGGCATCGCGTCCCCAGATAGGACGTCCAGGAGCCTTCCATGCTTCAGGTTCGGCCTCGGGAGCGGCATCACGACCCCAGATAGGACGTCCGGGAGCCTTCCATGGTTCAGGCGCAGCTTCCGCCTTAGCTTCGGGCTTAGCTTCGCGCTTAACTGACATCTCAGGCAAAATGATGTCGGCTTTGCTATCATAGACGGTCAGTATTAGCTGAAAGTGATACTCAATTAGAAGAAAGGGCAGCATACGCCTCAGCGACCGGGGCCGCAATGACCGAAGTAGCTGACAGCAAAAGCGTGGCAGCGAGGAAAGCAATTGTCTTCATAGCGAGAGCAAAATTGATTAAACGACTTTAATGAGAGATTGGCTTTGTGTATAGCGATTCGTTGTGAAACTTGAGGAAGACTGATGGTGAGAAAAAACATTTCGTATGATACGGGAGGCACATATATATATATAGACGGAAAATCAACTGAGCTGTTCAAACGCAAGGAAGTACAATCTCGTCAAATGAGTGTGATTCAGATCTAAATGCAATAAAGGGAGACTGTGGCGGCCACGCGAGCAAACGTCCAGCCCGGTGTCTCGGATCCACTCCTCGTAGTTCTACCGAGGGTACGAAATCCGGTAGTAACCTTACCAAAACCTCAAAGGCTGCATAAGCTAAATGTTCCAAAGTCAAATTTGCTTGTCTACCGACAGAAAGAACAACAGAAAGAGGATTCCGAAGAACTTTGAACTGGGGATCAAACATAATGCACTCAACGATACAAGCACAAACACATTCATGTGCATGTATCTGAGCTAAACAGTAAGGGTATAAGGAAAAATCAAATCTGAAAAAACCAGCAGCAGTCCAATCACAATTCAAGCAGAAGAACAGTCCTTTGAAATGAACAGGAGAAGCTGCTAAGATGTGTGCATCGGCTTGCCAGAGCTAATAATGAGCTGGTAGCATTTCCACCATCATCGATCGTTTCCTCTAAATTGAGAGAAAAACAGTAATTATCATTGCCTATCTCTTCGTTCATACCATGACTCAACAGAATTATAGGGGTCTTGAAGAAGAAAGTTTCCTAAACGGGATAGCAATGAGAAGGGCGACGAGCGTGTTTATATATGCCCAGCTAGAGCCGCACAGGCGTTGTTTCCCCACTCGAATCACGATATGCTGGCTATCCTCGCTCAAGTCCAGCCAGTTCAGCCATTTATTGCCACGCGGGAGGCTTGATTGCATACCCCTTTTAATTTGGCATTTTGTACCTATACGAAGTATACTCGTACTCTCTGTTAATTGGCTTGGGCAGAAAAGTGGAAGTTAAGAGCTGGCAGTTCACCCCGTGCAATTCAACAGACTGCGTGGATACAGCTGCGAATTACCTGGTGCACTTCTATTCAATGCTTGGTTTATAAATTTCACTAAATCCTGATTCTATCTGCTATTTTTGATACCTCGTGGACGAGAAAAAGGCTAACAACGCCTTCGATATAAACTTGCAAATAACCTCCCAAAAGCTGGGTTTGCCACGTGGGTTGCCAAAATCTCGTTTGATCGTCGCTAGCGTCTGGCAACTAGAATCTCAACTGCTGATTAACAGGTCAATCTATTTCAATTTATTGCTAGTTGCGGAAATAGGGGTCGTGCTGTGCTATCTCTGCCCTCCCGAATAGCATCTGGTTAGAGTATCGCTGACCACGTGGAAGTTAATTTTCTCGCCAGACTGCTGATTATCAAATATGGCTCACATTTACTAGTCTTGCTTTATTAATTCTACCATAGACTAGAATTGTCTGTCTTTTACTGATGGTCCGGCCGGGGCCCCAAATTGCTCGAACAACAATATATCAACTATACTGAACACCCTTAAGTAGCATTTCTTTTTGCTGATGTGCCAACTATTTGAAAGGCTGACCTCCTTATTGATGATAAAAACAGAACTCAGTTAGCCTCCAGCTATCTGTCTCATTGGATACATATACTTCTTATGGAAATTGCTGATATCATGTCCAACTATTTTGTCTTGATGTGTGCACCGAATTAGCACTTCTCATCGATGCAATGGCATTCCGTCTGTGCTGTTTAATTTGTCTGGCGTCTACTCCGCTCTGATATAATTTTAATATCTTTTTTACTGTATTACCCGCTATTTGGAATACTCGGGTTCCCATCCCGATCCACGACTAGCTGTCCCTGTAGGTGGTGTCTATGAACCACGCTTTGTTTTAGATTTTTATCAGACCCTATCCTTGTGGTTATATGTTTGCTTATTTGTTATGTTTGTATTTTGCAAGTGCTGGATCTCGGCGGTTGATTTATTCTTCAATGATAAGATCTGACACGATAGGTCATCATTTTTTGGGTAACTGAGGTTATGTAGCATGTTGAGCACTGACACTTATATTACAGCACTGACCGCAGATGCTGCAATACATTAGCTTTATGATAGATCATGCACACTCGGATCTTCAGCATAACCTTGGTCAAGTACGCTTTATTTGATTGACAGTTTCGTTAATGTTTAGCTGAGGTCCCTCTAACTATTTCTAGATGATATCCAATTTGCTCGATTTACTCCTTTCCTGTGGGATGTTAATTTTCATATCTGAATTCGATATTAGAGAAAATTGACCGCTTTGTAATGATGAGGACAATTATCACATTCAGCTACGTATTAGGAAAGTCTTTCAGAGAGTTTTTAGTTCAATCTATGTACAAAAGACATTAATATATCCTGGACTCATCTCATTTGTGGCCATTATGCGCCGCGGTCTTACCTCACCCATGTAGTCGAAGCTCACCAGCCGCCCATTACCGAAATTTGCTAATTAAAATTCGTATTCTAATAAACGATTAAATATTCCAGGTATAGGGTCTCGATCACAAAGAAGGACAGCGAAGGCGTGGATGTTACGAATGTCGATAGATTTCCTAATACGGTATATTTCATTGCCCGCCCTCTCCCGCCGAATTGGTAATTTTATATAATCAACTATTTCACATAATCAACCAAAAGACAGCAGTCTAGACTAATACAACCACCTATGATAGCTATAGTTTTTCTGCCTGCGAATTCTATCAGGCAGTTATACCCGCCCTCTAATATACTCTTGTAGGTCCTGAAGCTGCCTCTCGCGACAGAATCAACGCTGATATCACCCCGGGGAAGGAGCCAATTCATCAAAGCCCGGCGTTGCGCAAGCTTGGACTGCTTCAACCAGTATATTGGCTAGAACCAGCGGGTACATTGTTTAACTATTAGCAACAACGGCAGCCATACTAAGGGATTTGGTTGGAGCTTCATAACCTGAAGGACAGCAAGACATTGAGACTCGATCCATATAGCATGCCATTCAAGAAAAGAAACTTGAAATGTACGAAGCGCATTTTGATGGTAACGAAGGTACAGGGACGCCCATATGCTTTGCAGCAACTTCTGTGAATCACATCAAAATATAGCAAAGCTCAAACTTTGGACGCGTCAAAATCAACCAGCACACCCGGTGTTTAATGAATCAGTCGTGCCAATGAACAGACCAAAAAGCGATATTTCTGAAGACATGTCTGCCTGATGCCGAGATCAGGTATTATTGGTGATCTGCTGTACATAGAATTGTAAGTTGTTTGGTACCGGCAATGCAATTACTGGCTACTGTGGCATGCCCTCAACGGTGTGCATATTGACTTGCAGATTTAAAATTAGCAAGACCTAGACACGGAAGCCAAAAGAATCAAGAGGGACCTGAACGTTCTCCTCTTAAAACAGTACTGGTGAGCAAAATTTCTCAATGATAGTATATGTCATTTTCGGATTCAAAAGTTTTATAACGGATTAGCGACAGAAGATAGATGTCAACTAACGGAGCATAAAACAAAAGAGGACATAATCATCATATAGAATTTCGAGGGCACGACAAGGCCTGAATTTCACAATTTACGACCAGAATACAATGCAGCGACGAATCTGTTTTGAAGGATTTGCAGTTGCCAACTAGTGCAACCAATGTTTCGTAATTGCGTGCACAAATCCTGAATATGTCGACTCATTCATATAATAACACTGTTTGAATCGTAGGCATAACTGAAGTCACCTAACGCCTTCACCGGAAAGGGTAACGTTGACGCTAATATATATGTGCTTTATCTCATGGGCCTGAAGAGTGGTTCCAATGCTATCTACTGTCATAGTGCTGTTCGCTCATTCCCTGAACTCTATGCAGGCCATTTAGTGCCCATATATGCTAGAACCTCTATCTCTTGATCAGACGTCTTTTTAAAGCCAATATGATTACTGTAAAAGGTTCTGTTCGTTAAAATCATTAAATTTCCAGTACATCCGTAAAACTAAAATCAATAAGCAACGACCTATAACACAAATACTTTTTAAAACACAGCTGGAAAAATGAGAGTCTTTTATTGGACTAAGTGGCCAGGAAGTAAGAAATTTGGAATAGCATCGCGAATAAAATATATGTGACCGCAATTTTCGCATCTCATTGAGCCCTGGACGATTTGGGTCTACCACAAGATGTTAATAAGTCATACAGCAAAAGTCCAGTAAACCCTCAGCATACCTCAAGGAGTAAGGTGTGTAAATCATGTAGCAGTTGCTCGTGTTCCGGAGCGTTTGGATTTTCAATCTCCGGCTTTGTCTCTGGCAACATGTTATTTCCCAACTATACAAGAAGTGTCAGTAACCAAGGAACAAAATCTGACGAAACTGTCAACAAGAAAAACGCACCTCTCTAGTAGTGGTAATCAGTGCAGGCCAATCGATACGAGGTAGCATGTTGCAGATAAATACAGGACTGAAATCGACATCTTCGTGTGCCATTTCCAATGGAACTTCGGCGGTTTGTTGATCGAAATGCAAAGGAAAGCATTTTTGAGTTGCCGAGCACGCTTTGACAGAGCACTGCACAAAATTTGCTGTAAGAAGTTTCATCTCTAATATGTTGTTGCTATTGAAATTGCCAAATCTGAATGAAGAGAACCATTTTCTTTGATTTATCGACCTAAAGTTTTTAGACCGAAGATTATCACGTGCGATTCAGGCGCTTCGTTCATAACAAAATTCAAACGGGCGGGTCTGACTGCGCAGCTTCGCTTGTTTACAGCACCATCCACCAAGCCTTTCTTTGACCTCTAATTAGTGTCGGATCAGCAGATTGATTTAGTTAAGGGACTACTGGCTCAGATGGCTCCACAGATACTCAACGCGGACAACGACAGCATTTCACAACCGCAGCCCATGCGAAGTTTCTCCAGCACACCCAGTTCAGCGTCCAGTTCTACCCCATTGTCTTCGAGCTACCAGTACCTGTCACCCGAATCGCCAGATAATGATTACAATAGCGATAGCGAATCTAACAATAATGGACCTCACAAGTCGCAGTCTATAGTGTCGCTCTCGACTTCTGCTCTTGCGGGTATTTTTGGCAATCCGCTGTCTGACGGCAACAGTCGCGCGTCAACACCAGATTTATTGCAGACTCAGCCCTCATCGTCTACTAATTTGTACGGTGATGGTGTTACTCGCTTACGCCGTAACGAAGGAAGCAATAACTGGACGCCTGCACGCCAGCCGTCCGACAAGGCTTATAATCTACAACAGCAGCGTCGTCAATCGAGTTTGAACGCGGCAGCAGCGGCAAACTCATCTTCTACCCGACTCGTATTGTTTGGCAAAATTAGCTTACTATTTTCGTTTGGAGTGGCATACGGTCATTTAGTCACACAGCTTCAAGATAACCACTTCGTCACAAATACTACGCTCAATGTTAACCCCGTCGGCAGCTTCACTCTGACCTGGGGATTTTTGGGCGTTGCACTTGGGTCTCTTCTACCATTTGTTGACTCAATAGCTCCTTCCATACTTGGTCCCATTAAAAACAGCTTGCTAAATTCGTCCGGCGGTGGTGTTAGTGTCATGATGTATCCTATAGTGCGCGCAGTGGGTATATTTATCGGGGTTTCTTACGGCATTGTAAGCACTGACATCTTGAAACGTTTATTTTTCTTAACTAACGCTTTATTTTAGCGTCATCTTCCTTGGACTTCAACCCTTCAAGGGGCTGTCGTATTGGCCGCTTTGAACCCGCTGCTGTGGTTCGCGATCGATACATCTATAAACGGATTCATTTTGTCATCGCTGACTGCCGTTGTCGGCACAATTTTATTTGCTTACTTCTACCCCACGCATCTCCCGTATGTCTTGACTTTTTAAATATATGCTGTATGACAATGCTGATTGTGTTTATAGTTCTGCGTCGGGCTGGTCTGAGGATTATATTTCTGTTGCGACTTGGATTGCGTCCATGTTCTTTTGCAGTTCTATTTGTTTCGGTATGATCGGTAGAAAACTTCTGGGGCCGAAGGCCGACTCCGCCAGTGCCGTTTCCCGATAGTTGGCTTATTAGTGTGATTGCGTTACGATATTTGATTGTTCTTCCACACATGATTCTTTTCTGTTCTTTTCGTCTGATTCTTGTATACTTTGTCTTTGTTTTTGGGTAGCGGAATCTTTTTTGGGCTTTTGCATTGATGCAATTAAGGATATGATATGATGCCAGCTGATACGTCTATGCTGGCTACCTTTTGATCCGCGAACAACTTTGGTGCGTACATGGAAATAATTTGCAGGTGTATGTATATATATACGGCGATTGGCTGGTCTAGAAATACTGAACAACATTTTACCTTGCGCGTTAAATCATATTTCAAAATGTGGCCTGCACATTGCACAAAAAAGGTAAAACAACTTGAAAACACGCACTTCCAGCGCCGTATCATCACATAAATCAAAGTGATATCACTTTGCAGGAACACCACATCTCTTTCTCACTCTATATATAGCAAATACAAATAAATGTAAAACAGAAAGCAGGTAACCAATATCTCTGTACTATATAAAGAGTTTATTTCGCACCAGCAGCAGCGCCAGCTTCCAGACCGGCTGCACCAGCAGCAGCCAAGGACTTCTCCCGGCCGCCCAAGTACCAGTAATTGACAAACCGGCCTCCCTGAACAAGCTGTGCGGTTTCATTGACGACGTGACATCCGAACAAGAGGTAATTGACGGGCGTAATGGCCATCCTAGATCAATTTTGTCAGTTGATTTGTCGGATGACAGAAGAGTTGAGGGGAAGAGGGGGGGATGAACGTACGAGTAGCGCATGAAAACAAGGGAATAAATGATAAGCGAACCAGTCATAGGACCCGATACGAGCATAGGATCTTTCTTGATATCCATGACGGCGGCGAATGGAATTCCAAAGTTAGAAACGGGACCTGAAAAATGCTGAGTTAATACGGCTGCCGCAGAGCAATGATAATGGCAAACT
Source organism: Myxozyma sirexii (assembly GCA_030568315.1). Classification (NCBI taxonomy): domain Eukaryota; kingdom Fungi; phylum Ascomycota; class Lipomycetes; order Lipomycetales; family Lipomycetaceae; genus Myxozyma; species Myxozyma sirexii. The sequence goes on along the minus strand of JAJLTT010000002.1, from coordinate 573,677 downwards.
TACCCCAGAAGTGAGTGGAGCAGATATCTAGAAGACAGAAATAAACCCAGTTAGTAATTCCAATCGATTCAAATAGAATATCACGGCGTAATATGAAGAGATAACAAACATCTAGAGGTCAAAAGTTAGCATCTCAGCTATCCGATCAAATTCGCCAACATCGATATCTCAGTCTTTCAGCACACTGCATAAGCAAGCAGATAGAATAGCAACATAAAAAACAGCCCATCAAATTACAAATTGGCAATGTCTGACAATATATCCACTGCGATTACTGACTGCTTAGACTAACTCCTCACACCCCTCCCCCTCATCCCGCACAAACACAGTTCCGGAGCTCATTGCCACGGCGTCGGCGCATAAGGCACAATTATAACGGGAAAGACATACTTTAAAAAGTCCTTAGAGAACAAGAAGTTGCCGAAACGCTGGAAAGTAGACATTTTGGATAGAGAGTGTGTATAAAGGTCGTGTGCGATGATGTATACAGAAATTGGTGGAGGTGTGGTTGGTCGGAAAAGGCGGAGATATTAGTGCTTAAAACGGGGACGAGAATTCCACCGGGAGCTGGTGACAGCAGCATGTTAGCCCCGTTCACGGCGACATTACTCTGGCTTAAACCAAAAGCACTAGGCAATGAATTGCCAAAATACTCTGGACTTCAGCTAGTGGAATGCTTGGGCACTTACGACTATAGTTTACGAGAATTCCAACTAGTATAACTAAAATGCGCGCTGAACATATACTCAATTGCTCATACTAAATTCTATAAAAATGACTTTTTAATTCCAAATTACTAAAAATTCCCATAATGCAGAGCTTTTGCTATGATACAAACCGATAACCGGTCATTATATACTATCAAGGATACCGCTCTTAGTAGTCCGCTTTACTGTAAGCACATGCACACCATTCTTGACCGCCTTCGCTTTCTTCCATCGGCCGTTCTTCAGTTCTGTGCCGACAGCAACGCAGATCTTCAAAGAGTCCTTCCCGTCTTCAACGACGGCTAAACCATTGATAACTCCCTGGACCCGTAGTTCAGCTATAGGCTGAAGCTCGTAGTCTTTTCTTGTGCCACCTAGTAGAGAGCCATCTCTGTCGATCCGGTCAGATTCGTCAACATTCACCTTCCAGACTTTTACGATTCCGTTCCAAGATCCGGAAACGACAATGTCAGCATATGGGAGTGTTGCAAGAGCAGTTATGTACCGAGGCTGGGGAGGTGGCACTTCAATTCGCGACGAGTCAGTTTCTGCAGTGTAGTGTTCCGGATTTAATGGTTGCTCGAGGCCGTGAGCTTGTGGAATGACATATACAGGCTTCTTTTTTGCCAACGTCCACAGCGATAAATTCCCATTGTCGCTTCCACTCACAAAGATATGGTGGTCGACAAATGCGACGCAATCAATGCTATTCTCAATATACAGTGGTTTCCTTTTCTCAACTGCTTCGCCATTTGCTGGGCCTTTTCGTGGCCGTGCTGCAGCTCCACCGCTTCCACCACCTCTGAAAATAAGCTGCGCTTCGTCAACAATTTTCCAAAGTCGAACTGTCCGGTCACGAGCACCAGCAGTAATACATCTCTCCTGAGCCAAGGCAGAGATTCCGCTGATCTCGTCTTGATGTCCAAACAACGTCTCAACGTATGAAAGCGCATCAAGAGACCAGCTCTTCACTGTACGGTCTGCACTAGATGAGTATAGCGTATGAGTGCCTCTTCTAAATGTGAGACCAGTCACCGGTCCTCTATGCTGAGTAAAAGTTTTTAATAGTTGCAGCGATGTTGCATCAAAAATATTGATTTTACGATCAGCAGCTCCAGTAGCAACGAACGTGCCATCATTCGATACTGCAACGCACGTAATATCCTTCTCGTTATGGCCCGCGGCAAAACGTACTCGCGCTCCGGTTTGTAAATCGAACTTGGATAAAGTGCGATCTTTCGAGACAACGTATGCAAAGGTAGGTGCGTCAGGGGTTGCAACTCCAGTTGCTGTTAACATACGTTTCGATGAGAGAAATAAACGATTTGGCCGAGTGTAAGTAAACGCCGATGCAATGTGCTTGTAAAGACGGCCTTTGTCTTCTGCAACATCTTCATTGAGACGAGCAGCAAGAATATCCTTGTCAACGTCACGCGCGTCAAAACCTGCCGTGTCTAATATTGTTTATTTCAATTAGCCTTCACACCATACTTCCATATATACTCGATAGAGCACTTACCAATCTCGGTCTGCAAATTATCAAGATACTGCTGTGCCAGCCTTCGTCTCTTATCCGCCGCAGATTCATCAACAAACTCCTCTTCCTCCTCAATGTCTTCAATTTCATCCGAGCCGCTATCGTCGTTGCTGTCGCTCTCTGCATCTTTCATTTCCGCATCTTCGTCATCTGTAGTCTCGGGATCGGTGATCTCCTCGTCATCTTCGGATGCTATTGGGCCTTCCTGTATCTGTGGCTGTCCTGACGGTCCTCGAGAAGTATTTGAACGGCCGTTTCGAGCCCTCCCATTTGTAGCACCGGAAGAAGTAGCAGACTGACCACCGCGTTTACGCTTTCGCGCAAAAAAAGGATCCGACATTCTACCTAGCAGAGTTGGCACGATTATAAGAATGAAAAGCTCACTGCAAGTAAAGTACTTCGTCCCAAAAATCTTCCTGGGAGCAGTTCAGAAAAAAAAACATTTAAACTTAAAGTAAGCGTCAAAGGGGTTTGTGATGCCTGCTGGGAGTTTAAATTTGCACGTGATTTGAACATAATTGTTGCGCGTGCTGGAGCTTTGCGCAGAGCAGAAGGCTGTAGACCACAGACTGCGAGTGTCATCCACACAGCTAAGCTCATCATACGGCATCGATCTAACCATTCCACCATCTTATCTTGCTCGTTATTGAATACTATAGCATAAACGAGATTTAAGATGGATATTATCCTTGGAATCACAACTGAGAAGGAGGTCATCGTCATTACTTCGCGAGCTGCTGTGCGAGGTGTATCGATCTTGAAGACAGACGACGACAAGACTCGTGTTGTCGCTCCGCATACTGTCCTTGCTTATACGGGAGAGGCGGGAGATACCGGTATATAGAGCGTATAAGTGCTCGTTTGTTGAATAAATACTGACATTTGGGCTCTAGTACAATTCGCAGAGTTCATTCAAGCCAATATCCAGCTCCACGAGATGCGCAACACCACTGAGCTCTCACCTCCTGCCATTACTTCGTTCATTCGCACCCAGCTTGCTACCAGTTTACGGAGTCGGGTATGAAGACTACAATGAGCTCTTTTAATGAGCAGATACTGACATCCCGTTCTGCAGAAACCGTATAACGTCAATGTCTTGGTCGCTGGTTTTGATACTGCTACTGGCAAGCCCGAACTCAATTGGATCGATTATCTTGCATCTAGAGTCAAGGTTCCTTACGCCGCCCATGGTTACGCTGCTTACTATACTCTATCGCTGCTAGATAGATGGCACCGCACCGACCTGTCGCTTGCAGAAGGACTGGAAGTTGCCGATATGTGCATTGCCGAGCTAAAGAGGCGATTACCGGTTGATTTCAAGGGCGTGGAGGTAAGTAATAACATTACTCTGACGTATCCTTTGGTGCGGTTCTAATGCGTTGTTGTAGATCAAAGTTGTCGACAAGGATGGTGTACGAACAGAGAAGATTACAGAGTAAAGTTTTGATAATGGAATGAATACAGGTTGTCTACCCGTAATTGTATATATTTCCAAGATCACGTTAAGCACAACGCTTGTCAAATCAGTGATTGTCACCCTACTTCGAAGATGTGAACTGTGAGTGAGCAAACGGTTTGTAGGCTTTGGCCGCGCCGAGATCACAAATGAGGAGCCGTCGCGACGGGCAACCACCACCTAGATAAGCAAGTTTGCGCAAGTCCATGAAACTCTGACAAGGCTGCGAACCCAAGCAATAACCTAAAAATATAGAAAGTAGAGAGCTAGCAGAAACAAAAGTCGACCAAGGCTTGGGGCGATCAGATCAGAATGGCGCGTGCGGCTGTTCATCCCTTTCTTTCCTCGATCGGTCGTCACATCTTTTGCTGTTGGATTCTTGTTTTGATTTGCACCATTCTTTTCATTCTTCGCTCTTCTGCTTGCTGTTATCTCTCTCCTTTCTCTCAGATTCTGTCTGTATCTGGCGGCCGGGCAATGAAGCCCTTCTCACCCTTCCGGCAGCCGGTCGAGCTGGACGAGTGCGCCCGGGCACTCAATTTGACCCACGCCCATGTCGCGAACCTCGAACTCGCTTTTGCCGAAAATCCACGCCCCAATGTCGCAACAAGAGATACAATCAGTGATCAATTGCATATTGCTCCGCGTGTGGTCCAGGTAGGTTACTTATTCCTTGTTCTGTTATTAGCAAAAGCGACTTCGTCGGCTTTCGCAGACACCGCTTTCTTCGCTTATCTGAGCGTCGCAATACCTTCGCAAAGCATTGTTGACGGTTTTTTCGTTAATTCGGGCGCAGCGAGTTTCGTTTGCTCGGCGGGTTTGCTTGCTAGCGCTATGGGGTTCTCTGGTGGGTTCTTATGGTGTTTCGATACGAGATCAAACCTTGATCAGAGCACATGCTGCAATTCACTGCGCAATGGCTCGCCCGCCAGTAGTCTTGCTTGATTTATGCTGTGCTGGCAATAGTTCTACGATTCTTATTGTTTGATCTACTCCTTTCGCTCTATGTGGCCTCCAGCTTATGTCTATCATGTTTCGTCTGGTCTTGTCATCTGGTCTCGTCTCTCAAGATTCCCCAAACCCCCATCCCTAGCTTGCACCGCCTTGATGATCTACAGCTCAAGACCCAGTTTTATGAAATTATTTGCGCGTTGAGAGCTGAAGAAAGCGCATTATTGTCATTTGCAAATGCTAACTTAATCTATAGTTGTGGTTCCAGGACCGTCGACGCCGGCTGAAGGACGAGAAGATAGTGGAGACCTCCAGGGTGGAAATGATCCTTGCGCAGGCTAGCGCTGCCGCAGTAGCTCAGGGCCAGCAACTGCCTCTACAGCAGTCGCAATATCAACTGTCGCATCAGTCCGTTATATATAAGTATGACAACGAGCGACCTTCTACGCCTCCTGCGTCCACGACGTCCTCGATGTCACCTTCATTACCGTTGCAATCAACATCCATGAGCACTGCATACCCGCCTGCAACACCTACTCAGTCACCAGAAAAACAGAATAATATACACAAACACTCGAAATCGGCATCCCAGCCACCTGTTACGCCGGCAAGACTTATCAGCAATGACAATTTATCTCCAAGATATGCCTCTCCGTCTGATGCGTCATATGCTTCACTGGAGCGCGCCGTCTCCGCTTCAGCGGCGAAAAATAACTCAGACGTCGCATCCTATGGGCTGTCTCCTTATCACCAACCGGTCAATACGGGTAGCTATTTCTTTCAACCTGTCCAATCGCCAGTTTATGTCATGAACCAAACTGCTCAGTCGTTGCAGAACACGCCGCAGGGCGTTCACTCTCCTTCCGCACACTTATCTCCCAATGCAATGGCTTCACCCGTACCACTGCAACGTACATACTCTACTCCTCTCCCTACCGAGTTAGAAATGCAGTTTCAGCATCAGCAAATGCAACTTCAATTCCGGCAGCAACAGGCAGCACAAGGGGGGAATATGTTTTCCCCGCTTACTACTCCTACCGGTATAGGTGAGTCAAAACTTGCCGCGCGAAGGAGACGACCGGGTCCTCCATCTGTAAGACTACATCGGTCGCAGAGTTATTCCTCTGCTCCAGCTGCTCCAGCGGCCCAGTGTTCATCCGGGCAAAATGCGGCCAGCGCGTGCTATTCATTGAAAGGAGCAAGTCCTGCTGCTCGCCAACAACAGCATTTGACCCCGGCTCCTCTGATGATTCCGTTTGACAATTCCGCTGCAAATGAAGGTTCTTCGGGAATGATGAGACGATCTAGGAGTGTATCTTTTGCACAATCTCAGCCTCCTGCCCGTGGTCGAAAGTCCAGCACCCATGGACGTGGAAATAGCAGCAGTACAGGCTCGAGCGTGAGCTCAGCTAGTCAATTGGAAATGGTCGATGGTATGGCACCCATGACTCCAATCACGCCAATGACCTCTATTGCAAACTCATTGCAGGAGCTTGAAGTTGACGAACATGGTGACGCCGGTCGAGAGTACAAACGTATGCGATCTCGTGAGGCCGGCCAATCGTTTGGAGATGGTGACGCGACGGATGATGACGAGGCCGCTAAGTCCAATTCTACGCAGCGGAATTTGGCCTCTGCAGTTAACCTGGAGAGTGGTGTTTCTCCGGCGAGTTACCCAGTCGACGCAATGCCGTCGTCAGTAATGCAGCAGCAAAGGCTTTATCTAGATACATCTTCTGGCATTGCAACTATTGGTACCTCCCAAACTGTTACGACCCCAAACAACAGTGGGCCTGCGTCGATGACAAACACACCCAGCATTACACCTGTATCTCTCTACTCCGCATCACCGGTATCTGGCCGTCAGTCACCATATGTGAACACAGGGTCAACGCACTCAACGCAACCAATCACCCCTGTATCTTTTTACGCTACGGCTCCCAGCACTCTAGCTTATACGCCGCTGACGGAAAGCTCGCCTTCTACCATCACCCCTGACACAGAATCGCTGTACTTTGCGACGCATCAGATTCCGAGCTCATCACAGGATCACAACGAACTCAGCAGTATGCATGAAGCGGCTGCCGAGTTATTTCTATCTTCTCCAGCGCACCCATTTGACACTGACGAGTCTCAGGCTAATGATCCCATGCCTAGTACTTTGTCTTCCGACGACATCAGCTCTTTGGAAGAGAATCAGAGGTTTTTGATGCTCAGTAGAAGATTAGATGATATGGGCATTTATGGCTATGGAGCATGGCACGACTATCTCTAGAGTCTTAGTTTGTCGGTTCGGTGTTTAAATCTAAAGGAGTATTGCTCTACCATCTACATAAAATGGTCTGTTATTGTTGGTTATTTTAGACTGCATATTGTAGATGTTGTTGTTTTTTGATTGTGCATTACATGTTTTGTTATTGTATGATATCAGAATGGTGTGGTCTGGTGTAATTTGTGTGCGCGCATACTATTCTGTTCATAACGCATTTACATTATTCATTACGAATGCGACGAGTCTGCCATTTGTCGAGCGCTCATAACGTTTGTGATCTTTTCGTATTCCAAAAATTTCGGGATCTTTGGTCAATGAGCACTTACATGTAGTTACTATGACGGACGGCTGCGAAGCTAGAACTTTGGCACTGTTTGAGGAATCACACCGTGTTTCAATACTGGATCCAAGTTTCGCATTCTCCGAAAAGCATGAATTAAGATTTCCAGCGGATCCAGGAAAACTGGCTGCTGTGACGAGTCAGTTTTGGGTCTTATCGGCAGATAGCTTCGCATCCGCTATGGCTACGCCCAAAGCCGCTTTTTTGTGACGTAACGGTGACCGATCGATCGAATCGGGCCATTGCAGTGTCGCTATGTTTACACATTTCTTAAAATGGCGCTATTTATTTTACTTCTGAGCCGCAGTACGCGCTCCACGCGTTTGTCACGTGAATTGGCGTTGTTAGGAAATTTGAGTGCATTAGATAACAATTTCGCAAGCCTGTTTTGAAAATCCATAATCTATCGTACATACATAACAATAAAACATCAATAAATGAGGTAAAATACAAGAATAAGTCAGTCAAAATATCATACACGACAATACACCTAATCATTACGCCATCTCCCGATTCGTTTTTCTCCAATATTTTACCCTCGATATAAAACCAACCAGATAACTTAAGCAAACTTGCCCGACTCTAAAACTTGAACTAGTTCAAAAATCCTTTACAAGCTGGAGCGCCGCATAAGCATGGGATTCTTTCATCAGAATTGACTTCGCGCTCAAACTTGTAATCGTATGTTAATTCCTCATCTAGAAATGATGTCAATATGTTTCCATCAATAATAACAAACCATAAAGTTTCACTTACTCGCATAAATATCCCTTAGAGCGTAAATGACAATTCTTTTTTGCCCTTCGACTTTAATGATTTTGGCGGTGCAGCTAGGCGTACAGCAGTGGTTGATGAACCTCGCAATTCCACCACGTTTCGTGGCGTCAACAACCGTACTTTCGTCAATTCGGAACAAGTAACTGCTACCAATTCCATTTCTTAAATATCTTCTCTCGCGCATGTCCGCAACTTGCTGTCTGACGACCTCACCAACATATTCGATAATCATATCACTGGCAGCGATATTCTCCATCGCATAAAGACCCCAATTGTGAATTGCTGATCGGGCGAACCGCACAGGTTTCTTTCGCTTCTTGAGCATGTTAAATCGTAAAACGTCTGCTGCTGCATCTGTCGTCGCACTGAATATTTGCTTTTGCAGATTGATGTCAGCTGCGAGCTTACGGTTGTTGATCCGCTGAGATCGAGACGAGATATTGTCTTTCTCAGTGCCACCAGTGTCAGGCTGGGCACGTTCACCATCTGCTTCATTATCTTGCTCATTATCAGGAGAACCAGCACGCGTGCCATTATTTGTACCATTTGCAGCATCAGCAGCTTCACCATCGTCGGCATGATCGGCAGCAGCATGTTTCTTCTTACGAAGTCGCTTTCGATGTTCGAGATACTCCGTCTTGTCGGTTTCAGGAATTCGGTAATACCCTTCTGTGCGTGCGCTTCCGGTAGGATTAGATTGCTCAAACTCATCCTCGTGTCTAACAATTTTTCGCGTTGCGCCACGATATCCTGTACCGGCCACATCGCCGTAGAAATTTGCCTTGGCCTCTTTCTGCTTCCATGCCCAGTACTGTACATTACCGATATCCGGATCAGGAGCAACAGATTGCAGTGCAGCTTGAAGAAACTTGAAGTCCTCAGAATCAGTGACGAGACTCTGAACGCCATCCAAATCAAGCACTTTGTCAGTCTCGATCTGCGGCTGCACTAAACGAGAAGTGGAATTCCAATAACTGCCATCGGTCTGTATAGCACGAAGCGAATCATAATCTTCATCTTCTTCCTCAGAAGGAGTCGGTAATTGATCAGCAGCGCCAGCTGTACCAGGAGCCTGATCGAGAGACTCTGCTGCCACATCAGCCATCTCGTCATCTTCGTCCTCTTCCGAAGTAGTAAAATCAATCTTAACCAGCTTCTTCGGCTTCTGTGCCTTTGATTTACTGGTTGCTTTTCGCTTCTTCTTGTCTGAAGACGGCGTGTCATCCAAAATCTCATCAATATCACGCATCGGGGTATCTTTATCCCGCGACTCAACATCCGAAGCCACTGCCACGCGGCGTTTCTCTTCTTGCGATCGGAACTTGATAACGAAGTCATCGGATCCTTCCTCGTCTTCGTCTTCATTAGTCTTGTCGGCTAGTTTCTCTTCCTCTTCTTCATCATCTCCTTCATCTCCAGAGTAGTAATTAAGGCGATGATGCATAGGTCTAGCTTTCTTGTTTTCTTTGTTTTTAGACGCAGCTAACTTCTTACTCTTTATAGCAGCCTTCAAAGCGGAGTTAGACGACGACGTAGCGTCATTGCGTCTCTTGAATCGCGGAAGATTGGGCAATTTTCCAGAATACTGTCTGACATTGAACGTTGACGGATCCAGTTCCTCTGGTCTTTGCTCAACAATATCGTCACCAGTTTTCGAGTCATGAATAGAGAGCGCGCCAACATCTTCCGTTTTGATTGAGGTTGGTGCAGCAGAAGATACTAGTGTCGTAGTCGAAGAGTCAACGGTAGTCGAAGCAGGCGGCGGGATGCTAGCAGAGTCAAGCAACTTGTAAATAACAGGTACAATTCTAGCTTTGATATCTTTTCTCAGCATATCTCGCAATTCTCTCAATACCATATCTTTGGCATCCTTCACCGGATCTCTTTGATCTTTCTCATTCTTCACATCTTCAGTAAACTTGCTCTTGTCGTCGGAAGATCGCTTGCGCTCGTTATCTTTGTCAAACGGAAGCTGCAAAGACATGTTTGCTCTCCATCTCAAACGGTCCATCGTGCGTCCATCCATATGACGGAAACACAGCTTTGCTTCCTCCAAATCATCAAATATAACATAAAAGCCCGCAAGTTCACGCTGCTTCGGATGATACTTATGTTCTGTCTCGTATTTTAGAGGCACGTCATCTCGTACGACATAGACATCTGTCCATTCATAATCACGAAGATAGGCCTTTATATCCTGCACATAGACTTTTGACACCGGAACATACCGATCAGAAATGAACAAATATGGTCTAGGGCCAATCATATCGAAAAGACTATCGCGCCTAGAAGGAAGGTCATCTGGAACAAGTGACTGATAACGAGATTTGTCGTCTGGATAACGACTGTCAACAGCCGGAGCGCGTCGAGCCCTTTCTTCTTCTCGCTCCTTCGCCTCCTTGGCGGCACGTTCTTGCCTCTCTTGTATCTCATTAAGTAGCCCCTTAACCACTTTTTCTTCTTCATCATACTCTGCTTTGACTGTATCAAGACCGACCATGATCTTTCCTCGCGCCGCATCAGCCACGGCTTTCTTAGCTGACTGGTGACCAGACAGAAGATCAACTTCTCTTCTCTTACTCTTCGTCATTATTGTTTTGTTCTTGAATCTGATGAGGCACATGCCAAGTGACGCTCCAGTAATCGGATCCTTTTGCATAGCTACACTTTCGAGGTCGCCGTACTTGTTGAACTGTAATGCAATTGTTTTCTCGAGAGTCAACTTTGAAAATCCGGATACCAGAATTTGAGACGCTGGTTTAGGACCCACCGAATTGGCGTCGTAGGAGTACCTCAGTAAAGTTAGCACAGGCGAAGCATGCTTGCGCCGGGAGGTTGTAGATGGCGGGTAATGCGTCAACTTCAGCCGCGGATCTGTTATTGGGCCAACTGCCTTCGCCGCGTCTTTTGAGCGGTAAATAGCTAATTTGCCTCGAGACTTTGACTTATCGAGGTCCGGATCGTACTCGATCATGTATGCCTTGCCAAGCATGTCGAGTGCGGACTTGGGTGGTGGAGGTGGTGGTGTAGGTTCCCTTGTTGGCTCAGGCGGAGGAAGTGGAATTGGAGATAGTTCAGCCGGCGGGGGTGGAGGAGAACGAGCGCGCGTGGGAGGTAGCGATTTTAATGGCCTCTCAGCTGGAGAAGTTTTGGCGGAATCTAAGGAAAATGTGGACGATGAAGAAGATGAGGAGGATGCGAGATGGGGAGCGGCTCGAGAGACGTGTCGCTCGCGAGATGGTGAACGAGAGCGCGACCTGTCGTAGCCTCGATACCGATCATATGAGCGAGAACGCGACCGCGGATAAGAGCGATAGTCATCTCTTGGACGGCGGTAGTCAGACTCTCTCGAGCGATGGCGCTGATGATGGCTATGGTAGTGGAGCTCCGAGTCCCTTGATCTGCGATAGTGGTCTGAATCGCGTTTTATGTCTCGAGAACGGTCTCTGCCTCGTTCTCTGTCTCTCTCATCACGATAGTAATCCCTGTCCGGACTTCTTTCCCGCGGACGTTCTCTACTTCGCTCTCGCAGCCTCTCCCTGCTTCTGTCCCGGTCGGACAGTCTGTCTTCTCTGTAGCCACTGCTGTGGCGACCTTCAACACGGTCAGGAAAAAATGCAGCTAAATCAGCCTTCCCTGAAGACCTTGAGCCACCGTAAACCCCGTGACGGGATTTGACGGGCGGCGGCGGCATTGCTGTTGCTGGTGTCAGTAGAGCTTTGAACTGTGAAATGCAATTGTCAAGACGGATAAAGCGAGCGTGACGCAGTAGCCACAGTCACGTGCTGCGTATTTTTGATACTGCGTTACCCGGCCCTTTTCAAAGATTTTCTCGCTTTGGCTTTGCGAATCGATCAGTTGTTCAGCAAAGACACAGCGCTATAGACTGCTACGTGCTTTGCTATAATATACAGTATGGAGTCTGCGAACGATTACAATCAGTTCTTTTTTACCATTTCTGGATCGCCGTCCGAACTCGTGGCGGAGTTGGCTGCATTTGTCGATGTACTTAATGGGTTTGTGGCCGAAGCCGAAGACCAACTTGGTCCGTTGACGAGCGAAATCGCGCCTTTGATTATCTCAGAAACTGCAGAGACAGACGAAGAAGAGCAGAGTTTTGATCCGGAAAAGCTGGACCAGGCAATTGCTCTCGTGTTGGGCGCTGCGAGTGCATTCGACCAGGCTCCTGGCAAGGGTTCGTCGTTCCTGCTAATTTGACGCACTGCTTGATTTTTGATACTAACGACAAGAATCCAGAATTTGAGCCTGCATACAATCTTCTCCTTCATGTTCTTACATTCTCGTCATCTGGAGTTGCCGGCCATCTCACACCCGTCCTTGACTTGCTCTCAAACGCGTCCAAATCACACGCCCTTTCTTCGCTCACTATCCTCACCAACCTTTTCAACCTCATCCCTGCCCGCTCACTTCTTCGCAAGACGGTTTTTGAGACGATATTGTCGGTGGCTGTTTCTACATCTAATACAGAGTTGTTGCTTCCTCAGCTCAAGCAATTACCCACCTGGTTTGAAGAATGGTCTTTGACCCCTGGAGAGCGTGTTTCTTTTTTGACAAACATTTCGTCCGTCCTCGCGTCAGCTAATCCGTTATCGGCACTCAAGTATCTTAAAGACGCGCACACTGATGCTGCTGCCTTTGGTGTCAACATCCCTTCCGACCAGACTGATAAGCTGATTAAGCTGGCTCTCAGCGTTCCTTCGTTCTTTGATTTCGACTCTGTCTACGCTATTGTGTCTCCTTTATCTGATGTCGACTCTGACCTTCTTTCATTGCTCAAAATCTTTGTCGATGGTTCTCTGTCGGATTACAATGCATTCGCTGCCGATAGCGTGACGGCTGCCGGTCTTGACGCTGAGGCGCTGACAACCAAGATTCGATTATTGACACTAGCGTCGCTTGCCGCCTCGTCACCAAATCTGACCGTTCCGTACGCCGCAATTTCTTCTGCTTTGTCAATCGACGATGAGGAGGTAGAGTTCTGGATCATTGATGTAATCCGCGCTGGGCTTCTTGAGGGTAAGATGTCGCAGCTTGAGCAGAAGCTGTACATTCACCGCGTCGTGTCTCGCACATTTGGACCCGAGCAATGGGCCGATATCTCACGGAGGCTTGATATCTGGAAGAGTAGCTTGAAGGATGTGCTTACTGTTGTGCGAAATGCTCGTGTCAGTGTTGAAAATAAGGTTACTGCGTTGAATGCCGAAAAGGAGCGGGCGGCGGTTACTGCTACAAACGGAGAGATTTCGGCGTGAGTATTTGGATGATATAAAAGTTGAATGCATTTGTATAGTAAATAGTTTTCAGTTTTCCAAATGAACAGCAATGGTATGCCTAAATCAGTAGTGTTCCAGAAACTAATTCGGCATAACTGCCTAAGTTTATAGTTTTGCCAGCCTCGCGAACTTTACTTGGAGTACGGCTCCGAGGCTGCAACAACCAAGCGACATGGCTCTAAATCCAGCTTCTTTGCGATTGTTTACCTGCGCGTCGCGTCGAGTGTATCTTCCTGCGGCACGTTCGTCCTTGTTTGCATTCAGAGCACTTCGCTACGCATCTTCGAGTACTCCTCCACCGCCAAAGCCGGACGAAGAAAAGACCAGGCCGCCCGTGTCTCGTCGAACGCCTCCCTCGAGACAGCCACCTTCTTTTCGGAAGTTCGCTGCTATCATCCTTACTTTCTCTGCTGTCTTTTACGGCCTCACTCGGTCTATGAAAAAGGGTAAAAGTTCTGTTTTTACCCACGAATGAAGCGGCTCTAACTGTGGTCTGATAGAGCGCGAAGCACGCCGCGACTTGAAACTGCCCAATCCCGAATTACCCATTACTATGGAGAAAAAACCCGCGTTTACTCGTGACGAAGTCAAAGTCATTTTTGTTCTTGGTGGGCCAGGGTCAGTATAACAATTCAATTGTGCAAATGCACTTACAATAGCAATTGAGCTAATAGAAGGGCCCAAAAACAGTGTCGGCAAAGGAACTCAATGTGCGAATCTTGTTCGCGACTTTAACTACGTTCATCTATCTGCTGGCGACCTGTTGCGCGCTGAGCAAGCTCGTGAGGGGTCCGAGTTTGGCGAGTTGATCTCGACTTGTATCCGTGAGGGCAATATTGTGCCGCAAGAAATTACAATTGCGCTTCTTAAGAACGCAATGACTGACGAGGTTAAGAAAGGGCGCACGAAATTTTTGATTGATGGGTTCCCTCGTAAGATGGACCAGGCTGTTAAGTTTGAAGAGGATGTTGCCGTTTCTGAGTTTACTTTGTACTTTGACTGCACCGAGGACGTGATGCTGCAGCGTTTATTGAAGAGAGGCGAGACTAGCGGCCGGGCCGATGATAACATTGAGAGTATCAAGAAACGGTTCAAGACTTTTGTCGAGACTTCCATGCCTGTAATTGATTACTACCGTCGACAGGACAAGGTTATATCTGTTCCGTGCGAAAAGAGTAAGGAGCAGGTATACGAGATCGTGAAGGGACAGATTAGCGACCGCATGACAATCTAAGCGCGGAAGTGTTACTAATTTTTTTTTGGATAGAATAGAGATTAAATAATAATGAAATAATGCCTTAAATAAACTGTAGAAACAACCCTGACACCAAGAGAAATGACGCGAACGGAACAAGGAGAACAAATATTAGGACGCCAACAAGCCATGGACCCAACCCATCACTCTCGATTCATCCACTTTAATAACCGGAACCTGACTATGCTTGAGCATCCACGAGCCAGGATTCCGAAACTCATCGGACGCTGTTTCGCCGTGAGATGCCCCCATCATCGAGAGATCAAAGGAAATCTTCATATTCGTGGGCGTGACACTCTCTGAAGACATGATCTCGATATTGTCTTTAGTGTCATTGGCTTTCCACCATGTAATGTCGATGTGCTCCGCGGAACCATCGAATACTCCATTGAACTTATTGGTTGCAATATGAATCCCCACAACTGCATCAACGCGAAAATACTCGTTTCGCCAATCACTATCATACTCTGCGCGCTCAAGGAGCAGCATTCTAGCAAGCAGCTGCAACTCCTCGTAAGAAGTAGCAACGACTTCAGTCGCGCACCATGTCCGTATCATCGTTTCAGGATAGAATGAAAATGAGAGGGTCGCGTCGACCGAGACAGATTTGCGGCCCTGGTTAGCGGAGGATTTCAGTGCGTACTTTGTATGCCCACCTGAGCGTAGTCTGGCGTCCATGATGGAGCGTATATCGTCGTCAGGCACACAAGCCAAATGCATTTCCAGACTTAGCAGGCTAGTCAAAGAAGAAGCATTGCCAGGTTTTCGAACAAACCTGATCAAAAGAGCTTGCAAGGAGTCGTCGAGATCTATATCCAGCTGATTATGGCCGTGTTCAGTGATTGTAGCAGCGACGTGGGCGTAGAGTGCTGCGTCGGGAATGATGTATAGCTGTTTGATCGCCAGACTAGGTGGTGGAGACAGAGAAAACTTTATGAATAGCATGTCGAGATCAGAAAGAGAGGAGATCGGGGAAGGCGATATTTCATGATAAGGATAGAGGGTGCGCGCACGCGACAGAGCAGATCCAAAATCGAGGGCGCGTTCGCCGTGAAGCTTGAGCCCAGCGAGGCTCTGTGGACCTGAAACGAGAGTGTTTACAAGATCCATAGCGCAGCTATTCGCGGCAAATAAACATTGCAGAGTGACGAGGTTCTGCGATGGTGAGTGAAAGGAGCGGGAAGGCCATCAAACCGTAGATGATAAGCCCGAATGCGGCGCTTATACCGAGCAGTTTCTGGGCCCGGGCAACAAGGCCGCATTTGTCGGTATTCGATTTGGTCCAGCAATTCACACGGAGAGCAGAAGAAAAAGCTGATATTTGATTTTAGGGAAAGAAGAGGATAACTCTGAGCGGGTGGGCTTTTCTCTATGGGGCTTTTGCTCGGCTACTTCTCGAATGCGCTGAGCTGCCGAATCTCGGTATTTGAACGTGCACAGCTGCTTTTACAATGTACAGAATATGCGTAAAACCAGTTGCTGTTTTACGTCTTGTCAATGAGCTGCGAATTCATGTGTTGTCGGCTTGCTGCTTGGTGGCTGATCATTAGCAATTTAATCTCCGTTGATTACACTACAGCTAAGCGCACTCAGCTTGACAATCCTAATAATATAGTAGAAATTACTTCAAATATGTATGCCTATTTTATACGCATTTTCCAGAACAATTCACGTATAACTTGACTACGGTGGTATATCAGCCATATCCAACCCACTCCATTCAATCCACGTTTCATTAAAGCCTCCTCTTACTCAAGAGCCGCAGCCCATCCCTCGCTCTCACCTCTTCCAGTTCTACTGTCTTTCCCATCATTCCCAGAATCCTTCCTCCAATCAACAAAGATGGTCAATTGGTTTAGACTCGGATCGCTCGCGCTTGCGCTTTTGCTCGCTTTCTTCTTCTTTGGCCAAGGCGCCGCTGCTGCTGGACCGACTGTTTCCAACCCAGAGGTGACTACTAAAGTAAGTGGGGGGCGAGACCATCATCATAAATTGCTCCAATCTAATGCTCTCGTAGGTCTTTTTCGAGATCGAACAGGGCGGAAAGTCGCTTGGTACTATTATCTTTGGCCTTTATGGAAAGGATGTGCCCAAGACCACCGAGAACTTCCGGTAAATATCTTAACCAATATCAAATCACATCACTCTTACTTACAAGCAATCTCACAGTGCACTTTGCACCGGAGAGAAGGGATTTGGATACCAGGGATCTAAATTCCATCGTGTCATCGATAACTTCATGATTCAGGGTGGCGATTTCACCCGTGGCGATGGTATGTCATTTTTACCTATTGCCAATTAAATTTTAGTATATAAACTAACTCTCAATCTTAGGTACTGGCGGCAAGTCGAGTATGCATTATACATGAATGATTAAATGATCCGGAGGTTGATGCTAATTGGTAAATAGTCTACGGCGCCCGTTTCCCCGATGAGAACTTCTCGATCAAACATACTCGTCCCGGTCTTTTGTCTATGGCCAACGCTGGTCGTGACACTAACGGTTCGCAATTTTTTATCACCACCATCGTTACTTCGTATGTTGTTTCACTCACTCACATTTTCTGATATCTGAAGAATAGTTAACATTAAAAATTCTAGCTGGCTCGACGGCAAACATGTTGTCTTTGGCGAGGTCCTCGAAGGCATGGACATTGTAACTGCAATCGAAAAGACCAAGAAGAGCCGCGGCGACAAACCGGTCGTCGACATTATCATCGCCAAGAGCGGTGAAGTGCCTTCCGAAAGCGCTCCTGAGCCGCCGAAGGAGGAAATCAAAGATGAGCTGTGACTACATGGTTGGAAAGATTGGCTTAATACTTACGACATCCTGTCCGGTAGATGGTAAAACTCATCAGTCGAATGAATGTGCTTTTAGTACAGTTACAAAGGCATGATAAGACAGATAACAGAGAGAGAGAAAAGTTTTAGCGGATTGAAATGTATATTCGATATCTATAAATTACAGTTTCTCGTAATCCAACTTTCCTTCCAATTTCTTCGCTTCGGCGACTTTTCGCACAGCCTTCATGAGGTCATCTTGGATAATGTAGTCTCTATCATCCCGGATGGCGAAAAATCCAGACTCGGTGACAACATTTCGAATATCGGCACCATTGAATCCATCACTCATCTTCACTAATGCTTCGTAGTCCATATCTCCTTGCTTTTGTACACCGGCCGCATGAATCTTAAAGACCTCTAGACGTCCAACCTCGTTTGGCAGCGGAATTTCGATCTTGCGATCCAGTCGACCAGCACGCAGAAGAGCCGGATCTAGAGTATCAGGTCTGTTGGTAGCCATAATAACTTTGGTCTTTCCCAGATAATCGAACCCGTCCATTTGGTTGAGCAACTCCATCAAAGTTCGCTGAATTTCACGATCGGCAGATGTACCTTCGCTGAATCTACGACCACCAATCGCATCGATCTCATCCATGAAAATAATACAAGGCTCGTGCTCCTTTGCATAACCAAACATCTCACGGATCAGACGCGCCGACTCACCAATGTATTTGTCGACGATAGCAGAAGCTGGGGAGAAGATGAAGTTCGCACCTAGAGTGGCAGCGACAGCACGAGCAAGCAGAGTCTTTCCGGTACCGGGCGGACCATAGAGAAGGACGCCTTTAGGAGGCTTGATGCCTACACGAAGGAACAGCTCGGGGTTTTTGAGTGGTAATTCGATAACCTGCAAATCATCTGTGTTAGCATATGCCAATAGAAACCAGACAGTTGTTAATGATGACGCACCTCACGTAGCTCTCTGATCTGTTCATTAAGACCACCAATACCAGCAAAAGATAAATCACCGGGGTTATATGTGGTCATGTTGTATACCAGGGGATCCACTTCACGAGGCAGTAAACGCATGATTGTCAGCGTAGTCATATCGAGCGCCACGCGCACTCCCTGCTTGAGTTTGTCTTTGTCGACTTTGCTGCGGCACCCGACGACGTATCTCGGGCCAGACGAAGCTTTAACGATAACTATATGAATTGTAAGAATGAGATCGACCGAGATGGTAGGGATGAGAGCTTACATCGTTCTTCGTCGAGCTGCTTCAGCACTTCACCGATGATTTGACCCACGCTTTGCAGCGCTTTGATATCCTGAAGCAATACTGGTCAGAAATCGCTGATCCAATCATCCACAAAACAAATACACACTTCTTCTGTCTTCTCATAGTCTTTCTGCAAAGCTCTAATGTTCAAACGCAGTTCCTTGAGTTTCGCGTCCCCATTCCTATGTTCGAGAAGCTTCTGCTTAAACTCCTCCAACGCACGCTCACGTTCTTCATCGACAGCAGGCGCTGCAGGAGTAGGCTCTGGCTCCGACGATGTAGCCAGCAACGGCTCTGATTCTGTGGGTTCGGCCATGGGGGTGGAATGCGTACGGCGTAGAGGTGTGTGGAACGAACGGTGACGATCGAGTACCGACGTGAGACAATGGCGCGTGCTGAATAATACGTATCCCGTGACGCCGATTACGTACATGTGTCAGCGTTGGGGATTGTGTCAGGGCTAGGGGGCCTGCTGTGCGGCGGGCCGGTGCGGCCGGGCAGCGGACCAACCACCAGCGCGCTCGCTCGCTCTTATTTTTTCCACCTCGCTCCTGCTTCCTCTTCGTCGCCTCACCTCCTGCCTTTGCTCTTCCTCTGCTAACCCGCCGCCTATCTGACATCAATGGCTATCACTAAAATCTTTGCTCGCTCGGTCTACGACTCGCGTGGTAAGTTGGTGCTCGTTGCCGCGACAGCGCTCTGATGCGCTGCTGTCTGATGCCTCGTCGCTACGTGCAATTGCTCGGATCCGTGTCGGGCAGTGCCGCGGTTCTTCTGAGAGAGAAGCGTCTGCTTGCTGTCTGGACACTGGGATGCGATATGGCCTTTGCAACTGTGCGCATGGATCGTCTCAGCTTCTTGTGCTGATCTGCTTATCAGGAAACCCCACTGTCGAGGTTGACCTCACCACCTCCACCGGTCTCTACCGTGCCATTGTCCCCTCTGGTGCCTCTACCGGTGTCCACGAGGCTCTTGAGCTCCGCGACAAGGAGAAGGCCTGGGGAGGAAAGGGTGAGTCACCGTTCTACCGTGATCTATGCGCGCCGGACTGAGCAGTTTATGCTACGTGTTGTCCAACGTGGGCGGTGCTATCAAGCACTCCTCGGCCTATACAGCGTGACCTGCCTTTCCGCGCCATGATCTCTCAACCAGACATTACAGACTAACGCAATTGCACTCGGCAGGCGTCCTCAAGGCTGTTGCCAACGTCAACGAGATCATCGCTCCTGCCTTGATCAAGGCTGACATCGACGTCAAGGACCAGAAGGCCATCGACGACTTCATGCTTGCCCTCGACGGCACCCCCAACAAGTGTATGTTCCTTCTGAAATAATTACACCTCGCATGCTCTCTGCTCTTGCGCCGCCAAGTGTGTGCACATCCACGTTAGCTGTGAGCACCGAGGGAGTTGTACTAGCAGCCCCGTTACTGATATTTGACATGCAGCCAAGTTGGGCGCAAACGCTATCCTCGGAGTGTCCCTCGCAGCCGCGAAGGCCGCTGCCGGCGAGAAGGTGTGTACTCTTTTCGCGTCATTTAGAACCAAAGCGCACGGGCGATGACGTCTCCATCGGCTGTGGGCGGACGGAGAATTTCGTGGCGGCACCCCACATCCCGACCCCCTGAGCCTACTTCGTTTTCGTGCGTCTTTTTTCTCCCGAATATCTCCGCTAACTTCTTCCGACAGGGCGTTCCTCTCTACACCCACATCGCGGACTTGGCTGGCTCCAAGAACCCCGTTGTTCTCCCCGTTCCCTGTGAGTTTTCCCTTTTGCCTTTTCCCAGCGACTGTCTTTCTTCCGCATCCCGCGTTGCTAGTTGGCATTTTGCTCTCTCTTTGGTCTTCTCTGTACTGACTTTCTCTTAGTCCTTAACGTCCTCAATGGTGGCTCCCACGCTGGTGGCCGTCTCGCCTTCCAGGAGTTCATGATTGCTCCCACCGGCGCTAAGACCTTTTCTGAGGCTATGATGATGGGCTCTGAGGTTTACCACATTCTCAAGTCCCTCACCAAGAAGCGCTACGGTCTTTCGGCCGGCAACGTCGGTGACGAGGGTGGTGTTGCTCCCGATATCCAGACCCCCAAGGAAGCCCTTGACCTTATTACCGATTCTATCGCTCAGGCTGGATACACCGGCAAGGTCGAGATTGCTCTCGACGTTGCCTCGTCTGAGTTTTTCAAGGACGGCAAGTACGATATGGACTTCAAGAACCCCGACTCCGACCCGTCCAAGTGGCTTTCTGGTGAGGAGCTTGCTGCTCTCTACGCCTCGCTTTGCAAGGATTACCCCATCGTCTCGATCGAGGACCCCTTCGGCGAGGACGACTGGGATGCTTGGGTTCACTTCTACAAGACCACCGATATCCAGATTGTCGGTGATGACTTGACTGTCACCAACCCCATCCGCATCAAGACCGCCATCGAGAAGAAGGCCGCGAACGCTCTTCTTCTCAAGGTCAACCAGATCGGTACTCTCTCCGAGTCAATCAGAGCTGCTCAGGATTCCTTTGCCGCCGGCTGGGGTGTTATGGTTTCCCACCGTTCCGGTGAGACTGAAGACACCACCATTGCCGACATTGTAGTCGGCCTTCAGTCGGGTGAGATCAAGACCGGAGCACCGGCCCGTTCGGAGCGTCTCGCCAAGCTGAACCAGCTTTTGCGTATTGAGGAGGAGCTCGGTGACAAGGCTGTCTACGCCGGCACCAAGTTCCGCACTGCCGTCTCTCTCTAAATTATTAGCTGTAATTCGATCCTTTCTTTTGGATGTGATTTTTGATTATTATATATTGATACTGCGTTAAGTGCACTTTATATGCCTTATATT
Organism: Myxozyma sirexii; assembly: GCA_030568315.1. NCBI lineage: Eukaryota > Fungi > Ascomycota > Lipomycetes > Lipomycetales > Lipomycetaceae > Myxozyma > Myxozyma sirexii. The sequence goes on along the minus strand of JAJLTT010000002.1, from coordinate 552,202 downwards.
TAACGAGATTATTAATTGAGAGTTTTGTTCATCTGTAGTAGTATAACACCAAGTGCTGGCCGCTGAAGTGTTATTCGCCACATAGTAGCATTACTAGTTTATAGAAAAATGAAGATTTATGTTTTCACAAATATTAGCCGTAGCGGAGCCAGTAATATTATAAAACTCTATTCGAAAATACAAAGAAACTATGCACAAAAAGGAAATCCTGGAAGCAAACTAATTAAAGCTCAGACTTGACTGAGTCTTCTTCAATGCCCAGGGAGAATGCGACGAGCTTCTTGAAGCCAATCACACTATCCTGCAACTCGGCAAGACTGATGCGTTCATTATCGGCGTGAGCATACAGAATAGAACCTGGTCCGTAAAGATACTTCTTGTGGTCTCCTCGCAGGTGAGGAATATCTGTTCCATACGCAACAACGGTGGTGTCGAAGCCAGGGACGATATAATCGCAAATAACAGGATCATAAGTCAACGTAACGTCAAGCTCGACGTGTTCAACAGCGTCAACAGCTGCGCGCATCTTTGCCAGGACCACATCCATATCAGCCGCCACGCGAACAGTGAGCTGGGCGGTTGCGTTAGCAGGAATAACGTTGGCTGCTACACCACCCGATATTAAACCCGCGTTGAAAGTAGTGTTTCCAAGAAGTTCAGATTTAGGGTATTCGAGATTCTGAAGGTCGTGGAGTGCCTCGATAAGGTAGTAATTCGCGTTGATGCCTAGCTCAGGGTATCCTGAGTGCGAAGCGCGGCCCTTGGAGTTGACATCAGCAATAAGCAGACCCTTGTGGCCCTTTGCCAGCTTGAGCTCCGTAGGCTCGCCAAAAATCGCAGCTTCCCAAGATATACCCAATTCATTGGCTGTAATCATTCCAATACCATCGGTCTCTTCTCCGACTACAAATAAGAGCCCAACATCTCCTTCCTCGCTGATAGTGCCTTCTGAAAGCAAATCCTGTGCAGCCGTGATTTGCGCTGCAACGGACGCTTTGGCGTCAACCGATCCTCGTCCCCAAATCAAACCGTCGTGAGTCGAGTACGGGATAAAAGGCGGAACAGTATCAATGTGCGAAGTCAGCAGAGCTCTGGTTGCGCGCTTCGAGCCTCGGTAGGCGTAGATGTTCTCCCGCTGCGGTGTGGCAGATACGGGCTGCACTTCGACCGTCCAGCCTTTGCTGGTGAGGTAGGTCTGCAAGAACATAGCAACAGCATGCTCATTTTCAGTGACTGATGGAATAGAAACTAGAGACTGGTGCAAGTATGTAAGAGTTCCGCTCGAATCGCCGATATCAGGGAGACCACCGGGAACACCTGGAATGGGCGTATCGCCTGAGAAGATGTTGATGCCGATATAGATTATGCAGAAAACACCGAATAACGGGAGAAATACGGTGTATATCTCTGAATAGTGCCGCAATAGCTGGCGTATTTGCGGATTCATTGCTAATTGTCCAGTCTGTAATTTTAACGACTCTTCGTTCAATTGTAATTAGGCTCGAAATCGGCTTATCGACGTGCCTGAATATTGCACCCACAATTAATTACTACTGTATTACGTGAGTTAATGACGACATCGTGGTAAATTCGAGACTGATTCTTATCTGCTGTAGATCATTGATCTTGCAATGGATGAATACGTTTTATTAGCTGATTTTGATGAAACGATTACAGAGGCAGACACGTTGTCGCTGGTAGCAGCAGCCGGCTACGAAATCAATGATATTCCCCAATCATGGTCAGACTTTGGAGAAGCGTATATGGCGGATTATTCCAAGTTTGTTGAGCAGAACAATCCTGATTCACGCACCTCAATTGAATCAGAGCTAGCAGCTCTGGCAGCGACCGAATCGGTTGAACTGAAGTCTGTCGCCAACGTTGAAAGTAGTGGTTTGTTCAAAGGAGTTACGCATGCGGCCTTGGCTAAGCAGGCGCGGGATGTCCAGCTTAGACCGGGCGTATCAAAAGTTTTACAGGCCTGCGTAAGATCACCAAAGGTTAAGGAGGTTAGCGTTCTTTCCGTGAACTGGAGCTCATTGTTTATATGCGAGGTGCTGAGAAGCAGCTGCGGCGTATCAGCTAGAGCTGCAGCGGCCGAAGATAAGAGCGACGAAGTAGATGTTACTGTGTATTCAAATGAGATTGAAATGGACGAGCAAGGGCGCGGAACTGGTGGTCTGCGAAACTCGTCTGCATATACTTTGCGAACAGGACATCATAAAGCTTTATTGCTACGACAGATACGTGAACGGTGGTCTTTGAAGACGATATACCTGGGCGACAGCACGGGAGATCTGGCCCCGCTCTTGGATGCGGATCTGGGCGTAATCGTGGGACACAAGAAAAGCTTACGGGAGACATGCTCAAGAATTGGCGTCAAGATTGTGCCATTCACAAGCATACCTCGTGGAAAAATTGCTCCAGATGGATGTGCAGACCCAGAGATCAAGATTCTATATGCTCTCGACCGCTGGGACGATCTGCTCAGTTACGGACCTTTGGCTGAGGCCATATGAGCTCAGTTAGTCTAGAAAGGCGGTTCTCGTGGGATTCATGGCTTGATCGACATGCTAAAAGTGCTTTACCGCTTCTTCATCAACTTCGCATCCTACAAAATGTATTTATCACTTTTTCAACGAGCAAGCATTTCTCCATCACATTATTATACCAACCCTGGAAAAGCGCCAGGAAATAAATCTTTTAAGCTTCTTACCAATTAAACTTTAGTGCTAGCGGAGCGCGAACAAGGCGTCGACTGTAAGAAGTTCGTGCTCGTGGCGGCCATCAGCTCACATTACCTGCTTCCCTCTTTGAGCTCGCTCGTTGTTTCGTCACGAGCCGAAGCTTTACTGCGGACTAGGGGAATCATGTAACGGGCTGGAGAGGTAATCCCGGCGTTCAAGAGCTGCATAGCAAAGTTATGCCGGTTCTCAAGTGTTTTAGCCAATTTACTAGATGTAAACGCGATATAGGAAGAAGCGAGGTTCGCGGGCCTTGTTCGAGAACATGGCTGTTCCACGTCGCCATTCCGCACTCCCTTACAACTATTTATGGCACCTGCTGCATTTTACTATTACTTCTCAACGCTCCAAACCAGAGTTATGATGTCATAGGTAGATTACTTGGGATGCCATGTGGGATTGATGTGAAGCAAGCGAGTGATTGTACCCAGACGGTACCCGCGCCGCTCCAAACCCCCATGGCTCCTTGTTATTTGCATGAGCTAATCCACGCAGCGCATGTAGATGTCGTGAGAATACGTGTATCAGCTGGATGATTCTGCGATAGGAACGAGGAAAAGACGCCAGTAGGAAGTACCGGGCAGTATTTGAACGGACTGCGGAACTAAAACGCGCGAAATTGCCCTATTTTACCAGATACGGCGCATAAAACAGGCAGAGTATGTAAAGATTATTGTACAGCACACGCCCCGACGCAGTTGATTTGGGTACAGCCGGTGGTACCTCTACGCAGTGGATCAGCGCAACTGAGCCCGGACACAATGAGCGGATGCCGTATTGAGCAAACTCAAAACAATGGCTAGGAGATATATCCTCCGTCCTTCTGCCGCCTCGCCCTTCTTCTTCTCTTGCTCACCATCTCCCTCGTCTCTGAGATCAACGCACGATCCGATTCGAAACCTTTTTCCTTCCTCTTTATCACTACAAACTCCTTCCTTGTGCAGGCTAGGGCATCGCCGCTACTTCGAGCTTTCTTCAACATGGCTATCCTGGACAAATTCGAACAAGAGAGACGCAAGATCCTGCAGGTCTACCGCCCCCGTCCTGGCGAACGCACATACCATGCAGAGCCGCGTCCTTCGTTCTCTGCTGCTCCGCGCCGTCTTTACCGCGAGCCCGCACACGATGAAGAGATCATGAAAGCCGAAGAGTGCCACGGCATTTGCTGCGCCGCGTCCCAGTACTCCGACTCTCTCGGAGTTGACAAGTATGGCGACGACATTGCTGTTTTCGACAATTTGCCTCAGTTCACCCTGGAGAAGCCGTTCACTTATATGCTCCAGTCTGTCGCAGGGGTCGATCCCACCAACTCGCAGCTGTTGGCGGCCGACCCTTACTCGCCCGATTTCTATGATCCGTACTACGGCGTCCTGAATGACATCGTACCTCGGTTCAAAAAAGCATTTAAGAATGAGGCAATGCGCGAGACGGCTAGCGTTGAATTCAACGCCGAGCGAAACGCTAATAAGCAAGTTGAAGTAACCGAGAACGAGTACGTGTTCTCGATGCCCGAGGTTTTCCTCGCCAGAGAGAGCTATGACATTTCTAGCAACGCCTTTATTGGTTTTGCTGAGTTTGAAAGGGAGTACATCGGCGATGCCGCGCAGATTGAGCGCGAGAAGTTGCACCGACGCCGGTATATGGCTAATGGCGATCTTACCGACGAGCAACTGCCTGCTGTCGAATATCCCAGGTCCAGGGAGCGCAGCAAGCGTATTTGCATGGCTCCGTACTTGCGTCCGAAGGCCAGAAATTACTTTATAAATCGTCATTTCAGGCAGATCAGACAAGTCGCGATTGACCGCTCCAGAAGCCAGTCTTTGTCTCCTGATTTTGGATCTCGTGACGTTCCGGGTACATACGCGTCTACCATCGCTGTCCGCGAGTCTAAGCACAAGTTTGCTCTAGTCTGCGGCAGTAGAAAGTTTTTTGTTCCTCATAACTATGAGCTGGCCAGGTACTTCGCTTACGAGACGCGAACTCGTATCATTGATCCCCACGATCCCAGTTTGAGGCGTTCTGGGCTTTTAGAGGAGATCGAGGAGCCCTGGGTGTATTGGCAGTTTCATGCCCGCACTGAGGAGTTCACCTGCGACCCTTCCTATAGGAAGGTAGCCAGACACGTGAAACACCACAGCCGTGGGTATCGTCTCCAGCTCAAGGATTTCAAAGTCACTGATGAAGATCTTGAGCAAATTAATCGCAAAACGCCCACTTCTCGCGAAGTGGTTGAGGATATTTTAAAGAATATCTGGTGCGGTGAGCCTGGCGTTGTCGACTACATCATTTCTCCCATGAAGTGCCTTGTCGGCTCAGCAAAGGACGACCAGGTTGCGAGAAAGACGAACGCCTTCTTCATTTTCCGTGAGGTCATTCAGCTTCCCATGAAGAACTATTCCAATCCGGATTTTGGCGGTAGTATTGGAACGTTGCTTTCGATGCTTGCTGGTTTGTTGTGGAATAAGGCTAAATTTGCTGGTCAGAGTATTCTTTTTGAGAATTTTGCTGCCGACGAGAACTCTCTTCATGAGATGCTTAATCCTGGCTACAGATTCTGCAAGCGCTCTCCTTCTCCTAGTAGAAAGCGAGCCTATTCAGAGATATCGGCTGAGGATGCTGTTAAAGAAGAGAAAGAAGAAAAAACTGACGAGGATACCGAGTTCAAAGAAGCGTCAGAGACTCTATTTAGGGAGGTTGTGGACGACCAAGCCCAGTAGGCATCGCGCCGTGAGTAGTAGCCCAGAATTCTTGTCAGTGAATGGCATATCTGAGTAAGATAGGCTACAAGCGGATATACCCTTTCGCGATTGAGAGTGATTTTCCTGGCCTGATGTGCCTGTTTTTGGTTTTGGTGAATGTTTTGCTTGATATTTGGAGGACAAAGGAGTTTGGTGATTTTATTGGGAACTGTGAATTTTTGTATTAATACCCGCTGGTCCACTAAGGGGTCCTGGCTATACCTTCGTTTATACCTCTTACTGTTTTTCATAGTCTGGCTAGGGCACTATTGTGCATAGATTCAAATATCCCCAAAAAGGGCACTTTTGACCTAGAGAGATATTGATTTTTTAGAGCGGTTAGTAACTTTTAAACTACTGGTTCTACATTTTCGTGAATACCTTTACAGTCAGTGGGACTCTGGCGTTTAGAACTTGTATAATATGGGTTTTGTTTTGTGTATTATTATTAGTGAGTTTTCATTTTAGCAACCGAGAGAGCTGAAAAATAGTAAAACTGCATTCTATATCTGCATTATCTCATTGCTAGTGCAAAATCTCGTAAGATATAATCGCGACTAGTACTATACACAATGTCACAAGACTCAGTAGTTATAGCTTTATTATGCAGCTCACTCCGCGTATGATCTAGTCTTTTCAGATGTTTATATTTTGTAAAATCCAATTTCCCCAGATTTCCAACAGCAGGCGTAACGCGTAGGTAAAACAGCTCCAGTATTTTCAATTTGGGCATGAATTCTAGAATATCTATTAAAAGGTGATACGAGAGTGTTCTAGGGAACCTGAGGTTATCCGCATCGCGATGGTAAGCGTTTATTTGAAAGGTTTCCAAAACGGGAAAAATGTTGCATGCGTAGGCATTTATATCCAGACGAGAGTACATGATTGTGAAGAGTCTGTCGTTCGGATTGTTTAGAGCGGTCGTCAATTTTAGTGACTTCAAGTGAGGGAAATTTGCTGGCTGCTTGAGGTCTTCCGAGTATGAGAGTTGACCGTTGACATGTCTGAAGAAGTAGAAGAGCATAGAGAAAGGAAGCGATAACGCAGATAATTGGGTGAACGGTGCAGGTCCAGAGGTCATGAACATCAACTGTGTAAATTTCAAAGAGCATTCGAGTGATTTGAGATTTGGCAAAAGACTGGTCTGATCAGGTACTATGCTCTGGTCGCGCAGTGATTCGATATTGTATCCACAGAATGCTTTGAACACTATCGCAGCAACTTCATCAGCGCACGGGCTCATGAGTCCTGAATCTAGCCTGATTGAATATAATCTCTGTCCATGACGCCCAATTGCTGCTTTTATAGAAGCCGTAGTCTGGTCTGCGACCGCGTTGTAGCCGAGTCGTGTGCCTGCTCTGCTTAGGAACCGCGCAACTTGCTGGTCCCATGCGCGCGACACAAGACGCAGCTCGTAAATAAACGGAAACTCGACGTATTCCAAAATATCATCAATCACTTCAACGGCTAGTATTAACAGGGGATCTTTATGTGAGTGCATAGTATCGCCGTTTTATCATATTATCAGCTTAAGACATGCGTCTCATCTGTCCCATTGCGCGCTGGGAGTTTAGGTTGTGAGTCCACTACGCTGGAGCTGGCTATTAAGAACTATCACTGTCCGGCATTTTCATACGTCTGCTCAAGAGATTGTCAATTGTATTTCGATTTATATAAAGGCGCTATGTTCACTGAAAGTGCTTAATTAATGTCTTCACATTGCAACATTGATACCAAACTTATAATAAGAATCTACTTTTGAACTCCAAAATTCCCATGCAGTCATATTACATGACGATTTCAGCTCTAGATGGTAAATCATCGCGAGTATAACTCTTACTTCTTCGTGGGATTACCTTTACTTCCCTCAGGTCCTGACTTTTTGTTACCGCCTGCCTTCTGGTCCTTCTTGAATGCCGTGCTCCGGGCTCTAATCCGCGGTTTGCCGGCCTTCTTTTTGCCATGACCAGCTTTCAATGAAACGCGACCACCGGCTGATGATCGTTCGCCTTCGAGGTAGGAGGTGATCTGAGCACGATCTGCCTTACCAACAACCTTTTTGGCTCTGTTGAGAGTAGCTTTTGTATCAGGATTTAGAATCCGAGTAGGCTTGCCAATCGCACGACCAGGCTTAGCAGAGCCTTTCGTCGCAAGATTTCTAGCGCGCGTCACTCTGAGTTTGCGGGTACCCATTTTCTTGTCGTTCATCAAAAGCGCTTTGGAAACATACATAGGGTCTTTGAATTGCACATAAGCAAATCCTTTACCTACATTCGTCTTTGAATCCCGCACGATCCGAACTGATTCGACTTCTCCCACTTTGCCAAAAAAATCCCATAACAGCTCTTCCTCAGCTTCGAAATCTAAGTTACCAATGAAAACACTAGCCTTGGCATTCTGTTTGGCCGGATGTGCAACGCTGTCTACACGAATATGGCGGTCGAGTAAGACAGTAGCGTTGGAGACGAGTGATTTGCGAGCAGCTTCTTCAGTTTCAAAGACAATGTAGGCATTGACTGCATGTCGCTTTTCGTGAAGTTTGTGCTGAATGAAAGCAACTTTCCGCGGAAGCATTTCCGAGAATGCTACAGAGCGGAAGCGGATCGATTCGACTGTTCCGTATTGAGAAAAATGTTTCTTGAGTTTGTTGTGGTCGCTCTGTATCATATGTTAGATAAATATCAGGAAGAGACGGGAGTATGTTTAGCAGAACTAACCTTGCTAGATATAACCGAATTATTCAAATTTCCAACAAAAATCGTACGCTTCGCCTTTTCCATTTGCGAGTTATCGCCAACTAAACTCTCGTGAAGCGGGTTATCAGTCGCATTGAAAAGCTTAACGTCGTTGTCTCCGTCATCTTCTACTTCATCACCTTCTGAATCGGCATCAGAGTCAGCCTCGTCAGCGACTTCGTCGTCCTCTTCTTCGGCTTCATCGCTCTCCGTTGCTACTGGCGCAGGCTTAGATACAGGCTCCACCGCCTTCTTGGCTTTTTTCTCCTTTTTTGCCTTCTTCGCCTTGTTATCGCCATCTAACAGCTTCTGCAGATATCTGTCCTCAGCAGCAGTATCGTCATCATCTTCTTCTTCAGCATCGGCTGCATCAGCCACGCGTCGTTTTTTCCGCTTTTTGCTACCATTCTCAGCGACAACCGGAGTCTCATCAGCGTCTTCGCCTTCATGTAAAGCCAATTGGTCCTCATCATCGACATTTACAGCCGCGTCTCTAGTTTCCGCCTCAAGTCTCTGTCTTTTCGATCGCGACGGTTTCGTTACTGGTGCCTGTCGGACAATCGTTAAATCTACTGTCGATTCATATAATAACATGTCCAGTTCAAACTTACTGGAGTAGTGAACAGCGACGCAACAGCCTGATCCACCTTCTCGACATTCGTAGCAAATAGCGACATGTCTGCTATCACCAAAATAAACTAATATCCACAACTTCCCGAGCGAAATTTAGCGCAAGTCTAAATGTAAATATCAATGAAGCTGATTATATTCTTCGAAGTATTCAAAAAATTTTGAGTTGGGAGTTTGTCAATTTTACCCGGCGCAAACAAACACTCTAAACGCGTGCGGCTCCGACGAAAGGCTGGTGTGAGCGCGGGCCGAGAAACCTCCTTCGCACCTCCGCTTCAGTCTGCCAACTATCACGGTCGAAAACCCACGTATTGTCTAGTACGTTGTGTGGTGAAAGGATCCTGCAGTTAGCTGGGACTTAGCGAAAGAACGGCCGAGCACGAGAATATGAGCGACGCGACGAATCTTGCGAAGACGGCAATTGACTCGTTTGCCCCGCTACCGCCGGCAAACGCAAACAGCGGTTCCTCATCGTCATCGGATAACATCTCGTCGAACTTGCTCGCGGTTGCTGATGCGGCCGACGAGAATCCCGAAGAAGCCGAGACCGAAATCGAAGGCGAGAACGGCAAGGATGAGGAATCGAGCGGCGATCTTGTTGGTGTGCTAGTGCACAACGACGGTGACGAAGAAGCGCTGCCTGCGCCGGGCCCTGCGGCGACGCCCGCTGCTACGCTTTATAATCAGCGGCAAGATGATATGGCTGTTATTGAAAGCATGATGTTCTTAGGTCGTGACGGGGCTGCCGGTGCGCAAGGCGGCGTCGACGAAAAGGAAGAAGGAGAAATGAATTCCTCGGACGACCTCTCTGCGCCGCCAACTCTGGACGAAAGCTTAAGAGATGACGAAGACGAGGATGAGGATGAGGATGAAGACGAGGATGACGAGGAAGAAGAAGAGGAGGAGGAAGAAGAAGAGGAAGAAGAGGAGGAGGAGGAAGGCGAAGTCGAGGAAGAAGAAAACAGCGACCGTATTGAAGCCGAAGTTGACAATGAAAAGATCGAGGAAGAAAAGGCGGTTGCAGCCAAGGTCTCAACTCTCAAAGTTCTCAACACCAGACTCCCAGCGCCTTCCGAGAAAGAGGAGGAAGAAGAAGACGAGGACGAGGACGAGGACGACGAAGATGAAGATAAGATGGACGTCGATGAAGAACCGCCCGCCGCGTCGACAGATAAAGACGCCAAAGTTGGCGAAGAAGAAGAAGAAGAGGAAGAAGAAGATGCTGCCAAAGAGAAGGAAATAAACGACGCAGATGAGCTCAATGATGCGGACGACGCGGGCGCCGCCGATGATGAGGAAGAAGCAGATGATGAAGAGCTTGAAGAAGGCGAGACTTCACCGTCCAAATTTAAACGTAAGGCCGAGGACGAACCGGATAACGAAGGTAAGTTCTTATCTTTACCCATGATTTGAGAATTGCGGACTCTTACTTGTTTGCTTTTAGAACGCGCTCAAAAACGACAGGCGGCAGTGGCTTCCTTGACAGAGATCGAGATTGAATTCGCGAAGCTTAGAGACAGGTACGTTGATTGGTAAACTTGTGCGAGACTATCTCATTCTAACGAACAATGCTATAGATTACACGAAGACCGTATAGTAAGACTGAACGCCGAGATTGAACTGTGCCTACAAGGACGGCACCCTGAGCTTTCGGCTGTATACGAGCAGATTGCTAAGGCGCGAGACGAACGCATACGACTTGCCGAGACTCACAGGCTATATCGACGACGGTGCATTGAAAATCAGACTCGCTCCTACCGAAGCCACTGGCATCAGCAGTTTTACAAGAATGTTGCCAACTTACGGAGCAAGATGATGTCAGAGACTACAGAGACTTGGTATAGAATCAACCGGGAGCGAAGGGCGATGGATGCAATGGTGCCGTTCTACGGATACAAGATATCAAACAAAAGAGCAACCTTAGTTCGGCAGCGACAGGCGCAGTACCAGGAAGTCGCGATTCTGACCGGTCTTTCCAAGTATGTGGGATTCCCAGCTGCACCGGAGATCAAGTCGGCCAGTGTCGACGAGATAAATGAGGATATCGAAGCACTGAGAGGCTTGAAGATGGCGCCAATGTAGAACTAGATCAGCTCTGTCGTTGGATAAAGACGGTTGCTTGGGTTACTGTTTGTCGTATGATGTAGTGGGTTGTGTTGGCGTTTGTATTAATATAAATTAATCCACTTGTATGTATACTGATCAGCTACACTATGCTGATCTCTGAGTTATTCGATCGATATGAATGTTGTAGAATGATTTTTTGATTAACCGAATACAAAACATATATATAATTTTGAAAACCCATCACATTTTGTACATGTAAAAAACTACCACGAGAACCTCCAGACAAACGGGCGAAACAATCTATTTCAAGGGAATGAAGCGCGACGAGTGGGTAGCACCGATACCGGGTCTACCGTGCTTGACGGGAGTGTAGGAGATGGAGAACTCGGCAAGGTAGAAACCAACCATCTGCGAATATGCGTAGTTAGTTTTCTGTTACCCTCTGTTATGTCTAGTGAATTCCACGTACCTCGGGTCGGATCTCGACCTGGTTGAAAACCTTTCCGTTGTAGACGCCAATGACGGAGCCAATCATCTCGGGGACGACGATCATGTCACGGAGGTGAGTCTTCACAACAGCGGGCTTCTCGTTGGGCTTAGCCTCGGAGCGGGCCTTGCGGAGCTTCTTGATGAGACCCATAGGACGACGCTTGAGACCGCGCTGAAGGCGTCTTCGGGCACGGGCGTGGACGAGCTCGACGAACTTCTCGGGCTCGAGGTCGAGCAGGTCTTTAAGGTCGACTCCGCGGAAGGAGAAGGTCCGGAACTGTCTCTTCTTGCGGTTCTCTGCGGATTGCGAATTAGAATGCTGCCCAGCCCCCGTCAATCAGCGCATTTCAGTAACATACCGGCGGCCTCGATGGCTTCTTGATCGTATTCTTCAGACATGGCGTGTGGTGTTGATGAGCGGTGGTCTGCAACGAACTGGGATCCAGGAAGAGTCGAAGGGTTTGGCGCAGGCACTGCGATGCGCCGGCTGGTGCGGAGTGACTGCGCTATGTAGGGTTACGCCCTAAGGTAGTCCGCCACGCTCAACCCGCCGCACACACAGAGCGGCTAAACCCTGGCTCGCGCGCTTCCGCTTTGGATCCCCAAGGAATAGTCCGCTTCTCAGCTTAATTTGATTATTCTACAGCCCGTTCTCGATCTAAAAAAGTGCGTTCGTGTTGTGTTTATTTGTGCCGGAATTCGGCTCGGTGGGCCGCTTGGATTCCGCCGAGCCGGGCGGTGGAGCGGTCGTGTGCGAATATGTGCTAATCCGCGTCTCTTTCTAGTGAAGTACATCGCCGCCTACCTTTTGCTCACCACCGGTGGCAACGCGTCTCCGTCTGCCGAGGACATCAAGTCCGTCATCTCCTCCGTCGGAATCGAGCCCGAGGAGGACCGCATCTCTGCTCTTCTCGCCGAGCTTGAGGGAAAGTCCATCAGCGACGTACGATTCATCTTTTTTTTTCACTATTTATTACGCGGATCCGTTGCTGACTTGCTGCTTTAGTTGATTGCTGAGGGATCTGAGAAGCTCGCCACTGTCCCCACCGGCGGTGCTGCTGCTCCTGCTGCTGGCGGTGCCGCTGCTGCTGCTGGTGAGGCCGAGGAGGAGGCCGCTGCCCCCGCCGAGGAAGAGAAGGAGGAGTCTGACGACGATATGGGTCAGTATTCTGTTTTTCAATCAGTTCATGGGAAATATCCTAACTCTAGATCTAGGATTCGGTCTGTTCGACTAAGCGTCTCATTGAAAAGCTATCTTTTTCCTTTATTCAAAAGCTTTCTTGGGTATTCGGCAACGCCAGTATGTTTGTTTAAGTATTCGCAGTTTTTATTTGTATATTAGCGACTGAGATTCTCAATGAACATAATGCTCAAAAACTTTTATTTCCGTATCCACTGTAGATTATACTGAAATAGCGAAGGAATTAGCTAGGACTTCTAGCCAATTTCCCTCCGCCTGTAGTCCTGCGTCAAAGATGTTTAGGCACTTACTTGTACAATATATATACCGACTGGCAGATGACCTTTAGTAGATTCAAGAGTGCTCACACAATACAATAGTCTTTTGCTAACACTGCTATATAGTATTTAGTAATTATGCTATGATGTAACCGAGTAAGGGTCTTGTGCCGATATTACATTTACTGAGCTCAGCTCGTGCCGCGGAATTCAACAAGGCATATCCCTAAATATCAGCAGCGGCGTGCTCTTGTCGCTCTATAGTTACATTTTCTAATAAGTACGTTGAAGAAAGGTCTGCTGGTATAAACGCGAACGCTATCCTGAAAGACCGAGGCCACTCGAGACTCATTTTGGACCGACAGATCAGATGTTCTCACAGCTTCTGGCTCAAGCCACAGCTTCGTCTAGGCAAAGCTCGACGACTTCAAAAGGCGCGTCGCAACCGGCTAGCGGCTTTGGTGCTAATAGTTCTTCATCAGCAAAAGCCCCGGCAGAAACTCAGACGCAGCGAAGCTCGAATGTCAACAATGAAAAGCCAGTCGCCGCGCAAACTTCACGGTCAGCTGTTGATGCCAATAAGGCGAGAGCCAGCAAAATTGCTCTGCTTGAGAAAATGAAGGCTCAGAAGTCAAACGGAAGTGTCCCTAGCTCGAGGAGCACCCCATCCAAAGAGGCTGAAAAGACAGCTCAGAAAGCTGCGTGCGTTGCGCCGGCTCGCAAAAAGGTACGCCGAATCGCGATCGATACAATGTTTACAAGGATGTGAGACTAACTGTTAGTTTTCAGCCTAATTTTCTGGACATATTGAAAGCTGCAGAAACTGTAAATCCAGAGAAGATGAAGATGGCAGTCAAAGTCAAAGATCCCAAAAAGAAGTCTACTTCTAGATATGGCGGTAGTCTCAGCCGGTCGTCCCAGTCACCGACTCGCCCGACAGAGCCTAAGGGAAGCCCCTCGAAGAACAGCAGTCACAATATACAAGCTGCGCGGCCTATAGAGAAGAAGACTGAGGGAAGGAGGCTATATAAGCCAGAGGTGGCGAGCATAGCAAAGCCAGCACCAAGCGTCCAGCGGCTACAGGAGAAGAGCGCGAGCGTGAAAAGTAGCAAAGAGACGATTACAGGTAACCGAGAGCGGGCAAAGGAGAATACGCCTAAGATACGTCTGTCGTCTGCTAAATCTACGCCTGCTCCGTTTGCCAAACCAATGGAAGGTTTACTCAAGAAACGGAAAGCTCGATATGATTCGGATTCGTCACTTGATGATTTTATTGTCGACGAAGACGAAGACGAGTCAGGCGCTGGACCTCACGGTGAACGCGAGTCTGCGTATGATCGAGAAGAGATCTGGAACTTGTTCAGACGAGGGCGACCCCCGCCGCCCGTCAGCCACAACGGCTACGACGATGAGGACGATGACGACGACATGGAAGTTTCTGGTCTCGAGGTTTTGCAAGAAGAACAGAGAAGTACACTTGCTGCAAAGAGAGAAGACGAGATGGAAGAAGCCGAAGAACGGCGCAGGGCTGAGGAGAAGCGGAAACGGTTGAAGAGAGCATAGGAAGCGGTTTGCACAGTTACAGGCGCTTTGGTTATTTGGAATTGCATGGGCCTGCGTTGGTTGTTTAGCTACTGCATTTAATGTACGAATGATTATAAACACTCGCTGCAATATCGCGTCTCGAAGTGGCAAACCGATGACGCGATTGTGCGTGCGGCTCGCTCATCGCGTCAATCCGGCAACCGGCGGCGGCCGTGAACGGCATAAATAGGCCCTCGTTCGCTCGGTTTCGAGTATTCCTGGCTGGCAGCATTTGTTATTACATGTTTGAATAGGTTTGTGTCTGGAATTCGTACGGTTTATAGACCATTTTGGCTCCTGGAATATAAATGTCGCCCCATACCGCACACTTCGCGACCCGCGCAGTGCATGCTGGGACGCAGCATGATCCCCATACCGGGGCCGTGATTGCTCCTATTTCGCTATCGACAACGTTTGCTCAGTCATCGCCTGCTGTGCCGCTTGGAGGCTTCGAATACTCGAGATCGTCGAATCCAAATCGGTCTGATTTTGAGAGCGCAGTCGCGTCTCTGGAAGGCGCAGCGCACGGTCTTGCTTTTGCTTCGGGAAGCGCTGCAACCGCTACTATTCTTCATGCGTTTGCTCCGGGGACGCATGTCATATCGG
This sequence comes from Myxozyma sirexii, assembly GCA_030568315.1. Lineage (NCBI taxonomy): Eukaryota > Fungi > Ascomycota > Lipomycetes > Lipomycetales > Lipomycetaceae > Myxozyma > Myxozyma sirexii. The sequence goes on along the minus strand of JAJLTT010000002.1, from coordinate 537,151 downwards.
GCGCTGATGTGTACGGCGGCACGCATAGATATTTCACTAAAGTGGCTCAGTCGCATGGACTTGAAGTCTCTTTCACCGCTGATCTCGTCCGCGATTTGTCGTCGCTTGTGCAGCCGGGCGTTACTAAACTGGTCTGGCTCGAAACTCCGTCGAATCCTACTTTATCAATTACCGATATCAACGAAGTATCAAGATTGGCAAAGGAACACGATCTTATACTTGTTGTGGATAACACGTTCCTGTCGCCATACTTGCAAACTCCTTTGATCCACGGCGCAGACATTGTCGTACATTCGGTTACGAAATACATCAATGGACACTCAGATGTTGTCATGGGCATAGCTTTGATGAATGATAGCGCTTTGTTTCATCGCATTCAGTTCTTGCAAAACGCCATCGGTGCTGTTCCGTCGGCATTTGATTCCTGGTTGGCTCATCGCGGTCTCAAGACTTTGCATCTCAGATCTCGCGCTAGCTCGCTCAATGCTAGCAAAATTGCTCAGTTCCTGCAGGATAATATTGTTTCCGGGAGGGTGCTGCATGTGAACTACCCAGGTCTGGATACTCATCCTAACCGAGATGTGGTTTTGCGGCAACACCGAGAAGGTCTCGGTGGCGGAATGATCTCATTTAGAATTGCGGGCGGCCAGCTGGCTGCTGAGAGATTCTGCCAGGCCACAAAGATATTCGCGTTAGCTGAATCGCTTGGAGGTGTCGAAAGTTTAGTAGAAGTCCCGGCTTTGATGACGCACGCTGGTATTAATCCCGCGGAGCGAGAGAAGACTGGTGTCTATGATGATCTTATTAGACTTAGTATTGGAATTGAAGATGGTGATGATTTGGTTGCCGATATTTCTCAGGCTTTGGATACAGCTCAAGTTCAGAAGAGCAATGGTGCTCATTGATTGATGTTAAGATAAATCATAATACAGGCGACACGAGATAGCTGAGTTTAATGAAGTATATCCGTTTGTAGTTGTTGCCTATAAAACATTCAGTAAACAAAAAGCATTACTCTTATTTGAAAAACTGCGCGTAGATTTCAATTGACTAGCTTGGCAATCATTCGATTGCTCCATCGTTGTAGCAAGATTCGATAAATTTTGAATTGCCTTTGGTGGGCGTCCGTGATAATCTCGCAGTCGATCTCCTCAGCATACTGCGCTCTTATCACCTTCAAATCTTCAGTATCTCTCGCGCAAACGAGTCTATGAACTCAGAAACACCTACAATGGCTACATCGACTCGGGTCGCTTCATCAACCAAAGTGCTGAAAAATCTCATCTCAACCGGTACAGCTGATCTGCAGTTATTCAGCTCAACATCTACGCCAATTGCTAATCTCTTTTTCTAGTTCAACAGCTCTATCCAGCTGCTCTAGCTGACAGCACATGGGATAATACCGGTCTCTTACTGGATTCGCCTCCTCTGGAGTCCACGACTGACGGCCGACATGCTCGAGTGCTTCTCACTATTGATCTGACCACCTCTGTTGTCGAGGAGGCGCTACAGAAGAAAGCGCTCTTGGTCGTTGCCTACCGTACGCGTCTTGCTGCTTATCATAGATGGGTGCATACTTACTGTGCATTACTTAGATCCTATTATCTTCCGACCCCTTAAATCATTATCAATGAACAATACTCAACAACGCTCTTTGATCCGACTCGCCCAAGCTGGCATTAGCGTATACTGCCCGCACACAGCAGTTGATGCTCAGGTCGGTGGTATGAATGACTGGCTGGCTCGAATAGCCGTGGGCAAAGATGAGGAGTTTTTTGAATCTTCGATTATAGAGCCAAATGTTTCAGCCCCGGAGACCGGATTCGGAAGAATCTTGAATGTTTCCCGGTTGCAGTTGACGCTGGAGAAGATTATTCAGAATGTGAAGATAGGATTGAAAGTTAAGCATGGTGGGTAGTATACGTTTTTATCTACATTTGATCGAAATTCTAAGCCGTGATTCGTATAGTCCAAGTCGCCATTGCGGACCGTCACAAAGATATCGATTCCGCTTTGATAAGAAGTATAGCTATCTGTGCCGGATCAGGGGGCTCTGTGCTTGGAAAAACCGAGGCCGATCTGTGCTTTACCGGGGAGTTAAGCCACCATGAGGTTCTTGCTATCAAGGAGCGTGGAATCAGTGCTATCATCTGTAAGCTCGCTGCAACTTTTTCAAGCCCAATATTGAGCATACTGACATGTCTAACTAGGTGGCCACACTAATACCGAACGAGGGTATCTGGCGAGCACGTTTGCGCCTAACCTCATCGAACAGATACAGTTGAACAAGCAGATCAACAACCCAGATTTTTTCGATGACTACGAGATAGAAGTACTAGTAAGCAAGGAAGATAAAGATCCTATAGTAGTCTTATAAGTATTTTCAACTGTGGTCAATTTTTGTGCATGTGAATCGATAGACATCCTTCAACCTAGCAATGTAACTTGTGTACAATGAAACAGAAATCTCTCAATTTATATAATACAATGCAACTTCCAACTTATCGAATAACGCATTCATATTTTTGTTGCTCGAGATTTTTGCGCATCCTTAGACACCAGAAATGCGGAAACTGACTGTATCTCCTTAGCTAAAGCATCGATAGTTGCCTTTGTAGCATATTCGCATCTCGGAGCTCGCTTCTTCGGAGACACCAGATTGCTGTCTTTGCCGTTATACAGATCCTCGAGGAAATCATCGTAAACTACAGTTTGGACAGGGTCCAAATCAGATTCTTCGGGTTTAACTTCACCGTCAGCTTTCTTTACTTCAGCTTTCTTTTTGGCTGTCTTCTCCTCGTTTCTGAAAACCACTTCGGCTGCATACTTGATCCATTTGAATAATTGCTCAGCATCTTCTTTTGTCTCGATCGCATACCAGTTGTTGTTATTGCCGAGCAATGTATCCGATAATTCTGAAGAGGTGGATAGCGCATCTTCTTGTCGATCAATGTCCATTGCCTCCTCGTTATCACTATCAAACAGCTTCTCTAGCGCAGATGGAGTCTTCTCCTTCTTGGCTTCCTTTTTCGGAAACAAGATCGTTCCGGTAGGGGAAGGTAACTCTTGCGCTTTGCGGCACATGATCCACGAACCCCAACTAATCCGAGTTTTCATTCGATCCGAGAAGAGCCAGTACTGATTCCCGTAGATATCGACACCGATCGGCATAATTCTCTGCGCCAATTTCCGTTTTCGCCGGAAAAGATCTTCTTTGATTGCATGCATTTCCTTATTACATCGCGCTTTTACAGCTTCATATTTATTCTCCCATTCTTCTTTGAGCTGCTTTGGAACGTCTTTCAGCGTCATTTTCACGGCGTTCAACTCGTTAGCATGACGTTCACTCATAGCTTTGATGTCTGCCGTCATAGAGGCGGCTTTGCGGCGCAGCGACTCGTTATCTATATCAAGGGTTTCGCGGATATAACTACCAGTAAGAGATAATTTGATCAACTCTGCGATGTAGTTCAATTTTTCGATATGAGGAGTAGCCGTCTTGAAAATCGAATCGGTTAGCATTGGTGAGCTGGGAGCGCTACTTAACTCAGATCCGCTGTCGTAGTCCATCACTTCAGGAGTGTTGGTGCTTTCCAATGACTGAGCACGGGTAGGCGGACCCGTCTTGCTGTCATCAGATTCTTCTGCTTCTGAAACTTCAGGAATGTCTTTTCGATTGTCAAGGATCTCGCTAACTAGTTGCCAAATCAACTCGTTATGAGAAGCAGTCTTTTCAATCTCTTTGATTGCATTTTTCAGCAGGTCTCCATCGACTACTGGATAGTTATCCGAGTAAATAATGCGAATGACGGCAAGAACAACATTCTTGAAGGTCATGTCCGTCCAAGAGCCAGTGACATCGTCAATCACATTCAAATGCTTCAACGATAATCCACAATGCTTCTCAAATCGCAGAACATACTCTCTTATAAAAAGTCGCAATTGCAATTCAGATTCCTCAAGATCAGTAACAATCGGGTTGAACTCAGGGGGATCAATGACTGCAAGTGGAGGGGTCTTTACACGTAACTTTGTTTGCCTCTTGACCTTAGGTTTACCAGTGCCTGCAACCACAACACTTTTTTTCTTCCTGATGGGTTTAGTAGGTGTCTTAGCATTCTTCGCAGTCCCTTTTTTAGCATTAGCACCCTTTGCTGTAGCTTTTGCCGGAGCTTTGCTTGCTTTCTTGGTAGACTTTTTGGTCGTTGCTGCCTTGGTGCCTGCTGCGGCTTTCGTAGTTGAGGTCGTTTTCTTTGCGGAAGCCGATCCGTTAGACTTGAACACGATCGAAATTTTAGGAGTTGATAAAGTAGATGAGTGTTCTTTAAGTCCTTCGATTTTTGATGTATTTACTTGCTTCGACGATGAGCTTGGTGTAGATGCCTGTAACAGAACATGTTAGAGCCGTTCGTGCTTGTGGCAATTTATGAAAGTGAGCTGTATCCGCTACTACTGCAATCAGTGACGCTGTAGACAACACCAATTGACAGATAGAAACTTTGAAAAGACCCATTTCAGAAATAATTTTGCAATTCAACTGTACCTTTGTGCTGGTCTTGTCCGTAGCGGGTTCAGAAGACGCGTCCAAGTCGCGACTTTGCGAAGGCGCAGGCGAAGTCGCTGGCGTCTGCTTGACGCGTTTATTTGCGTCATCGATCGGAGCCGAAGGAGGTCTTTTATGAGACTTATCGTCGGGTTGCTTTTCTGCCCCGTTCGAAAGCGAATCGCGCGACGATGTGACTGGTGAGCCCGGAGCCATGACTGAGAAGCCGGTTTGACGGTGAGCCAAATCTGATGGGGAAAGGGCAATGTCGACAGACATATGAGGGCGACAGAGTCAGTCTTCTTTCCCTACAGTAAAGAAGATCTGCTACTACTTGATTTTGAAGGGGACGCGGTGAAATGAGAGTTAGGCGGAGGGATAAGAGAGTGACGAGGGCCGGCTACGAAGGGTTTCAGGGTATTCGCTGCTGGGTGCCAAATCCACAGGTTTGACTACTGGGACAGCTTCTAGGCTGACTCGTCGTGGTTTTACAAAAAGACAATCGAATGGAGACAAAAAGATTATAATTTGAGCGTAGAAATGTCAAGTTAGCGTGAGTAGGTAAAGATATTATATTAATAGTACTACCGCACGCATATCTGTCGCGTTATCGCGATATCTTCAGTCCGTGGATAAGATATTGTGATTTTGGGCCTTACCAAGTATTCGCCCATCTTGCAAAGACTCTACTAAGAAGGCAGGTCAGATATGCGATCGTAGCCGAGCAACCATTGAATGCATGGGATTCAGCAATATCGCTGCATCATATCAAAATATTAGGTCGCTTTGCTATTGAGTTTGCCTTATTTCCATGCAGTTGCAGAAAACACACTAACAATAGACATCCAAATTTATTTTCAAAGTCACCAGTTCTCGTAGTAAGCAGAAATCTTTAGGATATCAATAGGTCTGCTAATCAGTTCACCTCGACGGGCTGTACCATGTTTTCAGTACAGATACACATTCGTTCAAATGAATATGCCCCTTGCATTTACTTAACGATACCTAGACCCTGCAACAGGTTAATTCATGGATTCATATGCTTCTTTTATACATGTCTGCTGTTTGTCGGCAAAAGATAGACCGCGCGTTTCGAATTTACAGAACCAGTCTGCGGCGTTGAACAGTGATCGCGATAGCTGGCTATTCAAATAACAGCAGCATATAAGTAAATGCTCTATGCTGTATGACTTCAAGCAATTTCGTTTCAAGATTTGCCCAAGTTTTAGTTGTACGGTGACGTTTAAACGCGCACACGAGTAAATGAGTGAGCGTGAGAATTTAGGGTTCAGCATTGCTGAAAACAGTAAAATCATCACAAAAGGCGGCCCGTCTCGCAGTCGACAATATACAAACTGCCTAGCTGCCATTTCTCCTTTCTTCCCCCACCCCCTTCTCTCATGCCCACTTTCTAGCTTTTTATTACTGCTTAGTCTGTATACCACTGGCCCTTACAATGTCTACCTTCTATTACCTTTTCCTGCTGTTGAGCGCACTCGTCGCGTCAGTTTTGGCGGCCTTTAGTCCCATGTCATCGCCTGTGAATGGCGACGTCTTGAAGTATGAGGATTCTGTATTCTGGTTGGATTGCTATTAACACTAAGGTATTTAGTGCTGGTCAGCCTTTTCTCGTTGAATGGACCGTCACAAACAACAACAGCGTCAGCTTGTTGCTTCGACGAGGCGATCCAGTCAACTTGAGCTCCGTCCTGACCATCGTCACCAAGCTTCCCAACAGTGGGTTTTGATATATTTTGGCTACCCAGAAAGTAATGGCTAATAAGTTGTGCATTATATAGCTGGTGTTGTTCGCTGGACTCCTCCTGAGCACCTTGCGACCGGAAATGCGTACACCATTCAGATCCAGGATGATGTTACCGGTGAAACTAACTACTCCCCGTATGTTTATATACCAGTTCTATAGCAAGCTGTTTACTAATATTTAATCTAGTCAATTCACCATCCTTGGTAAAGAGGATGCCGCGACTGGCCCTTCCCCAACTACCCCAGAACCGGCCAAAGATAAGCCTGCCAAAGAGGCACCCGCGCCTTATGCCGGAAACAGCACTACTCCTACTCCCTCTGCCGACGAGGAGCAGTCTGAGCCTGCTACTTCTGCCACCAAGGGGCCTAAGAAGGGTGGAAAGGGTGGCTCGTCTCCGGTGAGTTCTACTTATTACTGACGTTTGCTTTAATTTACTAACTATGTGTACTTCATTTTGCAGTCTGGATGGAAGAATTCGACTTACAACGATACTGGCAGTGGACCATTTGCCAATCTTACTAACTCCACCTCGCTGAACCAGACCTATCAGGCTTCCCCTAATAGCGCTTCGTCGACAGTTTTTGGTGCGCTCATACTTGTCGCGTCCTTGGCTATTGGCTACGTCGCTGTCTTACTGTATTAAGCTGTATTTCTTGATGGATGAACTACTGTTAAAATACCTTACCCACTTCACGCTTTTGCTTCTTGATGGGTTAGAGGAGTTTGTGTATATTATTTGTTGGCCAATACTTCGGTCCATTTTCGCAACTGTGGCTTTTCTCTAGAACGCCAGGGAAAGCTTTAGACCATAAAAAGTTGCCTATTATTTCTTATACCTCCTTTTCAGTTTAATTCAATGCATAAATTACTATTCTATTCATCATATTGTAGTCTTTATAATAACTCTGGACACCCCGCTACTCCTTCCAGAAGCTATCCGTCTCACGATTTCTAGCTTTCCACCTTTCTTCTCTACATCTTGCATAAATTGCCTGACAGTACCTCCCACACCAAAGTAGATTTCTTTGGCTGCAACTAAACCTAGCGGTAACTCTTTGCTGTCTTCAGAAGTATTCCATAATGCGAGTGAGTCAAGGAGAACATGGATAAATGCTCTCGTCGAGGCTACAGAGTAGATTGTCTCAGAGCCAAGTACAGTGGAGAATTTAATCTGAGAAGATGTTGATGAGTCATAGCCGAGTAAAGTTGCTAATTTTTCTGAATTCCATAGTCCGGAAATTAGCTTGATGGTGATGTTGTATTGCTTTAAGAAGGTGAAAAACTGGTCTATAATTTCCGGCGTGATTTGCAGATCCAAGTCTGTACTTGGTTGTTCCTGTTGACTTTCTGGATCCATGCTCTGAAGGATGTTGTAGTATGCAAGGAGGAAGTTGGGAGCGGTCATGAGTCGTAAAACGGCGTAGTTGTAGTCGGACATTATGAATGACACTGGAGGGTATTCCTTTTTTGGCGAGGACAAGATTGAATGGACGTATTGCTGAAATAAATATATAGAGGGAAGCGCACTTCCACATCCGAGCTATTGTGTTTTTCGTTAGATGAGTGTAGTCGAGATACGTTGAATATCATAATCATACCTCTAGAACACCATTACCAAGTGCTAGCTTGCTATCAGCAAGATACTCTACTAGATCTCCAGCGCCTTCCCAGCTTTTTAATCCGCCTTCGTATAAGTCCGTCTTCAAATCCTCTGTATTTGAAAGTAAAATCTGTAATTCTTTCTTTCTGAATTGACTTTTAGCTTCCACTTGACTAGCTGGCGCCGAGACTTCTTCGTCGTCAGCAGATATTGAAGGCAATAAATCCTCTTCTGCCATTATTTGCATTTTTATATCAAATACTTCACGCCGTGGAATTGGTAATTCGGGTTTTATGCTTGAATCGGCGTCCGATGCTGATGGACTTGAATTGTGAACTTTGAGAAGAGAATATGATATTCGCGACGGGAATAAATGTAACTAAACACATCTAGATTAGGCCCGATCTTTTAATGAACGGATAACCTCTTTGAGCTAGAACATACCAGATCAGTGATATCATAGGATTCGGTTTCGCCAGCAACGCCAGCAGTATCAGCAGTCGCAGATATTGTAGTTTCCTCCACTACTGGCTCGGCCACTTCGACATCTTCAATTTCAGTATCGCTTATATCGTCTCCAGAAAATCCGAATCTAAACATTTTAGTACTAGATACGTCTGTTTCTGAGTATTGCAAATAAATCAAACAAATGGATTTTATCCAAATTATCTTTTTTGACTGGATTTTTTTAAATTTTCAGGGGCCCGCAAAAACTCCCAACTTGCGATGTCTGATCGTGAAAGAACTCACGACAGCAACGCTATCAATCAGTACCGGCTAATTCAATGACTTCTCTATAATAATCACCAAGATATGAGCAATTATATATTTGGCCCGCCACCGCCTCCTCCTTCGTCGAAAAGCGCCAACGCGACCACCGCAAGACAAGCAACTCAGAAGCGAAATCAGAGCACAAATAATAAACGACAGCAACGGAATGCAAATAACTCTCCTGCAAACAACAAGCAGCGGGGAGGGGAAAGGCTTAATGCGTCAAATAGATCCGAAGATTCGAGCTTGCCGCAACAAAGCACGTTGAATCAGCAGCCGTATTTTAGTATCGACGCACCATCTTTTTTACAGACCGTTCCACGGCGCGAAGCTAAGATCGAATTGTCTACTGAGGACCAGAATGTGAATCAGATTGAGTCGCATGTGTCGAGCTCTTCTGCGCACGCTGCTGGTACCAGAACATTTAATCCTGATCTTATCTCAGATCCTACCGCGAATACCACTCCTGCACATCCACCGTCTCCTCAACTCCACAATAGCCAGACACATACAGAAGATCCAGTCGATCTAGACGACGAAGAGCGGCAAATTAATACGAAATCGATAGTGACGATCCCCGGTACTAATATCAGTCTTCAAACCGAGGCTGATATTGCAAAATGGATTGCTGAGAGACGCGCGAAATGGCCGACGGCGGCACGTATGGCTGAAAAAGAGAAAGAACGACAAAAACAGCAAGAGGAGGATCGGAAACGAGCATTAACCTCCGAAAATACTCCGCAAAGTAAGTCTACAAGAACAGATACACCCGCGAAAAATGTATGCCGCTTCTATCTCACAAGCGGACGATGCAGGATGGGCGATAAATGTAGATTTAGTCATCATCGCAGAGATTCGGACCAGTTTGACCGAAAAACCAACGACAGAGATGGTTTGAGCGAAATCAGAACTAAAAGATATAAACGGTACGAAGAACCTCGCCGTATGCCGCTGTTTAAGAGGCTTGTGCAGAATGATCTGGATAAAGAAGATAATTTGATTTTGGATTTCATAAGTTTCATGGTCCAGGCTGGGGTTGTACATAAAAGTAAAGCGTTGTAAGATTTTGTCTAAAGTTATACTCTGGTTGCATTACGGTGTCATGCTTGTCAAGTTTGATTGAATAAGACTATTTATATTCATCATAACAGTCACGCCTAATTTATAATTCATCACTAAAAGCTTTCCTTCCTGCTTTGGGATTACCAAACAGCGAATGGCGAGCCCCTGACAGCTTATCCAAAAAGCTCATTTCAGCTTCAGATATCGACGAAGACTCGGAAGCACCTGGAGCCGCCACCGAATTAGCTTCCTCAGCTGCGCTGCGGCTGCGTTGCTGCTTTCGCAGAGTACTTCGCTGAACCATTTTCTCTGCGATCCATGATCTAAATGAATCCTGGACAGGACAATACGTAGGATACCGTTTTTTGATAGCAGATAAAGCAGAAAAGATCTTTTCCCGGGCAGCGGTGCTGGCAATCTTGTCTTGAGCTAAAGCATCTTGAAACGCGGCACACCACAAGCCCATTTCACGTTGTATTTCGGCCGTTTGGTCCGGTGATGGCGATCGATGTAAATTCATAGAGTCATCAACAAATGAGTCCTGCACAAAAGTTCCACAACGACCCATGTAATCTTCACCAACACCTTCTGTGAAGAATTTCCGCCGAAGAACTTCACCGCCTTTTTGATTCCAAAACTCCTGACGGCCATAACGACCGTGGATAGATGACGCTAGAGCGAACATGATTCTACTGCGTACATCCGAATCATTTTCGCTATCCAAGGCAGAAACCAAATGACTGACTACACGAGCTGGAGCTGCTATATCGAGCGCGGGAGCGTTGTTTCTCAATGACGAGCCAATAATACGCGCCGAAAGTGACCGAACTCGCGAATCAGGATGCGATGAGAGGATATAAAGGAATGTCGCAATGGTGTCTGGATCAGCAACCTTTATTCCAAAATCAATCTCATGTGCATAGTCTTCGATATTCCGCAAAGCAGACAGTAATAATGCGTGAAGACCTTCGCCTTCGGCAGATGACTTGGCGACTTCTGAGCTCGTAGATTCTTTTTTGGCTTCTTCGACTTTCTCAGCCGAGCCAGCATTTAGAGCATAGGCTAAATTCTGCTCAAACACTTGATGGTCAGATAAAGAAACATGTGGATTCGGCTTATGAGAGAAAGAAAATTGACCCCAAATATTTCTGTCTTGGTCCTCTTCTTCTTTTGTAGATGTGTCTTTGCCATGATCTGTCTCCACGTCACCGGTCTCTGCTACTGGTTCACCACCGTCGACAGCAACTACGGCTGCAAAATTGTCTTCTGCGTCTTCAGAAGCCATGATGAGCTTTGCTTCTCGAATACCTGTTTCGAAATTCAAGCGCACGTGCAATCCTATAGAATGATAGTAATCAGCCCTCCGTCACTGCATTCTCTACAACGTAGCTCCAACTAAATTAAACATACCTGGAGATATTTGTTGTCCCGGTCTGACCTCTTGGAATTCGTCGGTAGCAATGAATGTCTTTGGATAGCAATCGCCACCTTCAGGAGGACAGATCAAGTCGTTGTCTTCTTGAGCATTCACTGATAACGCCGCGAGACCAGCGAACAGTAAAAGACCGAACAGTAACTTAAGTTTCATAGAACGCAATACCGTTTGGCACAGTTCCGTTGCACACGTATCAGATCAATGAGTGCGCAACAACGAGCAGTAAGGAGTAAGGAATGGGCAATGTAGAGCTGCTTGAAATGAGAACACGCTGGCTCTCTTTCTCCCAACAAAGCGCGGCGACGGGCTGCCCCTGCGCAAACGTCGTGCAGTGCCGCAGATATTCATCACGTGAATTGCTCTTTTATCTGATCTTTTCATCTGCGGTGGAGAACTGGTGAAGTATTTTGAACAGTAGCAGCATTTTTCACAATGAGCGAGGGCATAGAAATGGGCTTCCTCGAGGAAGCAATTAAGACAAGGCTTGAAGCCATTCACGTCGAAGTCGTGGACATGTCGGGTAAATTTGCGTGCATATCGTGTTTTACAAATCATCGACTAATACTATGAATTGCTTAAAGGCGGATGCGGACAGGCCTTTGAAGTCGTTATCGTCTCACCAAAATTTGCCGGAAAGAACAGGCTTATGAGGCACCGTCTTGTGAATTCTGCTTTACGGGATGAAATTGCTCAAATTCATGCTTTCACTCAGGTACATTACACACGAAGCTGTCAATGACAAATACTAATCATGTTTATGAAAATAGAAGGACTATACACCGGAGGAATGGGAGAAGCTACAAGCATCTAGCTAAAAAAGAAACGGAAGCGGAACCAAATGACGAAAGAAAAGCCAAACAACAAAATCAATTATTTATCCTAATCGCAGGCGTTTTCAGGATTTTCCATCAGTCTATTTTACATTAGTTTTGTATGCATGATTTATTACGAGGCTGTGAATTTACCATCTATGAAAAAAAAAATGGTGATTGTATATATTATCTGAAGCAAGGAGAGTCGCGATGCATCATTCCATTTTTCATTCCATCCACTGCGCACACGAATTAGCACGAGTATAATTGACGATAGACAAGCTTGCACTTTACGAGCCTACCAGGAAGTATTCTGCATTACAGTTCTACCGACGAAAATGAAATTTTTAAGCAAATATACATTACTACAACTCCTTGTCTCTTCTCTAGTGACTTGCAGCGTCATATACATGGCGTCAGTTTTTCTTTTATAGACACATCGAAATCATCACTCATAACTCTCCTTTAGTCGAACATGCCCAAAAGATCCTCCACATTACTGCGGAACTGCTGGGGTTGATTCGTATCCAACGTAGGCGACATGGTCGATGTTCCACCCAGATCCATGGCTGCAACGCCAGCCGTTGGCACCGGAGACATCGCCGTGGCTGCAGGTGGAGGCGTAGACGAGACTGGCTCCAAGTCAAAATCGATATCCAGCAAATTCTCCAAGTTTCCAGCTTTAGTAGCGACCTGGATCGGCTCCTCTTGAGCAAGTTGAGCCTGTTCCTCAAGAGCCTTCTTCTGTAAGGCATCTGCACCGAATCTACCTTGTCCAACAAACGTTTCAGCAGGCTTGTGGTAGACTGATGCGAGAGTGGATAATTCACGCAGTAGTTCTTCCAGAACGGGCTCAGGTAAGTGAGCAATGACGTTTTTCACAGGCGGCTTCTTTGACATAATGATTTCTTTCGATGCTTGGGGATTGGCAGATAGCAGACGCCAGTATATGTATGCTCTGTCTCGTAAATCGGCGTTGTCGCACTCATTCGTGATCGTCTGCAACACCTTTTGTACCAAAGGCTGAGTGTTTTGTGGTTTAAGGAGGAAAAGTTTGACCGTCGCTGTAAGAAGTTGCAGCTGCACTTGAGTAGGCTCGTCGCCAAATGACTCGATAAAGGTAGCAATCAATTCATCAGCATTGTCGATCTTGTCAGCGTACTCTCCCACAATCCAAATCATGGCTGCACGCGCTTCAGGCTCGTCCAACTCGTCAATTCCCTGGCACAACGTTGGAATAACCCCTTCGTATCCTGGATACCTCCGCAAAATATCGCGCATAACGATGACTGCTTCCTGGACAACGTAGTTGACTTTGGTCGCGATAAGATCAAGCAAGACATTGACACATCGCTCTGTTGAACTCTCCACTTTGATGGCACATTGACCGATAGCTTTAACGGCACGACGGACAAAGTCCATATCAACCTCCAATGCATACTCTTTCAACTCGGCCAACAGCGTATCCACATTTTTCGGATTCGCCAGTCGAATCATGATATCGAGCTTTTCCACTTTTAGATAAAGCGGATCATTGTATTTGCAGAAAAATATCCGCATCTGGCTGCTTAGGATATCGGGGTACTTTTGAAGAATAAGGTTGATATTTCGAAGAGCGACGTACTGCACCTCAGGTTGCGATACCGCAAGCGTAACTGAAATCATTAGCATTATGGCCACAAACAATAAAATCTAATGGTGACTTACCAAGAGGAGGCGACATCTTGTCGAGATACTGTTTGTGAAGTTCTGGGTTCAACAAGTGAATATGGCATAAAACAGTCTTGACGGCAGCCAAAACCACGCTAGGATTGACGTGCTGGAATTGAGGCACGACGCGTTCGCAAATGTGCTCAGCTTCCCGGGCGTCGGCCGTGCGATAGTCAGCGATTGATGTGAGGATGGCGATTCGGCCCCACCTAAACAAGAATTAGGAACCAGTATGATAGCGCATTGAAATTCTACCCACTCTGTGCATTCGTTCAGCGCTGTCAACAGTTTTTTCAGAATGTCGGAGCTGACAATCATCGCTTTAGTCTCCGGCGCAGTTTCTTGAATCTCAGTCAACGCGCTGACTGCGTTGGCAACCACCTATTATTCACCATGTCAGTACTTGACCAAATAGAAGGTAGGTGCAGTAGAACGTACCATTGGGTTTGAATCAGACAGCAAGCCTTGTAGCGTGGTCAGAAAACCGTTTTCGACAACTAGAGTCGGATTCAAATCAAAAAGCTTAGCAACACAAATTGCTGCTGTTTTCCGCACATAAGGGCTGTCGTCCTGTACATTATCGAAATCAGCAGAGTATTCCAAGCAGATTTTCAAAATCAAACCAAAAATGATACCTTTAATGTCTTTCGTAGTGGCTCCTCCATATAATCGATGATTTTATCTACTCTGATGCATCCCATTGTTCGAATGGCCAGGGCTCTAACCAGCGGATTTCCATCCTCCGAGTCCTAGACAAATTAGTGAGAAAGACGAATAATCACGACACTAGCAATTATTGGTACCTGGACGAAGGTGTTTACAGCCAATATACAGAGATCTGGATGACTTTTGGCGTAATTCCTAAGAATAAAATAAGTACGGCCCAATTTCATACAAACATGGGCACATACATCAGATAAAGATAGACCAGCTTCTTTTGTTCAAGATCCGGGGTCGCAATGTTTTTCAACACGTCAGGAAATAGCGACGACACATCTTTTCCAAGCGTCATTGCCGCAATCGTTCGTTGAATGGCATCCTTCCTACATTGACAAAAAAGCACGCAGATCAATATATATCGTTCAATGTCGACAATTATTTCTATTCAGAACAACGCAAGTACATACCGCTCATAGGCATACTGCGATACCAGTCCACCTCGTAACTCATAGGTTTCGCCTAGATATCAAAAGATTGTTAGCAACTACCACTACGGGTGGATAAGCAGCTGATAGAGCCTACCTTTGCGCGGGATCTGAAAGACGCTGCGAATGCGCTTTTCAATAGATGCCTGCATTGCCGCTACTGGAAATCACCTTAATAAAGGCTGATATGAGCACTGAATTGGTGAACAGCTGGATTGACGCAAAGGCTACTGAAGGAGGTGCGTGTCGTTGAGGCTCCGACGGTGCCTGTCGAAGTGCAACCCTTGCCCTCAACCTCGGGCGTCAGCTCGCGATATAAACCCATTCTGCTGTTGAGAGCAGTTTGGAGGACTGTATTTCCGGCATTTTGAGTTGATGTGATAGTTGAACATGGTAAGCATATGCGGTTTCTGATGTAAAGCATAAAGATGTTAATAGTAGCCTCTAAGGCCCTTCCCAATCCGCGTGGTGTATTCGCTTCCTTTCGAACCGACGAAGAAGAACGACGATACTCTCGACGAGCAGTAAGCTAGTTGAATATTATATCTATTTGGGTTATGGAATCACATTTGGCTAACTTGTTGCAGTTCTATAACTTGGTCGGATTCCTTGGATCATGCCTGGTGTTCAGCGTATGGGCCCAGAAATTATCTGGATGGAAAGGCTTGATCTGATTCTAATCTACAGCCTCGGGTGAATCAAACATATTCATCGCCGAGCCAGACGCTACTGGATAAGCCGTTTGCACAGCCTCGAAATTGCAGAACAATGGCAACTCTTGTGTTAATATGAGTGGGCTCCTGGCATCGAGTTTGCCGATACAGCTGCAAGCGTCCGTCTCCATCAGTGCAATTTCGTCGTCGTTCAATAAATGGCTGTCGATTTGCTGGAGAATTAGACCTGTGAGCTTTACTGGATTGCATAGAGCTCGAAGGATGGTCGATGGACGAGGGAATGCTCAGAACATTGTTAAGAATAGCCAAACCAACAACAGCTAACACAATTCATTACAAAAACTTATTGCTGATGCTGTAAATGCCTGTAACCATCAAGATCACGACTAAACGTAGACTAAATTCACGCCAGTGCATAAAACACAGGCCAGATTTAGCGAAGCACCGAAGTTGAGCGGCAAGCCGGCAAGTCCCAGCGCCGACGCGTATCCGAAACAATTACTCTTCTTTCCTTGCGGATTGGCGCCAGAGTAACTATTCCAAATCTTTTGTTATATCGCTATATAGTGGTATTTGTTGCAATTGCGTTGCTTTAACTGTTTTTTATTGGAGAATCGCCATAAACGCCCGCAGTCTGAATACCGGTCTGCTCGCAACCCCGGGTTTTTGACCATCTTCAGTAATTTCTGGTATCAACAATGAGCACTGCGCTACGCCCTCTTCTTCGTCGTCCTCTAGCGACTTTACCAGCATCCTACTCAACTGCCAGACGTGCCTCGACATTCCAATGGCAAGACCCCCTTCTCTTGAAAGAGCTTCTGACTGAAGACGAGCTCGCTATCTCCGAGGCTGCTCACAAGTACTGCCAGGGTATGCTACAGCCTCGTGTCCTTGACGCATACCGCAATGAGAAATTTGAAAAGAAAATTATGGTTGAGTTGGGCGAATTGGGATTTTTGGGATCGACTGTCACCGGTTACGGATGCGCTGGTGTGGGATCTGTTGCCTACGGCGTAAGTTGGTTCGATTTTTCGATATTGGTTTTTTGATGTTGATATTGTTGACTAGTTAATTGCCCGCGAAGTCGAACGGTAATTACCCTTACAGCGGAGATTTACCACCACTATTATACTGACATTGCGCCTAATCTTAAAGAGTTGATTCCGGCTACCGGTCCGCTATGAGCGTACAGTCAAGTCTAGTCATGCACCCGATTGAGACTTTTGGCACCGAAGAACAAAAGGAACGCTTTTTGCCTAAGCTAGCTACTGCAGAGTTAATTGGTTGTTTTGGATTAACAGAACGTATGACGCATATTTATTCGACCATCTTGTACAAGGTGCTAATTTATGAATTCAGCGAATCACGGATCCGATCCTGGTTCAATGGAAACCACAGCGCGCCTCCACCCGACGAAAAAAGGCGTATACCTCCTCAACGGTGCCAAAACCTGGATCACGAACTCTCCCATTGCAGACGTCATGGTAGTATGGGCCAAACTCGACGGTGTAATCCGCGGTTTCCTCGTCGAGCGCGAGAGAGCTGGTCCTGGTCTCACCACGCCCGCGATCAAGGGAAAGACTGCTCTTCGCGCGAGTATTACCGGTATGATCAATATGGACGATGTCGAAGTCCCCAAGGAGAATATGTTCCCGGATATAACTGGTCTCAAGGGTCCTTTCACCTGCCTGAACAGTGCGCGATATGGTATTGCATGGGGAGCTATTGGCGCTTTGGAGGGTGCACTCGACATGGCTCGAACGTACGCACTTGAGCGTACGCAATTCAAGGGCAACCCGCTGGCAAAGTACCAGCTGGTTCAAATGAAAATGGCGAATGCGTTGACTGATATCGGATACGGACTCGTGGCTTGTGTGCACGTTGGCCGGATGAAAGATAAAGGTCTTTGCGCTCCGGAAATGATCGGTATGATCAAGCGCCATAATGCAGACCGAGCTCTTGAGAATACCAGAAAGTACGATTTATAAAAAGATAAATACCTGATAATCTTTATATTAACATGAATCCAGGCTTATGGAAATTTTTGGCGGAAATGCTGCTAGCGACGAGTATCATATTGGAAGAATTGCAGCTAACCTTTTTGTTGTGCAAACATGTCTGTGTATCTTTCTTTCATACGAAAATCTCACAGCGACTAACAGTTTTATAGATGAGGGCCAAAGCGATATTCATGGTCTTGCTTTAGGACGACAAATCACAGGCGTAAACGCATTTTTCTAATTGTATCATTGCCGATCAAATAAAAGTTATAGTTCTTTCAATTGTCATATAATATAAGAGAGACTGAAGAAAAGATACGATTTTATTAGGAAAATACAAACTGATTTTGAATAATGAACTAGAGCCAAAAAAGGTCTGTTACTGCCAAAAGCACAAAACTAATCGGCACCGCAGGTACCCAAACTATTTGCAACCCGACTCATGCACAGGAGACGACAGTAAAATCGAGACTGGTTGGAAAGTGGGTATAGGCGTAGGTGGGCGATCAGGCGGCACCATAGAAAATGCCGGGTCATTATCCATGTAAAATAGCGGCATCGGGGTATCCAGTTGCCGTATAGAAGAGATTCGCTTGGGAATTACGTATTTCTTTGCTCTTCTCACATATGCGCCATTTCCAGTCGTTTCAACCTGCTGGAGGTTTTTGGCAACGGCCGCGGCTGCTGCTTCTTGGCTTGCTGCGTTATTCCTGTTTTTCGGTAAAGTAGGAGTATTATTAGTAGAATAAGGAAGAGAGCCCATTATTGCGCGTTTGCTTTGTTCGTATGCCTTGGCCACTTCCACCTCGTCGAATGCTGGCGCACCCCATCTCCAACGCGTTTGCGGTACAGGATCTCTACATAATAAAAGCGAATTATATATTTGATAGAGAATCTCGCGGAGGGAAGCTTTCATTATCATGATTCGTCTCGCGAAGTCGGTTGATTCATCTTGAGAAAGTGTACGCATAAAGCTGAGACGGCACTGGCAGGTGATGTGAGGCGCTCGAGAGCATGCCGAAGTACGAGTTTTAACTGGCGTGGGTGAGTGGGCAGAGACTGTGACATTTTGTGAAGCAAGAGTACCTGTGTAGATATTAGCGAAACGTTAGCGACACGAAACCGCGATGCATACCAGACAACACAACAAGACTCTGCGCCACATGCTGATAATGTGCCGCTAACTGCAGAGCGACCATAACGACATAATCATCCGTCCAGCGGCTCATCAATTGATCGCGCCTTATGACCCGTATCAGAGGCAAAGCCAAATCGCCAATTCCACAGCAACTCAAGCACAACTGCTCAGCGCGAGTTTTAATGAGAATAAGTAACGATACATCGTTAATTATATCAACGTATCCATCGCTAGAAGTCACACACCGAAATATGTCCTGCAGGTTCTGATGGAAAGGCGTGAATTCTGACAGGTCGTAGTTAATAATAGGCGGTAATCCATCAATAAACTTCTGTACACGCTGACGGGTATCAAATTTCGGCATTTGCTGCAAGATTTCAGGGCATAAACGTGGCGCTTTATTAGTCTGCAGCTTATAACGACGCTTGGATCGTGCGGTCGACGTGCCATCCTCCCTCATTAGTTTCGCATCATCGCCATCTCCGTCGGGTAGATGAGACGCTGCTCCTTGCACCGCGTCGTTACTGTTGGGTATTACAGTTGCTTCCGAGTATGCCGTCAAATCGTCTGAGCGGTGCGAAGCGAGTAGAGAGGATAGTTTCTCGCGAATGCCGCCGATTACCATCGTAGAGGACGAAACAGAAGAGACAGAGAGATACTTCGACTTGTGTTCGGATGACGTGGATAGCGGGAGCGTCATGCGGCCCTGGCCCAAATGGTATAAAAATAAAGAAAAACAGTGAAGAAGCGGCCAACTGGGTATGGAATACAAAACTATACAGAGCTGCAAAAAAAGCACGAACGCGTGGGGAACACAATTGACAAGCCAACTGGGATTTCACTGACCCGCGAGCCGCACGATTTTCATTATCTCGCGTCTTTTGGTGGAATATCTTGAAAAATTCTGTAGATTTGCATAAATACGAATGGCGCAGACTAATGGCACGTCTGGTCTGACTGACCACCAGATCTCAGATGCAGCCGTGAATGAGACTAATATGGAGATCGAAGCTGACCCAGAGCATGTTCTCGATTACATGAAGGTCTGTCTGGGTTATAATGGCTGTCCTGTATGATGCTGATTGATTTTGGGGGCAGATATTCACTGCAGCACAGGCAACACGGACAGAAATATACCACGAGTTTGAAAGGTGCGTATAAGTTTATTGATAGTTCTTGCAATTGCTGATAATTCATGTGCAGCGCTTTGAACGACCACGCGAATGGAAGGTGAGTGAATGTAGAGATCATACATAGCACCAATTGCTGAATTTGAATGCAGTATCTCTGCTCCAGAAATACAGCAAGTGATTCGGATATCCCAAGAAGGCTTTCAAGACGTCTCGGCTGATATATTGCAACAAGAACGACTGCTGAACTCGTTAGAGCTTACGCATTTAACAGCGATTATACGCCGTGTACAGGATTTAGAAAAGGAAAAATTAGAAATCACAGTTAAGCTACTACAGACACGTATACAAGCTGTCGCCAGACCTGAGATATCATTTGATTCCGAGATAGATGACTTGAATAAAAGGTAAAATACCTGCGCAGAATATTCCCAAAACACTACTAACATTAAGGCTCAGGCGTGACGAGCTGATAGAGAGAATTAATGAACAAATGGAAGAAGCAAGAGCGGAGATGCTTGAACTATGATACAGTACGAATACAACGAGAAAGATCTATTTGCAGGGCGAGAATGACTCCAGCGACAACTAAAATATTATCGATTGAGTTGCTTTTGCCGATATCTAGTTATAAAGAGGCAGAAAAAAAATCTATAAACAATGTTATGTACACATAAAGCGGAAACAAACAGCAGAAGCAGCAAGCAAGCGATAAAATACAAAATACATCCAAGCCATGGATGCACCAGGCACAAAATGAAGCAAATCACGGTCCATTAGTTGCTTTCAAGAGGTCAAAAAAATGTGTGATTTCATAGAAGACCTTTTTGGTCGAATTGCAGATATAACAGCACAGTAATTGCTCCGCACTACACATGAAGCCGACAGCAAACTTAACGCGCATACGCTGGAGCGTCATTCTTAATTGAATCCCAAATCTCGTTAATGACCTTTAGAATTTCCTCTGGCAATTCGCCTTCCGAAAGAGAGTTAAGGTTCTCTTTAAGTTGCAAGATCTTGCTAGCACCAAGGATGATTGCATCGCCATCTGCAAGCTGTGAATGGTGCTTGAGCCAGCGTAACGCAATCGAATTGTTAGACATGCCGTATTTTGCGCTGACGGTATCAATTCGTTCAATTGCGTCAAAAAAGGAGTCTTTGAAGTATCGTTCTCGAGATCGTTGACCTTGGGTTGTGCTAGGATCAAATCGAGATCCGGCTGGTGGTTCTTGACCTCGTCGAACGTTTGAAAAGAAGCCGACGGCGAGAGGACTGTAATAGTTTAAACGGAAAGTTAACTAAAGATTTTTGGCTGTATGCAAATAAATGAGAGCCTACCTGAAAGCAAAGAAGTTGATTTTGTATTGATGGAGAACAGGAAATAATTCCAGCTCATTGAGACGCGAAAACATGTTGTAAATTCCTTGATATACTGTAGGCTTTACCCAGTTATGCTCTTGAGCCATTTGAACAAACATCTCGACTTCACTCGCTTTAAAATTCGACAGTCCGAACCGCTCGAATTTACCGGCCAAAAAGAGGTCGTTCATGGCTCGATGAGTGTCGATAAACGGGGTGCAGCGGTCGGGACAGTGTAGGTAGAGAGTGCGCACTTTGTTGACGCGTAATCTTTTAAACTGCACTTCCACAGACTGCACAATTGATTCCGGAGTATGGCAGTTGTTTTCAAATGAACGGACTTTGGTGTCGATTTGAATCCCGAGCGACGAGGCATCCAAGATACCAAGGAAAGTTTCAGATTCACCTTGAAAGCCGCCGGGATACACATAGGCTGTATCAACGACATAGTGGCCCGCAGAAGTGAATGTGTCGAGAAACTCCTTTGCGAGCGAGGTGGTCGTGATGCGGCCATGCTCGCCAAAGCCTGCCGTGCCGAGGATGACGTCTACACCTGGCATTGGCCGTGGCAGTATTGCAATAACGGGAAGATACGGCAGTCAATTGGGCGGACAGACAATGCTGAAGTCGAAAATAAGGCCCGACTGCCGATTGTGGGCCGAAGAAGAGTGGAAAGCGGTGGGGTCGTGAGGTCGCGGGAACAGGATCGACGAGCGGCAAGTCCGAGGAAGCGAATTCAGCTGTAATCAGTAAAAGTAGTTTAGGGTTTGGCTGGCATTGCAAATACCGGGCGGTATCTAAAGTACTGCAGAATAGAGTAGGATCTTTACAAATATAAGTAAAAAAAAAACGATACTTTAATCAGATAATGTTCATTGGAGCAGAGTAAGGCAATATCTTCGGAATAACCGATGTTGAGACGATCACGATAGCTCGACTGATAAGCACGACTCAATTGCGTGTCCAAATACCTTGGTATGCGCATTTTTGCTTGCACTTGCGCCAGTGACCATACTTTCTAGACAATATAGACGCCCCAATTGATCATACTTCATTGAAGCTTACGCAGTCCACAATAATATCCAGTAACGCCAGACCAGCCTGCTTGAAACGCGTCCGCAAAAAGTATCGGTTTAGGGCTTTGTCAAACACGACTAAGATCAAGATATATGCCGCGTCTGCTGGTATTATATGTATAGTATAAATCAGAACAGTCTCCTGACACAACTAGCCAATGTCAGAGATATATATGAAATTGCCAGAAAAGACACCGCAAGATGGAAAACCGGCGCATAGGCTGTGCCTGAATCTCACTCAATGCTAATGACATGCGCCGCACGCTACGTATTTCCTAAAAATTGGCTTAATTCATTGATGTCTCTGTATTTCTCTTGGTACAGTATTCTGGTTATAAAGCAATACGCATAATATTTAATGATGAAATAAATGAAATAAGATTGATATACCCTTGACTAAGGCGGAAGAGCCGATGATGGCATTGCCCTGCTGAAACAGCTAACAGATAAGACTTAGTTATGGAATGCCGTATATGCCACTGAGAGTATCATTAATGCCAGCGTATTTTTAGAAACCAGCAGAGAAGTGTAGGCAGATTCTATAGGCTGTATGAGCGGCCTGGTTAGCCAAAATGGCTAACGCATAAAAGCTGAATGATGATGAGAACAACCTGCCGGGTGCTGCATGGAAACAAGTTGACAGAACGTTCCATAACACAGCAACAATTTAAACAACTAAGAAACGGTTGATTAGTGCATTGACTTACCATGATCTATTGAAACAGCTGATTTGCGGATGCGAAAGACGTCTTCGGCCACCGTGTATATAAATAGTCGTCCATGATCTGACGACCAGTAAGCTGTTATAACTCGCTAGCGAGCGCCTGACAATAATAGAATAGCATTCAACTGTATACCCTCGGCCGTTCTGTACATTTCCCATGGCAGATCCTCGGACAAGATACTGAAGATACGATCTGTTTTCACTTTGAAACCGCCGTTGCTCCAGCATAGACGCAGCCCACGTAAAGCTACAGCACCATGCATATCCCGCTTCCTGCACAAGCCTGCACTTATGGCTAGTTGTTTATCTGTGTCATCTGCGGAACATCGCCAGGTCTGCTTGATGGTTATACTGTGACGACGCAAGCCCAGCCCTGCTGCGTCGCGTTTGCTGCTGTAACTGCTGAAACCCACCGCGCATAAACCCCTAACTACAGGCCAAGCCAGTGTACCGCACACGCGATGAGTGAGCATTTGGCTAAGACTCCACACTCACCCTGCTGAGCCCCAAGCACGCTCGCACTTCCTCTGTCCGTCTCTCCAATAATTCTCTTCTAACAGTTCTCCATTTGCTGGTGGAATTGTAGAGGATAACCTGTCGTCGTGCGCCTCAGTTTCTGCAGCCCAGCGTCTTGCTCCCTCCTTCGCGATCTTCTTGTCCAAGGAGCCAAGCGTGCTTCGACACCGAACTGCGTAATCCGCAGTTCCTGTCGCCGTTGTCGGATACTGCAACAGACTTTCAAGCTGGTTTGCATAGTTGTTAGTAGTTAGCGACCTCAGATCAGCTTGATTACTGCCCGATCCGCCTTCTCAGCAGTGGCGCTCACTGGTCTCGCTTACCTGTCCTCTTCCTCAAGGTACGCCCTTCTTGCATCACTCTACTCTCTCCGTTGACGGTTCCCGGTCTTCGTTCTCCCTTGACCGTAATTATTCTTTTTCGATGCTGACTTTTGCTCCCTAGATCAGTTGGTCCTTTTTACTATTCAGTCAACGCTTCTCGCAACTCCATGCACTTCACCCTCAGATCACCGAATTCTAGATCTGTAATCACCATCTAGGTGACCTTTCCGTCGTTTACTAGTAGCTTCATTTTTATTCAGGGGTTTCGCATTGCAGTTGTCGTGCGCTACTTGATCAACGATGGAGTTCACGAAGCCTCAGGTGCAAACCCGCCGCTCATACAATGGGCAGCCACAACCACCACCGTCGTCAATGCAGCCATCTCCGCAACAACAGCATCAGCAGCAGCAATTCCATCTACCGCAGCAGTACCAGCAGCAACGGGCCCAGCAGCAACAGGCTCAGCATTATAACCAGCTCTACTCGCAGCCAAATGAGCCGGATTTAGGACCACCTCAGCAACAAACGTACCTTCCGCCTCCTGGCGCCGATCTCATAAAGCAAGGCGACAGTCCGACAAATAGACCGAGGGAATATCGAAATTACTCGCCTAGGCATAACATGAGTCCAAATATGCAGCAATTTACGCCGCCGTCAAACCCAACTGTACCGACTTCGCCGTATTCTATGCAAAGCAGCTCTCAGGGATCGTACACTCCGACGGTTTCCTCTTCTTCTGACTCGATGCAATATAGACATCAATATGGAATTTCGACACCTGTCCAGTACTCTCCCGGTAATCAATATTACTCGCAAATAAACATGTCTCCGCTGCATCAGCCGCCTCAGCAGACGCAGCAACAGCAGCAACAATCGCGCAATAGCCCGTACCATCTTCCAGTGGTGCCTGAGACAACTCCGGTTTCCCGACCAAATTTAGGTAAGTGCTTCCAAGCCTCAATCATCTTTGACGGTGATAACCTATAAACTCTTTTATATATATACGTTATTTACATCTAACAGTGTCTCAATTTTCACATTCTCCAGTCAACCAATTTCAATCTTTATCTGTTGATTCAGCCGGAAGACGTGCGTCTGCTGCTGTTTTTATGCAGCCGGTTGGTCAGACATCGCAACTTCAGCTGCAAACTATTAATGACGGAATTCCGGTGCAAGCTCCGACTTTCAAGAGGGTCCGCTCGCGGTCTGATTTACATCCCAAAAAGAATATTCAGCCACAATACAGGCGTGCAAATCCGGAAGGCGGTTTTATGAGCGTACGTCTTTTTTCTATACTGCCGTTGCTCTTAACTTAATCTAACGACACCTACATTTAGCCTCTGCAAGCGTTAACAGTACAAATCCCGGCAACTTATCGAATATGCAATCCCAATTTCAAATACGAATCATCCCGCAATCCCCGACGAGTCCTTACTAAGCCAAGTAAAGGAAGCCGAAATAATGGATTCGACAATGACGATAGCGATTACATATTATACGTTAATGATATTTTGGGAGGCGGTAAAGATCAGCAAAAATATCTGATTCTGGATATCCTCGGACAAGGCACGTTCGGGCAGGTTGTCAAGTGTCAGAATTTGAAGACGCAAGAAGTTGTTGCTGTGAAGGTTATTAAGAACAAGCCTGCATACTTTAACCAGAGTATGATGGAGGTGTCGATACTCGAACATGTGAGAAGCTACCTTTTTGGGAGTGTGAAAGACCATGATGCTGATTTTGATTTATAGTTAAATTCCACTGTTGACAGAGAAGACGAGCATCACCTCTTACGACTAAGAGACAAGTTTATACATAGAGAACATTTATGCTTAGTATTTGAGCTTCTGTCGAGCAATTTGTACGACTTAATCAAGCAAAATCAGTTTAGAGGATTAAGCACGAATTTAGTTCGAGTATTTGCTCAGCAATTACTGGATGCAATGTGCGTGCTAAAAGATGCAAAATTGATTCATTGTGATTTGAAACCCGAAAATATTTTACTTAAAAAGTGAGTTCGCCTTTTCGAGATTATGTAGATGAGAAGCTGACACAGGTTTTTGTAGTTTGGAGAGTCCGATTATAAAAGTCATAGATTTCGGCTCGGCGTGTCATGAGCGGCAAACTGTTTACACGTATATCCAGTCACGATTTTATCGGTCGCCGGAAGTGATATTAGGATTGCCGTGAGTGTCACTTTATCATCATACACAAAAGACATTTTTTTAACATTTCATTGATTAGATACTCGTCGTCGATTGATATGTGGTCGCTTGGATGTATTGTTGCTGAGTTGTTTTTGGGATTGCCGTTGTTTCCTGGAAGTTCTGAATACAACCAACTGGCGCGAATAATTGAAATGTTTGGGTACGTATATTTTGACGACCATTCTTTTTGGATATATATTTACATTAATTCTAGAATGCCTCCCACATGGATGATTGAGATGGGAAAGCAGTCTCCAGAGTTTTTTGAGAAGGTGAGTGACGAATACGGTCGCAAAACATATCGCCTTAAAAGTATGGAGAAATACTCGCGCGAGCATAAGACGAACGAGCAACCTAGCAAACGATACTTTTCCGCCACAAAGTTCCCAGATATAGTTACTTCATACCCTATGCCGAGACGGAATATGAAGCCAGTTGAGATTGAACGAGAGATGCAGAATCGGATGGCGTTTATCGATTTTGTTCAGCGATTGTTGAATATGAACCCCGTTGAGCGGTGGACACCACAGCAAGCGAAGATGCATCATTTTGTCGCTGCACAGAAGCCGTATGCATCTTCCAATACGCCTAATTCCGCACAACAACAACAACAGCAGCAGCAGCAGCAAATTCAACAGCCGATGAATGATACTGCGTTTATGAGTCGCACGCCAAATTACAACTATCAGATATCGAACGATGCAATTCCTGCTGCTGGTAGCAAATTACATCCTGATTCGTACTACGCCCCAGCTCAAGGTGCGCAATCATATGGTGCGGGAGCTAATCAGCACACACCGCTAACAGCATCGTCAAACCCATATCCCGCTCAACAAATGCACGCAAGCAGTACTGCAGCCGGCTCATCAATGTCGCAGACAACCAGCTCTCGCTCCGGACGACCACGGGCAGTGACAATCGGGCACATGGACCCGATTCCGCCGCAATTACAACGCGTGAGTAATTTGATTGACCCTGCGAATGCCATCAGGGCACAGCCAAGCCCAGCCTATTTCCCACCGCCTGAACTCGAGGCCGGTAGTAGCGGCAGCAGTAGCGACATGGAAACAGGGCAGGGTGGAAAACGACGGAGTAATACGCAGCATGGACGAGGAGACGTTATTAGGAATTTGGAAGATGGTTTATCAGTTAGTTATTGGGCGTGATTTGGCTTTTATTTATTTTTTCAATCGTGCCATTTGACTACTTGATTATTTTGAGTGTCTTTTATATATACACACGCGCGCGGTTTGCAAGTTTTGAATGAGCTATGAATTGTGTTTAGTTTTTTTTGTTTTGTCACGAAGGACATGAATTTTGAACAGAATACGTTTTTATCATTGAGTTTGCAATTTCAATATAAGCCAGTTCATTTCCAAACTAATACGTAAATAATAGAAAAACTGATTGATTGAAGAAAATCGGCGGCCTCCACGCTGTAAGACAGTCACGTGATACACACAAGCCCCCTCAAAAAGTTAGCCTGAAAATTTTTGAGCGCACGATTGAAAAAAAAGGGGAGGAAGTCCTATAGATCTGGCTAGGATTTATATTTGCTACAAATCCGCAGTGGAAAGTAAAGGACGAGTCAGTTCTTTTGATATATTCCAGTTGTTTGAATTTAGAGGATAAAGTTAGTACGCAATCAATTCAAAAATGTCGCGATTCTTTGCCGGAGGGTCGTCTGATAGCGACACGTCGTCGTCTGACGAGGAGTTGTACTCTGATTCCGAGGAGGAGCAGTCTGAGCAGGAAGAGTCTTCTGAAAATGTGTCGGAAGAGGACTCGGATATGGGCTCTGATGATGATGAGTCGTCGTCATCTGGAGATGAAGGGCCCGGTGGGTTTTTGAAACCCGGTGCGAAAGCTGGTGCGTCGCGGTTCTTGCGTGGAGAAGAGAGTGACGAGAGTGACGAGGATGAATCAAAGAGAGTTGTTAAGAGTGCGAAGGATAAGCGGTTGGAGGAAATCGATACTATTATCCGGACAATTGACAACGCGAAGAAGATTAATGACTGGGTCTTGATTTCAAATGGTTTGTTTTTTGTCGAAACTTTTTTATTCATGAAATGATGATGCTAATCTACAATTTCCAGAATTCGACAAGCTCAACAAGATTATCTCTAAGGGAGGCCAGCAGGGCGATACACCACGCATGTACATCAAAGCGATTGCCGATCTTGAAGATTTCATGGGCGAAACATTAAAGACCGAGAAAGAGTCAAAGAAGAAGATGAATGCGACAAACGCGCGCGCTCTCAACTCAATCAAGCAGCGTATTCGCAAAAATAACCGTACTTTTGAGGACCAGATCGCGAAGTACCGCGCCGACCCGGAGGCATTCGACAAAGAGCCCGAAGCGACGCCCGAGCCTATTGCTACGCCTAAGCGTAAGTCTGCTGCCGAGACTGCGGCTGCTGTCGCTGCTGCCAACGCCGCGGCCGCTGACAATGATGCTGCTGATGAGGGCGAGTTTTCGACGATTGGCCGCGGTGGTCGCGCTGTCGCTATCACTCCTGAGAGTATATTCAAGCAGCTTCGCGCTATTCTCGAGGCTCGCGGTAAGAAGAATACTGACCGCGACGAGCAGATCCGGAGTATGGAGAAGATGCTGAGTATTGCTGCGACTGTGTACCAGCGTATTCGTGTGTTGCTCGTGTTGATTTCAACTCGGTTTGATTTGACTACTTCGTCGGCTTCGTATATGCCGATTCCGCAGTGGAAGGCTGCCCAGGAAGAGATTGTTAAATTGCTGGATACACTCGAGGCGAATCCGTTGTACATTGTTACCGAAGACGCTGAAGAGATTGATGATGAGGAGTCTGAAGCCGAGCCTCTGCCGAAAGATGGTGAGCCGGTGAAGATGTTTGGAAGTATTGCGTCGCAGATTGAGCGTCTCGAAGATGAATTCACGCGATCGCTCCAGAACATTGATCCCCATACTCCCGAGTATATTGATCGCCTTAAAGAGGAAGCCCAGCTTTACGCAACGGTCGTTCGTGCTCAGCTCTACTTTGAACGGTTGACGCATGGTAGCAGTATTAGTCGTGTGTTGATGCGGAGGTTGGAGATGTTGTACTATAAGCCTGAGCAACTCATCAAGTTTATCGAGCAGAATACCTGGAACGAGGTTTTGCCTAAAGGGCTCAAGTCGAAGATCACTCCTTTTAGCGAGGATGAGAAGCCGTCTGAGCTTATGCATGACATCTGCGCTGTTTTGTACAAGCAGGATAACCGGTTATACCGTACTCGTGCGATGCTCTGTGAGGTTTACCATCATGCTTTGCACAATCGATACTTCCACGCGCGCGACTTGCTGCTGATGTCGCATTTACAAGCTACGATCCACACCGCCGATATCTCTACGCAGATTTTGTATAACCGCACGTTGGTGCAAGTCGGTCTGTGCGCTTTCCGCGAAGGGATGATTGCTGAGGCACAGCAGGCGCTGCAAGAGATTTCCGGAACTGGCCGTGTTAAAGAGTTACTTGCGCAAGGTGTTCAGATGCAGCGATACGGTGCACCGGCGTCGCCGGAGCAAGAGCGTATCGAGAGACAACGCCAGATTCCGTTCCACCAGCACATCAATCTTGAGCTGCTTGAGTGCGTGTACCTAACTGCGTCGATGTTACTCGAAATTCCATTCATGGCGCAGTGTGGATCTGCGCCCGATGCAAAGAAGCGAGTGATTTCGAAGCCGTTCAGACGGATGCTGGATTACCATGAGCGGCAGGTATTCACGGGCCCGCCCGAGAACACTCGTGACCACATCATGCAGGCGTCGAAGGCGCTCGCGACGGGTGATTGGGCGCGCGCGCGGGAATTGATCCGCGCAATCAAGATCTGGGAGTTAATACCAGGGACTGAGCAAATCAAAGACATGCTAAGCGAGAAGATTCAGGAGGAAGGTTTACGGACGTATTTGTTCACCTACGCGCCTTTTTACGAGACACTGGCGATTTCACAATTGGCGGGCATGTTTGATCTTTCCGAACGCAAGGCCACGGCGCTTGTGAGTAAGATGATTTCGAATAACGAGGTCGCTGCCGCGCTTGACCAGAAAACCAACGCGATTGTATTCACCGCTGGAGTAGAGTACTCGCGATTACAGAATCTTTCGCTGGCGTTGTCGGACAAGGCTGTCCAGTTGCTCGACAGTTACAAGTACCGATAGATGGATGCATCAGCGGTTGTTTCCCCGATTGTTTGCGCTTTGTGTTGTTTGTTTTCCATAATGTTTAGATTGTATTGCATTTGTTGAAAAATAAAAAGTTCTGTCAGTCTAAACTCTAAGCCGCTGCACCCCGCCACAGACTGAGTCAGCGCTGCAGGGCCGTGCGCAGGGCAAAAGCAGCGGCGGCCCGAAATGGAATAGTTCGAGCGATCGGGCGGATCTGCATCTGGCGATTGATTTACGTGTGATTCCACTCGCCGGATAAGCGCGCATAGTGGGTTTGCTGCATTTTGCCCAGTGCAGTAATATATTCGTTACGGTAGTAGATACTAACATCAAATCGCCAGTGATAAAAGAAAGAAAGAGATATAGCGGTGCTTGAGTGCATTATGTAGCCTCTTTCGTGGCCTTTGCCAGGCCCTGCGCGATGCGCTCCCCAAGCTCCTTATCAACGCGGCCAAACATCTCCGCGACGCGCTTCTGGATCTCGGGCTTGGCCGCAGAAGCATGGCCGACGACGTTGCTGACAAAGTTCTCCTGCTGGCCTTTGGTGCGGCCGAGGACATGCCAGAGAGCGCGCGGTTGCTCGTAGTCGAGATCGGTGACCTCGGGCGACATGTCCATTGCTGTCGAGGCCCAGTGTTCGTGCTTTGCTGCCGAGATTCCGGCCCGGTAGTGCATTGGCTTGAACGTCGACTGGTAGTTGGGGAAGGAGCCGTGGTTTCCGTCGACGCGCATGGGGCCATCACGCTGGACCGGATTGAAGGCATGCTCGGGCCGGTTGACAGGGATTTGCAGGTAATTCACGCCGAGACGGTGTCGGTGGGTGTCGTTGTAAGAGAACAGACGAGACTGCAAGACAGGGTCGGCCGTGGCTTCGATTCCAGGAACCAGGTGGCCAGGCGAGAAAGCGGCTTGCTCGACTTCGGCATAGTAATTTTCGGGATTGCGGTTGAGAGTGAGCTTGCCGAATCGCTTGAGAGGGAAGTCAGACTTGGGCCAGACCTTGGTCAGGTCGAAGATCGACCAGCGAAACTTTTGAGCCTGCTCAAGCGTCATGGTCTGGATGTAGGCAGTCCAAGATGGATATTCGCCGCGCTCGATGGTGTTGAAGAGCTCCTGGGTATTGCAATCAGCGTTTTCACCAGCCATCTTGACGGCTTCGGCGTCGGTGAAGTTCTTGATACCCTGATCTGACTTGAGGGTGATCTGGCAGTAGACAAAGGAACCATCCGCTTTGACGAGCTTGAAAGCGTGTCCGGACCAACCGTGCATATGTTGGTATCCATTGGGAGTTCCGCGGTCGGAGAAGAGTGTCATGAGCTGGTGAACACATTCCTGGTTGGTGGTGAGGTAATCCCAAAACATGTCTGCGTCCTTCAGATTTGTCTGAGGGTTGCGCTTCTGAGTATGGATGAACATTGGGAACTTGGTGGGATCGCGCAAAAAGAAGACAGGGGTGTTGTTGAAGACCCAGTCGAGAATTCCCTCGTTAGTGTACAGCTTGATTGCGAATCCACGAGGATCGCGGCCGGAATCAGGCGACCCACGCTCGCCACCGACGGTCGAGAAGCGGACGAATGCTTTTGTCTTCTTGCCCACAGACGACAAGAAGTCTGCGCACGTCAAGTCTGAGATATCATCGGTGACTTCGAATTCGCCATAGGCTCCGGCACCCTTTGCGTGAACAACGCGCTCGGGAATGCGCTCACGGTCGAAGTGCGCGAGCTGGTCGATGAGGTGGAAGTCCTGCAGAAGCAGCGGGCCGTATTCTCCGCCAATGCGGGTAGAGGCTCGCGGATTCTCGACGGGGCATCCGTTGGAGGTGGTGTACGTGGGCGCGCCGGGGTCGTTCGTAGTGACGCTTGGTTGCTCGATGATTGCTGGTGCCATGATGTAGCCAATTGCGGTAGTTCCCAGGAAGAGTTAACTAGCAGGAGAGGCAGAGCAGGAGTATTTTATAGCCGCTGCGTGGAGAAGGGCCGCTGCATCCACCGACCCGCTGACGTCACTCGCTTCAGCCACCGCCAGCCTCAGTGCTCGAGCCACGCGGTGTTTTGATGGGAGATGAGCCCGGCTTCGCGTGCGACGGCTGTGCGAAGGAAGGCAGAGCGGGCGACAGCGACGCAGCAGCAGCCATTGCCCGCCGTGTCGCGGGCTGCCTGTCCGCAGCTATCGTGTGCAAGCAGCTACACTACGTCTCTACTCGAGGCCGCGTTCCGTGTTTCGCGAACAAGCTCAGAGCGGCCTGTGGCGCAACGCTGATCGCCCCTTTCTAATCACGAATCCTCCGACTGTCGTTGGCCAGCCGAGATCGTCTCTCATGTAATCAATCACTCGTCACTTTCTTTTAGAGTGTGGTACTGTACAAACCTTACATCTGCTCCTCCTTGATGACCTCCACCAGCCTAAATCGCGCTTAGTTAGCAGTCCTCTCCGACAGCGACGGTTGATAATGCTCACCAGTCCAGACCTTCCGTCAGGCCCTCGCCTTCGATCGCACTGCACGCAACAATACTCCAACTCCGGTCCTTCATTCCGACCAACCCCAGGGCCTCGCTCACTTCTGGTGCAGTCATTGCTCCTGGCTGTCATTCATTCGTCATGTCAGCTGTCGTCTGTCGTAATAAGATTTTACTATGCCTACCTGATCCTGCTTATTCGCAAATACAAGCAACGCAGAATCTGCTAGCTCTTCCTCATTCAGCATCTCCGTCAGTTCCTCTTTGCTGGTATTTATGCGTTCACGGTCTGTAGCATCCACCACAAATATTACCTATACTCATCGTTAGCATCCATCACACCGTAATCCCTCGCATGTTCTCAAAAGCACTCACAGCCGCTGTGTTTGCGTAATAGCACCGCCAGTACGGTCGTATACTAGTTTGCCCGCCCAGATCCTGCGTATCTCCAGTTAATTTTCTGTACCCATTTTTTTTTCCGATGTAACCTTATCTACTTACCCAAACGTTGAATTTCAGATTCTTATATGCTAGTGTTTCGACGTTGAATCCAATTGCTAAAAACATAATTAGTGAACACTGGTCGCCTGTTCAATCTGTGCAGAAAGTCAGAATGTAGTCTGGTCTGGTCTGGTCATTGCCGCCGGGTCGTTGTACTGAATCACCCCTTACTTTGCTCCCTCGACTTTCGCGTATATGTAGTGTGATGCAAGCGTTTTTGCCAACTCAAGCGTGCAGCAATAGTTGGAACCGCCGATGAACAGATTTTGCCAGTCCTTCCGAATCTCCCGATATCCAGCTGCAGTCTTTTTGACCTCGACCTCCTCAAAATCTAAGCGCACTTCGTCAATTATTTTTCAAAGGCTGCGTTGAGTTGTAAACTTGATTGACGCCTCCCTCTGTATTGAGATATTCTGCAATTTTAGTGCACTCCATCTTGAAGATATGTTGGTCATTTAAACACCGCTCGTACGCAATTTTTCCAGACTGTATAGATCAATTCTGATTATACAGACTCCATTCTGACCTCTGACTATCAACTGTGTTATAATTAAAACTTACTCGGAACAGTTGTAATAACTTCTCCAATCTATACAAAGTCAGCACCCATGCGCGACATCCAATCATATACACAAAACGATAGACAAGCTTACCTGTAGCCGGTATAAAATAGTAGTCTTTCCTGCACCGTCGAGACCGAGAATGAGGATTCGAATCTCCTTGTCGCCGCCCCATAGCTTTGATAGTACGCGCCCAAACACTTGACCTGTTCGAGAAGGAGTGTTAGCTCACACGGCTGGTTTTTCGATCACTGATAAATTCAACGTGCCCATTTTATGGCGCTATGATGGTAAATTGCAATATTGTGCCTGTGCCTGGTAACATACGTCAGTTTCAACTGTAAACAGGAATTGCCCGGCTGCTTCAGCAGGCAGCATGAGTAAACGTACAATCACTAAATATAACTTTATCTGCACCGTAAACCTTTGAATATTCCTATACACAATGTACTAGGATTGAATATAAAGCTGATTATCTTCTTCCGGCGGCAAATAAATCCTTAGTCGAGACTCAGTCTTCATCCGTGGCCTCTCCTGCTTACATCCATTACGTAATTAAGGCTTTGGTACCTGGATATTGAAGTTGATAATCGTTCATTAGAGAACAACGAATAGAATTAATAGTAATGTACAGATGTTATATTCCAAAATCAAATGCCTTAGCCAACTCGTCCCCCACGCCCAATAGCCTTCTCCCACACTTCGCTCGTCCACAGCGACGCACGATCGTATGCACTTCCAACTGAGTCCAGCGCTGGTCGAACGTCGAGATAGAAACTTGGATATCCGTCTGGCTCTGGTTCTCCAGAGTAGTAATCAATCACATATCTAACCTGCTGCTTCTCCCCCTTGTCGCCGTACCGCAAGACTGTCCAGTCGTGTCTGTCAAACGGAGGCGGCCCGCCCATGAGCTGCAGCATCCGAGCACGGGGCGACGGAGTGTCTGGTCGTCCGGTGAACTTGAGCAGTCGTGGTTGTTTGCCGGACGCTTTATAGTATTTCTCCTCCCACTTCATAATCTCACTCCAGGCTCCTTCGTTGAGAAAGTTGTGCACATCAACCATCGCAGGAACATCCTGCTCTGGCGTATCCTTGTGTCCCTTTCGCACCATGGCGTTCAGCATCTGCTGTGGCGAAGGATACTCCCACACACCGGCGGTCTCCTCCTCGCCTTGAGGAATCGACGACATTGTGCGTTCGGTGGGCAACGCGATCTTCTGTCCCGGGACACGTTGCGTCGCCGATAGATTTGCAGGCATGTTTGTTCGCGGATCAAGCTTGGTATGGTCCACGGGACATGCGCCAGCGCTGCTCTTCATCTGCTTCTGATCCACCGGGCATTTCTATACAGCCGCAGTCAGTCACCGTCTCCTCTTCTTTGATTATACGTATACAAAAACTCACAGCCGGCTCTGCGGGTGCAGCTGGTGCAGCTGGTGCATCCTCGCTTTTACTCTTACTCCAGAACGGAATCCAGACCATTCCTCCAAATTCAACTAGACTATCCCAAACAACAACGCAAGTATGAACAAACTCCTGCTTCAGGTCGTCGTCTCAACGATGGCTCGTCACAACTGCAGTGATTGTTTGTGTATTTTTTTCCGGCTGGAAAGACCGAGATTTTCCACGTCGGGAGTTTACGTAATGTAATACACGTGATATTACACGAGACCCGTAGTGCCAACGCTGTGGGGCTGGCCGGTGCCGTTCGTTGTTCAGGCACGCAGTGTTTGGGAGTCTGCTTCACTGGACTTACTTCATATTCTGATGCATCTGCGGAGCTGAATAGCTCTTGGAAGTCTATCTGCTCCTAATACGGCGCTGAAAGGTGCTGGAAGTTTACAGTCCTGAGAGCGGTACACTAGTGAGGCCGAGCAGGACTTTGGCTCCAGTCAGTCGCTTGCCTGAGATTACTGTATCTTGCCCGATGATTTATACAGAACATTGCGATATAGACCACAGCAGAGGTAACATCAATAAAGCAATGGAGATAAGGAGGCCGTCAAATAAGAGGCGGCAGGGCGATAGCGAGCCAAACGAACTATATACGGTGAGTTTCCGCTCATTCTAAAACTTAGTAGATTTGATTCTGATATTTTGACTATTGCAGAAACGTTTAAGATCTGCAACTGGGAAACCAGATTTTATAAACGGATATGAGAATACACCAAATGTAGTCAGTGAGGAGTTTAGCAATCCGATACGGAATTTACCGAGTGAAATTCAGCCAGATATAGGATCATTCACTCGGCTTCACGCTGATAGGGTATGTTTCCGCCTTCGCTGATGCTTTTGTTCAAACAGCTTTCTAACTGATTACATACAGCGAAACAAATCACCAGTGCATGATATAAAAGACTGCGAAATGATGATGACGCCAGACAGTTTAGCCAGCAATTCCATCCGCGGTGCCTCTCCTCCTGCATTGTCGCTAGATCAAGATTCTTTAGGGACCGATATAAGCTATCAGAGATCGACGGATCCCGGACAAGATAACAAAATCGTTGATAAACTGAGTGGTGCTACGGGAATGCGGAAAATGGTATACTTGGGTTATCGCGCTGATTGTCCAAAGTGCATAGCCCGAGAAGCGGGCCATTATTCGCATATCGTCTATCTTCCAGAAAAGTAGATGTATCGGTGCATTTTGTTGCGTGCGCGGCTGTCATCCTGAAGATACGCGATGAATTCGGATCAAACCTTCTGCTATACGTGGCGCACTCTTGTATATACTAACTGCATTACATTTGTCTTTGGTCATCTGCATTTTCTACTTTGTTTTGGAGTCTATCGTCTTTGTTTGTTTTAGTTCTTTGGAGGCGAGTCATTCTATTCGTTATGCTTTTGTTGGGCTTTTTAGGAGGTAATAGGCTGGAGTTTGGAGCCAATTACGCTATTAACATATTCGCAAGTCACTCGAACATACTTTCTAGCTACAAAATTTGGGTCTCGACCAGCCATAACATTACCATACCGTAGTATCAACGTGGAATAATAAATATTCAAAAACAATACTCCAGAAATGTTTCATCTGCCACTAATTACCCCATTTGAAAACCCTAGACCATGATCGAAACATGTATCCTTGATAACACTGCCTTTATTGACGCGTAATTCCACTTTCTCGGTCTTTGGAAGGTCTCGTTTGCAGCTGAAGTATATGAAAAACTGGAATATTTTGGTCAATCTGGTAGATCTCCTGAATTACGAAGATCAAAACAGATAAACGCAGAGACCACAGGCGTTAAGTGATCAAGAACACGATGGCTGGAAATCAGCTATTCGCCGGTAAACGATTTTACCTTGCAAGTGATATAACGGGCGAGCAAAGAGAATCATTTGCTCAAGATATTTTGGTTTGTATCCGTTGCGTCTGAGACGGTGGACGGCTAGATTGACTTTATGATATAGGAGCTTGGGGGTACTATTTCTGAAAATCCAGATGATTCGTTGATTTTGGCAACCGACACGCATTCGACCGACAAACGTATTGCTGGACTTGAAAAGTACGACTACATCTATTTTTTATATGATTGATACTGGATATTCATGTTTTGACTGATTTGGATAGATATGACACTAGTTACGTCGCTAATTGTGCTTTCGAAAACACATTGGCTGATCTGGATTTTTACAAGCTTTCTAATGGTGTCGCGTACGTGTCTTACTTGACATTAATATGAATTGGTCTGATTTTTTGTGTAGTTTACCGCTCAGTCAGCAAGAACCAGCTCCACCGCCCGCAGCACAACCAGTTGACGATATGGTAATCAGTGCGGCGGAAGCCACGATTGAGAAGGCTATGGCTAATAATGAACTCGTTGCTTCGAGTGGAGAAGGAACGAATGGTGGCGCATCGTTAGTCGCCAATCAATCTGAAAACGGTCATTTATCTGCTAGCGGATTGTCGAGCACGCCAAACAGCAAAGAAACACTGGGACAGGTCAAAGATAATGCCGTTGGCGCGAAATCCGTTACCCCAACGCCAGAAGTTGAGCCAAGCACCGGAATGACCAAAAAACGCAGACCTTCTGCTTCACCGGACGTTGATTTGGTGTTACCTGCCAGGAAAAGAATCAAGACTTCAGAATCGCCCACTTCCCGCCCGGTTCAATCTCAGGAACCGATAGTTTCGTCACCAAAGTCTGTGAATAATGTCACTGCATCAAGAGATACATCGCTCTTTCCAACCGCGTCTCCTGTGCAAGATGCATCATACATGCGGACCGAGGGAGCACCCCACACGCCGGCGAGCACCCCACAACTTTCAGCAGCTAATAAATCTAGACAGGTAGCAAGCTCAGCGAGGCGCCTGCGACGGAGAGTGCAGGTAGTTGCGTCGCGGACATCGACGCCGCGGAGTATCTCGCAGCAAGAATCGATGCCGCAAACGGCCAAGACACCAACGAGATTAGAATTGCTGAAAACGCTGCCGAATGCTATCAATGATGATGTGGAGATATCGCTAGTTAGTCTGACGAGCCAGACTGAAGTTGAGACTGCTGATGATAGAACTCTGGTCGATATAAATATTCAGGCATTGAGATCTTCACCTCCAATTACAAAAGTCGATAATGCTGCTGAAGATCAAGAAGGTATCGAAAATTCTGGCGGCATTCAGACAGCTGATAAAGAGATGGAAGCGACTGCATCGGAAAATTCATCTCGGGCCAGAGCTGAGAGTGAGGAGAGCGAAGTGAACTTATTTGTATCTTCTGCTTTGGAAGGCGAGCCAGATGATGAACATCTTAGTATGGAGTCTTTACTCGTTGAAGAAGCCAGTATCAAAGAGAAAGAAATTAGCGGCGATAAACCAGTCACGACGACTATATCCCAGGACGACAATGAAGACGAGGAAGATGACGATAATGGCAGATACTCGGATGCTAATGAAGAAGCAGAAGGTTTGGATTTGGATGACAAAGAAGTGACTACCACTGATACTATTGAACAAAAACTTCAAAAGCCAGAAGACGGGTCAGAAGAAGACAAATTTGAACCATATCCTTTATTTACTAATCCTCGCGTTACTGGAAACTTTGATCATTTTTTTAGTGAGAAGATTTCATGGAATGGCGAATCTGTATCTCAAGCTTCGAGACATTTACAGAAAATTAAACAGGTCGTCGAGAATTGGAAAAGCGACTACGGCATTCCGATTGGCTATAGCCTCGGTGTTCTTCATCGAACCACTTTTAATGTCAATGTCGCGGAGAGAGTCTTACAAGGTTTAAAAGCTGAGGAATTTGATGGTTTCCCGCATGAACTGCGCGGCGCTTTCACGCAGTCAGACGACGCGGATTTGAAGAAAGGGTACGAAGGGGATACAGAGGCTCTACAAAGAGTAGTTGAAAAGCACGGACGGCAGGCTGTTACCGCACGAAAGACATATTGGGACTCATTCTTGTATATCAAGGAGAATATGCGAGCGTAGAAATTACATATTTGCCTATCTCTATTTATTTGAAATGCGTATAGTAATCATACGATTGGAATTGCAGACTGTCGAAATACGAGTTGAGAAACGACGAGGATACTCTGGACAGTACTATACGTTTCTAAAATCCGTTTTTCATCGACGACTTCTCCTTCCATTCCTTCACGGTCGAGTTCAATGTTTACGACAAACAACTCAAGAGCCTGGAAGATTTCAGATACAGTCTGAATTTTCATCTTGGCGAGATCTGAGAATTCGATTTGTGATCGAGATAATACTGATTTCAAAAGTCTTCTCGCAGCACCTAGTTTAGCGATGACTGGTTCAAGATTGCCAGTTTTGGCATACGCAGCCGCGCATATAAGTAGCATTCTAGCATGCCAGAAATGAGCGACGCTCAAATCATCAAAAACTTGTTTGTCGACCTGAGACTGCCGCTTTGATAGTGCAGTTGCTATTTGACAATTCGGAAAAATCTGCATTTGTCGCTTATATTTCGTTGTTACGAAGGTGTCAGGATGGGATTCAATTTTTCCGTACTGGCGTATTTGAATAATTGTTGGCCGTGAAAATACCGTGGCGATGTATTTATCAAGATCGAATGGTCTTAGCGAGGTTGCTTTATAAAACGCTCGACATGTTTCAAAGATGTAGTCGAATGTTGCGCGGGGGTGTAATGATGCCGCATCAAGTGTCGATTTTTGCCAAAGAGATGTTAGTTCATGCTATGATCGTTAGCTTAAAATCAAAATCAATCAAGAGAACAACTTACAAATACGCTGACGAAATTCTGTAGTCGAGCTTTCAAAATTTGTAATAACTTGTCGCGTTTTTCAGGTGTATAATTCGCGATATAATCTTCTTCGACCTCGACGCGCTTAACAATAGCTTCCAACAACGCTATAACATGCACCGTTTCGCTAACAGCAAACAGCACTCGTCGTAATTTGAACTGTGAATAAACCTGATATATCATATACCAACATTTGAAATAATCAGGAACAGTGCTATCATTGACATCACGACTGATTCGATGGCGATTAACTAGATATTGGCGTGTTTTACGAGGGGAGAATTCCTGAGTACAGTATAATTGCTGTTGACAGAAGATAATGCATTGTTCATATGAGTTATGGCAAAAGAGGGTATTTGCTTCAGAGAGGGCGCTGAGATGATGAGTGAGACTGTCGATGTCTACATCTGCAATCTGGGCGGTGGCGTCTATTGTTGTCAGTACTGTTTTCGAACCGACGTATTCTTTAAGTATACCTTTGAAGTAATGTAG
Organism: Myxozyma sirexii; assembly: GCA_030568315.1. Classification (NCBI taxonomy): domain Eukaryota; kingdom Fungi; phylum Ascomycota; class Lipomycetes; order Lipomycetales; family Lipomycetaceae; genus Myxozyma; species Myxozyma sirexii. Next base: position 496,745 of record JAJLTT010000002.1, on the reverse strand, counting down.
ACGATTGTGGAAATCCATGCTGTTTAGGGCGTAAAGCAGATTTACATTAGATGCGAACCACTAGAGTAGCTATTCTGATATTGACCAGGCCATTCCGAAATGGACAAGACTTTACTAAAACAAAAATGCAATATTTCCTTTAAAGGCACATCAACTGCATAATCTACCCAAAAGTATCATCCCATGGTTCTTCGTCGTCTTCAACTATTATAGGTTCTTTCTTCTTCAATAGCTCCTTTCTACATAGCGGACAGGTTGCATGCTGTGTTAGTGATCCTTCGTTAGCCTTGAATCTCAGTATATTTTGTTGAGCTGCGAAACATGTTAACCTTGAAACACTTACCAGTTTAAGCCATGGCCCTATACATTCAAGATCAAAATGATGCAAATCGTTACACGGTAATTTGACAACCAGCGGGTATTGATCTATTAAAAGTCAGCCATTCATCACCTGTCAACGCCATGAACTAACAGCAGCCATACCTTCCAGATATGCAGTATTGCAAATGGCACAAGTATCGTCCTTTTTCAGTTTCTTTCTTGGTATACGATCGAGTGAATCCAGAAATGTCTGGTCCACGCCTTTGGATTCGTGCGGAGGATGCAACGCGTCTTCAAAGAGCTGAGCTGACAATTGCTCCAAAACGGTACTATCTCCCATGTCCTGCAGTGCACTGTAGTATAGTGTTGGCAAAAATCCAACATGACGAAGTAAAAGAAGAGCTTAAGTACCTGGCTAATGACCGGTAAGCATCCTGAGGAGGCGCGGCGCCGTATCTGTCCGTAGAGAAAAAGGACGCGAGGTCAGGATTCATATTAAGTAGCGTATGTCGTTCTCCATTTTGCGTTTCCCGTTCACGAGTCTGAGATATGTTGTGGTCGTCTGCAGTTCAGGATTGCCAAATTAGCTGTCGTTGGATGGTAGAGTTGCAGAGTGAGCGGGCGTACCTTCGTATGTAGCCATTTTGGGTTCACACAAAACCAAATGACGAAGAACAAACAAAACAAGTTAAGTTCCGCTTCTTATCAGACGACCTAATAGAGCAATGGTGTTGCTTTGATTGAGATAAACATAGACAAGTAGGCACGGCTGAGAGCAGAAGACTGGGATTGGGAATTTGAGAAACGCCGCACGCGTCTGCTTTATCTGCCGATAGCCAGCCACGTCCAGAGTCGTCGCGTAGTTGTCGCCTCTCCGCTTTTCTCTTACTGGGTTGTTTTCTACTGATTCACTGTGTCAATTGACGTGGTATTGGTCAAGATGGACGCATTTGGAACTCATGCACCTGGAGGAGCTTCAACTCTCTTTTCGTCACGCGATTTCTCCTTTTCAGCTAATACGCCAACTCGACGCTCTGTATCGTCTCCGCTCAATTCTCCAGCAGGATCCGCAGCAATCTCCGAACATCAAGCAAAGAGAACCTCCCGTGGAGACACTGCTCTTGCCAAATCTCTGCACTCCGCCATGTTTATCACCGATCACGCGCAAGAATCTTCATTATCTGGCTTTCTTTACTCTCAAGGATTTCTGAAAGGTCTCTGTTCAGATGTGACTGTCCGCGCTTTCGGTAAAGCATATGCCCTGCACAGACTCATTTTACTTCGATCGCCATATTTTTCCCAGTTATTTTCAGGACCATGGCGAGATTCTGTCTCTGAAGATATCAACCTCTCATTCAAAGACGACCCCAATATGACTGTCGAGGCGTTCGAGCTTGCAATTGCACGTCTTTATGGACACACCGATCTGCATGCCGAAGCTAAGCACGCCATGTCATTACTGGCTGTATCGAGCTTTCTCGATATGCAGGACCTTGTTGAATCAAGTGTGAGTCTAATAATACAGCGCGTGACTCCGCAAAACTTGTCGGAGATTATTCATTTCGCGTTGAATAATGACTATGGCGGAGCCAGTAGGCGACTAATCACAAGTTGTAAAAACATCTTGTACTGCGATGGGTGGGAAATGGGCGCGCGGGCATGGAATCGGATTCCGACTACGATCGCTTCAGAAATATTATGCGGAAATCCATTTTACGTCCCTACGGAATGGGACAGATGTATGTTCACCATTAGCCTTATTAACTGGCATATTGAACATCACTTTGGCTTTGGCTCAGAGGCGAACACGGAGAATAAAGAAGATATGGGCGAGTCAGAGGAAGCTGACGAGAGGGTTACTGACGATGAGGCTGATTTTGAACGTGACGATCATGAGTTGTATAGTCTTGAACCGTTGCGAAAGGTCATGGAAACCGGAATTCACTATGCCCATTTCACTTCTAAGCAGATGTTGCAGATTGATGGCATGCGCGATGCGCTAGGCCATCGAGTGGTCAGTGAGCGAACTCTGCAAAAAGCATTATGGACGACTATGAGTCTACGACAGAATATCATGTCAAGTCCGTCTGAGACTGTGGGATTTATCAGACGTGGGCCACTACCTCAGCCTGATAAAGACGGGCGACAAGCAGCGTATGTGATTCCTACAAGTGACGAAACTACAGTTGGCGTCGGGTCGTCTATAATATCTTCAGGTGCGGTGACGAGCAAAACGCGTTCAGACAGCTCCGATGAGGATGAGGGTAGCGAGGAAGAGCTATCGTACACTCATTTTCCACCTTACAGATTTTCATTAGAATTCAAGGACGTTGCTAACCTGAAGGAAGACAAGCGGGTGTACAGTAATACTATTTGGTATGCGGGATCGTATTGGAATGTGTATATTCAGAAAGTCAAGCAACGCAAATCGGTCGTTCAAATGGGAGTCTACTTACATAGAGCAAAAACCGCTGCTCAGGATTCCTTGACTAGACAGTCTTCTATCACGGCTAATTTTGCCGGCGTGAATGGAATCGCAGGGGCTGGTGAGGATTGGGATTTCGATAATGATGTGACGAGACGCACGACAGAAGTTTTACCGACCTTACCGAGCACCACAAACGCTAGTATCTATCCGTACAACCAGCACTTCTTCGACGCTACCCGGAATAGTCCTTTTACAGTTCACTCGACACAGAGCAATCCAGTCATGCCCAGCGCGCCAGATTATCTCGACATGCGACCCAAAATCGCTACATATTTCGAAATATTTACACAGAGTCGCAAAGGAAAACATGCTCTTACATGCTTTTCCTCGAGTCCAGATATGTTTAGCTTTTCGCAGTCATGGGTATGTCCTTGTCGTTTATTTTCTGCGACTTCAGCGCTAACAACAGTTACGATGCAGGGCTGGAAGAGCACAACACTCTACACCGCTATTGATGAGCAGCAGCAAATCCACGGGGAATCTAGCGATGTGAATTTGAAGTTCATGATTGTATTAGGTAAGTGATACTGTGTTTCGCTGTATCGATTAGTACTGACCCAGACTAGGAGTTGTGTGAGCTCTAGATGAGACGGCTTTGGTAGCCATTTAGCGACTTAGTGCATTGTAAACGATTTAAAAGTTGCGTCTGGCTGATGTTTTGGTTAGTTAATACATTACTATCTTATTTATTCCTTGTGCCAAACGTAAATTAGCTCAAGCCAGATCCGTTGCGGCGAGGAGGTGGCTGCAACAAGCCTGAGCCGCAGCTTCACGCTTGCAGTCAAACGGTTCGGGCGCTCTTGCTTGATCTCTCCCGCATCCATCGTTCGGTGTATAATTACCATAGAACCTCGTTCATCTTTCTCGTGTATCAGCACAATGAGCTCAAAAGCTGTTATTCTCGTGAGTATTCCTTAATTACAGTCGGCTGCTGGGCTTAGATCATTGTACTGACGTTCGTAGGTCGGCGGAGGCACTCGAGGCACCCGTTTCCGTCCTCTCAGTCTAGATGTCCCCAAGGTATGTTATATCCTCTACTCAAGTGAAGTTAAAAGTCCATTAGCTAATTTGAACTCTAGGTGCTTTTTCCTGTTGCTGGGCGGCCGATTCTCTCCCATGCTCTCACCGCCTTGTCCACCGTCCCGTCGATCAAAGAGGTGCTTCTAATCGGCTTCTACGACGACTCTGTCTTCCACGACTTCCTTTCTGAAGCCGCGCGCGAGTTCCCCATGTTTAGCATTAAGTATTTGCGCGAGTACCGTGCCCTCGGTACTGCTGGTGGTCTTTACCACTTCCGTGACGCCATCCTCAAGGGAAATCCCTACCGCCTCTTTGTGATCCACGCTGATGTCTGCTGCTCGTTCCCGTTGAAGGAAATGCTGCAGATGTTTGACGACAAGGAAGCTAAGGCTGTAATTCTTGGAACCCGTGTCGAGAACGATGCGGCGGCTCGTAACTTTGGCTGCATTGTCACTGATGGCAATAAAAAGGTTATCCACTACGTCGAGAAGCCCGAGACTCATATTTCAAACTTGATCAACGGTGGTGTTTATCTTTTTGACCGCTCAATTTTCGATGTCATCGGTGCTGCTCGTACTTCTAGGATCGAGGATTCGCTTAATACGCCTGTTGATGATGACGACGAGTCAAGAGAGGTCTTGCGTCTCGAGCAGGACATCCTTGTACGCTTGGCTCAGGCCGACGGATTCTATGTTTACGAAACTCGGGGTTTCTGGCGCCAGATCAAGACTGCTGGATCAGCAGTACCCGCTAACGCGCTCTACTTGCAAAAACTCTTTCAGACTGACATTGACGCTCCTGGCCTCGCTAAAGCTTCTGCTACGATCTTACCACCTGTATTCATCGATTCGACTGCGACCATTGATCCTACCGCCAAGCTTGGTCCCAATGTTTCCATTGGCCCTCGTGCTCGTGTCGGACCTGGCGCTCGTATCAAAGAGGCTATTTTGCTTGCCGACACCGAGGTGAAGCATGACGCCAACGTGCGCTACTCAATTCTCGCTCGCGGAGCCAAGGTTGGCGCCTGGGCTCGCGTCGAAGGAAGTCCGATTACAGCTGACGAGCATCAGACTGTCATGATCAAGAACGGCGCTCGAGTGCAGAATATTTGTATTTTGGCTAGAGATGTTTACGTTGCTGACGAAGTCCGGATTCAGAACTGTGTGGTTTTGCCGCATAAGGATATCCGAAGCGACGTTGTCAACGAGATTATCATGTAAAAAAAGAATATTGTGAATAGATGTCCTATTATTATTATGTATCGCGCTTTGTAATTTTAAGACTTGTCTGTTCAGTATAACTTCAAGTAGAAGATATAGCTTTTGTAAATGAGTGTACGATTCAACTACGTCAAGCCCGCCCTATCATGAATGTCCTAAGAGATTCCAGACGCACGCTCCGGCTTATTTGGAATCTAAATCAATCTACTCCCATAAGTTGTTTCAGCAAACACAGATTTAGATAAACCTATGAATTCATTCACAACTACCTTGACTATACCGAAATTCCACAGAAAGGAGAGATCAGTTACGCCATCATATTGATGATCGTGAAGGAGGAGAACCATTATTATGCCAAAATTTGGCGTTGAACATGGTCGATGTGGTATAGTAAGTTATTATTTATGCAGAATCTATATGAGTGAATTCTTGAGCCACCCCCATTCGCTTTCGAAATCGTGTTTCCAAGCGACTAAAGTCCTGACGACGCCTGCTCCATCGCGCATACCACCTGAGTGCCATATCGATGTATCAACGTAATTTGAATCGAGAATATCGCGCAATTGCTGCTCATCTGATATTTCACAGACCACAGCTTTTGCATCAGTAGCTGTGGCAATCTTGAAGATTTGCTGGTAGAATTCTACGCCTCCGATTAACGCCAAGCGCGGTTCGTATTTGCGTACTGAGCGCTCGGTATGTGCTAACGACTGGTAATTTTCTTCAGACACGTACGGAGGATTCGAAATAATTAGATCTATATTCTTCATATAACTTAGGTCGTGCGTAAAAATGTCGCCAACATTGAATGAAAGGGAGACGTTTTCCGCAAGCGCATGCTCATTAGCTTCCCAGTTCTCATGAGCAAGACCAATCGCTCTTTCTGAGATATCGATCCCATTGATGACGATTTCCTTGTTAGTTTTTAACTGCTCAGCAAATAACAGGGCTAAACAGCCAGTTCCAGTACACAGATCAAGAATATTAAATTTCTTTTGATTCATCGATTTTTCTTGACAGAACAGCCGTCAGCAGCATACTAAAAACAGAGCGAGGGTAAGAAAACTCGTCAGAAAGCCTCCTTACCGTTAAAAAAGGGATGGCGTTCTCGTATGCCATGTGCAATTTTGATACCCCACTCTTCAGTCTCCCATCGTGGAATAAGAACACCGCGGCGACAGATGATATCCAAAGAATCGCCAAATGGCTGCGTTCCAAGGATATACTGGAGTGGAACGCTCTTCTGGCCACGCAAATAGCATGCCCTCCACATATCGCGATATAGGTCCAATTTCACATCGACCTTTTTCTGATTCTCAGTCTGGATATCGAGCCTATCGGCGGCCATGTCATAGAAGTGTTCGGTAATCCATCGCAGTTCCCTACGAGCAGAGTCGAGATCCCGTACGGTCGGAAGAAGAAGTGACAGCAGAGGAGATTCCCGGCCAGCCAAAATCTTTACTAACGGAGGTATACGCATCACATTGGTCCGTTGTTTAGGAAATAATCGCCAATGCTAGTCGCAAACAGAAGAAGAGCAGAGCTTTAGAAAAAAACACTTCAGGCACAGGCTAAGGGCTGGGAGATGGGTTAGGTGTTTTCCTGGCCTTCGACAACGATCATTCGCGATCCATTTGGTGCCTGATCCATCTCCTTCTCCACCACCCTCCGCCTGTTCCTTGATTCCAAACCAAATCATCTTCGCAAATGTCATCAAAGACGTTTGAAGCGCGAGCTTACGAGCTGGCTGCTGCGTTTTCAGCAAAGAACTACGAGAAATGTGCCGCACTGCTTACACCGCTCAAGTTGATGCTCGCACAACTCAACATCCTCGTCCCATTACCTTCGTCCGATGTCAATCTTCTCGTACTTGCTCGGGATGTGCTGGAGATTGGAGCACTTACGTCTATATTTTTGCAGGATGATGCGCTTTTCAGTAGATATCTTGCACAGCTTTCACCATTCTACGCACTAAAGGATCAGCTTTCGCCGCCTTCGGCGAATGAGAAGAAGCTGATTGCGTTGCGATTGCTACTGTTATTGTCCAGAAACGACATTGCGGAATTTCACACTGAATTAGAAACATTGGAAGATGAAGCTGATACAGATCCGTACATTCGATACCCTGTCGTTCTCGAGCGATGGCTAATGGAAGGAAGCTATGATAGAGTCTGGAAAGCGACTACTCAGCGGAGCGAGGTTCCAGCGGAGGAGTTTGCTTTGTTTGCCGACGTATGATTTACCCGAGTGATGGTAATTGGAGATTGATGACTAACTAGTAATGACAGACACTTGTTGATACGATTCGAAGTGAGATCGCCACGTGCTCTGAGAAGGCTTATGCCTCTCTTCCTCTAGCAAATGCCAAACATCTTCTTTTCTTTTCTGAAGACTCGGAGCTCAAAGAATTTATCGAACAAGTACGTTTCTGAATTTGTCTTTGAACGGACCATTACTGACCTCATTACAGCGCGGGTGGACAATACAAAGCGGAAGGATCTACTTCCCTCAAGATGAACCTGATGCTCTGGAAAACGGAGTAGCTATGGAAAGCATTATAGAAAACACTCTGGGCTACGCTCGCGAGCTCGAGACTATTGTCTAGTTTTCTGAAGAGATCCTTCAACCGCATGTACCATAAATTACAATTCTATGAACTACAAATAAATCATCAAGGGTATCTCCACAAATTGAGCTTCTTGTCGTAGAAGCTGCAGCTAGCGACAATCGAACCGTCAGGTGTCCAATCTGCTCCGTAAACCATACTCTCATGACCCTCTGTGATCGTACTTAAAATTTCAACGGCTTCGCCATCATCAGTGGGACTCACCACGCTCGCCCCGTTATACATACAACATGCGAATATTTCATGTCTCGAACTGGAAGGACGTGGAATCAATCTCCAGACCCCACCACCAAGATTTGTCTCGCCAACAGCTTTCCCGCGCGGTCCTCGTAAATCCCAAGCGCGCATAGTATCATCGTACGATCCAGTCCATAATCTCGTGTCGTCAGCAGAATCACATAATATAGAAGTGACACCAGCCGAATGCGATCGCCTGTCCTGCCATACTTGATATCCCATTCGAAGATCATATGCCTGAAATACGCAATCGTCACCGCCGGTATACAATACTGATCCAGCGTTATTAAATGTCGAAGTCCAAGCTTCAAGCGTATGCGGCTGCTCGGAAACTAGCTGTGTAGCTTTATAGGAACTGGCATGGTCAAGAGAGATAGTGCGCCATTCACCAGACGTTAAAGTGACTGAGATTTCGTCTTTGGAAGTTGGACTGAAGCACGCTGAAAGAACAAGAATATCAGCGTCGTCGGCGACTAGTTGCTCCGATAAAAGTTCTACTGATAAATTTGTTGTTTCGTCTTTTATTCTCCATATAGATATATTTCCAGTAGAATGGGCTGTAATTAAAAGTGTGGGATCATGAGGTGATATTTTGACGTCTAAAATCGAAGAATTTGGAGACGCAACCGAATTAACAAGTCGTCTATATTTGAATACCTATCAATCAGCCAATTTTCACATAATCTGAAAAGTAAACGCTCATACAAGCTCCCATCTACCGTATCAAAGACATCTAAACTCCCTCTTCGAAAGCCAGTTGCTTTCTCCAGTTGGTATGTACCAACAATCAAAAACCGGCTGTTTTCGGGGAAAAACACCAGCGCACACGGCGGAAGATCGACAACAATTGAGGATCTGATAGATAAATGTGTCATTCAGATCTCACTCGCTCCTCAGCTTCGATTAAACCATTTTACCGATATTAATTATAGAGAGGAAGTTCGCATCACGTGATATATCATTTACGCGTTTTGACGCGTTTATTTATTATTTGCGAATTTATATTATGCACGCCTTCTATATAATACATACAATCACACTACCTTGTTTAAATGCAAGTAACTACCAATTTCTCCCGTCCAATGTAGCGTCTCCCCAATCCGGACTCGTTGAGCTCCTCAAACGACGCAACGAATTCATACTCACCTCTGGAAAGTACGATGAAATCCGTCTCAATGGTCTTCTGCTCCGCGGTAGACAGATTCACGACCGGTTGTTGTAGAATACCATTAAAAAGTATACGACGACTGACATCTAGTGATAATGCAGATGACATGTTTTTGATAGTAGGTTGAATCCGTAGAATTCCAGATGTTGCGATTTGTTTGGATGAATTGGAAGTTATAGTAGTCACGAGTGTCAGAAATTTGTCTGGTTCAACAATCCAGTTCCTCATGCCGATCTTTCGAGCGCCATCAGCGTGGATAAGGGAAATATCAACTATAATATCCTCGACTTGTATGATGTCAACCATTTGAGGAGTTATCCGTAACGCTCGCAGTTCAATAACACCGCTGTGTACGGTAATTGCAGCACTATCGGACTCGATTCCATATTCGCACCAGCTTCCTTGTAAGCTTTTAAGCAGTTCTTCTCGATACCAAAATACTGCTCTTTCGACTTCAGGCGACCAAATACCTGTCTTCGTCGACGATCCAGACATTGAAGCGACGCTCTGTCTTGTGAACTGCTTAGGAGGCATAAGAGACGGGATAGGAGCGTTCGAATCAATATCGCAGATTCGTTTCGCTGGAATTAAAAGCCTAGTGACATGTCCGGGTTGAATAACTCCGCTCACCACTTGATTCGAATCATCAGGTACAGCAGTCGTCACATCGACTTTCAGCGGCTTTGGCCATGAATTGCGCAAATCTAAGAGCATGAGGCAGTAATCATCCACCTTGTCGAAAGGCAACCCTATTGAGTCCAGGAATTTCATTAAAAGTGGAGTCGTCGTGATTGCTCCGTCGTCAGTGGTGACCATCGGCATGTTGAAACTGAATGGTACAAAGTCGCATCCGGCTACTTCGACACTGGCATTCACCGTCAAACTGAGATCGATTGACAATGTCCGCACATACATCTTACTAATCTCGGTCTCTGCGTCTTCCTCCGTATGCGAATATGAGATATTAATTGCGCCGGCGGTTAACCCGCGCTTGCCAAGGACTTCAATTTCGACCTGAATCTCTCCATTGGGAGGAATTTCAACGCCTTCAAGCTCAGTTATGCACTTGAATGCTTCTCGCTGTTTCAAAAAAACTTCAATCTCATATCTGTCTGCTTCACTTCGCGTATTAGCCTGCAGCGCAGTAGTCAATGAATCCGTGGTCGAGTCGGTGAACCCAATCTTCAGATTTGTCGCAGAGATCTGATCTGATACGTTTCCCAATGCAACGACAAATCGGCGTCTTTCACCTTCGAGTAGCATCAAACTATTCTGCGGAAGTGAGATCCTGTTGATTCTCAAAATAGGTAACGGAGGAACAACATCCGCTGTAATATTTGTCGTTTCGTCGTAGAGAATTGGTACTTGAGATTGCGTTCGCGCTTCGAGGCCAAATTTCTTTGGACGCGCTGTGGGAGCGACGATTGCCTGCTTCGGAGTGATTTTCAGTGTAGTTTCCTTGCATCCATATACTTGGACGACGCAGCCGGTGATACTAACTGCGCCTGCAGACGTCGGGGTAAGATAAATTGAAACCGGCTGCATCTTCCGCGGCGCTACTATCGCAGAGACTACATCAGACGAGAATGAGGCTCCTTCACCACTGTATGATTTAATTAGTAGTTGCTGGTTAAGAGGCAACAAGAAATACGCACACTAAAGCAATCGCCTTGATATCCAGTTCAAACGCAAATGGATTCTGTAGAATCACGCGAAACTCCACCGGCTCGCCCTGAACAAACAAGTGTCTTCCCATATCCTCTGATTCTTTCTTCGCAAACGGATTGTAAATGAACGGACCTTTTGCTTCATCGTTATTCTTGTTGGTTGCTTCAACCAAGATAGGCACAGCCCACAAACTAGAATCAACAACTCCGATATCCCGCACCAAATACGGATCCCAATAATGTTCTTCGAATCCTTGAAATCCCATCGTCAACGCCGTACTATACGCATGTCGCATGGTCCTCGTCAATGATAGTTGTTCGTCAATCGAAAGATCTGCAGACGCGGTTCGAAACAGTAAAGCGACATACTTCACCGTGCCGACATAATCTGGAAGAATTCTACATAGCTCAATACACATTTTCAGAATTGAAGTTTTGACTTCTTGCCATCCGAAAGTGGAGATTTTGTCAGTAGCTTCAATAGGAGCACCATAAACTTCACAAATATCGTTCAGCAATTCTAAAATTCCGGAATGAGGTATGTCGGCCTTGAGTCCTGTATCGTTCAGCTCGAAGTCATCTTCGTCATTTGGTTGAGGAGTCTGAGCCCGAAGATTATTCGCGATAACGCGAGCCTGTATGATCCTAGGAATCAACTCCGTGACCAGCTGACGAAAGACAAACCCTCTCTTTCGATAAAATCCTAGTTTGCCGCAAGCTGCAGCGATACCAGTCAGAATCCTACTAGCATCAATCGCATCTACACTGTCTAACCGCACAGCTTGCGCCGACGAAATCCATTCCAAAATCCCCATTTTCAAAGCATAGACTTGCGAATGCTTCAGTGGAACATATGGAATAGGTTTTGATAGCACAATAGCTGCGCAAGCGGTCTTCGACCATCCGCCAGCCAAGCATGTACAGGTGAGTAAATTAACCGTTCGCAGAATTGTCTCGACGTAGGTCAATTGCGGCACACTCTCCCCAGGAAAATTCTGCGAGCGGTTGTAGAGTGACAGTACTGTATTCGAGATTTGGGGGATGAGATCGAGTAAATGGGGTGGTTCAGGTTGATCCTTTTTCTCGGAATTTGGAGTTGGTGGAAGAACAACTGGCGGCACAGTGAACGAGATTTCAAGATATGCTAGCATGATCATACACATCCCTATACCGTCCAGACACGCTGCATGCCATAAATGATCGTTAACTCCTTTGAGCACGTTAAGGGCCTCAACATATTCTTTCAGTGCATCAGTAGTGCGACCAGCGAGTAGATACATATTCGCAATCATCTTCATTGATCTTCCTTTTCTTCGCATTCGCTGTCGCTCAGTGTGATGGGAAAGTGGATAAGCAAGATTTTTATCTTTGTCTCGATTATACTGTGAACTGAGATTGCCGCTTGAATTGTACGGCGAAGAATTTCTGTGCGGCGAAGAAGATGAAGTAAGCATCACCGAATCATAGTCATCGTCGCGAGCAAGCGGAGAAGCAATTGTATCAGCAGTCTGAAAGGCTTTCGCAAGTAATGGCAATTCAGCTAATAGTGCAGATGTCAAGTCGCACATCACTGTGCGAATTGAAGTCATCCTCGACGCGCGACGTGGTGGAAGACAAATATAGTCGGGGGAAGGCAATTCGTTGGGTTCGAGAGGACAGTCAAAAAGGATTACTTTGTGAATGATTGCTTGCGGGTTCTGCGTCTGAAGTTGGGGGATAATGCCGTCTATCTCAGATATCTCTGAGAGATTCCTGTAGTCCACGAGGCCAAATACCTACATCGCCAATTAGCTCTCGGTCTCGCAGTTCAAATAAGCAGTAGACATACGGCCATTGTGCGTCTAAATAGCTCAAGGTCTTCAAGGAACGTATGATGCTGATCTATTGTTGTCGTGAAATTATACACCACGATACCATTGGGAAACCCCTGAGGACTGAACACCACTAACAACAACACAGTAAGTTACCGCACTTCTTCAACCAAGAATAGGTAATACAACGGAATATACCTCTTTCAGGTCTCGGATCAGGCGTAACATCGCCAAGTCTAATCACAGCAGTCGACTGCAATTGAGCCACAAATTCAACAAAGCGTGCACGAGAGATCGGTCCTGCAGGACATAAGAAAGCGCGGATCCGCGATGGCGCAAGGTACGAGAGTGCATCCAGCGAGTTGACAGATTGCATTGGCACCGGAAGTGGACCCATCGCTCCTTACGTTGTGCAGATTGCGCTTTATTGTAGAGAAATAAAGAGTTGAATGAAAAGTTCGAGAGTGGGATTTGGCTTCGACTGGGTAGATTTGGGTGCGGCGCCGTAAGCGATTGCTTTATTGCTGGACATTGCCGCACTAAAGTTGCAATCGGTTCTCAGTTGCTTAAATTTTGCAGTCTTACTGGGATTTCCTATAACTACAAATAATTTATAAAGCTACAATCAGACGAGCCATTATTATACAGAAAAGCATGCTCCTGTAATGTACAAACACTTTCAATAAAACCCTATCCCAGTCGCGTCCACCGTCTAATCTCAAATTAATTCATCATTAACCATCAATCCATTTCTAGGTTCTTGTCACCTTCTCGCTCCGCACGGCCGCCATTTACAAGACCTCTAGATTGTTATTAATCATTCTATACAAAAATGTCGCTATGGGTGGACAAACATCGACCAAAATCCCTGGACGCGTTATCATACCACGCTGATCTCTCGACGCGTCTCTCGTCTCTAGTATGGTCCCGTCGACCTCCCTCGCTCCACACTCTCTGACATACGTTCTAGGCATCAAGTGGTGACTTTCCACATATTTTAGTCTACGGACCCTCAGGAGCAGGCAAAAAGACTCGAATCGTCGCGACACTCAAAGAACTTTACGGCCCGGGCGTGAATAAAATCAAGATCGATTCACGCGTCTTCGTCACGCCTAGTAATCGTAAGCTGGAGTTTAATGTCGTGTCTAGTGTATATCATATGGAAATCACGCCTAGTGATATGGGCAATAACGACAGGATAATCATTCAAGAGTTGCTGAAGGATGTTGCGCAAACACAGCAGGTTGATATGTCTGCTAAACAGCGCTTTAAAGGTAACTTCTCATTCGTTTCTGGACTTATATCTCACTTAAATGCTAATATTCCCACAGTTGTTGTAATCAACGAAGCAGATTCTTTGACGCGCGACGCGCAAGCAGCCCTCCGTCGCACGATGGAAAAATACTCTCCAAACCTCCGTCTAATCCTTCTCGCTAATTCAACGTCAAATATCATTGCGCCTATTCGATCGCGTACATTATTGATTCGCGTTGCTGCGCCTTCACGCGAAGATATCTCAAAGATTTTGGCTACTGTAGCTAAAAAGGAGAAGGTCTCGCTGCCACCAGCTTTGGCCAATCGGATTGCCGAGGAAAGTGGTCGCAACCTACGCCGAGCATTACTGACCCTCGAATCCCTCTATTCTCAAAAGTACGTCCATTTGAATATCTCGCGTCTGACTCTGGCACTAACAAATCTTCAGCGACTCCCTGTCCACAGATACACCAATCCCAACTCCAGATTGGGAAGTAGTAGTCTCCAGCATCGCCGACGATCTAATCAAGGAACACAATGCGCCGGCTTTACTCCGTATCCGAGCCAAATTCTACGACTTACTTTCTCATTGTATTCCCGCAAACACTATCTTGAAGACTTTATTATTTAAACTATTGCCGAAAGTCGATGCAGAGTTGAAACCTGAGATTGTTTACTGGGCCGCGTTCTATGTATGTCTTGCTCATCAACTTCTTCATTTATCTTTCGTTTTTTTTTCATTTTTGGTTCTTTCAATGGCTAATGTGAGCGACCAATCTAGGAGCATCGTATTCATACGGGAACAAAAGTAATTTTTCATTTAGAAGCATTCGCTGTAAAAACGATGCGCATTTTCGAAATGTAAGTGTTGTCTCATGGTTCTAATTTCAGCAAACTCTAACTAGTCCTTCAGTTATTTACAAGCAATGATGGATGACTAAATATTCTCTTCTGTCGCATAATACATCATATGAGATAATAGGAAATGAACCACTAACATGTACTCCCAAGCAACGCACAGCCGAATCATCTATACAGAGCTAAAAAAATCTTTGCTCGCGAAAACAAGTAACAGAAATAACCACCAAAAAGAAATCACAAAACAAAAAAATTATAAATTATCTAGTTGTAGAAAAACGGGGCATTCGACGACGTCGCAGAAGTGTAATTTGTAGAAGTGGGTGCAGGCGCAAAACCAGTTGTATGCGTGACAGGAGCAGAGTATTGCGGTGTCTGCGGAACCGAAGGGTATCCGCCAGTAGACTGAGGAACGAGCGAAGGATACGAATTGCCATTACTCATCGATGGGAAAGATGGGTACGGACTGCTTTCGGAAGGAGGCACCGATGGCGTAGCTGAGGGAGTGTAAGCTGGCACGGCTTGTGGAGCAAATGATTGAGTAGAAGGGGGGGCGTAAGATGGCGCGCCAGAGGGAGCGTATGACGGCGTACTAGGCTGTCCAAATGCCGGGAAAGAATTGGAAGGTGCAGGAGCGGGCGTGAACGACTGCGTAGGAACCATAGGAGGAACAGATGAGGTTGGCATTGATGGCACTCTGTTGACGCCGACAGGAGTCCGATATTGACCAACATATGACTCCATCATCATATCGTATTTATGCAATGCGGCAGAAAATCTTTCATTGAGCTCAATAAGTTCATCCTTGCGCTGCGCATACTTGTCAATCAACTTGATGACCTTCGGCCGAATATTGATTGATTGACGATATAAATTCTGTAGTTCCTCAGAATCAGCCATTTCTGAGCTTTGCGGATTAGACAGCAGCGCCAACAGACGCTCGACGTTTCTAGCTTCGGCGAAGACCATCGATTCTTCCTCGGCCTCCTGCTGAAGCTCTTGGAGAGTAGGATCAGGAATTGGAGTCACGTAATTCAAAGGAAAGATTCCAACTTCGCCATGAAGCGAACCTTTCCACCAGTCATGATACACCGACTCCAGCACGTATATGACTTCTCCCTTCTTGAAAGACAGCTCACCAGGCTCGGTAGCTGTCAGATCGTATAATGTGCGAACACGAGAGATAGTTGCTGTAGGATCAGGTTGCGACGGCGCCGCATCAGCAGCTTCTTGCGCTGCAGCGGCTGCCCGCTTTGCTTCTTCTTCAGCTTTCTGTTTCTTTGCAGCTTCATCTTCTTGTCGCTTACTCTCCTCAAGAGATAATGCAAGCACCATTTGTAATTCTTCGTCTTCGGTGGTTGCTTGTCTTTGCGGAGCAGGCCGCTCGGGCATCTCCGGGGCATGTAAACGTGGATCTGCCATGATACGTCAGCAAACCAATACTTATAGAGCGAATAGATAAAAATCAAGACATACTCAGCGATCTGACTTGACTAAGAGCGTCAGCCATTATACCAAGCGACCGATCTCCGCTGAACAACTTCACTAATTCTTCCATGACCTCAACTAATTTCGTCTTCACGGTATGGTGGACAGTATGGTCAGCTGATAAACGGACTAAAGTCTGAGTAAATGCACGGGAAGCAAGTTCTCTGTGCATTTTGGTGCCGCAATTCTGCGCTAGGGAGTCCGTAAGCTATTGAGAGAAAGACGGTTAGTTACTGACGCCTTGCTGAATGACCCGAGTGAAAATAATCCCGAATACCATAAATTTAGCAAACAAACACTTACTGTAAGAGCATATAATTGCACATTAGCAGATCGGTGCGTAAGACGCTTCTGCAGCGCAGCAACAGCATCTCGCGGACTACATCCAATCACTATCGTCAGCACACTGATACCGACAGGAAAACAAATCCACGAAAGAACAGCGACATACCCATCTTCAGAATCATCGTTGACTTTGTCGCAGACGCTGAGAATGTACTCCCAGTTTTCGCTGGTGAGGTTCTCGTCTGTGGCCTTGTCTAGAAGGGTCAGTAAGCGCATGCGATTACAACAGCCACGTAACCCATCGCAGACTACAGCGGCAGCATATAACAGAACAGAACATACTTATAGCCTCCTCGACGGCAGACGGCGTAGTAGTGGAAGAACGAAACATTGTGAGGAATGCGTGGATAGGAAGAAAAGAGAAGGCGAGGGAGAAGGATGGCTCTTGACTGTGGCGGGGTCGCTTTCGTGCATTTCCCGAACCTTGTTGCTTTACGGCTATGACGTCAGCCATACTTCTGGGCGGTGTCCCGCTGGATTGTTTGGCAAAAATGCATTGATTAGTATTGTTTTATATTTCTAGTATGATGGCACGTTAGGTTTTGTACAAATGTGTGCCAATTACGGAAACCTGCATGCTAGTCGTTCGTTGAGCAGTAGATTGCGCGGCTTTCACCGGCTGCCGCGCGGCTTTGCCCTTGTTCGTGCAGTTGAATACGCTCACAAACCAACCGACTGGTCTTCGATATTCCGAATCGCATTTTACCGCATGCTTACGCTTGTGTATTCTGCTTTGTACGTTAAGCAGCAGAGAGGCTGCTGTCTACGCGTGCACTCAGTCATATGCCATGCACAGCCTTGTTCATTTCATGACTTGGCAGCTCCCGATAGCGGAAATCCATTTCTTCGGTTTTAATCGAACAGTATTCATATATTTCATCAATACAACGCTCCACGCCCCGTAAACTCATAGATCAAACGAGAGATTATCTATGTTCTTCCTTTCTCACAGCTTTGCTCCCAGCATCTGATGCACTCGCAACGACTGCCGAATTGACAAATCCAGCATAATCTCCTCAGATCCTCCGGGGATTGCATACGCCCTCACTTCTCTGTAGAGTCTTTCAACTTTACCACCCTGGCCCCCGCGCGAGTATGACAATCCACCAAAAATCTGCGCAGCCTCGCGAGCACAGTACTCGAATGTCTGCGTAGCTTGTGCCTTTAATCCGGCAATCGCTCCACCAAGGCGCAGCATAGCCTCTTGCTCGTTCATGCTATTAGTCTGGAAAATCATATTTTCGAGCCAATTGTGAGTAGCTTCGATGCGGATTGCCATATTTGCCAGCTTTGTTCTAATCACCGGGTGATCGACCAAACGTTTGCCAAACGTCTTGCGCTTATGAGCATACTTTATAGATTCTTCGTAGCAAACTCGCGAGAATCGATTGGCCTGGATAATAATTCCTAGTCGCTCATGATTGAAATTCGTCATAATGACCTTGAATCCCTGATTCTCCTTTCCAATCAGATTCTCGACTGGAACCTTGACGTCTTCAAAAGTAACATAAGTAGTACCAGAGCTCCACATGCCAGAGCAGTCCATTCGGCGAACATTGACACCCGGCATGGTCTTCTCGATAAGAAGCAATGAGATACCGTTCATACCTTCCTTTCCAGTACGAACTGCGACAGTGAAGTAATCAGACCAGATGCCATTGGTAATCCACTTCTTCTCGCCGTTAACAATATAATGATTGCCATCTTCAGTCTTGGTAGCCGAAGTTGTCAAATTTGCAACATCACTTCCAGCATCCGGTTCAGTAATGCACAAGCAGATACGCTTCTCGCCACTCAATAGGCCAGGCAACACCCTCTTTTTGACCGCTGGGGTAGAAAATTTAATGACAGGTGGCGCTCCGATTCCGTATCCACCGAGTAAATTCCAGATCAAGCCACCAGAGCCGGCTCGCGCGATCTCGTCTGTAAGGATAAATTCGTGAAAATGATCCCACTGCTCCGGGGCTACACAAGCAGGTCTGATATCGGTGTATTCAGTGGGGTAGTGAACCCCTAGCGCACCGGCAAGATATCCCCTACGACCCATTTCCCTATAAATTTCAGCAGGAACATCTTTCTTCTCATCCCATTCGCCAGCGTTGGGCTCAAGCGCAGAGTCGACCCATTCGCGGACCTCATTTCTGAGCGCGACATGGGACTCGTTGTAGTAAGCGGTGGCATAGCCCTGATACCATGACGGATCACCAAAAGGAATGATGTCACCGAATGGCTCGTAAGGTTCCTTGTTCGGCGTAGTCGACACTGCAACCGGAGCAGTAGCCTTCGCTGCAGGGGCAGCAGGAGCAGATTCGGCCTTAGCTGGTGCAGCGCCTTCGATGGATCCGATCTGCAGTTTGGGAGAGTATTTCTTCAAGATCCCGGCACTGTGGTACTTCCAAAACATCTTTGACGCGTCTTTACCAGCGACGCGCTTCAGAATCTTTTTGCCGCCAGGATGCTCATTCTGGAAGGAGGAGAGGTCGTAAACGTTATTGTCAACAATTATCCATAGCGAGTCTTCGCTGTTGTGCTTCGAGACGTCCTGTGATTGCGATCAGTCAGCTTCCTTTACAAGATGAAGCAGGTTATGAGTACCTCTACAGAGAAGCTCTGCTGGGATTGCTGAGTAGTCATGGTGTATATTCAAGGAGTACAGCGAGTGCACGTAGAAATGGCGAGCGAGCAAAGAGTAGCGATCCTTGTGGGGAAAAGAAGAGAGCCGACGGGGCCGCCTGGGCGTAAATATGGGGAAGAGGAGTTGCCGAGGACCGATGGCCGCGCCGCACGCGCAGTGACGCGCATCACATGCCACCGCTTGGTAGATCACGCTGGCACCTGTGGTGTAGCAGTGGATATGCGCTGTATTTGCGGTTGTATATGTCAAACTATACTGCATATTCTGGTTGTAAATACAACGATCTACAAACGCGGGGAAGAGCAAATCAGAGAGTGGGCATTAATCGACATCTGAACCGAGAACCACATGCCTTTCATTATCCTCTGATTCGATTGGGTGGATGCATATTTCTGCAATATTTAACATCGTACTGGACACGACGATGAAAATGAGGTGGGAATCAAACTAATCTGTCAACTGAGTAATACCACTGTATGAACTAGGCGACCACAGCACTCCCCGTCATTGATACCAGTTAAACCTGATTCTTCTGTTTTACCAATAATGAAGTTGATGTAATAAAGGAAATTAAAATGTACCAAGCGGTGTGAATTGCCTTATTTGGTCAATTTCCATGACTCGGCAGCAAACATGTTAGTGCTTACTTACCGATATCATCTCGCTTCTTGCATCCATCATCGTCGCTCTATGTTTTATATAAATATGTCACTCTCTCTTGCAAACGTGGTCTTGTCAAATAGCAGAGCCAGCATGAGCTCCGGATTTTGAAATATGCCTCAAACCACTGATCGCTGCCTCAATCAACATTATCGCCCTCAAGCCGGCAATGCCCCAATTACTGGGATCTCGCTGTTACTTCCTACTCTTCTCGCACTGGATAGTGTAACAGATGAACGGATAAGACATACGCTCGAACAAGATACCTCAAATGACCTAGTTTGATCCTCATCCCTCTCATTATCGCTAGTTTTTAACCGCATTAGGGAATTCAACAAGCCACTTACCTAGACCCATTTCCACGATTTCGCAAATAATCTTCAAATAAAGATGCCACGCGAGCCCGCTTTGTTTGACATTAATCGTCTCAACTTCTTCTCTTGTGTTACCACTGCTGTCGAATCTGATGTCTTCTATATTCAAGTATCTTACGCCCGTGACGGTGTCATCTGTTCTGATCGTCTCCTTCTTTAGCGTCCAAGCATACCGTAAGTATTCAAACCTGCCGTGTATCTTTTGTCTACCTTTGTTAATCTAGCTACAGTAGGATCAAAAGCGGCCCCATCAAAACCAAGCCGTCAGCAAAGCATCCTCGAAAGCTACATACACACGCAACAAGCTTTAATCTCAATCTTGTTATCCACAACAGTCAAACACACGTTCTTCGAACCTCCTAATTTCTCGCAACCACTCTCTGCCGAACATTTGACAGCTGTACGATCTTCTCTGATCCAGCAATCCTATCTATCATCTCCACTGTGTGATGAACCAGAAGATTCTCCTTTAGAAACTTCAGAGACATCAGAGGCGTCGCATTGGATGAGATCTTTATCATTGTATCTATTTCTAGAGAGTGAGAGACCGCAGGATCGATCTGCTATGCTGCAGCATGCAAATCAGGATCTCGAACGGCATCTCCGGTTACTGCAAAGATGTCGGCCTTGGGGTAGCTTAGTGTATTCATCTCGTCATGAGCATTAATCTCTTTCTAATTTTTGTGTAAATCTAGTTTTATCTCAAATCTATCTGTTTTAGTCTTCACATGCTTATCACATAATAAATCAGTATGTCAATTACATCGTAGCAGCAATAGCAATCGCAAGAGCAACAACACACCACTGCGCACTCTTCCACGACAAAACGTTCGCATCGCCCGTATTATCACTAGTAATCTCAACGTCCGGCTCCTCCGTCTCTTCTGTTGCGTTCTGCGACAAAACTGTTCCATCCCAGCAATATTTCGATAAACAAGCTTGGCACTGCGCAGTATGCGTCGCGTTTCGCCGCTCGACTTCTCGATGAATGATCGCGCATCCTACACAGGCCGCCCATGAGTCATCCAATGTTCCATTTCCTTGCGTGGCAACGTTATATCCGTTCGTAATCATGCCTTCGACTTCATCCGTCTCATATGACAGTTGGAAGGTTGACGTGTTGGAGTAATACGTAATTGGATGATTGGCAAGATACACAATCAGCGGCACAGTAGTCCCGCCGTTGTCACCGGTAATATTCGACGCATCACAGCCGAACCACGTCGGTCGCGCAGTAAGGTTATTTCCCACAAACGTATTCATATCCGGCACAGCCGGGAATTTGGTGTTGTTTCCAAGTGCTCCGAATTGACGATCATAACTAGCCGTCAGCGCCCAGCCGGCAGGCCAGTTATAATCCGTATCCGCCGAATTATCAATGGCGAAAATCACATCGACGCCGCGCGAAGGCTGAATCAGCGGTACGAGCGGGATATTCTGATAATCTTCACCGCCGTCGACAAGATTCAAACTCGTTTCATTGTACATATAAGAGATATCGTCGTTGTAGCCGTAAAATGGATTCGGATCGTATGGCGCGATATCGTCATTGTCGCTGCCGATATCAGACAGAATATCTTCAGCCGCGTCATAAATTAGACCAGACGCGCCAGATGAATTAAGCTGTAAAATAAACTGATTGAAAAGAGTCGCCGAGGTACCGATAACGAATCCAGCATTGTCGAAACCCATGACACATGCCGACGAATTCACCGGCACTCCGTTGCTCAAATTTGATCCGAGATACTCTGTTTGTACAAACGCGTACGCCGACGGGTCCCAGCTGCCGAACTCGTACGTGCTAAACTCAAATACCGTCGAGTTCGTCGAGACGATATTGGTATTATACGGTCTTCCATCGGAGACCACGATCGGATACGGCATCGAATGGTTCTTAAACAACGTTTGATTTCGAATATCACTCCATGTAATAGCCGGACCACCATCAGAATAGTTAAACAATTGAGTGGAGAGTCCCATGCCCCAGTAATCAGTCAATGAAATATTGTACCCGGCGTCGCGCTTGTCGTCTGCCGCGTCAAGCATGTAATCCCAGTATTCCGCCGTGTCCCAAAACTCCCATCCACCTGGGTTGATAATCGAATTCGATATATCCCAGACCTTGTCGTCTCCCTGCATAGCCTGTACGCTTGGGAACCCATTAATTGCAAAGGAGCCCACGAGCCATGATCCGCCAGAGAGACCAGTAATGTACGTAGCAGACTGCAATAAACCACCAATATGACCGTCATCAGTAGCATTGACAGTACGATCATCAAAAGCGGCCAGAAATCCACCGCCAGAAAGCATGGCGCGGTATCCGCCGCCCGAGAATGCGATGCCAATAGTAAGGTTTGTGCCTTGCAGAAAGGACTCCGCATCAAAATCTGACATGTTGAGACGATCAAGATACGAAACCAGGTATTCGTTTGTGACATTATGACGCGCAGATATGTACTCCTTCTCTTCCGACGAAAGTGAGGAGGCCGTGCGGACAAGCGCACTCAAATGCCCGGAGCTGTTGGTAGGACACTTCACCTCCGTCGGCACGTACGTACCGGACGGATTCGTGCGCTTCTCAAGCGCTCGTCTCTCGGACGCATAGTAGTTTGGTACCGAGCGGACAGCAAGCGCTGCTTCAGCAAGTGCAATCCCTGCTTCTTCCTGCTCGAGAGAGTTGGGAACCGCGCGTGGGTCGGCTAGAGTGTTGTTATGGTCAGAAATCGGCTCGGAAGTGCCGGATGACGGTAGACGTAGGATTACATACCCCACACCGAAGCCGCGCAAATCAAGCAAACTAAGGCAACAACGGCAGCGCGCATGAGTTGTTGGACGAATATAGGGAAATTGCAAAAGAGGTGCAACGGAGAAGAGAAGGTGAGTGCTTTTGGCCGAGGCGTTGGCTACTATTGATTCTGTATATGTGTATTTTTATGGATTAGGGCGTGTTTTGATGACGACGCGTCAGTGCTGAGTTCTGCTCGGTCTTTTGTTGACGCACCCTAAAGCCCGCAGAAAGTGCCGAGATGCAGCCTGCACAGCCGAGTCGTCGTTGGCATGCTGACAGAATGAAAGCACTGACAACTACGTACTATAAGAAGAGGATAGCAGGCGCTGTGCAGGCGCAAATACTCTGGTCGTTGGACAAGCCGCACTAAGATTTCGAAAGCCGATGGTTTGTGCTTGAGATTAAATATAAACAAAGATAGAGCAAAACCATTATTTTACATAACTTAATACAGAAAGCAAACATCAATGGCAATTATACCATTGATCTTGTAAAACGAGTGGGATGTTAAACGCATACCTATATAACAATCTAATATATGAAAACCACATTACTGTAAACGTAAAACGCGTAGTCGCAAGAGCCAAAAAGGGACGATTAAAAGAATAGAGCCGATGGCAGGCGGGATATATAATGCCATGCTAGGATTCCAGGACAAGACTAGACTACTCAGAAGTGCTTTTGCCTTGCTCCTAAATGCAATAAAGAAACAAACAGTCATCATGTGCTGAAAAAAACGTGTAGAATGCTAAAATGAGACTGCAGTGACCGGAAACAAATAAAACATGATGCTCTAGGCATCTTTAGCGATGACAACCTTCTTGTCTTTCTTGGTATCGAGTTTACCACCATTTTTAGCAAGTTCTTGCTCTTCCTTAGCTTTCTTCTCAGCCTCTTTTCGGGCTTGCTCAATTTCTCGAGCCACTTGCTTCGCAGCTCGAACCTCCGCTGCCTTGACTGAATCCAGAAAGTACTCCGGGTTATCGTACATCTGCAACGGGTCGCTCTCCTTGCCAGCTTCTTGTAATGGTGACTCGCCGCTAGTACTTGAAAATCCTTTCTTCTTTGCCGCTTCCATTTCCGCTTTGGCAATAGCAGCAGCTTCAGCCATACGATCGTTATCGTCT
Source organism: Myxozyma sirexii (assembly GCA_030568315.1). Taxonomy (NCBI): domain Eukaryota; kingdom Fungi; phylum Ascomycota; class Lipomycetes; order Lipomycetales; family Lipomycetaceae; genus Myxozyma; species Myxozyma sirexii. Next base: position 472,658 of record JAJLTT010000002.1, on the reverse strand, counting down.
TTAGTTTCCTTAGCTTTTTCCTGCTGCTCTTTCTCCTTCCGCAGCCGCGCCTGAATCATCTCGCCCATATACCGCATATCGTCAACACTAGGTTCGTACATGTGCCAAATGACATAATGCGGGAGGCCAACAACAGATAATCCCATACGCTTGCACATTTTCCCGAATCCCTCAGTTTCAGCATGCTTTTCAAACGAAAAAGCAGGGAAATGTGCACCAAAACGGAAAACTCGTGCTTTAGCAAGAATAGAAACTCCCCCAACACCATCAATCTCCATCTCAAAATCTGGATCGCCATAAGGATCTCGTAAATACGCAAGATGCGGACGCCATGTCGCAAATTCAGCATAACCTAAATTGAAATTAGAGTTTTAGCACTGGCTCACCGAAAACCGTCACACACATCCAAAAATAAAAGAGATGAAGATAAAGACATACCTTCAACAATCACAGAATCTTCATCGAGCGTTTGAGCCAATTGTAGGGCAGTTTCACTCTCTTGCCAAGAGTTGAGATCGTAAGGCTGCTCGCCGCCAAGCCAGTCCGGTAGCGGTCGCCAGATATCTGATGTTAAGTCAGTAAATAGAACCCATGAATTGCAGTATAGATTTAAGATAAATCAAAAGAGGCACATACTAGGAACAATGACATCTTTGTTATGCCGCATCAAATCCTCTATAATCGTTGCTGGCGCAATTTCGACATCAACATCACGCCAGTAGACCCAGCTGTGTTCCGGTCGAAGAGAAGCGGAAAGCAGCCAGTTTCTGGCACGAGCCATAAGTTTCCGTCTAGGACCTTGGGCGTCGAAACCATGTCGATCTGAGAACCCCTGGCCTACAACCTGACCAAAGTCCTTTTCATAAATCTCAACGCGACCGAAACGCATATAGGGGTCTTTGTCGTTTTGGATCCGTTCGAGAAGAGTGTTGAGTAGCAGCAAGGTCTCGTCTTTTGAATCAGATACGAGGAAGGCCATGTCGATGAGAGAATGGGGATATGTGAGGTTCCGTAGATGGGAAAAGAATAGCGGTAAATGCGGCGCGGCATCACGAAGGGGGATGCACATTAGCACGCGTTCTTCACGCTCCCATCCCCTGCCGCTGCCCTGAGAGCGAGCTAAATCATAATGGTGGACTGTTGTGATTAGAGGATCGTCGCGGAAGATTGAAGAAGAGAGGGACGAGCCCGCGAGACTGGAGATGGTGGGGAATAAGTAGAAGATGAATGCGGCGAGCGAGCAAGCTAGTAAAATCACTCGCCGGGACGGTATCCTTCGCAGCATCTGTGACTTCGAGCGGTTTTGAAACCTGAAAAGATGTAAGCAGACGAAAAGCCGGAGCAGCGGCAGAAGCAAAAAAAGGGGACTGACCGATGCGGAGAGATGATGAAGGGCTGACTGGGATGAAATGGATTGCCGTTCATGATTAAAGATGACATCAGCGGACAGGCCCGCGCACGGCCGGCGTCTAGGAAAAAGCAAGAAAAGCCAAGGCCAGAGCCAGAGCCAAAGGCACAACCGGAAGAGAGAGAAAGCGGAAAAGGGGCAGCGGGCGGAGACTGAGGAAGAGCGCAAAGACGAAACACGCTGAGGAAAAACAAACAAATCTCGAAAAGGCGTCGAGCCAAAATTGGCACAGGCGACTGCGCCACGTCGCTGTGGCGCAGTCAGGAGCAGGGCCGGGCAGCGCGCAGAAAGACCGGAGAACGGAGCTGCGGAGGCGAATAAGTGAGAGATTCTTGATAGAGGCTGCGATGGCGAGAAAGAGGCAGCCAAAGAGGTTGTAGAAGACGGTTTGGATCTTGGAGGAGTTGACAGTGCAGACAACGAGGTAGTCATGCAACTCGCTGCGTCGAGCTCACTCAGAAAAGGTGTTGATGAGCGGTGATTGCGATAATGTGCAATAGATAGCTAATGGTTTATTCGTTGCTGTCCTTTTATATTCTCTAATCATGCAGCAGTCTAATAGTAGTTCATGCCAGAAATAGAATGTGTTTCATTACATAAGCTGTCAGTAATCGATTTCCCGCTTAAATATGCCCCATGCGAACTTCTGCTCTTACTGGCATTGATCGGATCGTGCTCGTGATTATTTGCCCTGTAGAGTGGGCTGATGCAACTCATAACCAATCAGTAGTTGCATAGAAAACTACCAATTACTAGTTATCTTCCGCTTGTCACTCATCCAATGAATCTCACTGTTGGAATGATCTGATATCCAATAGACGCGAGCGGATCCACAGCCAGCAAGAGTAATCGCTGTTCAATTGTACTGTCTCAAATGGCGTCAGCGCTTGATCCTTTGTAAACAGATTCTCACTAAAACAAGTTGCCGTACGTGCTGATTAATAACCTCGATCAAATGCGCCGTTGAACCCAGCAGATATACGCCAAGTGCGTACTGCGTTATCCATCTATTATTATTCACACAATCAGTGAAGGAAAATACTTTTTGGCACTTGCATTATATGTCAAACTACCACTACAGTGCTGCAACGTCTGTGAAGGCCGTCAAGGATAGGGGACTCTTATCGGCAATAGATTGGCTGAGACAATGGATAACAATGAACAGACCAAAGCACCAGCCAGCGTCAAAGCACTTCCATTTTACTACATTGCTACTTCGCATAGCTTCTCTAAAGTGTACCCTCATATGAAGCCATTATTTCTGCTATCAGTCGACTCGTGTTTGCCGACGTAGGGGGTGTCGCTCACTCCTGCGACGATAAGACACGTCCATCGCTACCCGTTTGACATTCATCTTGGCGCCATAACCTGCAACGCTCGCTATCTGTCTCCGCACCATAAGCCTTCTTGGATCTGGAGACTCTCCGCCTCTGGAATAAGAGTCAACGCAGGAGCTTGATGGCCAAATTAGTCTTGTGCTCTTGGCTGTCCGCTCGGCTTCAATATCGCCCTGATAGGATGGCTTTCCGTGGTCTAGTCTGATTGCATCTCAGTAGCCCCGCCAGCCTTATCAATTGATACCCACTCATATATTATCTGACTCGTCCTGCACATCTCCTATCTGTCACCTCTGTCTTTGCTTCTGCTTTGCTTTCTTCTACTCTGCTGCTATTTTCCTACATCAGATATGGCCATAGGTTTTGAAAAAGAACCGGCCGGGGTATCTGCCTCCTATATACCGGAACAGGAATCCGTCGAAAAAACGAAATGGCAACGCCTCAGAGAAGGTGTGCAATGGTATCGCCCTGGGACCACGAAAGAAGAAAAGTTACTACTATTCAAACTCGACTGCGCAATTTTGATCTTCGGATGTCTGTCCTCTTTCAGTAAGACTTTAGATAACAATTCTTTAACCAACGCATATGTCTCGTATGCTCCTCCTCTTTGTTTGATGGTCTATCATGTGCTGACGTTGCATATAGTGGAATGAAAGAAGACTTGTATCTAGGCGGAAATGATCTGAATTACCTTACCGCAGTCTATTATTCTTCCTATCTCACATTCATGATCCCCGGCAGTTTCCTGCTCACCCGACTTCCAATCCAGCGAGTGCTCCCGACCATGGAGATTCTATGGGGAATCTGCACCTTTGGCTGCGCTTGGGTTCATAACTTGAATCAGCTGTACGTGTGTAGATTTTTCCTTGGTGCATGCGAGACTGTTGCCTTCACTGGCTTGATCTACATTATTGGATCTTGGTATCTTCGGGAGGAGATGGGTGTACGAGTCGCCTTGTTCCAAATCAGTGGTCCTCTGGGCGGCAGTAAGTTTGTGCTAGATTTCTACGCTTGTTAGACACAAAATTGACAGTTACCTTTTTAGTGGTTGCGGGATACTTGCAAACGGCCACATATACTAGTTTAAATGGCCGCAACGGCCTCGAAGGCTGGCGTTGGCTATTCATCGTCTGCTTCGCAATCACCCTTCCCTGCGCGCTTATCGGATATGTGTTCTTCCCAAATTCACCTAATAACACCAAAGCAACTTGGTGGCTCTCTCAAGCTGAAATCGACCTGGCAAATAATCGATTGAAAGAAGAAGGCATCAAATCAATTCAGAAGAAGATCAAGTGGAAAGAGTTGATACGGGTGCTCAAAGACTGGCCTTGGTATTTATTCGTTTTTGGCTGGTGCTTGTTTGATCAGAATCAGTACTTTGGCGGTACCCCTTTTTCTCTCTATCTCAAAGGCACGAAATCAAGAGAATACACTGTTCCGCAGATCAACAACTACCCTACCATTACAAAAGCAGTGTCCATCGTGACCACTGTCATGGGCTGCTATTATTCCGACAAAACTGGTGATCGCTTTACTCCGTGTCTAGTTGCGACTGTGCTCACTACTGTCTGCGCTGTAATGCTCTTAGCATATGACGTTGGTGAAAACGGTCGTCTTTTTGCATTCTGCGTTTCCGGTTTAGCTGCCTCGATGAACGCGTTTCAAATGTCCTGGGCCTCCGATGTCGTCAAAGATGATCCTGAAGCTCGGTCACTTATTACTGCATCAATGAACTGCATCGGTCAAATTTTCCTCGCCTGGGTGCCTATTTTCTCGTTTCCTGCCGTCGACGCACCGCGTTTCAGAACCGGCTTTATTTTCAGTTTGATAACCTCTGTTCTGCATGTTCTTTTGGTAACTACTATTTTCGTTTTAGAAAGAAGAGACTTGAGGACCGGCAAACGGTTCAAAAAGATTGATACTACGCTTTTTGAGACTGACGTATATGTTGCCGAAGAAGAGACATATGATATGGCGGCAGCTGAGGGAGATCGGGATAGGAAGGTATGATTACAAAGGCCAATAAAGTCCTTTTTCTCTTTAGAGTAAGCTCGCGAGAGCCGTTTATTTAAGAGTATATACAGAGGAGTCTATTCCTGGAGTAGCGTAGATAGCGTAATTGAAATGAAATTACTGCCTATTCGAGATGGTTTAATTAGATAAGCACGTTAAGATGCGAAAAACTGGTGTGCAGTATACAAGCAGCAGAACTGGTTGAGCCGCACTTTACTAGCCATTCCAGAACAAGCCAGTACACAATAGACTAGGTGCAGCCACTATTTTGGAGCAATCTAATTCCGGCTCATCGGGTTTTTATAGTAACAAGGCAAACAAGGCGAAATAGCAACACAGAGGACTAGCAACGTCTTCTCCTAGTTCAACCAAATGCCTTTCCTTAGTTCACATTTTATTCCGGCACAAGTGCGCCGCCGGAGAGGACGACGAAAAGGTGCTGAGCAGCATTCTACCCCCACAAGACCACCCCCCGTACCGTCAATACCCAGCAGCAGCTCACCAACAAGTGGCGGCTTCCATCCACGAATGACGCCAGGACTCTCAGATAGTTCTTCTGGCACGGCCGGAGAGCCTCCTTTGCGAAAACCTTCAATGATGCGTGCGGCAAGCACTCGTATCAAGCGGGCGTTTGTTCCAAGACCGGCATTCACTCCACCATTACCACCTACGCCTACCTATGATACCTCGACATCTGCCTCTGAGATTCTACACAAGTTGAATCCGATTCCCCGATTACGGCATGCGACCATTCGAATGACTGAATCTCCTGAAGCCGCTCGTGTACGTGAAAAAGAGGCTGTCATCAACGCAGGTGTTATATACGGTACACGAACATACGACTGGGGCACGGCTCCTTCATCGCCCAGAGCATCTGGACTCGGAGACGCACCGCCTGCCAACGATAGTTTGAAGGATCTAGGAAAAAGCATTAAACGAAAAGGAACTATGAAGCGGATGTTTGAGGTTTCTCGGACGCTGTTACGAACAAAGCCACTGCCGTCATTACCGGACCTGATGCCTGAAGCGGCGCTACCGTCATCAGAGCTAGCTAGACAGGGAACAGTGATTGAATTTGCGCAGGATGATGAGGACTCGAGTATGATTGATCCTTCAGCTACGTTTGCGTTAGAACGCTCGATGTCGGAAGCAAGCGGCGAAGAAGAAGATAACGAGATTGGACAAGAAAATGGCGAAGTCCTCGATGGACTTGGAATTATTAATCTCGACAGACAAAATTCTCGTCGACGGTTTTCTTTTGACTCTTCTATTGCTGGCACCGAGTCACTTTTCCGCAACGATTCAGATGCCTCAAGAATAACAAAGATCTCATTGTCAGCTGCTGCTGAGGAAGGCGAAGATGTAGTCGGTTCAGACGTCGACGTTCCTCCATCCGACGAATACGAACTGGATATAGAAGTCCCGTTTGCGGCAAACTTGTATACATCAGATGAGCTCGCTAATGTGACAGCATTTGATTTCACAGATGACATGGATGGCGATGAATACGACGACATGATGCTCGATGAAGTTAACACTGGGTTTGACTACGACTCTGACGATTCTGGCAACGGCCATGATCCCGTGCGTCGACCTTCTTTGACGCCGATTTCCGAACGTACGGATGAGGAAAACACACCAATCTCCTCACCGATGATGATAGACGGTATTTCGCCCGGTTTTCAAAGCTCGCCTTTAGCACCGCGCACCCACGAAGTTGTCGCATATGTACGGCGCAGTCGAGGATGGGTTGTCGAGCGTCGGAGACGGAAAGGTGGATGGATAAATCAAGGAGAAAACGACAGTTCAGATAGTCCGGAAGTCGAAGAGGAATTAGTTGGAACTGAGAGAGTTGAGAAACGGGCAATTTAATTTTTTGGGTATTCGGTTTATTGTTAAGAGAGTTTGGGACGGCATTGTTTTCATTTGCATCTTATTTCCCGAGTATTATTGAATGGGTCATGTATTAAGCGCATTTTTTGTTCGATTTACGAGTCGACGTGTATCATACAAAACTGAACGGTTAATTGAATGTTTGCTAAACATATACAAGTCTGTAACATGTACAAAAAAACTCCGAGATATCAACAACCGGACACCACCAGCCAACAAATAAAATACAAACAATGTAAGAAAAAAAAGGCCACACATGATATCATATATAGCTAATTTTTTGATTTACCTCTTTTGCCATACTTGACGGCGCATTCATTACAATACCAAGAACCTTTAGGCGGCGCACTCAGACCAACGCAAGGTAAGTGAAACCATTCGCGTTTACACTCAGGCCCGTCACACGCAACCATCTCTCCGTAAGATACCTGCTGACAATAGCAATACACCGGCTCACTTTCGGCGTCGTTACTCGGCGACAGAGGATCGGCTTTGAGCGCAACCATTGCCGGTCCGTTTGCGGATCCCGTAACTGCAACGCCATTAGGTCCGCGTCGGGTATTGCTTCGGGCCGTAGTACGTCCTCCGCGGCGAGATTGGCCGTTCGACGGCGTACCGGGGCGGGCTGGTGACGCAGCGCGAGTGTTCTCGGGAACCACGCGTGGACTAGGAATTGCCATCTGTGGGGTCGTTGCAACGAGTAATTCCTTTTTATCGACGTTATTCGAGGCAGCTTTGCGGCGTTTCGGAACAGGAGCACCGGATTCAAAACCACTGTCGTCGGCGTGCTGGCTGTGTTTGGTGCCATTACTGGTACTCGAGACGCCTGCCGGAGCAGACCGCTGAGGTTTCTTTGAAACCGACTCAGCTAGTTCATCAGCTTGCTGAGCTGCTCGTTTTGCTGCAATTGCTTCACGACGACTTTCGCTGCGCGAACTTGCTTGTGTCTGTGTTTTGTCGTCACGGGAGCCGTCGCCGATGAGCGCAGGGTGGTTCGCCGGTCCGTAGATCACGGACTCGGGAATTTCCCCTCCTCTAGAGATCCGCTCGTAATCTGCATCTAGTCTTTCAATATGTCGCGCAACTGCTTCGGTAGCACTTCCGGCAACGTGTATCTTTTCCTCAAAGCACGGCAGGAGGTCAGTGATCACTCGGCGAACATCAGCTAGTAAACTTTCTCGAGCCGGGTCTTGCAACGGCATCGCCAGGAACTGAGGAATCAGGGTAGATAATAAATTCGTAGAAGACGTACATTTCGCCTCAACTTCACGAAGCAAAGTGAAATGCCGAATAACCTCGAGAGGAAATGCCTCAAGGAAATCGGAAAGGTCGTTAAGCCCAGGGAAGAGCTCAACCGGCTGCTGTGCGCGCCGCTCACCGTCGCGGTGAACGGCTTTTGTGGCTATCCGAGCCGACCTTTGCCGCGCTGTTACAATCTGTGTTGTCATTCGGTCTTCGGGCGTTCGTCCGCGTCTGCTGGGATGCTGGCTATGGCAGTTGGCTCAATTGATAACAAATTGCGCCGAGGAGGAGCAAGCACGGCAACGGCAAAAGCACAAGAGCCTTGAGCCGCATATAGGTTTAGGGTAAATCTTTGTTTGCCCTCCCCGCCACTTTTTTTGGGATGGCTGTTATGTATACAATAGTGAGAAGATTAAATGCCTTCTGTTCCGCTACACTCCGTTTGTGAGCTTTGCAGTAGACGGAAACCTTCTTTAAGGCGGCCGAAAACAGGGCAGAAGATATGCCAGCTTTGTTTCTTCCATGTATTCGAGACGGAGATCCATAATACGATTGTCGCCGCATCGCTTTTCTCTCCTGGTGACAGAGTAGCTATTGGAGCTTCAGGCGGCAAGGACTCGACCGTTCTTGCTCATGTTATGAAGACCTTGAACGAGCGCTACAACTACGGTGTTGAGTTTGTTTTACTTTCTGTCGACGAAGGAATCCGTGGCTACCGCGACGACTCGCTTGAGACTGTGAAGCGCAATAAAGAGCAATACTCTCTGCCCCTAGAGATTGTCAGCTATCATGACCTTTACGATGGATGGAGCATGGACAACATTGTTGCACAAATTGGAAATAAGAACAACTGTACATACTGCGGCGTGTTTCGTCGTCAGGCATTAGATCGGGGCGCACAGAAACTTGGGATTAATCATGTATTGACGGGGCATAATGCCGACGACATGGCGGAAACTGTGCTTATGAACATTCTTCGCGGAGATACGGCGCGTCTTGACAGATGTACAGAAATTATAACCCAGAGCGCCGAGTCGCCGATCAAACGTTCAAAACCGCTGAAATACGCGTATGAGAAAGAGATTGTTTTATACGCGCATTACAAAAAATTAGACTATTTCTCTACTGAATGTACCTATTCGCCTGAGGCGTTCCGTGGAACAGCTCGTGCTCTTATTAAAAATCTTGAAACGGTAAGACCAAGTGCTATTATCGACATCATACATTCGGGTGAAACATTCACACTGCAACGACGCGGAGGCAAGAATCAAGCGAAGAAGCTAGTAGCCGGGGCATGTGACCGCTGCGGATATATTTCTTCTAATAAGCTTTGCAAAGCGTGCGTTTTACTGGATGGGCTCAATGCTGGAAAGGCTGCTATTCAGATCAAATTGGAGGATAGCCAGGCCGTTGAAGGGAATGGTGAAGCACTGGTGCGTAGGCAGCTTGAGCATCTGTCGTTCTAAGGGTTGTGAATATTTTGCATATAATATATAGAGTGGCATTCCGGAGTTCGTCGGGTAAATTTGTTTCTAATATACATCTATTAAATCTATTTGATCACAGTTGAGTCTCTCCCAGATTAATTCTCTGCAGAGCTGCCGCCGACAACTTATCCATCTCATCAACAATCACCATCCCAATTTTTTTTTCTTCGTCCGTTCCCGCAATTTTCCGTCTAACGTACGTTTTGCCCCAAAAGTCGCAAGCAGAGCCATAATTCACAGTCTCGGGAGGGTCTGCGCTCTCATCAGGCACTGCCTCGGTGGCAGCAAATACAGGCGCCTTGGCTCCTTTATAGGCGTCTATAACATGCCATGGACTACCAAACAAACGAACGGTGTAGAACAGGAAAAGCATGCCAAACGTCGTAAACCAGTTAAGATATTCGGCAAAAATCGAGGTATGGCAAATTCCTGGGTGCGTGAGATAGAGTAGAACACCGTGCGAGTCTTTCCATTTCTTTGCGAGAGCAGCGTGTACGTATTCCAGTTCACGCTTTGAGTCAACATAAGCTTGATCAGTATGAATTAACTGGATATCCTTCTCGCCAAACGGGTGCGCGATTTCCGCTTCAACAGACCCAATGAGAATTACACGGCCGCCGTTCGACAGTATTGGTAAAAGCCGTTTGGCAAAGACGTAATTTGCAAAGATATTAATCTGAAATACCCAACCTATTCCATCGCCAGATAGCTTGCCAATTCTCTCCTTCTTGAATCTGGGATGTGTCATTGCTTCTATTGGGTCAGTGAAGACTTCTTTCACAGCTCCAAACCAATCGAGACCAGCAAAGTCTCCGCCGCCAGCGTTCAGAAATAGATAATCAATATGCTTGTACCGCTCCAGCAACTGGGACGCAACTTCGTGAACAGACTCAATTGATGCAAGGTCTAATAAAACATAATCGAATGAAAGTAAATCTCTATCCGGCGAGTATTTGCGTAATTTGCTTATCGTATCAACTGCCTTTCGCATGTATCGCGTCGTAAGCACAATCGTCAACGGCACAGATTGAGGAACCGTGTCGAGCAATCGGCATGCTATCGAATATCCAAGACCACCATTTGCTCCGGTAATCACAGCAATTTTCCGTTCGTTCATTGCTAATGTCTTTGTCGTGTTGCTCAAAGTAATGTGCCGCGAACAAGAGACTCGAGATGGGAGGTCACTATCCAGGGTTCGGGTGGCAATCCGAGCTTAATACGAATGCGATCACGAGCTCGCTGTTCGAACGATGATGCTGATTATAATTCTAATTTGAAGTCCCTATGCAACAACAAGGTTATGACGGCCTAACGAGCAGACAGCTATTGGAAATGGTAATTATGTACATACGATGAATATCCATATTGATTTACATAGTACATCTATGCCTACTCATACAACACCGGTGATATTCAGAGAGTCCCTTAACAAACTCGTTACCAACAGCATATCCTCGCCCGCTCTGGAAATGCTTTGTTCGCCCTCAGTCTGTTTGAACGCGTCTAATGCTTCTGGCCCTAGAACCATGTACGAGCGCGCCACGACCTGTTCAATCATCTCATGGACAACTTTTATAACCTCTGCATCAGCAGGCCTATCTCGTAAGCCTCGTACGCAAAGCAAGAGTAGCCGCAGCACAGGTCTATAATTCTCCTGTCGACCTTCTGTCAATGTTTGTACAAAATCCATCCCACTTGAGCATATCAATGTATGTGACAACTTGAGGAGTCGCTTATAATCAACACCCTTTGATGACGATTTGCTACTTTGAGCCAAGGTAGCCAATTTCTGAATAAGGATAAAGGCAAGTTCGGCGCGTTCGTTGACAATAGGTTGGAATAAGGGAGCCGTAACGCCTTCATCAATATTGACCTGCAAACACTTGCATGCTATTTCTTCTATGACAGCTGTGAGTTGCGCGTCACCTTCCGTATACTCTAACAGCGCCACTATCAGTAACCACCACGCCCGAAACAAATGCTAGTCGAAACGTTAGTTTTTGTTCCAGTCTACTAATGATTATTCAAGATACTCACAGATTGGGCGTCAATCAAAGACAAATTCAAGTTGGCTTGCTCTACTTCCTTTTTGTATCCAGCCCATATGGGATCAGCGCTCAAAATCGCATCCATCATCCCAGTGTCATATTTGTAATCAATTCCGTATTTTCGCTCGGCAGCCACGATTGACGTTCGCTGAAATCGAATCAATTTAGTAGACGGCCATTTTTTATCAAAATTGCGATGCAAATTGCCATGCAACGAGGCACGATATCCGTATATCCGAAATGCCGTGTCGGCATGCTCCTTCAGACTTTTTGTGAAGTGAGATACAATAGTCCTGGATTCCTTTGATCCCTTCTTTGCTCTGTGAAGATGAACAGCACACAACTGAACTCCGCGCGCTGCTCGTAGAGCTTCATAGCAGAACCGAACAATAGTCTCGGATGACTCCATTCCAGTAACTCGACCAGCTGTACCCTGATCAACGAGTTTCAATATACTCTGTAAAAAGTTCTCGTCCTCTTGATGTTCAAAGAGGGCAGTAGAAAGTGCATTTTGAGCAAGCGCTAAACTTTCCAAAATATTGGCAGCATACTCTATCCGCAAATTCTCTGCCTGTTGAGCTTTCTTTTCAAGAGCTTTAATCAGCGACTGGTTCTCTTTTGCTTTCTGTTTGTCATCGTCTTTTTTATCCATTCCGAGTTCTCGTCCAGTAAGTAATAATATTGACAAGCCTTGCTGTTTTGTGCTGAACACCAAGCTAGCAAACTTTGCGATTTCATTCTGCATCATGTCGTCAATGTCGCTTTCTATTGCTTTCACTAGAGACATTGCAAATGATGCCGCCGGAGCTGTTCCAAGATAAGCCAGTAATGACGGTTTATCATCCCATTCACTAGCCACCATGGCGTTAAATAATTGCATCAGATTGAATCGTAATACGCTTTCATTCGTAAATAGTGCTGCCAGGTTTGGAGCAAGCACAAAGAGCTTGCATTCGAGTTGCGAAGGTGCACGCTTCAATAGACTACGAGTGCGAGTCAAGGTTTCAGCAATAGCTAAAGCACCTTCAATCCACTCATAAGCTCGATCAAGCAGAAATCTGTCGGACTGCAATGATACCAGTGTTCGTGTTGCCGACTCGATAGCACCTAGTAATGGTTGAAGACAACGCAAGGTTCTATTATCAGTGATGAGAAATCTGTCGATAATATGCTGCGATGCAGAAAATAAGACGCCGTTGATCTTGTCCGCACCATGGGTAAATTCATCGACTCCGTACACAATTTTTATAATTATTTCAAAAAGAAGAGCAATTTTTGTTGCTTAGGCACTGCGTTAGCAAATCTCTAACGATTTTGACAAAAATAAATATACATACCAATTGCCAGTCGCTCATGAAGATCTTCGTATTTCCAATATGAGAAACTTTCATAGACGTTCGTCAGATGTCGCACAAAGAGAAGAAGGATACGTGATCGGATTTCAACATCAACCATCACTGTGAATTTCCCGCTCAAAACATCGCCGGCTAACTCGGAGACCATATCGATCAAAGCCAGAGTGAATTTGTAGTCGCCCGAGATGATCTCAACCGACGAAAGCATATAGGCCGCCATACCGCCGTTTCCTTCCATTTCGATAAGCGAAGATGTTTGCAAATACTCCCAGACTTTGTTAGGTAGCACTCGGCTCAATGCTGTAAAGAACTGAACTGCAGCCACACTCACAGCCAAATGTTTTCGTTGCATTGCAGCAGTGAGTATCCGGCCTATAATGTCAATGACGTTATTGTCTGGAGGAAGAAGCTCGCAGATAAGTTCAAGAAGTTCAAGAGCATCTTCTTGCGATAGCTCTCTCATTGTAGCCGAGATCAAAAGAATGATTTCTTCAGCTATAATATCGGCAGGCGAAACTCTCTCAGCATGTTCCAGCACTCTTCCTACATAAGCCCAACCGTTATATTTGAACCTCCACTGTACTGTAAATCCATTGCTCTCTGTAGGAACAATGCGACCGTATTGACCCTTTGACACAAATATACCACCTTCTCCGTCCTCTCTCGGGGCATACAAGCACAACGAGTCAGAGAGCAAGTATATGTCATGTGAATCATCCGGCGAGGTATCAAAATCTTTAAATTCTTTCGTGTAAGTCTGTGTAAAGGTGTCCATGTTGGCTAATATTTGAAAAGCTTGAGGTCCAACATCCATTCTTAGCATTCGAATAAAAGGAACAAAAACAGTTGGAAATTTGTTCAGCAACAGGTAAAAGTGCTGTTCCTTAGCCATTCTCTGTAAGACCTCGGCATTCAACTCTACCGCTGTCTCTTTGACTGCCGGGAGATCAGAACCTGGACTAACCGCAGGAATACTCTCTTCTCGCAGCCTTGAAAGTTGCATTTTACTAGCCTCCGCTGCAAATGGACGCCGAGTAGGCGTCTCCATGTCTGCACAAAAGCCTAGTAGCAGTCTACAGTATTCGAAAAACAAATACTCTTCTATAGCGCCAGTGTCTAGTCTTTGGATCGCTGGATCAAACTGTTTTGTTTTCTCTGCGCGTCGAACGCGATGAGCGCCAAAAATCTCGAGGTACACAAATCAAGTACCAACGCCTTATTTTGCTGACATATAAACAGCTTCTACAAATCGATTCGTTCTTCAGGTTTTCTAGTTTGCTATAGTATGCATTGAGCCGTCTGAAACCGGTGAATCAAACTTGCGTGAAATATTTTAATAATGACCAACTCATCAACTCCACCTCTTGTCAAAATATGCGGAACGCGAACCGTTGAGGCCGCCCAAGTGGCCATTGAATCCGGCGCAGACCTCATCGGCATGATCTGTGTACCGAACGTCAAACGCACAGTCGCTCCAGATCAAGCTAAAGCGATTTCAAAGGCGGTAAGAGAATTCCGGAAACAGAAGCCTCCACACTCGATAATGCCGGCCGAGGACCTCGAAAAGTGGTTTACCGGACACATTGAAAGCATCAGAAAGCGAGCACCTCTTGTCGTTGGAGTGTTTCGAAATCAGCCATTAGAAGAGGTTTTGGCTATACAAAGAGAGTACGAACTGGATGTTGTACAATTGCACGGATCAGAGCCACTTGAATGGGCAGAGCTGATTCCAGTGCCAGTAATGAAAAAATTTGGTCCGAAAGATGAAGATATCTTGAAGCCTGGTTTACATTCGCTTGCGTTACTCGACGGAGGCGGTGGTGACGGGCAATTAATTTCTTGGGATGATTTACCGTCTGCTGGTAAATTTATTTTAGCTGGAGGCTTGACACCTGAGAATGTGGCTTCAGCAGTTAGTATTGCGAATGTTGGCGGAGTGGATGTCTCTAGTGGTGTTGAGACTGCCGGTGCTCATGATCATGAGAAAATTAAGCTTTTCATAAGTAATGCTCGAGGCATCTGACGGGAAAAAGGGTGGATGATGATGGTGATGATAGTTCATAGTCAATGGGTTGTGTAGGGCATACAGGCGTTTAGCATCTTACTAATTTTGAATCTTCTAAATAATCTATTTGATCACGCACCGCACATTTCATCGTACATTTTCTGACCCTCATCTGCCTTCTATATCTCTTTCCACTTACCAAACTTGGTATAGTCCTCATACAGTCGCTTGAAAATAGCACGCCCAGTGGCATCCACCGATGCATTTGTTATGGCAAGTTCATGTTCTCCCATAATATCAAAAACAGTGTATAATCCGGGCATCAGCGCCTGCAAAACGTCGGCTTCAAAAGTATAAGCCAGAGATGCATAGCAATAGTCAGTAATCAAGAACGGTATATGCTTCGCCAGAGCACGACGAGAAGACCCAGAGCTAGACGACAATGCAAAGCCGTTGTTTTGAGAAGAATCATGTCTGCTTCGTTTCTTCGACTGCCTTGTTCTGGATAGGTTCGGGTCACAAAGATTTGCGAGAAGACGAGAATAGGCTAATGCAGAGGCCGCAGAACATCCTTCGGACTTTGGAAGCCACGACGCTCGTTTCCATACCGTAAGACCCGCACGCCGAACGACAGCTTTCCTAGGCCCACACAGCGCAAACATTAGATTCTCAAGAAGTCGGAGAATAAAGCTATGTCTTCCACGGAAATAGCGCCCCAGATTCAAAATCATAGAAGATGCAAGATGACAAATGTCAACGAAAACTTGCTCTGTGGAGTAGCAATCTTTGAAAGAAGGACCCGATTGCGAAGTGCATAGAATCAAAAAGGTGAAGATCTGAACAAAAGCAAACGGAGATACGAGAGAGGATTTCTCCCGTATGACAGTCTCAAGCATTTTGAGGATTTGTAGAAATACTGAGGAACTTTCAATTTTTTGCCGGTCTAGTACTAAGGCACAGACTAGTAATGAGACTTTCCTAGCCAGAAACGCGGTATGATCTATGGTTTGCATTGTTAGTTTTGATCTCAAATATCATAGAGAAGGGATAAGCTTACCGGAACCATCAATTGTCAGCAAAGTAGTCAAAGTGATTATTGATTTCATGTCAGTGTCCGCGGTAGCATGAGCCACCGACTGCATGAGCCGATCAACTACAGTTTCAAATGAATCCTGGCGCCAGCTTTTAGCTCTTTCTTTGAATAATCTTCGGATACGAGTTCCGTCAATTAGTGTAGTGTCAGACGAGATTCCGCTCAGTGAAGTATATAGCCTTGTTAATTCCTCAGCGCACTGCATATCTTCTTCCGGAGAGCTGCTCGTAACATGACAAAGACAGAAGATTTCAAAAACTGCCTGTAAAATTTCACCCGCTACTTCTTCTTCAGCTGGGCTTCGAGACTGTAAGGTCTCGATGACTGAGTTGAAAGTAGAAACAAGGGACTGTGAGATACCAGTCGCAAATCCAGGTCGAGTTTCTGGAGAAAGAAGTTCGCATAATTCCTTTAGAGAAAGCAGAGCGATTCGCAATTGCCGCATATCAAATACCTGCGCTCCGTTTGAAAACTGTTCGCAGATTTTAGTAGTAACTAGAGTAATTTCCTTTGATAAGTCGACGTCTCTGTTTTTGCTCAAATACGTCGCTGATAGACCGAATATGCGTAATGCGTCGGTAATGACGTTCGGGCTATTTTTAACTATTTCGAAAGACCGCTTATTCAAATCCAGTAAATATTTTACTGATGTTTCGTTTGAGTCTCCACCAGCAGCGTGACCAAAAATATCTGCCATGATAACTTCATTCATTACAGTTGCTCTCAAAACTTCCTCTTTTGATTTAGCAAAAGCCTCAAGCTTAGACGTCAAATTCATAACTCCAACAGGAAATTTTTGCTATACCACGTCATATTAGTAAGTACGAAGAGAAGTAACGACAGGCCATTCTTACCACCACCGCATTCATATTGGGAAGCGTGAGTATCGTTTGCATCAGAGTACGGACTTTGATGCACAACTCGAAAGATTGTGAGTTTTTATCAATCAGTAGCAAACTGTCGAGCACCCTCTCACGAGTTGATCTGCGCATGCACACTCGAGGAATCACCAGTAAAGCATCAAGAGCTCTATTTATTGTCTTCTCATTCACTGTCCCTTTGTGATTCGAGGCCGTCAGAGCCTCAACGATCGCCTCAGGAGAGTCAACTGTGAGGACTTCAAGCTTGGACACAAGAAAATCCAGAAGCAAGTCTGTAAATGCTAGTTAGTGCTAAAATCATATAAATATATATTAGCGGGATACAAACCTTTCAGTTTCATTTGCTCGTATATGACTCCGTTGCTAAGGAATGCATTCCATATTGTTGAATTGGCTGCCTTGTCTGAAGAAGCCCAGAACGCCGAGATAAGACGCTTTATTTGCTCCTGTTCAAATCTGTTCTCTATCAACACAAGCCAGCGATACACAATAGAGTCTAAAGTGGCCGTCGCAATGTTCCCCTTGTCAATGCTCTGATAGTGTCCATCCCAAGGTGAATATTTTGAACTACTTGGATTGACCAAATCCAAAATGAATTCTCCGACGTCAGAAAAGCCTTGTAGAGACCGAAACTCAGACAGTCGAAATAAGATCTGAATCATAAAATAAACTATTCTTTTGTCTTTGATCTTCTTATCAGGAGATATCAGATCTTTGATTAGCTTATCCGCGTCAGAATCCGAAATGGACTTTGCAAGATTTTTGTCAAATGATAACAACAGATACCGCAGTCTCCACGCATTAAAATCTTTCTTATATTTGCTAGCAAGAAGTTTCCCATGTAGTTTGCTGGCTTTTTTGTTGAATTGGTCGGTCAGTATATCAGTCATTTGCGAGCATGCTAGAATAATGGGTAGAAGAGGCGGTAAACTTGATGGCTCCGCGTCCTCTGCAGGAATAGCTCCAATAATCTGGTGAACGGTCCAATTCTCGACGACCAGTCGCGCAACATTCTGAACAAGAACCTCAGATCCCCAAGTACTATCTTCCGCCGCTTTATCGGACGCCAACTCTCTTTCCCATAACTGTATAAACCCTTGTAGATTTCGGATTTTTGCAAATGCACCGGCCAAATGGCACGCAAATTTCAGTGTCTCTTCTGATTTGGGCGTGGGCGTCAAGTGATCGCAGACCAGGAGATCGGTTATTGGAAAAATCGCGTCAGGATCAATATCGACTATGGTGGTCACCAGCGGCCAATCGTCATAGTTTTGGGCTTCCAGCGCTTTAGTCAAACTTTCAGAGGATATTATCATCCCCTGCTTTTGCAGTTGCGGTATGAAATATCGAGCATTGGTTGGTGAGAACTTTAGAAACGACTCGCCCAGCAGTGGCATTAACATTTGTTGTTTTGTTTTCGCAAATTTTGAAAGACCTAGTCCTAATATGTGTCCCAGGAGTTCGCCTTCTATTCAACTAATAAGATATCGGCTATTCCAAACGAAACAAGTTTATGACTTACCTTGCTGTATATTCGGGATCTCTGTCAAAATATCAAATAAATCCTTGAACAGATCTGTCTCACCTGTATCTGCCTCCTCATCGGGGACCTTTTTTTCTTTCTTCTTCTTGCTGCTCTTTCCGTTCACTTCAATGCTGTCTTTCATAAGGGACGGACTATAGACCAAATCACGGATCACTTCACTAAGTCTATCATACAGATAAGAATCGCGCTCAACAGAAACGAGTGCTCGGAAAGCGGCAGACAATCCGGGGGTAGAAAATCCTTGAGAAATCTGTGCTCAAACAAATCAGCTCTGCGCACTATTAAAGCATAACAATCTACTCACCTTTTTGTAGTTTAGTGTCCCATACAGCGTATGATCATAAATAGTGAAAATAAGCTCCGCCCAGGCATTGTTTCCAGCGTCTGGGAGCATAGGCACTAAAGTCAAATAGTTTATGACAATGGAAGTCATGTATTGATTTGTGGTTCTCATAAATATCTTGTCGTTGTTAATGCGTAACGCGGCACCGAATACATCTGAACACATCGATAGTTCATTTGGCTCTTCCTTCTGCGGTTTAACGATCCATTCTAGGCATGATCTGAAAATCTCCACAAATTTGTGCCGGTAGTAAATCTGTGCTCGTACATCCTTATCTATTAAATCCCACACTCTTCCAAAAAGTTCCCAAAATTTCGCACTTATGAATCATTGTCAGAACGCGAACAGTAACATACTTAAATGAACATACTTCTTCAGACCGAGATCAGCTCGATCAAACCACCATTCCAGAACAAATTCCTCTTTCCTAGGGAAACACAGTTTTTCGTATTCTCCACTTATTAAGTTATCAGCGAAATGCAACAACAGTTGCAGATCATTTGTCTTTCCGCGCAAATATCGAGAGGCCTGCTCTGATGAAGTCGATGCACTAGCTGGTATCCCAACTTCGCCATTCATTATGTAGATATCGCAAACAACTGCCGTGGTCTATCAATTCCTTAAAATTGATGTAATAAACACCGCTACCTTATTCATTATATAATAAGGAGTCTAGTAAGAAAAGAGAGAAACCAAAGAAAATTGAATGAGCTGCGATTGTCAAACTTTTTTTCAGGGGTTGTCCCAACTGCGCTTCAATTCCACTCAAATATTCGTTGTGCTACAGAATACCACATAAATGGCGACTCTTGGTTTAAATTAAAGCCTCTTTCATTTTAATTTAAACAATGGTTTATTTGAAAATAAAAAATATAAAAATATATCGACCAGGGAGAGGATTGAACTCTCGATCTTACGATTAACAGTCGTACGCCTTAACCAGCTTGGCCACCCAGTCCATTATAGCATAAACGCTGTTGCGGGCCACTGTAAACTAAGCTTATCCTCACGTGACACGCGCCCGATCACGTGATGAAAGATTATGTTATAAATGACTGTGCGCCTTAACTCACACAGTTTGACAGCGTCATATTTCTCGCTACCAAGATTTGTGCGAAGTACCGGGCTCAAAGTTCGGTTGTGCGTTTTGTTATTTGCTCTGTCGAGATGAAGCATCGCTCTCTGTGCTCGCGGAGGAAGATCTGGCCGTGAGTAAGCTGCTACGCTCAGCCCGGTTATGTAGTTTTGTTGAAGTTTGAAAGGCGGGGCCGGGCGTATAATTACCCAATACGACAGAATGGCTACAGCCGAATAAACTGAGCAATTCATGCTCTCCAAATCTGACCTGGTTAGCGGGTGTGTATTTCAAAGGGAGAGTACCAAATTAATGAAAATTACTGTTGCAGTAGTAGCGAGATGAGAGTTGACCGGGAGTAGCCCGTAGTAGATGCAGCGCCCCATAATCAATGCTCGTCGCACGCCTCGTCATGCATGGTTTGGCTGACCTTTGACTTCTTTGCCTCCTTTGACAATGAAAATATTGAGTTTTTCGTTGTATAGATCGAAAGGGGCGCAGTATTACACGTAGACAAATCAATGAATGATCAGATATCTTTTTCGTCGGGCCATAAATCCTTATCATGTTTGTGTTCGCGGATGAACTCGAGAGGTCAACGCATGACTCTTCGGCATTTTCGGCTTGCGATGTCTGCTCTTAACTTGCCGTGTATCCATTCCAGTCCGGCATCATCCCGGACATCCCAGCTAAAACAGGAGTACCTCAGAGAACGGGCCGGGAGGAACGGGGCAAGGGTTGCGCATAAAGAACTAGCGATTTTTTATACGAATATTCCGTAGGATCAGAACGTATACAGACGTAGCAGTGAAGTGGAAAAGAGAATTGGGCGGAGACAAACCGCAAGGACAAGGCGCAGCACTTACACTTGCTATAACTTGCGTGCGGGGTGTGCGTGGAAATGGAAGCAAGTGGGGTGTGGCCCCCACAAAATCGATGAGCCGGTTGTTTGTTCGGTGGGGGACCGGCGAACTGCTAGCACTAAAGCTTGTAACCTAGACAGTCCTTTAATAAGTTTTGCCTGCTCTGCCATAGTGTAGGAATAACCACACCACATAATTTCAATATGAATCTCACTGTCTGGGTTGTTGCCGGTCCTGCTGGCTGTGGAAAGACGACAGTTGCCGAGTTCGCTGCAATGAAGCTCAATGCTCCCTATGTCGAAGGAGACAGTCTGCATACGCCCGAGAACATTCGCAAGATGGCGTCTAATATCCCATTGACGGACGAGGATCGCGAACCATGGCTTCAAGGTATCATTCCTAGCTGCATCGAAGCCTCCAAGGTCACGTCAGAAACCCCGGGCACTCACCACTGCATCGTTACCTGCTCGGCTCTTAAACGCAAATATAGAGACACAATTCGGCAATCTGCTCGCTATCAGCGAGATCACCGGGGAATCTCCGTCGACGTCCGATTTCTCTTCCTCACTGCCGATGAGGAGACTCTTATCGAACGCGTACACAAACGCCAGAACCACTACATGAGAGTAAGTATTACATCACTGAAATTGCCGAAGCTGTTCCTTTCCTTGTATGCTAACGGCTCCTTAAGGACTCAATGGTTTACTCACAACTCAATATTCTCGAATTGCCCTCAGTGTCTGAGCAGGTGGATTCAGTTATCATTAATGTAACTGCAAAGACACCACAGCAAGTTTCAGCAATGGTCTTGAAAGCAATTGACGAGTTGAAGGTCGTCTGAATAACAGATTGAGGATGATTCACAGGCGATAAATGATCAGTTTGTCAGCCACTGTCTATAAATTATAGCAACTACATCATCAATGATAAAGCTAGCAGCTTTCTCTTATTTAAACTATTTTTGGAGACTCTGATACAGAAAGGCAAGAACTAGGTGAACCATGTATCTCAAATATAATATTGAACTATTTACCTGCAAACAATAAACACTTTTATTAGCAATTTTAGCTAGACAGTCTCATTCCCTCGGCTAGAACCCTTTAAGCAGCTCAGAAACCTTCAAAGCAAGCTCATCTGCCTCCAATCTCGTCGCCGCTTCGGCATATACTCTAACAGCGTCTTCCGTTCCACTCGCTCTGACGAAACTTCGTCCAAACTTGTACTTTTTGACCAATTCGTCTATCTGAGTTTGGAGGCCCTGCGGCTCGACGAGTCTTCGCTCAGCGTCTTCTGTCTTAAACGCGAACCTGTCGTTTACGACAACGCGCACAAGACGGTTAGGCAAATCGGTGTAAGCAAGATTCCATTCATTTGGTCCCCATGACTTGTGTGCTAAAACTGCAACTACCAGTAACAAGTCGGAGATGGCGTCGCCAACAGTCTGGTTAATCAAATCTGCTAGAGAAAGAAGTGTGTTCACAGCGTTCTGCTGTCCTGGGCTAGAAGCTTGAAATGTCTCCAAGGTTTTAATGGTGGATGGCGAGAAGAGGACGGTTCCATGACCGTTTGCCTCAAAGTATACCCCAATATCGTAAAGCTGCGCCGCGTGATGCAAATGCTTGACTCCTGTCGAAGTGCAAGTTACTGGTACTTTTAAAACCTCCTGAACAAATGCTGTCGAAGAGCCATTGGCGTATGCAGTTTGTACGACTCCAACTTGTATATCCTCAACTCCAGACTGTTCCAGCAATTCCTGGATAAACATCGCAGCAAGAGATGCAATTTTGTCACCGTCCAATAAGTAGAATTTCTTGGCGTCGTCCACATAGTAAAATATAATGCGATCAGCGTCACCGTCAAGAGAAGAGTAGAGCTGAGATGGTTCCGGATCAGCCCCAAGAGGAAGCTTCTGCTGAGTCTTAACGTAGTCTGCACCGCATTGATAATTGAGTTTGTCAGTAGCAGCTATATCATCATTGACAATATTGACTTCAAGAGCATCACTTCCGAGTACTTGAAGAAGCTCGGCTAATTTTGGTCCACCGACTCCGTTAGCAGCGTCAACGGTGATCACATTGGGCTTAGGTTTCCTTTGCATCACCGCCTTAAAGGCCGAAGACAACTTTTGGTAATATCCAGCTTGTGTAGGCACTCCGTAAGGATTTGGCGACCGAGCAGTGTTGATACTCTTGACGATATAGTGAAGCTGGGGAGTCGTGAGGACTTGGAAGTCAGTAAACTCAGCTCCGGCAGCAGTAAGGCCGTCCTTTAATGCGCCAACAAGTGCAGGCCCAGATGCCCGTGTGTCGCGTCCGAAAGCCACTTTAGCTTGACCATCAAGCTTGATCTTTAGGGTTTCAGCGACGTCGAAATACTCACGAGCAAGGTCCTCATCAGATCTTGCGTTGGCAAAACGCGTAGCATAAACCTCCCAAGATGCCTGTTATATAAATTGGTCAGTATGGTATAATCTAGGAAGAAGAAAGCCGCAAAATTTCGACATACCTCGAGCATCTCTCCCTGCGGATCAACCATTTTAACCCCATTATCCTCTGGTGGGTTATGCGACGCTGTTATCATAACTCCAATAGTCTCTCCATCTAGCTTCCTTGACCTTAAAGCAGCTAGTAGGCCAACTCTGAAAACTACCGAATCAAGAAGATTGGCACGCATACGGAAACCAGCGGTACCATACGTAAAGCCAGCATCGAAATCAGGGCGAGGATGAATCGAGGAGAACTTCTCGACTTGAGACAACTGCTGTAAGATTATTTGATCTTGCAAGTCCTGGTCTGACATTTGGACTTTGAAGATGTCAGAAGGTAGAAGTCAGTGAATATATCGTAAACGATCCGATCCAGTTGATCGGTGCCTGAGTATAGGAGCTGCTTGTTCGCGTAAACTAACTCGTATCTCCAATGAGCTGGTCCCTCAATTGAAGGATCTAACCAGATAATATGTGCAAAGCAAGATGATGCACTTCGTTCAGAGCTATGTCTCGAGAAAAATATGGCCTATAAGAGAGCTGCCGGGCGGAAAAGAGGTCTTTACGATGGAAGCACGAAATCAGAGGCTGAGGTTACATCAGAAATAGAAGCAGCTCCAGAGTTGGCCTCACTTCCAGCCGCACGCTAATCACGTGAGACTTATTTTCATCCTAACGCTAAGTTATTCAAACACTGTTTTGATTCTGCGAGGGCGACTATGACGGTACCATGAAAGGTGCTTCAGCTGGGTCGCGTGGACTTGGATTAGTTAGGTGTTTCGTTGTGCCATCACGCTTTTCATCAACTTCGGCTAAATCACCGTCAGCTCTCAATCCGCGAGCTGAAGATCAGGATCACGAACATACCGTCAATGACAGTAATGCGCCGGATGACCATGACTATGAGCTTGAACGTCCGGTGCTATTGACTAAGTTTGAGCGGTGGAGTCCCAAGAAGAAGCTGCCTATAGTGACTCCAGGCGAACCCCTCGATTATTTATCTGATTGGTCACAGCGGTTTCAGAGTAATCCCTATGGTATGAGCGAACAGTTTCGCTACATGAGTAGACATACTGACAGAACTGTATAGCTGCAGCATTAGCGGGCCCTGTAAGATTCTGTGCTATTTCAGGTGCACGCCTTCCTCATTCGTTACTGGTTCGATTCGCAGCATTTGAGATTCCAGAGCATTTGCGAAATCAGGTAGTCGAGCCTGTACCTTTGCCGAAATCTAAGAGGAGTAAAAGGAAAGAGACGCCTCCGGTTAAAGAACAAGCGGATAGCAGACTGGCAATGCTACCTTTAGAGCCGTTGGATGGCCATTCTGGAGCTACCAGTTATCATATACTAAAACGGCAAATTTTGGAATTAACCGAAAAAAGGCGGAAATTTGGAGCCATTCGAGCGCGTATTATGCGTTCATTTGCCTCCGAAGAAAAAGAGTTTGTATGGCAAAATGATATGGCAACAATTGTTCAGCGTAGATTGAGAAGGAGAGTTGAGCAGGCGCTGAGCGAGGTCGCTGATGGAATATATCCAGATCTGGCAACTGCAGAAGCTCATGGGCAAGTCCATGCTATACTTTCTTGGGAATCGGTTGCGAATCCACGAATAGCTGGACAATTCAAGGATTCTGAATTTGCGCTAGGCAACGTTTACAAGACACCAATTACCAAGTACTTTGTACATCGGGTATGCGGTTACGATACGGCGTCGGCCATAAAGCGCAAACTCTCAGAAATTTTGCCTCCAGAACCTGGTCATATTAATTCGAACGGATTTGTAATAACGGCCACACCGAGTACGAGACAACTGCTGACACAACTTTGGTTATTGCGACTGTATATAGAAGACAGAAAGGAACTGGCTTAGACCAACAGAAAAAGGAAATCTTACGGCATTGTTGGCGTTACAGTTTGTTTAGCTAGCTTTGGAATTTATGCGAAAATAGCCACCTATAATGCAAGCTCTTTATCGTACATGTAAACCCATTTAGAGGCGCCTATTGCGCATCAAGATCATATCTCTCCATGATCTTCCTCTTTCTTCTTTCCAAAAGCCACTCTTCAACTTCTTTCCCATTAGGAATATTATTGGGTCTTTCGATGCTAATCCATCCAACAGGAACATCGTCATCATCTTTCAGTGTGTTGGCAATACTGGTTTCCTCGATTTCGGATTCATATTTCAACAACGCAGGATCGTTTTCATCAAGATAGCCGTAATAACGTGCGCCGACGTTTGTCTGATAATTGATTTTCGTGCTTGTATTGTCTTCCTTTGGAGGTGGTGCTAATAATTCTTTGACTCCTGGAAGCTCTTTTGCACGTCCAAAATATTTGTATCCTCTAGTTGTTGGTATTTCTCGACCATCGTCATCAAATTGTTTTGAAGCAAAGCGCTATATAGTCGTTAACTTATCTACCAATAATGATTCCTAAAATGCAAAGATCAACTTACCATATAATTGGGTCCTCCTAGTTTTCGGATTTGCAGCTCCCACACATACTTTTCTCTCATCAACTTGTTGATCTCATCATTCAAATCCCTGATTTCATAATTTGATAATACGGCTAAATAAATTCCACGTCAGTAGCTTAACCAAAGCTATATTAATCTTCATGATCTAGTGAAACGTACGATCTTGAATCCTTGTGACTTTAAATCCAATATCTCGGACTACTTGTCCTCGCCATTTCTCACACTCCTGGATAGATTCCACCGACGTAATCACACGTGGCCGCCGCTGTCGACTCATATCAATAATCCCTGTAATCTATTAGCTATTGTCACTTTAACCAGCAGTCCATTTGAATTAACATACCCATCTCCGCAGCTTCCTGCTCTCGAAAGCGGAAGAGCATTGACTGCGCTTTCTCACTATTTCGCGCCATATGTATTCTGTTTTCTCAGAAAAATTGCAATATATCAGATAGTTTAGAAGTCTGCAAACCCAGAAGCTACAGTGTAAGAGAGGATAGTAAAATAAGAGAAAGCAAATCCCTAATGTTTTTGCGAGATGCGCCCTTACCCATCTTCAATGACATATGTAATTGTGCCTGAAGCTTAGATTTTGGATTTAGAAAGTGAATTTGCGAGGGGGTTCTTTAGCAACTTTTTATATACCAATTGCCTTAATTACTCTGAGTCTCGAGCAATTAATCAATTGACTAATTTTGCTAAATTCTAGAGGCTTTTTGCTACTTTCTGTGTCCTTTGCTACTCACATCAGCGTTTGTTGCATTTCCGTTTCTCATATTACTCACGCAAACCTGTCTCAAAATCATCGCGACAATCTAATTTTCAGCCTAATACAACATGACTTCATCAGACAGTCCCGGGTCTAGATATGTTCCATTGACGTGCACTGGACATTCAAGACCTGTTACGCATCTTAGTTTCTCACCATTATTCGAAGATGGAAGTTATTTAATGATCAGCGCGTGCAAAGGTGTTTAGCCAGCAGATTTGTATCCAAGTTGATAAATTTGTTTACTGACGGTGATCTATGTGATAGATGGTGCTCCAATGCTCAGAGATGGTGTTACTGGTGACTGGTATGCATATTTAGTCCTGAAAAAGATATGAATTTGTGTCTAACTCGGGTCTCAGGATTGGTACATATACTGGTCATAAGGGTGCAGTATGGTCGGCAAACTTCAGCGCTGATGCAGCATATTCTATTACTGCGAGTGCAGATTTCACAGCGTAAGCGCCAGTTTGATTGATTATCACCACATAAATTACTCACAAGCAATCAATTCATAGAAAAATGTGGAGCACAGTGAGCGGTGAACTTTTATTGTCATTTCCCCATCATCATATTGTTCGTACCGCTGCATTTATGCCTGCTCGACCTGAGCCATTATTCGCTGTTACAGCAGGAAACGAGAAGAAAATCAGAGTATGGGATATTCAGGCAGGCGAAAATGCTGATCCAGTAATGGAATGGGCCGGTGCTGAAGCTACGATTAGGAGTGCGCTGTGGCTGGACTCCAGGTACGTCATGTGTGTCTTGATTTTATTCCTCAGTGTTGTCTGACTATGGGTTAGCACTGTTGTCACTGCTGGTGACGATAAGAATTTGAATTGGTGGGATTTGCGGACCTCAGAAAAGTTAATTGAGTCAGTCCCTCTCGATGGACCCATCACTCAATTGGAGAATCGGAACGGATCGCTCACAGTAGCTGCTGCATCGTCGATATATCTTTTTAATATTACAGATCGGTCTCAAATAAAAAAAGAGCAGTTGTCTTATAATGCTTCTACAGCATCCATCCACCCCAAGAGAACAAAATTCGCTACCGGATGTCTCGATGATACATGGGTTCGAGTTCATGATTTTGAATCTAGCGAGCTTACTGGTATGAACTCGATGTTTTGCCGATGTGGATTGCGAACTAACATATTATCTGCAGATACTCTGAAGGGACACCATGGACCCGTCCATTCTATATCATATTCCCCAGATGGCCAAATCTGCGCTTCCGGGGGAGAGGATGGAACTATCCGTCTATGGAGAGCGGAACCTGGGCCGTACGGTCTCTGGAGATAAGAAAAAGTTGAAACGATTGCATGTTTACGTTTCGCGTATTTATTTAAGCATAAATTGACTCAATTGCTGACGGTGAAATCCGTTCATTATGTGTCGCAAATTATATGAGGAGAAGGATCAAAACATTATATACATTGACTGGCGAAGAGAGAAGCACTTGATGGCCGGATACGTTTCGTGGTTGCGTTATAGTCTGCGACAGAAGTGGTAGGCTGATTCATTGAGCTTTGAATTGAAAAGGATTCAGGAATTATTGACGGCAGAACCGGATTATTCTGTACCGTGGATCAGATTTTTCACCGTATAATTTTAAAAGTCCTGTATGCCGGTTTGTGCTTTCAAATTGCTGTCAGACGAAGCTGTGGTATCTTTGTCATTGTTATTGTCATAGCACCAGGTTGGTTCTTCTGAATCAAAATAATCATCTTCTCTATCCCTATTCAATTGTATGAAATCGTCCCATTCTTCAGAAAAATCGACGCTGTCATAGTCAAAGTCAGTCTTGAAATATACAAAGTCAGTAGAAGATAATCAAAATAAACGTCGCCAGTAATACGCATGAACTCACGTCCTGTCCATTTAGAAAACGTAACGTCATCAATTTTTCCCATTGCTCAATGCCCTCTTCTTTAGAATTCACGTCGACGTCAATGATAGCGTTCTCTATTTCATCGTTCGGAAGAGACGATTCTGCAGTCCCACCCATTTCCAGCTGTCGTAATTCCTCTGCTTTCTCTCTCTCCAATTTTTCCAATCTTCGTTCGGCGCGCATTAAATCCTCGTACATTCGCCCCGCCCATCCGCGTTTGTCATTTTCAATTTCCCGCTCAGCAGGCGATTGAAACTCTCGGATTAATCTGTCATATAATAGGGGATTCGCTTCGGATAACCCGGAGGTATAGAAATAATGCGGTGAGTTTTTTTGGAGATAATGCAATCGTCTGTTATTTATCTTCTTGTGTTTTCTGTATTCCGCAGGTATGGATTTCAGAGAAAGCAGACTAGGATGGCTCATATCCCGAGACGTGCATCAGATAAGATATTTTGAACGAAACATGGAGTCCAACTCTCATCGCCGCACCTAGGCCTTTAAAGCCGCACAATCAACCGACAATCCTAAATGGGCTTTTTCTCTACTTTTTCTTTACTTGGTTTTGTTTCTCGTTATTCTACGGGAATTAAGATTGTATATATTAGTCAAATTTTATAACCGCTGAAGACAATCTGTGGATATCGCCATGGCGTCCTTGAACTTGACGGCCGCGCGTTTACTCGTGTTAATGCTCCAACTCGCAATATCCTCACACGCGGCCCTTATAAGTCAAAATGCAGTATTCGGCACCTCGTTCAGCGATCTCCATCGTCCTATTATTATGCCGTTTTTGTTTGCTATCCCAATGGCGCTTTTTCTAAGACAGCGAAAAGGATCGAGTAGGTCGCGGCTCATTCATATCGCGACTGTGGTATACTCGAGTGCTACTCCATTACTCTGCCGATGGGTTGGTGAACACACCGGACAATATCTTGGGCCGTGGATCGGACCTTTTTTTATGGATTTGGTGTGTCTTTATCCTGTCATCATAGGAACAGGAAGTATGGCGGCCCGAATCTTCCAGTCGTCAACCTCAAAAGCAGCAAAATCTGCAATTGGGGGGGCAGGTGCTTCGGATTTACGACTATTTCTTGTTGCGCTTTTTACCACACGATTATATATGATTTGTGAAACGCGAATTGTAGGGCGCCTATATGCGCCTATGGTATTGAATTTATTTCCTAGATGGTGGACTGCATTGCGACAAATTGTTATAACCAACATGAGCGCGTCGCTTGTAGTTGCATTGTTAAGTCCACCGAGAAAGATTATCCTGCCAGCGATCTGTGTTTCTATTGTGCTGCAATTAGCGTATGTTGATCCGCAGACATTGGGATCAGCCAGATTATCTGCCATCGAGAACGGCGGTATAGTTGATTCGACAGTGTCGAATTTGGGATACTTGTCAGTTATTTCGAGACCGCAGCAGGGTTTCTTGGCGCTGCGAAATGATCATTCGTTGCTTGGAGGGGAATTTATAAGACCACCCCCGAGCATTGCATCAGAATTCTCCGAAGGTCGAACATGGAATCCAGAACCCATATATTCGGCGTTTGTCATGCAAGAAGCAATTAGACTAGTTACCCCCGTGCCCGTTGGTATTAACCACCAGGGCGAGAAGCTGAACAATGCGTTGATTATCGGTCTTGGAATCGGAACATCGGCAAAGGCGATGATTAGCCATAATATAGCAACTGATGTCGTCGAGCTGGATTCCAATGTTTTGCAGTACGCAGTGCAATA
Organism: Myxozyma sirexii; assembly: GCA_030568315.1. Taxonomy (NCBI): domain Eukaryota; kingdom Fungi; phylum Ascomycota; class Lipomycetes; order Lipomycetales; family Lipomycetaceae; genus Myxozyma; species Myxozyma sirexii. The sequence continues at coordinate 442,694 of JAJLTT010000002.1, read as the reverse complement.
TTTTGACTTCCCGATGAATAAGTCTCGCGTTACAATTTGCGATGGTAGACAATTTATTCACAGCCTAGCACGTACTCTACACTATGATCCAGTGATTGCTGAGAAGGAGGAATTACGGCAGTATGACTACATTGTCCACGATGTGTTTGCCGGGGGAGCTGTCGCGCCGAGTTTGTTTACAACCGAGACCTGGGACGACATGCGGCAAATAATGGCGCCAGACGGAGTCGTGGTTGTGAATGTAGGAGGCGATTACGAAATGTCGCTAACCCGGCTCTTGATTCGGACACTTGTTAATAATTTTAGAGGGCATGGTGGACGGTGCCGTGCGTTTAGAGACGAGCCAAAGTCAAGCGAGTGGATAGCAGGCAAGCCTGATTTCACAAATATCGTGGTTTTCTGCCGGCAGGCAGAAGGAGGCCCAATCCGATTCCGAGCAGCAGAGGATGAAGACTTTTTGAATTCAATAGTGAGGCGTAAATCCCTCAATTTGAAGCATGAGATTGAGCTGCCGGTCTATCTGCGCGATAGCGAGGAGGCGCTCGAGTTGCACGGAGAGGCAGGAATGCGCACGTTAGCCGATGATACGACGAACAAAGTTGCACTACAAGCCGCGGAAAGTGCGGCGCGACATTGGCAGTTGATGAACGAGGTCGTGGATTGGCAGACATGGGCGCGCTGGTGAGGGAGAGGGTGTTTGGGCACAAGGGATACAATTAGAGAACGATAGCTAACCAGTAATGTAATATAAAGGTTGTACATACGAGCCGGCAATTGCCTCGCTGCCCAGCAGGAACTGTGACGTCAGTAATATCCCGATACGAGACCCTTTCGCGCGTTTAGCGAGTCGGCTCGCCTTTATACCACATGTTCTTCCGCGTCAGCCGGCCACGAAGCGCTATTTTGCACCACATCGCTTGCCAGTTTTTTGTGTCGGCTTGTCCCCAAGGACTCGTATCTGAAATCACACTGTTTGCAATCTCTGTCTGTTACGTACTCAGATAAGGGCTCAGCATGTCTCTTCGCGGGTTCAAGAAAGCAGTGGTGCGCGCACCGCATGTTCTCATCGGCAGCAAGTCACCGGAAGATCTGACTATCATAGAATGGACCAAGGCTATAAACGAAGCTGAAACTGGTTTAGGAGAGATCGTTTCTTACGCTAAGAAATTTCGCACGGCGTGGATCGAGACGTTGGCGTCGCAAGTTGCTATGGCGAAGCAATTTGTTACATTGTATGAGCCGATTGCGGAAGAGGATCCTACCAAGGCCGTACGTGAAACTCCGCGCGCTACAATGGAGTCTATCGTGAAGTATAAGGATGTCATTGTTGAGATCCAGAATGCTATTTTGCCAATGCTGGATGGAATCGACCGAACTGTTATTCAGCGCTGTGTCGTGATGAAGGTACTTTGCGTCTTTTTATGCCCTGGCTGACACGACCTGACTTGAGCAATGCTAGGGACACATCGAAACAATCAAGAAAATGTTAAAAAAGCGAGAGCATAAAAAGGTATCTTTTTATTATTAATTGAGGCGTCAGCACCGCATTTCTAAAAATAACCACTAATAATGATGATTAGATTGATTTTGACCGTCACACAAACTCAGTCGAGAAACTGAATCGCAAAGCAACACTAGGCGACAAAGATCAAACTCATCTTGAGAAGCAAGGGCGCGAACTCGACAAGGCATCAGAGGTTAGTATTGGATAACTATCAATGGGAAATAGGCCATAGTCATGCTTATGCTGACGTACTTGTTATAGGATTACCGAGTCTTGGACAATCACATTCGGGATATACTACCCAAAGTAATTGAGCAGCTATCTGAATTCATTGCTCCGCTTGCAACGATGCTATTCAATATTCAAATCAGCGTTCTTAGCATCTATAACGATTTTATGTTTCCATATGCTCAGGGACAAGGTAAATAGCAGAACTTTTTTAGTTAATTGTGCAATAGACTGACTCCTGTTTTATTTAGGCTTGGCTGATGCTGACCATACTGTGACTGAAGAGTGGACAAAACAATTTATTCCCATTCAGCATAAGGTAGAGGAAGGCATTTCCATCATCCGCACCGGGAAAGCTGTTAAGCACCCAATGACTGTACCAGACTCTAAGCATTTAGACGAAAAGCTCAAGAAAGCATTCACGTTAAGCTCCAAGAAACGACCGGCTGGAACTGCCAAGGATGGAAATTACCGCACATTTAGCACGATGAATAGAACGGCTAGTATGGCTATGGTTAGTCCTGATTTTGGCTCCGACCGCGGATCAGAAAATGGAGTTTCTCTTCCAACGTCTCCGGCATTGGGAAGTCGTACGATGTCGATGGGCTCAAACTCCTCCAAGTTTGCCAACTTCTCAGAAGCGCTGCCGAGATATAGCACAGTTGCTTTTCCTGCTGCCGGTACTTCTTTTGGCAGCAATGGATCACCAAGGTCTGAGCTTGAAAAGACGGAGCCTAAAGAAGAAGTCCCAAATGAAGCTAGAGAGAGTTTGAAGGGAGCAGAAGCGGGCGAGACCGGCGAGGATGAGAGTGGAAAGTATGTAATCATGACGGCTCAGTACACGTTTGTAGCAGTCCAGGAGACAGATTTGTCATTTAACGTCGGCGACAAGATTAAAGTGTACAAACGAGACGACGATGACTGGTGGGAAGGGGAGACTATGGATGGACGGAAAGGAGAGTTCCCAGGAAACTACGTTAAATGAGGAACCAGGTCCTGGTGTTCTGGTCTATCTTGATAATTTTGTTTATTGCTGTGACCACTCGACGTTCGTTGTACGATGGATATAGTGTAAGATGTGGGACGTTAGCGATAGTCGATATAGACAATTTCTATGGCGAATTGCTATAAGCTGAAGTTCACATGTGCACGGCCTCCCGGCGCCCCGGCTGCTGCTCGGCCACTCCGGCGGATCGGAAAGAGAGGATAACCGTGACATAAGGTGAGGTATGCGGCTTCAAATAGCTAAAAAGCTATGTGGTTATGCATCCGTGTTACGAGGCCTAATAAAGTAAAGTGGGCTGCATTGCTGGCAGTCCAAAGGAACAGCAGCACGCGACTGTTGTTCTGTGTTTGTGAATACATGTAAATAAAACATACTTAAACTCTTTGCTATACTGATATCTCATCTACTGTCCACTAATCCCACATGCATCAGAGTCCCACTAAGCGGATCTTTGACAGCGTGCGGCGGGGCTTCTCCACGCCGTCGCCGACGCGGTCCTGTTTTAGCGGGGTGCCTGGCAATCCTGGATTACTCACAGCCCGGCACACTCGCTCCTTATATCCCCTTCTTTCCTGCTTCTCTCCCCCAGCACCCGCCCTCGACCTTCTTCGCCCGTCGCAGCAATGATCAGACCGAATCCTGGACAATCCTGCATTGCCCCTTCTGCAGACTACAGCACCCAACCACCGCCTTCGGAGATGTCTGCTAAACTCTCAGACTCGCCTTCCTCGTCACAGCAGCACATGCTGTACAAGACCAGCTACCAGCAAACAGCCACCGTCTCAAAGAAGACTACAATAGACCACAAGAGCTGTCGCGAAGGCCATACCACTTCTGAATCAGACTATGTGTCCTCGTCCTTGCTCTCGACTCAGGAAAAAGAAGTAGTCACCGAGAAGGAAACATTCACGTTATATGGTCCAGGTATGTCTCCTTCGCCCATCTCTCGTTCAGAATCCAAGCCTAACCTCTTTCCGTAGGTGGAAGGACAAAAGCTCTTGAGAGTCAATGCGCGTCGCGTAGTTTCTCTGCTAATTCGATTTTGCGCGGTCCATCGTCGTCTATGGCCAAACGGTTTACCTAGGAATGTATTTTCATATTCCTCGTTTGGTCCTGGCTAGCGGTGAATTGTACGCATCAAAGACTAATGCGAAGGTAAGGCAGTTTGCGATACTGTGCCTGACCAGCGGTAAAGGTTTTCTGGAGTTTTGTAATGGTTTTCTTCTGGCGAAAAGTTTTATCCTCTTTATTTGTTTCTTAATTTGGTATTTTCTTTTTCGTTGATGCAGTATGTCTCAGAAAGGCTGGTATATTCAGTGCTGGATTGTGATTGCTGTTATTGACGTATACCTTGGCAAAAGTTATTGACAATAGATTTTTTCGAGTCTTGAATAGTAATTTTGATATCGCTGAAATCCTGTAGCCGTCGACCTCATTTGATTCAAGTTGATGTTCGTTCTTGAAATGAACATGAACAGTGTAAATTACTGCGAATAGAAACATACGCCACAAAGTCCTTTTCATAATCCACATCGCACTCAACCAGCAGAATAAAGCTACAAAGCTCCTAGAGCAGCAACATCGACTTGGTCAGTACAGGGTTACTAATGGAGTCTGTTCAGAAACGTGCGTGAATGTGAAAGATTAAAAATGACACAGTTGCAGATGAATGAGGCCAGAATAACAGAAGCTTGAAAGCCAATCAGCTGTAGCTCATACAGCATTTCCAATTGAACAACCGGTCTCTGAGGTTGTCTTTCTCGCTCCGAAGCTAATAATTATCATGTAGATGCTGTTACTTCATATAAAGAGCGACAAAGCAGTTGCAATACCCCTTGGGAGAAGTCACGTGAACAAAAAATAGAATGCCAAGATTAGTTACTGTGAAAATCCAGCTGAGGTATCTAATCCTTCGTATAGACTACCAGGCTACTCACGGCAGTTGCCTTCTGAGGCAGATATATATTTGAAGAACACGGAAATAGTACGGTGAAAGTGACGAACGGAAAATATGTCTGGAACCCCATTTGGACGACTGCAGCGGGCGGCAGTTTGCTGCCCATTCGCATTGAAGAATAAATTCTACAGCAGCGCCCTACAGCCTCTCGGACGGAATGTCAAGCATTGCTTATACTCGACGGAGTCTACAGACTATAGCAATACAGATATACAATCTACTAGCTCAAACACACCTCTCAAAAAAAAGCGGAAACCGAAAATGGTATACAACATCCCAGAGCCATATGTCCCGCCACCAGGGTTGGACAGAGACTATCGACCTGAGAGATTACAGAAAATACCACAAGGTTGGAAGAGTAAGCCGCTACCGGAATGGAAAAAGCGACTTTTTTTGACCAAAGAGAAGATGGGCGGCACAGCATGGAATCCGAGAAAGAAATTATCACCCGAAGCACGGAAGGCCTTGAGAGCAGTTAAAGATCTGGTATGCGATCTGTCTTATTATTCATATTCTGGCGGTCATACTAATTCTGCCAACTTATTTAGTATCCCGATGTCAAAGCATCGCAATTAGCAGAATTTTTCGGTATTTCGCACGAAGCTGTGCGGCGGATCCTTAGAAGCAGATGGGAGCCACAAACTGATGAAGAGCACCAGAGTATTCTTGACCGGTGGGCGAAACGAGAAGATCGGATCTTAGATGAATGGTCTAAACAAGGACGTATATCCTGGCGGGAGGGAGGAGAGAAGAGTGAATGAGAAAGGCTGCGACCTTTATTTGTCGAATTGCTCGACGCAAGGCTGATCTAGTGGCCCTATCATATCATTGTGTATGTATCTTCATATTTGTTTCATTGTACATATTAGCGAATCAATCATTGAAGTTTGTATTACGACGATTTAAGCTACCCAACCAAAAACTCCAACACACATTATAGGAAAGACCGTCCTGCTGTACCGTAAACGCACTTATACTGCAACATTTTAGTTCAGCTGGACTGTTTCTGCTCTTTCTTGTGTAGTTCTAAAGAATTTTTGAAAACCTATACAATAAAGTCAGACACAGCATCCAAATATAAGAAAGAAAATACCTACAGCCAGTCCTTCCAGACACTCATCTATCGTGCCAGTTCTTAATTTCTTGTACCGCAAGTCACTGAGAGATTCGACAATAGAATTGCACTTTTCTAACTTTGATTTTGTAGTGTGATCTAGCTCAGATAATCGACTTTTTATAAATTCAGCTGCTAGTTCCATTTGCGATAGCATTTCCTTTAATGTCATTTGTTGATGATCCTGTGTATTCGTTTGTTAGCTTCAATATCAATAGCAATCTAGATAATAGTAGCATATACTCTCGAGCTCAAAATCTCATTGTATATAATATCATTTTCATCTTCCTCTTCATCCCTACCAGCCTCCTTCGCCCGCTTAAGATCCTCACGTAATATCTGTGACGAATTCAAACACTCAAAATCTATCTTCCTTTGTACATTTCGTATTTGGTGGGATCTTGTATCATACAGATCTTGATAAAGCGCTCTGACTGCGAGATCTTCGCGTTTTGATGCTGGGAATAGACCAATAAATTGGCGACGCGTTATTAAGTCTGGCAATTCCGCATTTTCGGTCAAAAATGATAGAATACTTCGTTCGTCCGTCATATTTATACCAGTAGAGTATATTCTGCGAGTGATGTCCAGAGACCGCTGTGCTGTGGGTTTAGTGTATGTTTTGGAATACGCGACATTGAACGCGGCGTGCTTTAACTGCTCGTGACCTTGAAGGTGACGCCGATGGCTACTATTCCTCCGTGTTCTCATTCCGGAACCTTGACTCTATAACGCAAGGATAGACTCCAATATAGTCCGTTAAGTAGGGCTCTGTAGCTTTATCTAAACATCACTTACGGATAATTGATACGACAAGATGGACTATAAGCTATCGCGCTCACTGGAATCACATGCTAGCGATGTTCGAGGTGTTGTTTTTCCGGTCGATGATCTGTTAGCTTCTGTATCGCGCGATTGCACTCTTCGTGTATGGAAGCATCTTCCTGGCAGCGCAACGTCAAAAGCTGGTGTGGAATGGACCTCTGCTGTTAATTATCAGGCTTCGAAGTATCTGAACAGTATAACATGGATGCCTGATCAAGGTAATCACTCAAATCGAAGCGATTTGACGGAAGCCACGATCTGATCTGTATTCATCTAGGACTGATTGCATGCGCTGGCCTTAACCAGGAGATTGCGGTGTGCTCGGTTACTATGGAATCAGCACCTGTATACACACTTAGAGGCCACGAAGGCAATGTCTGCTCACTTCATTATTCTGATGGTACTCTGATCAGTGGTAGTTGGGACAAGTGGGTTTGAACTATGATTTGACATCTCTGGCCCGAAGTTGCTGATGATTATTGTCTAGAACTGCTCGTGTTTGGGTGGACGGAAAATGCAAGTATGTGCTCAGAGGTCATGATCAAGCAGTATGGGCTGTTCTAGTTATTGGACCAAATAGCTTTCTTACCGGTGCGTTGAATTCATACAGTTTATAACCATGCTGCATACTAATGACATCGATAATAGGTGCTGCTGACAAGACAATCAAACTGTGGAGTGGAGATACGTGTGTTTCAGTGTTCAGCGGACATAGTGATGTCGTGAGAAGTATCTGCATGGTTGGAGATGATCGATTTGCCAGTTCAAGCAATGACGGGTATGATTTCAGTTTTCTTGAAATATAATAACGATTAAATAACCAATATTTCAGATCGATCCGTATATGGGATTTTCACGGCAACTGCCTAACTGAACTTTACGGCCACACAAGTTTCGTCTACTCCCTCGCATATTCCCCATCTACAAACGAAATCGTAAGCAGCGGCGAAGATCGATCTGTCAGAATCTGGAAAGATGGCGAATGCAAACAAATTATCACGCTTCCGTGTACTTCTGTTTGGTCTGTTGCGGTTTGTCCCTCGACCTGTGATATCGCTGCTGGTGGCAGTGACTATAAGGTTCGCATTTTCTCTAGAAATGAGAAGATGTGGGAAACGGCAGAGGAGCTTTCGGTATGTATTAATATTGGTTGGTATAGAATAGTGCATAACTGACATATTGTCTCATGATAGAAATTCGAGGAGCAAGTTGCTGCATATTCGATTTCAACCAATGAAGTTGGAGCGATCAATAAAGAGAAGCTTCCGGGAGCAGACGCACTTAGCCTTCCAGGAACAAAAATTGGTCAAACCATAATGGTCAAGACACCGACCGGAGGTGTTGACGCATATCAATGGACGGGCGACAAATGGGATAAAATCGGCGAAGTCGTGAGCGCGGTAGGCAATAAACAGAAACAAGTTTACGAAGGCCAAGAATACGATTACGTTTTTGACGTCGATATCAAAGAAGGAAGTCCACCTTTGAAATTGCCGTATAACGCGAATGAGAACCCGTATATGGCTGCGCAACGGTTTTTGGAGAAGAATGAGCTCCCACTGTCGTACCTTGATGAGACGGCGAAGTTCATTGAGCAGAATACAGGTGGTGTGCAGATTGGTTCATCTGCTCCGGTTGTTGATCCTTATGCTGATAGATATATTCCTCCAACGACCGGTTCCCGCCCAGCACCGACATCGGTAAGTCTTATTTGATCTTGTTTGCTGCTGTTTCATGGCTAACTCACGTTCTAGACTACTCGTCCTAAATCGAGTCTGTTCCCTCAAAAGCAGTATCTATTTATTAAAAAGATGAACGTACCTATGTTCATTAAAAAGAGCAAAGAATTAAACACGTCGAAAGAAGGCGCAGCTGCAATCTCAGACTCTGAATTTGATGAATTGTCGACTATTCTCGAAGCGGCGTCGACTGGAATTGATTCAGCCTCTGCCGTCAAAGCGGCCAGTATTGGTCTCAGGATTGTGAAGACGTGGCCTGCTGGTGATAAATTAGGTGGGCTGGATGTTATTCGCACCGTAGTCGGCGAAATCAAAGATCCCGCAGTTTTATTAGAGATCGTTGAGGATCTATTAGAACAAAAAAAGGAGCTAACTGATATTCCCAATAATGCGTTAATGACTAGTCGGATTTTTGTGAATATGTTTGAGAGTGATATGGGACGTTTAGTTATACAGGATAGCGGCACACGGGAGAGAATACTGGACTTTGTTCGTGAGATTGCTGTCAAGGATATTCCCAAGTTGTCTGCAATTGCATTGTCTACGTTGATTTTGAAGTAAGTCCAACGTGAGTTATCGTATCAGGATTTGTATAAACTAACTTATGTTTTAGTTTCTGCGTATTAATTACTAAAGAAAATGATCTCGAGACTGCATTTTCAGTTATTGGAATCATTCCTGAATTCCTATCGCTAGTCAAGGATCCTGAAGCCGGATATCGGCTGCTTATAGCATTCGGCACGCTCCTTTCACTATCTAGCCAGGAAATCAAGGTTGCCGGACAAAGTTTGGAAGGCTCTACCTCTGCGTCTGCTTTGAAAGTCAGATTTCCCAACGAGACTAGGATTGCGACAGCTGTTGACGATGTGGTTGAGTTATTAAAGTAGACTAGTTTTACGGTGTAATTTGATGCTCTAGATAATATCATATTCTAAATCCCCTGTCGAAGATTATCGTCCTCGCCTTCAAGTTCGATTCTATATCCATGGTGATGTAAACCCAGCGCCTGCTCGCCGTCAAAAATTTCTGCGATTTCTTCTAATCCCTTCCCGCCTGTCTCCGGGAAATAAAGATACGCCAAAACAGTCCAGAGCGCAAGCGCAACGATCGAAACGCTATAAAATCTCCAACCCCATCTAGCTAATCCGACCGGATTAATGAAATTGCTGACGCCGAGGGTGAAGGCCTGCACAAGCTGCGAGTACATTGTAGTCTTCGAACGAAGTGAGAATGGAACTACTTCGACCACATAAGTCGGCACAAACGGTCCTACGAAATGATAAAAGAAGTTATACGCAACCATCACGACGACGGTTAATTTGATGAGATTTTGGTTTTGGAAATCCAATTTCTCGTTGAGCGAGGAAAGATATGTCCAAAGAACGTAGTCGAAGAACATGGTTGAGAATCCGATTATAAACGCCGTGCGACGACCTATCCGCTCGATCTGTAACGCGATCGTGAATGCGGTGAAAATAGTAAATATCGTACTTGCGAGATTGATCAGTAGTTGAGAATTAGGATCCGTGATACCCATGGTTGTAAGTACGATCGCGAGGTAGTACGACAGAATGCCGTTTCCAGAAAACTGCACCATAACCGAAATAACACTGATAATGAAAAAACGATGCTTCATACCGGCAGTCGAGAAAAATTGCGACCATCGAGACTGTTTAGCTGCAATTTCAGCTTCGATAGCATCTGCGATTTCAGCCATTTCAAACTGTACTAGATCGGAATTCGGGTCGCCATCGCCATGGTACTCTACCAAGAACGAAAACGCTTCGTCGTATCGACTCTGCGAGATAAGCCAGCGAGGAGATTCGGGCGCGTAGGTGACTAGTATGCATTGAATCAGGGGGAAGAATCCTTGTAATAAACTAGGGATTCGCCAACTCCAGTTTGTATCTTGCATTTTGAACGTCAGGTACGTGATGATCGCAGCAAAAAAAGAACCAACTGGCCACGCAGGTTCAAGAACAGAAGTCATTTGTCCTCGCTGTGGCGGATACGCGCATTCGACGAGGAGTAAGGGTGCAGCGGTCGACGCCATTGACAGACCAAATCCTATAATTGCTCGCGAAAAGACAAACATACGATAGCTGATAGCCAGCCCTTGCAAAAGCGATCCAAAAACAATCATTGCGCAGCCCCAGAGTATAGGTTTTCGACGGCCATATTTATCGCAGAGATATGGAATCAGCGGAGAAATTAGTAAACTGCCGAGAATCATAGCGTTTCCCATCCAGGCTAATCTTGTTCCTATCGGGTAGTCAAAGTATTTTGTCCATGACGGTACACTTTGTAAACCATTCAACATCGACCCGTCGAAGCCGTTTGTCATATTTGTCAGAATCGCAGCCAAGAGAAGCATGTTCAATTTCAACAAGTGTGGATATTTAAACCAGACTTTATTGTGCTTCGGAATGACATCCTCGAGAACCAAACCGTCGAATCGAGATAAATCATCTGGCCTAATATATTTCGACGAAGCTGTTGTCGCCGTCACGGCTAAATCTACCTCGAAGTCGGCCTCGCTTGTAGCGTCTGAAATCAATGGATGCGACAGTGAAGCATCGCCCTATTCTTCTGTTACTTACTACCTTCGATCACAACATACCAAGATATCTCACCATTGTGTCAAGAGCTACCCATATGATAGAGGAGACGCAAGTGGAGATAGCATGGTTTCTCGCCGAGACCTTAAAGCTGAAATAAACCCCGGAGAAAAGCCGTATCAGACAATAGATCCGGAGTTGCGCTAATGAGCTCCATTGTGACCTTAGCGCGGCGGGTATGCGGACCGTGCTGCCGTCCACTTGCCGCAGGCCGCTTTGAGCGGAAGTTTACTAACGGAGGCAAGATATTTGCACCGATTTTACACTGATAATCGATTTGGGGGTAGCTGTATCTGCTTGGTACAGTTGATTTGGAGATATGTTTGAATTTAATAGGAGTACAGTCGAATAATATGGGAAGTTGACGCAAGGAAAGAAAATAAAGCTTGGAGAAATGATGACGACAGCATTGAGCAGGTTCATTGCACGCTCGGCAAAAAGCTTTTCCTTCCGATCTTATCGCACTGACTAGATAAGATATATACAGCAACACTTTGCTTGTCCAATATTCAATGTGACGTGCAACGAAATATTTGGAGCGTGAGGAGAATATGTACAGCTGAATCTTTTGTCCTGATCCTTACATACTACGAGTATCTCATAAAAGCTCTCCAAATCGAACAATCTAAGCCTCGGGAAACATCGCATCAAACCCCGAAAATAAACTCTGGTTGCCGCCATCTGCAGTATTTGGATTTATAGCCTGCATCCATAGCATCGCTTCTTCTCTTGACGATTCTGAAAAAAACTGAGAATTAAGTACCGATATCTCAGAGTAAAGATCCGGTTTATCGAGATTGTCCAATGCTGGTGTCGGTGTGCTGTTGTCCTTAAGTTGAGGTGATGGAGTGGAGTTACTGTTTGAGGATGACGAATAGGTTCTAACCATCGTCTCCTTCGCGGTATGATATAAATTCATCAAATGCTTCCATTTCTTCTCAGCGTGCTTGCTGGTTCCATCTAGCCGCAATTGAATATGTAATTGAATAGCTTTTTCCACGCAAGCCATTCTCTCATCTGATTTCGCAATATCTTCTTTTGAAAATCCAATACGCTGCAGAATTTCAGAGTTTTTAATCATCACAGGACGATGCGGATTAATGCACATATCTTCCAGTACAATTATCATAGAGTGAAATTGATTCATCTGTAGATTATGCCACATAGTTTCCAAGAAGTTTAATCCTCCTATGACCTTTGACAGGATTTTCAAGCTCATTAACGCGGTTTCGGTGAGCTCTGTCCATTGCTCGTAAGCATCCGGGTTGCTTTGAAATAACTCTGTCGACGGATTATCTCCCCATCTTATTTTGAAACAGCTTCCAAAGAATGCAGATAACGGTAATTGCGCCACACCCATCATACATAGCGTAACATACTGTTGTACTTTTCTTATTTCCTGAATATTTGCATCTGGTGATAATGTGGCAAATGTGAGCATCGTGACAGCTTGTGCTTTCTGCGTCATTCGTTCTCGTGCTTTAAGCAGTAGCTTAACAACTGATTCTAATTTCGCATGAGTAACTTTTTCTGAATGGAACACCTCGGAAAATATGACAGACATCAATCGAAGGTATTGTCGGACACCATTCCGTGCATCGATACACATAGCGTCTTCGTCGAGCATGCCCTCGGTTGATGGTAACTTGGTGTCGTAAAACGAGTTGTGTAAAACAGGCGGTAGCCCGCTTAAGATAGCGACATAGGCATCTAAATATACTAGATGCCACCAAAGCGATCGTCGAAGTCTCATTTCCCACTGCTCAAGCTTGATTGTTTTGAATAACGATGGATCCCGATGTAAGCCAATACTTTGACCGATTCGTAACATCATTGAGACAGTATATGTCATTGTTGATAAAACGTCACCGCTTAAACGGCATGTCTGCTTCATCATGGCCGCCCAGAGTGTGATTACCGACGGTCGAGCCGGAAAATCGCATATTTTCAAAGCATACTCAGTCGCTTTTAGGTATTTTGTCATTTCTTCAGCACAAGGATCTGTCTCCAGAATTCGGTCTTGATCAACGGATAGCACGACTCTCATGTACGCGTTTCTCCCCACCGTGGCACAAAATAACATTGAGAAAATTACGCAGAAAAAGGTATCTTTATCGACTGATCCTGGGTTCGCAACCTGTAGATTCCACCGCTCCCAGAATTGCTCGTATTTAATTTGGAATTCTGGCCGCGACAGAATCGGTGTTACTGGATGTACACTGCGGTAAAACTCGTCAATCAACAAATCGCAAACTTCGCGTGTGGGAAGGAATGCTAGTAATAGACTTTCACGTTTACGTGACATTGAATCCGGAGATTCCCCATCATCGTCATCGCTATCTTCAAATATTTCCTCCAAGGTGGATTCCTATCAACAACTCAGCACATTCACTCTCAAGCTGAAATTTGACAAAAATAACACTAACCTTGCGAAATATCAATGGCCAGAATAGCGGTGTAGCAAATCGTGATTCTCCAGTCCGGAAATTGACGGCAAGCACACCCGCATCAACCTCTCGCGAATCCACATCTTCGTCGATAGATTCTCCCGAACTAAATGGTCCATCGATATCCTCCAGGTCTTTCAAGTGCACAGAAAGCTGGTTCTGCATTGTTCGCCTTCTCTTTCCTGATGCATGGTTACTGGCATATTCTAAATACTCGCATTTCTTATTCCGCATGTTGCAGGATCCGCAGGTTGGTTTCACGCGGTCGCATTTCACTCGCCGGGCAGCGCAGCCAACGCAGGTTTTCATACGCCGGTTGCGTCGGATAGGTCTTGAGCCAGACTTTGTATCGGACGCCTGTGACTCGTCCATGCTGTTTCCGTCAACCATTAGACCAATCTGGGGTTTGCAGGACTGCTGGAGAAGGCTACGGGATACACAGCAGAGTTTGCGGTAAAGGGTTGGAATTGTTGCTCATCGAGATTTCAATTGCCGTGCTTTAACTCCGACGTCTCAAAACGGGCTTAAAACCCTATTATGTGCCCCGTTCAGCAGTACAATTGACGAAATTATACAGTGGAGTGCCTTATCTGATGGAATTGATTAGATTTCCGATTATTTGTTTGTTGTTGATCTAAGTATGGTAGTGAGTTCGACGTGCATAGGAGCTCAAGAACTAACTAGAACCGAGTCGAGGCGGAAGAAGTCAGCATTAACATGTCAGAAGTATGGACATAGTCTAGATCCCCGTCACTTTTTCTTTACCTCCTCTACGAACAATATGAATTAGATCTGAACGATGCCTTACAAGATATTGGTGGAGTAGAACAAATGTATTAATCTTCCGCAACTAAACAAATTATAATTCGCCTGAGACCCAAAAATGCTAAAATATAAACCAGAACCCGTCAAAATCAATTATTACCGTCACATTATATTACAATGCCATATTATGCTTATAATCATCGCAAAAAGCATTATAGCAATCGTCCGACTCCTCTACATATTCGACACGTAGAACAATCTCCGCCCATTAACTCATCCAAAAATGATCCGAGACCCAGGTTACTAACGTAGCCTCTGCCTTTACAAGCTCCACAAAGAATGCCGCCTAAACAAGGATCGCCAGGAGCCACGACCCTCGCCCCGCCACCGCCGGCATACACCGTAACTGGAGGAGGCTGTATCCATCCCGGATTGTACTGTGCTGGTGGTAAATATTGAACTCTGACATTATTCGACTGGGGAATTGCAAAGCTTTCGAAGCATGTACGGCATGGGTGGCCGTTACTCAGTTTGTATCCTGTGTTGTTGCATTTGTAGCAGTGGAAACCAAGAGGATACATAAGACGTCCGCCGACGGCTGGAGTATACTGGTTACGGTTGTAATTGTTCGCGCGACCGTATCCGCTTGTTCCGTTGTGATATCCGGCACTGGTGCCATCATGGTATACAGAGCCCGTACCGTTGTGGTAGCCTGGAGCATGCGGATGCCGTGCTTGTGATGACGCTCCATTCGCTTGGCCAGAGTGTGAGATTGACTGAGATTGCGGTTTTGAAGGTCGAGTCGAAGAGGTCTGAGTTCGAGTGCTAGGTCGAGAAGATGGCGGATTTCTTGCGGCAGGTCGCGCTGCTTGTGCCGGACGTGTTTGCGAAGAGGAGGTAGTCGGTCGCACAGCTTGCTGTGGTCGAGGAGGTCGCGGAGGGGCTTGCGGCTGCAGATTTGCCTGTGCATCTACCGGAAACGAGGTCTCGCCATCCGGCGTCAAGGAGTATGGCGGGGGAGCTTCGTAGGGAATTCCATTGGCGTCAGCAGGCGGTGCGCGGGCAGCGTATGACATTAGGCGCGTATCTCGAACTGATCTATCTGTTTACCAATAAGAAATAATTTCCCGGCAGCAAACAGAGCGATAGCGGATGAGTGTGAAGATAAGCTGGCTGACCGAGACAAAATCGCGGGTTAAGTAACTGAGCCTGAGGCGTAGTTGGGAGCACAGCCTCGCTTCGCGGCAGGTGACGTCACCTCCTGAACATACAAGGACTATAGGCCCGAATCGCTTTCAATGGTTGAATGATGATGTGGTATTGATATGATGACCATTCAGTGCTGTTGAATTACATATCAAAAATATCCGTTCGAAAATTAAACTAAATACATATCCAAATGCTCAAACCATGTCTCTAGAAGAGATGGTGTTGCCGCCATGATTTGCCTTGATTCTCTCCGTAACATAATCAGCACTAGAAACACATCCTTCTAAAAGTACCAGCCCCTGCCACATCCAACTTCCCGTAACCCAAACATTCTGCCGTCCTTGTCTCTTGCGCATTTTTTCAATCGCGTGCACAAGCTCAGCAGATCTGACTACCCGCTCAAATTTGCTTTCGGAAATAACTTTTGAGGGATCGATGCGTCCTCCAAAATCGTCACTGGGTGGCTGGTCGGGATATGAATGTAGTGTACATGGACTCGTGGTTTGGTAAATACCTGGATACAAGACATGCGTGGCTTCGGTCCTGTTTTCTGTGCGGATGAGATTCAGGTCTCGAATATCTTGTGGATCCATGTACTCCAATACCCGGTCATCAGTATGAATCAATACACGAACAAATTCGGACTTGACGTCTTTAAATATCTGTCGTAACGGAGGATGCAACTCCTGTGATACCGAAGGAGGTGTCGCGAGAACGACATGCACAAAATGATTGTAGTCTTGGTCACTTGTGCGAATAGTCCATGCGGAGCCTTCAGATAGCATTCCCTTGACGGCAACACCAAGATGAATATTCTCCAGATCGAGCGGAGCGGTCAGTGCCGTTGCGGCAGAAATGCTATTATCAGAAAGCAAATAATGCGGCTTCATAAACGTCGCACGCTTGTAATCAATGATATCGGCAGCGGGCGCATCCATAATGGTATCAACCGTACACGTTGACATTGCGCAAAATAGAGGCGTCATAAACTGGTCCACGAACCACTTTGGAAAATGCCATCGTCTAACGTACTCTCGCATAGTCTCCACCCGAGTCCCAATGTCAGCCTCGTTTTCGTCCCCGTTATCCATGGACCCGTATGCATGTTGCTTTCTGAATATCCGCGCAGCGCTATGGTCCGCCTCATTAGGATTTTTTAGATACCAGTATCTTGCTCGCCGACTGTGGTTTAGTTTTGCTTCGTTCTCGAACGACAATCCCCCTCTAGGTCGTGAAAATGCAGCGACCAGACTGAAATATATATACCAGAAAATAATGCCAATAAGCCTGAAAAAATAAGGTATTCGTCCTAGTGAATGAGGCCGTCCGCTTCTTTTGAAAAGCCCATTCTGTCCGCCGTGAATATAATATGTCTCCGCACCCCGCTCGTTTTTCACGTCGCTTGTAATTTCCGAGAATGAATAAGAGAACTTTGCATTGTGAAATTTGAGACCAAGAGAGCGATATAAAGCAATCACGCGGTTGTAGTATCCTTCGGCAAATGAGCGCATAGGTACATCTATTCGTCGTTCGACGCCATCCGAGTCTGCTACCGTAACTGACGACGCGTCGAATCCAATATCGGATTTCTGTTAAACAGTTGATTAGCCATTATTCATAGTAAAACTTGGACGATATTCATACTTCGTCGAAAAGATGAACTTCAAATTTGACAGATTCAGAAGAAAAAGAAGCTAACCTGTACGCAGTGACAAGGCCCGCCAACCCGGTACCGATAATTGCGACTTTAATAGTGGTGCGAACAGGTGTCGAACCACTTGACACTGATAACGTGGAATTCGAAGAAGACGCATCACCACTCGCTTTGTCTGCCATTATGATTGCGTCTGAAAGAGACTTATACTCTTTAATTATTTATATGCCTAAATATCCCATGTAGCTGGTACGCTGATGGATATGCGAAACGCGCAAATTCTATATGTGGATTTTGAAAGCTCGAGCTCTATCAGTAACTGCGCTTTCTCGTCTCGGCAAGACTGGTATATCCAATAGAATAAAATATCTGTTAATGAGGCCGTAATCGCCTACCTCCAAAAAAAAGGAGTTGTCACGACAAGCCCACGGTAAAGAAGCGGAAAAGACAGAGGTCAAGAACAATGAAATGCAATGGGCCGATAACGCGATTGACACCAATTCCGGTTGAAGTCTCTCCCATCATTGCCAGCCGCACGCTGATCTGCCTTGTTGGGTTCGGCTCTGGTCTTCAAATGTTTGGTTTGTCATTATTTATTATTGTCCGAAATATACTGTTGGTAGTTAGATGTAATATTGGGCATCAACTTAACCGAGAGATGAATCTCTACAGCTATTGTTATTCTATCCCCATCGTCAGACCATTAAGCAGATCCGAACGCTTTTGGCAAATGCACAATACAATAGCTCATAAAGAAATAATTTATTAACTTACCGAAGAACACTTTGATAAAATGTCCACGACTCTCTTAATGAGTCTAAAACAACAATAAAGCCATGTCAAAGAAATATAGACAGTTACAAAACGATTTGTTAACAAAAACAAAGGTTGATACAAAAAAAAGAGCGGATGTAGTTAGTTCTTTGCCGTTCATCCCCAATATACTCTGTTCATACAATGATCAAACCGAAACCTCGCTTTTCCTCCACGATCGAAAACGAACTTCAAACCGGTACAGCATTCTACAAATACACAGAACATTTCAATAAAAATTAGGCTTTTGTTCTCGCCATGCAAGTGTCTTCTTTCAAGTTCCGCCCAAATTTACAAACTGCGCCGAGAAGAAATCATACTTGTTTTTCTGCGGCGCATTCAATCGCTCTCCCATCCTGCAGTGACCCATCGAACATGAGTACCGCGCTCCTCTTTTCTTCCCTTCTCCTCTCCTCCGGTCATGCTTAACATCAACAGTACTCTCTCCTCCGTAGCTATAAGGCTAAATAGGAAAAAATACTGTCGACATCGCGCATACACGCAACTTAGATCTTCTTGGAGGGAGACTTCTTGGCAGCCTTGACAGGTGCAGGAGCAGCCTTCTCGCCGTTTGCGGTGATTTTCTCAGCAACACCGTTGGAAGCAGCAGCAGCAGCAACAGCCCTGCGCTTCGCAGCACTGGCGGCCTTGCCTCTGGCATAAACACGAATGTAGAAAGCAATGAAAAGGAGAAGGTAAGAGGTCAACAAACCGCATCCATATAGAGCAGCAAACTCTTCGCCGGCGCACTTGCCATAGTTCGGCATGTGAGGCCAGTAGGTGCTCGTGAAATAAGTGTACGAAGCAAAGTATACAAAGCCGAGGTCGATGATGAACTGGATGATCTGGAGACGAGTAACCCATTCCTTCCACCAGACGCGGATGCCGCAGGAGGAAAGAAAGTAGTAAAAATACATGACAACATGGACACCGAGATTTAAGGTGATTACAACCCACGAGACAGAGGTGTGACCGACAATTTGCGAGTAACAGAGTGCAGCAGTGGCGCCATGGTGGAAGCAGTGCAAGAATGCTACAACGACATTAGCTGCATTCACTAGATAGGAAGGAGGGCATTCGACATACTCAAAGGTTTCTTTTTAACAACAAGGAAAATAGTGTCGATCAGTTCAACCTGCGAATCAAACTGTGTTAGCAAATCCCACCATTGTGCGGAGAGAGAATACCGCAAAGGGTGTTCAGATCACGTGCGTACAAATTTGGTGAGGTAATTCAACTAGAAAGAAAAACAATCAGCAAAAGAACTTTTTTTGTTTGGCAAACCTACATTAGGCAGTTGCCGCTCTCAGCGCCAAAACCCGCTTCCCGCAAATAACAACACAACAACGTAAAGCAGGTAGAAAGACAGCAATTGGAACCGGATTTTAAAAGAAGAGCTGTAGTAAGCAGTGGAGACGTGCGGCTGAGGTATTGACAGCAAAAACGCGTGCAACAGGCTTTAACCGCATTGGACAACATCCAGCAGTCGTAAACAGTCCGCGGTCAGCTTGTATGAAACGAACCACCCATCGCCAATCGGAGACACTCCTGCTGTTTGTCTTTACACGTAGCCGATATTATTATTCTGCTTCTTAGGGAAGGGCCCAACGCAGTGGTGGACACAGGAGAGAGGGTTTTGACTGAGAGCCGAGGCAATGGAGCGCGACAAGAAAAAAACTTACGTAGTAGAGAGTGACCATAGGCTGGGTCCACGAGCCGGCATCGCAAATAGCATAAAAGAGACCATGGCGGTAAATAATCGGGAAAAGCTGCTCGATGAAGAGAACGAGAAGAAGGCCGGAGACAAAAGTGAGCATGAGGTTGTGGATGCGGAAAAGGAAGGTGAGCTTGAAAGGCGCGCTCGACTTCATGAGCTCCCGTCCGCCCAAGATGACGACGTAATAAAGAGCGATAGTGCTGAGCATCGGCGTGAGGGTCGACAATGGTAAAGTTCCCTGAACGAATGCAAATTCATCGGGATTCCAGCCCAAGAAGCGCGTGCAAACATCAGCAAAAACAGCCCAGACGTGGATACCAAACGGCCGGTCAACGGTGGGCATCTCGGGATTGAGATACTCTTTAAGGGCTTCAAGGTGCTCCATTTTGAAAGAACAAACAAAAGACAGAAAAAGAGAAAAAAGACAGGAAAAAAGAGAAAGGAGGGATGGGGAAGAGCGAGGAAGGAGAGAGTGAGAGCAGAGCCGGAGTTGGCGGCCCGGCGGCGAGTGCCCAACACAAGAGAACTCTAACTGCACGCGCCACTGCCCGTGATCGTGGGCCATCAGGCTTATTGACTGACCCCAAACGGGCTCCGCTGTTGCTCAGTGTTCACCTGTACTGCTCGCCGTATTTGCAATGTCGTGCGTCCGAATACCACAGCTGGCACTCAGGTTGCCTCTGCGACATGCTGCGCATATATCCACCACATGCGCCCTCTCTGCTGCCGGCCATCCGCGGGCATTCTCGTCCACGTCATCTCGATCAGAATACCACTTCGACACCCTCAAGTTCATGCAGAAACTACAAGCCTCGGGCTTCTCTGACCAGCAAGCAGAGTCAGTTCTTAACGCTCTTAGCGAGGTCGTCACTGAATCGGTAGACTCGCTTTCGGCCACATTAGTTCGCAAAGAAGTGCTCTCGCGGCAGGCCTACCAGCAGAAAGTCGACTTCACAAAATTACGAAGCGAGCTGCTTACTCTCGATAAGACCGACTCAACACAAGTAAAGAACGAGCACGAGCGTATTATGAGCAGTATGGATAAGCTACAAGTCCAACTGAAAGAGGAAATAGCAAAGACGCAGGCAAACGTGCGGTTAGATCTCAATCTCGAAAAGGGCCGAATCCGCGAAGAAGGTGCAGTCCATGAACTCAAAATCAAAGAGACCGACACGCGAATAGACACAGAAGTTGCAAATGTCAAGACCCAGCTAGAACAGGTCAAGTTCCAGGTTATGCAATGGCTTATTGGTGTGTGCACTGGTTCGTTTGCGCTCGTGCTGGCGTACATCCGGATGCTAACATAGAAGTCTACTGCCTAATAAATAATTTACTATTACTGGTATTGAGCTTTATTAGCTAAAACACTAGAAGTAAGTCACAATACTCTAACGCAACATATACAAAAAAGGGAGCAAAAGCAGTCTAGAAGAAAGTCTCCTTGATGATACGAATAGTATCCTCCGGATTGTTCACAGCGTGACCGATAGTTCTCGGATCCTCGTAAATTTCGTAATCATTGCCACCCTTGAACGACTTGTCGCCAAAGAAGTGAATGGTCTTGTAGCCAGCGGCCTCAACATGCTGCAGGCAGTAAGTCTTATCCCAGCCGGTAGGAAAGACGTCGAACGAGATCTGACCGCCAATAGAGTACGTCAAACCCAAGTCAGGGAACTCGGCCTTAAGAGCATCGACGAATTTCTTGCGGATATTATGGGCAAGATCGAATTTCTCGTACTCATCTCTCTCGGGGCCGCTACAAAGGGAGCATTAGTGATTGCGGCTTTAAAGTGTAGTGTAAATTAGCACTTACGAAGCGTTACGGCCAATTGGCGAAACATTGATCATTCCATTTCGGAATTCCACAAAAGTACCACTAGAGAGTGCGATCAGTATGTTATGAATTGATACAAATTAGCGGCAATTGGAAAACATACCGGCGCTTGGGAAGATCAAGATCGGCAAGGTATCTAAGGATAAAGACGACAAGCTTGTTGTACTTCTCCTCACCGATCCAGTCAATGAAGCTCTGCGAAGCAAGCTTCTCGCCGAGTCTGTACGCGGTCAAGCCGTTCTCGGAAAAGCAGTAGTCGAAAAGTTCGAGAACATTGTCACCGAGCTGCTCCTGCTGCTTGACGAAGTCACTGCCGCCGACGAAGCCAATGGCGACCTTGGTGCGAAGCTTGGCCAGAGTCTCGAGCATCTCAGGGGAGACATTCTATAACGAAGAAATTGTCAGTTACCCGAAGGAAATATGCCGGGTGAGTTGCAAGCTCCCATTAACACTTTTGTAAGATCCAGCAAAACTGTACCTTCCGGGCAGGAGTAAGAGTTCCGTCAACGTCGAACAAAACGATGGTGTTTTTGAGCTCGCGCTCTTCTAAAGGAATAACAGCCATTGTGTAATATGAGATAAGCAAACGGTCGTGGTGGAAAGATTGACAAGTGAGAATAAGGAACGAGGGATGCGATGAGTTATTTATGGGCTGCACGCAGCTGGGTTGATCAACTGCGGCGGACGGCTCGAGCACACGCTGCGCTGCTAGTAAGCACGTCTTCTCTTTGTTGCAACGTCGCAGTATTATATATCTATATATATAGAAACAACGGTATACAAATATGCGATAATGCGTCTACTGTGTGTTATGGACAGCTGTACTTTACGTCAACTCCGCGAAGACTGCGCTCTATTCCGGAATAGTACATCAGAACACGTTGCTTTCAGCAGTCTTCAGCAATTACGGTCTCCGTCCATCTTTGACGCGGTTCCTCGGGAATCTAGTCTTGTTGATCACTTTGCTTTTTAGTTTATGGCCACTTGTCTTCTTTTACCTTACCATAGCAGTTGCCAAACTGCTCAGTGTAACTTACCCGATTTTTCCTCTGTCGCCCGTCTGCGCTGCGCAGTCGTCTTCGTATGTCAGCAATACGGAGTACTTGATAATTTGTCTAGTTACCTTTATTGGTATAATATAGCGCTGCAAGGAAGCGCGCCCCTCTGCAAGGAAGGTATGCGATTTGATTTGATGGTATCAGTTGATCCTATTCAAGATTATACTTCAGCAAGTCCCATACAGTATAGAGGTACTTGATAATAGTAATCAATTGATATCTTTGACAGGATTTTGAGAACTTATATACTTGTGCAGACTTATAAAGAAGACGCTCGCTGACGCAGGAGATTAGATTGGACAACGACCAGCGAGGTTCTCATACAGATTCAGCTATCCCACCCCTTGATGTACTGCCGTGCCATTGTCCTTTATTTCTAATGAACCCACGCTTAACGCTATCCAATCTTCTAGTGAATATAAATGTACAAATTTCATAGGCGAACTTTCTCCTGCGCCGACAATTAGCAAAACCCCTAGCCCACCTGAACAGCCAAAATTTTTTAACCAGAGTTTAAAATTTCCGCCCAAACTTAAGGCTTTCTGCCCACAAACCTATCGTCCTCCAGACAGTCATTCTCCATTTGCTTCTTTTCTGTCTATTAAGCCAGAAACCTCGATCGCAATGGTTGCTGAAATTATTGATGGGAACGCGATTGCTAAGTATGTTGCACGTCTGTCTACGATCCCTTCTATGAGGCCGAACAGTGGGGCAGAATTTAAATTAGTCGTACCTGGAGGCGACGTATATGCGAATTACTGACCATTCTGACCGTTCAATCCCGTGGGAGTACTCTCAATTGGAAGAATGTGATGCTAATCCAGGATAATAGGTCGATTCGCGAGTCTCTCAATGCCGAAATCGGCTCGACTCAGACCGTGAACCCGTACTTCAAGCCTTCGCTTACTATCATTCAAGTTGGCGCTCGTCCTGACTCTAGCACTTATGTGCGCATGAAGCTCAAGGCTGCCGAGGAGGTATGTTAATTGTTGGTTTGAATAAAGACGGAATTATCCGTATAGGTCAAGGCGGACGCTAACGTGTAAATTGTAGGCGAACATTACTTGCACTCTCAAGAACTTTCCCGAGGAGATTACCGAGGTTCAGGTGAGTTTTATATTTATCTCAACAAAAAATAGCAAGTTTCTAACATCTGAGTCTATAGCTTCTTGCAGAAATTGCTGCTCTTAACGACGACACTTCGGTCCACGGTATTCTTGTTCAACTCCCCGTCCCCGCCCACATTTCGGAGACCGCCGTCACCAACGCTGTTGCCCCCGAAAAGGACGTAGATGGGTTTGGACCCCTCAATGCTGGCGAGCTTGCCAAGCGGGGGGGGTCTCCTCTTTTTGTTCCCTGCACTCCTAAGGGTGTCATGGTTTTACTTGAGCAGGCAGGTGTCGAAGTTGCCGGCGCGTCTGTCGTTGTTTTAGGACGTAGCTCTATCGTTGGCGCTCCTGTTGCTGCGCTTCTCCGCAATGCTGACGCTACCGTCACTGTCTGCCACTCCCAGACCAAAAACATTGATACCTACCTCAAGGCCGCGGATATTGTTGTTTCGGCTATAGGGAAGGCTCAGTTTGTCAAGGGAGAATGGCTTAAGCCAGGCGCTGTCGTCATCGACGTTGGTACCAACTACATCCCAGATGAGACCAAGAAGTCTGGACAGCGTCTTGTTGGAGACGTTGACTTTGAATCTGCCTCTGCCGTTGCTTCGAAGATCACCCCTGTCCCTGGCGGAGTCGGCCCTATGACCGTCGCAATGCTTCTCCAGAACGTCGTCGATGCCGCCAAGCGTTACTACGCCGAGCAGTCGAAACGTCACATCACTCCCCTCCCTCTCAACATTCTCGAGAAGGTTCCTAGCGATTTTGAGGTTTCGCGTAGCCAGAAGCCCAAGAACATTCGCGCTCTCGCTAAGGAGATTGGTATTACCGAGAACGAGCTTGAGAACTACGGAGCATACAAGGCCAAGATTCAGCTTTCCCTTCTTGATCGTCTTAGTCATCGCAAGAATGGCAAGTACGTCCTCGTCACTGGTATCACTCCTACTCCTCTTGGTGAGGGTAAGTCGACTACCACTGTTGGTCTGGTCCAGGCTCTCGGTGCTCACCTTGGCAAGATTGCTTTTGCCAACGTCCGTCAGCCTTCGATGGGACCTACTTTCGGTATCAAGGGTGGTGCCGCTGGTGGTGGGTACTCGCAAGTCATTCCTATGGACGAATTCAACATGCATTTGACTGGTGACATTCATGCTATCGGCGCCGCCACCAACTTACTCGCAGCCGCCATCGACACTCGTATGTTCCACGAGCGCGCCCAAAAGGACGGCCCGCTTTACAAACGTCTTGTTCCTGCTAAGCGGGGGGTCCGCAAGTTCTCACCTGTCATGTTGCGTCGTCTGGAGAAGCTTGGGATTAACAAGACCAACCCCGATGACCTTACTCCTGAAGAGATCTCCAAATTTACCCGTCTCGACATCGATCCCGACACCATCACCTGGCGTCGTGTTGTCGACTGCAATGA
Organism: Myxozyma sirexii; assembly: GCA_030568315.1. Lineage (NCBI taxonomy): Eukaryota > Fungi > Ascomycota > Lipomycetes > Lipomycetales > Lipomycetaceae > Myxozyma > Myxozyma sirexii. Next base: position 417,680 of record JAJLTT010000002.1, on the reverse strand, counting down.
CCGTCATTTACGCAGCATTACCATCGGTCAGGGCGCGGCCGAGAAGGGCCACACTCGCGCTACTGGCTTTGATATTACTGTCGCCAGTGAGTGCATGGCTGTTCTTGCTCTTTCTAACTCGCTCAGCGACATGCGTGAGCGCCTCGGTCGCATGGTCGTGGCTTCATCCAAGGCCGGCGAGCCCATTACCTGCGATGATATTGGAGCCGGTGGTGCCCTTACTGCTCTCATGAAGGACGCTATCAAGCCTACTATGATGCAGACTCTTGAAGGAACCCCCGTTTTTGTCCACGCTGGACCCTTCGCCAACATTTCAATTGGTGCGAACTCTGTCTTGGCTGACAAGATGGCTTTGAAGCTTGCTGGAACCGAGCCCGGTGAGGATGAGGCTGAGAAAGCTGGATATGTCGTTACCGAGGCTGGCTTCGATTTCACTATGGGTGGAGAACGCTTCTTCAACATCAAGTGCCGATCCAGCGGACTTGTTCCTGATGTTGTTGTCATCGTTGCTACCGTTCGCGCGCTTAAGCTCCACGGAGGTGGTCCTGATGTTACTCCCGGTGTCGCTCTTCCGGAGGTTTACCGCAAGGAAGATGTCGAACTTCTCCGCAAGGGATGCGCCAACCTTGGAAAGCACATTTCCAACGCCAAGCAGTATGGTTTACCCGTTGTCGTTGCTATCAATAAGATGGAGACTGATACTGAGGCTGAGATCGAGTGCATCCGCGAGGAAGCTCTCAAGGCTGGTGCTGACGACGCTATCGCCTCTAACCACTGGGCTGAAGGTGGCAAGGGTGCTGTTGCGCTTGCGGAAGGTGTTGTTGCTGCGGCAAACAAGACCGAGGGTAAAGACTTCAAGCTTCTTTACGACCTCGACGCCTCTGTCGAAGACAAACTTAACGCTATTGCGCAGAAGATGTATGGTGCAGACAAGATTGAGCTTAGTGAACTTGCTCGCCAGAAAGTCGAGACATATACCCGCCAGGGCTTCGGTAACCTTCCCATTTGTGTCGCGAAGACGCAGTACAGTTTGTCTCACGATGCCGCGCTCAAAGGTGTACCCACCGGCTTCACTGTTCCTATTCGTGACGTGCGCGCTTCGGTTGGTGCTGGATACTTGTACGCTCTTGCTGCCGAGATCCAGACTATCCCTGGATTGCCTACGCATTGCGGATTCATGGATGTTGAGGTCAGCCCCGAAGGCGAGATCGAGGGACTATTCTAAGCAGCGAAAAAAAAATTTATTGTATAGAAGCCCATTCAACTGTGACTGCCATACGATAAAGAAACGAAAAGATAATCATGATTGATACTAAAATTTGAAAGATATGATTTTGGTTTGCAATGCTTATATATATTGTGTTACTGTTTTAATTATTATCTCTGTCGTTGCTGTTTTTTCACAACAGCAACGACAGAAATCGGGGGAAGTATATGATGTTGACATGTGTTTTGTTTATTTAACTTTTATTATTATTTTGCTTTTGTGTTTTATTTGTGAGAAAAGTTGGGACCCGCGATTTCATTCAACTGGCGCATTAATCGATTTTGTATAGTTTTCCAAATACATTTATACGATGTTTCTGATACTTACTTGCCCTTCAGTCCTAAAAACAAGTTCTTAAATTACTATGCGACATTGTGTAGACAACTTGTAAACCATCCCAATCTGTGTGAATAGAGCATTACAAAGGAACCCCATCTCGTTATAATAAAGATATATATATATTGCTTTTGAACTTCCCTGACCCATCCTAATTTCAGGTATTGCTTACTCAGGACGCATACGCTCGACATCGTACAAAAAGTCAAAGTAAGACTTATCAAAGTGATGTAAACGGACGTATCCATCTTCACCGCCGGACGCGAAACCAGTGCCGGCAGGATGAACCGCGATATGATTAAGCGGACCAAAGTGACCTTTCAGACGACCGATTTCGTCTTCGAAGATTTTGTGGTAAAACCTAGCTTCGAATTTTCCTTGTCTGCTTCCGGTAGTGGTTACATCTTTGGCATCTTGTCCTCCGCCGAGGATAACGTAGTCCTTCTTGGGTGTGATGGCAGCGGTATTTAAAGGCGAGTCAGCAACGTATGTCTTCATGATCTTGAGATTTTTAGTGTCGAGAATTCGGGCAGTCTTATCCTTCGATGCGGTGATGAAGTATGTCATGTCGGGAGCGAATTGCAGATCCGTGATTTCCTTCTCATGGACGGGAACGTTCTTTAAAAGTTCACCTGTCTTGCCGTCGTATTGCGAAACTGAGCCATCGGCATGGCCGGCAATGATGTACTTGTTAAGATATGACCAACCGGCTTTTGTGAATTTATTTTCGGGCGAAACAATCTTCAAAATAGGCTCCTCGGCTTGCTTGGCCGCAGGATCGATGACGAATGGGTAGACGTAGATGGTACCCTGGTGGCCCATTCGTGCTTCGGTGACTGCAAGAAGCATGTTTGCGTCTTCGTTGAGTTCGACTACTTTCACAGCCGTAGGGAATTCCCAAGTGTGTATGCAGCGACCGGTACTGACTTCCCAGAGCTTGATGGTGTTGTCAGCTGCGCCAGTGACGAGAATCGTGGAGGTCTATAGTGAGTCAGTTGTCTGATCTTCTAAAGACGCCTGCGTAGTTTTTAAAATGTGCTTACCGGATCGACGTCGACATCCCATAAAGCACCCTGATGTCCAGAGTAGGTTCCTAATCGCTCTCCGTTGTGCGAGTAGTACACGTTGACACTAGCTGCTAGTTAATATCTCCAGTCTAGTCTGTCTCAGACAAGAGCGACTTACATTTTATCACGAGCAGTCGTGAACAGTAAATCTCCTTCCTTATTATATTTAAGCTATACAAAGCAATTAGAGCCCATCCAAGTCCGTTAAGGGGGAGCGTTCGAAAGAAAATGTACCTGCGTCAACGGGCGCTCGTGTCCCTTACTAGAAGCAAGCAGTCAGCATCTCAATTACAACTGTGTATCGCAAATAACCCAAACATACAGTAAAATTGGCCGCATCTTGTGTTGCTGTGCAGTGGGAAAAATGAGATTGATGGACTATCTTGATTTCACGGACTCCACTGAACAAAATTTTGCTGTCGCGAACGCGTGCAGTGCCATTTGCGTCATCTCACTTGTCACGTGATCTGCTTATAAGCGCAATTGTTTTTGCTTTTAGTGTTTATAGCAAAGATCTGGAAAGATAAATAAGGTTGCTATTAACGTATGGCCTATAGCAGAGCTATTTACTGTTAAGTTGTGTAATAATTCGGATGGTGGGCGTAGATGAGCCACGATAGTAGTTGTGTCCGTCGCCACTCTACGAGCAATATCGCATTCCCGACTCATTTCAGTCACCGCAAACCAGCAATTAGAATAGCACATCTCCGACGCCATCCAGCCATAGTAAGGCCAGAACTCGCCGAGCGTTGAATAGCCCAAAAGATCTCGAACACGGTAATCAGAGTCTCGGGACCCGCCGCATATGTAAGCAATGCGCATGCTTTGCTTACAGTTGCAGCCTGATCACTCACGCGTCTTTTCCAGTTACGCACACTCAGTTTCGTTCGGTGGCGCCTTCCTTTAAAACGCCAATTTGTTCGCCGCGCTTCAGTCATACTCAGCTTTCTCCGTGTCCTGTCTTTTGTGGACAGCACGACTCTTGCTTTCGACAAGTCTGTTTGGTAGGTACGCTTTCTGTATTATTGCTTGGTTATAAATGATGTGAGATTTGTTGAAGATCGTGTTACGAACAGCGGGTTTGTTACAGATTCTGCGAGTGGGATGAACATGTTTTGGATACCTCTGCAACCGTCTTTCTATCTACTATTGTCTAATCAATTGATGCTCAATAGAGTGGTAACGGTGACTCATCTATATAACAAGCGCTTTTCATATTCTTGGTATAATTTGCTGACGTGTGGATGACTAGAGTATCAGCAATAAATCTCGTTCTCCACTCGACTTCCCGGAAAGAGTCTCATTTGCCCACCACGACTCGATTATTCACCGCAGTCGCCTTCCCTGTCCTTTTACCAACACATAATGTCGCGAGGAGCTCTTCCGCTCCTGCGCAATTTCGCACGCATCGCATCGCGTGACGTGCGGCTATCGGCAAGCTCTCTATGTTCAAATAGCGTCGCGCTTACTCATCCTGTGCGACTTCCTGGTAAAAGTTTGAACTATGGATTGTTCTTGCAAAGTTCTCTTCGATCATATGCATCTAATGGGCCGAGAGGATTTGGAAAATTCAATCATGATGACTCCGACAAGAAACCCGAAAAGCGAGAGCGTACTCCTGAAGGTGAGATCTCGAGCGTTTTATTGGCCAAATTATTATGTTGCTAATTGTTTCTATAGAAAATGCTACAATAGAGGAGGCTCGTCGCCGATTGAATGAAGAGCTCGATAGCGTCAAGCGAGAGAGCAAGACGTCAGGGTCTAAGCAGGAAAAGAATGATGATGCCGATTTCGGCTCTAGCAAGAAAAGCGACAGTGGAAACAACGGCAAGAAAAAGTCACCCATGAACAATATCGAATTTAATATCCCGCCACTTTCACCGAATCATTTTGTTGCTGCCGGCGTATTGCTCTACCTTCTTTATCTTGTTCTCGACGGACCTGGTGGCCGCGAGTTGACTTGGCAGGAATTTCGCGTCTCGTTGCTCGACAAGGGCTTCGTCGAGCGTCTTACTGTCGTCAACCGTAACTTTGTTCGCGTTACGTTGAAGCCCACTGCCGATTCGCTCGCGCAGTCGTCGCCTTGGTATTTCACTATCGGTTCAGTCGACTCCTTTGAGCGTAATCTTGAGGAAGCGCAGAATGATCTTGGTATTCGTCCTAATGAGCGTATTCCCGTTAATTATATCGACGAACGTGGATTCTGGAACGCTGTCATGTCTCTTCTGCCGACTGTTATTCTCATCGGTGCACTTTGGTATCTTGGTCGTCGCCAAGGAGGATCGTCTGCCGCGGGTGGAATTTTTGGAGTTAGCAAGTCTCGCGCCAAGCTTTTCAACCAAGAGACTGACGTCAAAATCAAATTCAAAGATGTGGCCGGTATGGACGAAGCTAAAGAAGAAATCATGGAGTTTGTCAAATTCTTGAAGGATCCTCAGAAGTACGAGCGCCTAGGCGCAAAGATTCCCCGCGGTGCTATTCTTTCGGGTCCTCCCGGTACTGGTAAGACTTTGATTGCCAAAGCCACTGCCGGAGAAGCTGGTGTTCCATTCTTGTCGGTTTCTGGATCTGAGTTTGTTGAAATGTTTGTTGGTGTCGGAGCGAGTCGTGTTCGCGACTTATTCCGTACAGCGCGTAAGCTTGCTCCTTGCATCATTTTTGTCGATGAAATTGACGCTATTGGAAAATCGCGAGCACGTAATTCGGCTATGGGCGGCGGTAACGATGAGCGTGAATCTACGCTCAACCAGCTTCTTGTTGAAATGGATGGTTTCCAGACTTCGGATCATGTGGTTGTTCTTGCGGGAACTAACCGTGCTGATGTGCTGGATGCGGCGTTGATGCGTCCTGGTCGTTTCGATAGACATATTGCTGTTGATTTACCTGATGTTGAGGGCCGGAAAGCTATCTTTTTGGTGCACTTAGCCAAGATTAAGACCACTTTAGACTTGGATACACTTTCGGGCAAGATGTCTGCGTTAACGGCCGGATTTTCCGGCGCTGATATTGCCAACTGCTGTAATGAGGCCGCATTAATTGCTGCGCGAGGACAAGCCGATTCAGTCGGGATGCATCATTTCGAAGCTGCAATTGAGCGTGTAATCGCTGGTATTGAGAAGAAGTCGCGGGTATTGACGAAAGAAGAGCAGCGTACTGTGGCCTATCATGAAGCTGGACACGCAGTTTGCGGATGGTATCTCGAATGGGCTGATCCTTTGCTTAAGGTCTCTATTATCCCGCGCTCGATTGGTGCGCTTGGATATGCACAGTATGCACCTGCTGATACGATGTTACTGTCGGAGAAGCAGTTGATGGACAAGATGACGATGACGCTTGGCGGTCGTGTATCTGAGGAAATGCATTTCCCAACCGTGACGTCGGGTGCGTCTGATGATTTGAAGAAGGTCACTAGAATGGCTACGATGATGGTCACGCAATTTGGCATGTCGAATAAAGTCGGATTAGTCCATTTCGACGAGAACTCACAGAGTTTTAACAAGCCGTTTTCCGAAGAGACAGCCTCTATAATTGACGTTGAAGTGCGTCGGATTGTGAATAATGCGCATACGGCCTGTCTCGATCTTTTGACTTCCAAGAAGCGTGAGATCGAATTAATCGCCGAAGAATTATTATCCAAGGAAGTTATTTCGAGAGAAGATGTCTACAGATTACTCGGACCGCGACCATTCAAAGATCGAAATGCGGCGTTTGAGAAGTATGTCATGGGACAGATTGAGAAAGATGATAAGTCGCCGATTCCACCGCCGAGAAATGAGCCGGAACCGGCGCCTATTGCGTAAAGTTGTAAATATGTTTTTAGTATTTATTTATATTATAGATGCCGCCTATTTGTTTTTTTGTTTCCTTTTTGTGTGTAGGAGGTTAGAAAGTAGCATGCAGCTTGTCTTTCTAGTCTTGTGTTGTGCTCTTTATTTGTAAATAGTCTCCTATAAGTTATGCTATACTTTTAAACAATATCTTTCAAGTCAATTTAGTATACAGGCCTACGCTGGTCGACAAACCATCTTACAATATTCAATGATAGAGAACTATATTGGCAATTTCTGGAATAAAATGGAAACATAGTGAATAATAATGAAAGGGCACCTGAGCCAGCCGATACCGGATAATAATAATAATAATAATAATAATAATAATAATAATAATAATAATAAGTTCAACACTAGACACCGTTTCAAACAGACAAAAACAAAAAAAACAAAACAAATGATTTGAGATCCTTTGACTGTCCTTTCAAGGAAATACAAATTACTTTCTGAAAAGGCAAGTTAAGATCTTTGACAATTAACTCAAACGGGAGGGAAACAAAAACCAAAGCACAAGTGAGCGAATGAACGGACGGACGGACGAACGAACAAACGAATAAAGAAAGATAGACAAGAGGACAAATGAGGTGGTAGTACAAATTAGCACACGAGCTATTACAGGACACAACTCACAAGACATAGTGACACAAAACTGTGACGTTATACTATTTGAGACTTCGTCAAGAATGAGCTCTGATGATGTTTATGATGAGAATGAGGTACCAGACAATGGTATGATGAGATGTATATAGAAACGAGAAAAGAAGCTTATACAAGCCATTCGCTATTCCTCCATTTTTCCAAATACACCAACATCGTCGCTTTCGTCGTCCCGCATAGAGATATCCTCCTCATCAAACATGTTGTCATCTGCTGAATTCTCGCGCGAAGAACGACCGTTTGCTCGAAGCTCAGCCAGTTCGTCTTCTTCGGTCATTGAGACAAGGATGGAAGCAGCCTCGAGGAGTTGCACCTGCTGGTGCTTTGACATTAGCAGCTTCGAAGTCATGCTCCACTCTGGGGTGTGCTCCCATCTGCAGAAAAGGGTTAGTAAGCTGTCTGGGGGGTGTTAGTGGTAGTGAAGACGCGAATTCTGGGAGCTATTGCACCTGCGCGCACGCCATAGATAAGGGTATTGAGAGGTTAGGGTATTGGCTAGAAAGCCACGTAAGAGGGGTTTGAGAGGCAGGCGCAGAGATAGAGAGCACGGACGATCGCAGCAGCTGGCCGGTCCAAGCGCAAGGCGTCCCCGCTTTGGCTTGAGAAGACAGGAATCAGGCACAAGTCAGGGACTGCTCGGGATGCAGAACGGCCAAGAGAGCTGGCGAACGAAGAGCGACAAACAATCGCCCGAACAGAGCAGCAACGGTTCGGGTTCTGTTCCGCAAACGCAGTCGGTTGCGGTTCACGAGCAGCTGATCGCGGCATTTTGTTGGCCGCATTTTACCGGCGGCCAACAAACGACGCTGTTTTCAGATTTGGACTGCTGTCGGCTGCTCCGTCGCCTGGCGAATTAAACCCTGCTCCAAATATAAAAAATTGACAGCAACAAAGGAAGAAGCTCCGTGTCGGTGAAATATAACGTCCTGACGGGCCACTAGCGAGCTGAACGTCCCATGCGCGCTCTTGACAAGTGAATATATGTGACGCAAGAGTCTTTGGAGTATTGCAGAATGGCTATGGTATATGGCAGAATGGTCGCGGTTCTCGAGGGAGGGGATGTGGGCCGGGTGCAGGTACCCAACCATGAGGGTTAACCCGATCTGCACGCCTCTTCGCTGCCCGCTCCTCACCAAAAGAAATACCCGAGCCAGAAAACATAACAGCGTAGAATAACAACCGCATAGCAGCAGAAAAAAGAATAATAGGGTATCTATAACTGTAGAGACGAGCAGAAACGCGCTCGTAACACGTCTCTTATCGAGAACGAAACTCACAGCAAAAAGCCCACACAGAAGCCAGCCCAAAACACAAAGCAACCAACCAAACATACCCAGTGCTCTTCGTAGTCTTCACTACCTGACCAACTAAAAAGGAGAAAAAGATGAACTTACAAATGCTTGGTGAGGCAGCTGATGTGTTTGTATCCCTTTCCACAAGCTTCGCACTTGAGCTCCTCTTTCAGTCGTCCGGACGTAGATTCACCTTCTGAGAAGCGACGCGCGGTAAGGATCCGCCGCGAGAGCGTGGATGATCCCAGAGAAAATGAGCCGGATGAGGGTGGTGAATTGAAGGACATGGAGGATGACGACGACGACGACGATGTGGATGACGCGGACGAAGACATAGCCATGTTGTGGGCGTGGGTGCGGGCGCCGGGGATCGAGTACGGCGCTACGGAGACAGACGAGCGCCGCCGTGAGGAGGACGCACCCGACGAGAATGAGATTTCCTGCAGAAATAGGCAAGAAGGTCAGCCCAATTGCGCGCGAAGAGGAGGGATGAATGAGCTGGAATGCGACGTCGAGGAGAGTAATCAGACCGGGACGCGCGCATTGCATAGCCCACTCGGGCAGATACGTACAGAGGAAACAGTCATTGGGAGAGCAGCAACTGAGGCGGATCAAAGCACAACGAGCAGTGATGGCAGACGAGGGGTATTATGACGAGCAGGAAGAAGACGAGAGGGAGTAGGCAGTAGAATCAAAAAATAGAAACCGAAAAAAAGTTGGCGATGACGAGCGTGGAAGCGGGCAGACGAACGAACCAGAACCGGTCTCGGGATCACTCAGTCACACGAGTCACATGAGTCACGAAACTCACGGCGACCTGATTGGGAAATTGTGGCGCATAAAGGGGCTGGGCGAGCCGTTTCCGGGGGACAAAGACGTGCGAACGAGACAGAATAGAAAGGATACGTGGTTTATTGGAGAAGACGGCGAGCAGTCTGCGAAGGAGCGTGGTGCAGCAGGCACTGCTCGACAAGCACAAGCAAACGATGTATTACTTAATCACTACGTCACTGATCGTCAGTCGAGTCAGCTGACATCCGTGCTCGCTGCGACAAATCGGGCAACAAGCAGCCTCTTCTGCTTCACGCGTCGCATTCCAGGAAAAGTAAACAACGCGTGGAATCCGCGGAATGCGGCACACGTAAACAACACCGACTGCTTTTCTTTGTCACCCTCGTCTATCTTATCCTCTCAGGACTGCTTCTCTCCACCCGTGCGCTGACAACTCTCGCTGCACAGGACCCCGACTTAACCACTAAAGTCCTCAAGAAGCCGCACGCTATCTGATACAAATAGCACTTTAAAATACATCATCATCAATAGCACTATTCCTACAACCCCGACCTCAGATGAATTCTCCCAGCCCTTCTCGTAGCAGACTCGCCTCCATGCCTTTCCATCGCGTACTCATCTTCATCGCATCCAGCAGCTTTGGCAGGTAATGGTTGTACCACTCATTCTCATCCATATGGCTGGCATAGGTGCGCAGCACTCTCACGCCCGTGATAACATCCTCCTCTCTCGTCTTGTCGTCCGCTAGCATGCTCTCAATCGAGTCCCCTGTGCTTTCAAAAACTGCAAAACCACATTAGCCCTTACTCCAAGCCTTTAACTAGTCACCAACTTACTCTGTATCAACCGTTCCTGCGCACGAGCACCATCGCTCTCAGGGGCATCGGACCACCGCTTAATCGCCGCCTCGAGATCAAACATTGGTCGCTCACCACTCTCTGAGCCTGTACGCTGCCTCTTCGATTGATGCTCATCGCCCGTCTCAGCCTCTTTTTCCAGCAGTTCGTCGAGATTCAACTCGACTGCTCGCTTCTTCAATTCCTGTTTTCCCTCATAATAATCCTTGCGTTTGTTAGACTGGTACTTTTCCACTTTCTTCACATTCAGTATTTCTGCTAAGTGATCTGCTAATCCGGACGCCATCTCAACCATGTCGGGCGGCGGGATCATGTCTTTCAGTAGAATCTCGGGTAGTTTCGGTATCGGTGCCTCAGGATTCAATGCACGGCTTAATATAGCTTGGTTGATCCTTGCTTTGATAGGGTTATACACTGTTCCTGGCGCAGCATATTCATCCCTATATCCTCAGTCAGTAAAACCGCGGTAGCAAATAAACATCAATATACGTACGCTTCCATATCCTCCTCCGTCGCCGGAAGACCATCTGCCAAACTAGAAATATCCATAGCATTCACAAATTGTCGCATCGATTGCACCATCTCATCAGTTGGCAACCGATGATGTCGCTTCAACACTTTTCCCTTGATCGTCTTCACCATCTCTAGCGATGCGAATTTGTAATTTCGTACATCTTCCGCAAACGGCAACGTACTTTCGACCAAGGCCTCGAATTTCTGGCTCCCTTCAAGATCAATATACGGTATCAAAAGAACCATTCTTGGCCCTTCTCCTGCCTTCTTAACAAAGCGAGCGACAGCATATAATCCTGAACCTCTCATAGCATGAATCAAACTAGACAGCGCCAAAGCTGACGTCGGACTTGATTTCGGCGCAACAATAAAACATGACGGCGACATCAGCATCCACGGTTTAAGTTCAAGCATGCTGATAAATCCCACGATCTCCATTCCTGGTACTGATACATAGCTGAGTGATTCCAATTCGTCGTCTTTAAAAGGGACTATCGATTTACCGTATTTGTATCCCTTCTGTATGTCGCCTTTGGGTACTTCGATTTTTTCCTTCTTTCCGTTTTCTGCACTGTCTTTGGCTTCCTCATCCTCGATCGTCACAAAATATTTTGTATCATACTGTAATGGCGCAGGTGGCGGTCTGTCGGACTCATTGTTGTCCAAATTCTCGTCTATATATGACTTGGCAGTTGGCGGGGAAGCAGTCTGTACGTAAATGTACCGTTCGACATCAATCGCCATCGTACTCTCCATGTTAAGACCTCCTAGAGTGAGTGTTCCTCTATATGTTGCGGCGGATTTCACTTTCCGCACATCTGGCCGGCCATACTGAACGTATATGTCTTCGAATGGAATAATCTTGACGTCGGCGCCGTTGTTTTCAGCTTCTTTCTCAAATGCTAATAGATTTTTATAATTTCTCAACTGTAATTCCGTGATGTCATCTTTTGCTCCATCTCCATTCTGCGTAGCTTTGGTGGTCTTTCCGACACCAATTGTTCTAAATATCTCAAACTCATTAGCTTCCATTAATTAATATTACATTATATTACCGTCAAACGCACAATATCTGCACACTTATTTTCTCTTTAGCCAATTGATTAACAATGCTTGAACTATCCGAAAGGTTCGCAGACGAGTCGCAGTTTGTCAATAAAATAATTGTTTTCGTAAATTTCAACTTTTTGCAAAACTCCATTGTCATTTCCAGTGCAACCACCAGGCCGGAGATTATATCGCCCGCGATGCCTTCTTCAGAAGGCACTAATAGTCGCGGCAGACTTCGAAAGTCAGGAAGCAGCCACTGCTTAAGACCGCTTAACGTACTGATATGTTCGTATCCTTCCGTATCCGGAAAATCAACATTTGTATCTATATATTCATGAGATCTTCGCTTCGATTATCTCCCTTCGTTATCGAAACGTACCTTTCGTGCCAACTCCTACAAGACCCATATACATAGTCTTGCGTCCTGTGGCTACTTTTGCTCCAATTGTATCCCATAGGTATGGTAAACTGGCTTCTAGATCCGATTGCCTTTTTGCGGACGGCATATGACTACCGGTCATCGCATGGCCCAGATCCACCACAAACACAGTAGTCTAAAGAAAGAGCTGTCAATTGACGACGAAACAATAAAACTGGTACAATGTCCTAACCTCCTTTGACATTTTCGACTTTTATGATGAAGACGTATTTTTAATGAGGTATTGTCTATAACCAGCCTTCTCACGAGAAGGTAAACACTATGACGCGTGCTCAGCGCGTACTTCCCGCTGAATCGCCACAAACCCCTCATTTTATCTTGATTTTATTTTGCAGTTCGGAAATTTCAGGAAACTTTTCTTGTTTAAGGACTTGGATCGGATGTTATAATATCCTTCTTCTTTATAAAGACGAGGATATACAGTCTAACCGCTTGATTAATAGGACGGTTATTGTTTTCTTCTAATAATTTGCTTTTATTCGTGCTGAGCACGAAATATAATGTCAAATTTCCTTCGTGGTCTCTTCGGTAACGGTAACTCTTCCTCCACAAACAGCACTTCGTCGCCACCAACCAACAGCACATCTCCAGAGGCTCCTCCTTCTCAGTCTGATCATACCGGGCCGTTAACTGAAGAATTTGCAGTCTCGGTTGAAGATATTGTCGGACCGCTTAACGGAGTTTATAAAGCTGCTGGCGTTCCATTTCCTGCTGGCATCAGTACCCCGGAAGAGCCAGTAAAGAAGGATTTCTACGAAGAAGCTAAAGCATACACGATGGTACACTTGCCTTTTTTTTTTTGACACAACTTTTTAAAAACTGAGAGCGACATACTGACAATACATCCAGAGTCATCCCATCATCATCGGCGCCGGCATCGCCGCCCTTGCATTCGGAGCCCGCGTCGGCATCCGCGCCATGCAGCGCTACCGCAACCTTCCCAGCGCCGCCAGGTCCAGTAACAAATTTCTCAAAGGCGGCTTCGACCCTAAAATGAATGCAAAAGAAGCCCTTCAGGTTCTCGGATTAACCGAGTCTACGCTGACAAAGACGAAATTGAAAGAAGCCCATCGTCGGATCATGCTGCTGAATCATCCTGATCGTGGCGGATCGCCGTATATTGCAACAAAGATCAATGAAGCTAAAGACTTTCTGGAAAAGAAAGGGCGATTAAGGTAATCGTCGGTCTGGAGACGGTGAGATGAGATCAGCTTCTACGGTGCGGCGTTGCCTTCGTATGAGAGGCGAGAAAAGATATGGAGTCTAGTTTATATAGACGTGTAATGTATTAGTATATGGTTGGTTTTCTTTATTTAGTTTTTTTTTTCCGATTTAAGACTCTTCTGATCGTCTGGAGATCGGGATTGTGTTTATCGTTTTTTGCATATGGCGTGCATATTATTCGAACTTATGTTGTCTTGTCAGCTTTGTATATAGCCTCCCTTCAATATGTAATTTCTTCCGCCTTTTTAAGTATCTTTTTAAATGTGCAATGCAGGTGGATGAAATAAGTGCCATTAAAGGTAATTGTGGAGCGGTGAGTTTCCGATTAGTAGAAGTCCAAAAAATTCTGAGCCGCGTGAGAAATTCAAGGTTCCTCAAAAGTAACCGATCAACGAAATCGGCTGAGCCCTGATTAAAGAACCATCCACAGAGCATTACATGGCTTAATATAAATACCAAAAACTAGCAGAAATGTATCGACTGTCATATCTATCAATTTTTACAAACGTCACACACTCTCTGCGAGCACGATTCACGCGACACACGCTTTTTGCAAACAGTGTCTATCATCGAACATTTACATCGACGAATGCGGCACGCGCAGAAGTGATGAATGTGTTCAGCAGAGATGTCAAGCGGAAACAACGAGATAGAGCGGCGCTGAAGGCCGAGAATAGTCGGACAGTCGATTATCTTCGCGCTGAGATTGCCAATCGACTTATCGAACGATTGCTGGTACGTCGATGATTTTCTAAGAAGATGCTGAGAAAAGCTTACAATCGAAATAGTTAATTGCTAGACAGCATGATGTATTGGTTGACGTTGGAGCCGGAGCCGGAAGTATCGAGCAAGCTATAGTTGGTGAACGCGAAGATCCGAAGGATAATGATGTAATGCGGTCGCGAATCGGCAGAATCATAATGACAGAGATGGCAGAGAAGTTGCTCTATCGAGATGCTGATCCCGAGACATTTCCGTTTAATAAGCAACTCGATCTTACAAGGGTCGTCCTTGACGAGGAGAGTTTGTTTACACCAGAGTTACTGCAAGCTATCAAGAATAGTCCTTCGAAGATGGAACCGTACAGTGATTACCTTTTCGAGAATTCGGTGAATACCGTGATCAGTAATCTGGCAATTCACTGGGTGAATGATTTGCCGGGTTTGCTCCAAAGAATAAAATATATGCTAGTCCCGGATGGAATGTTTATTGCTAGTATGATGGGCGGCGACTCGTTGTTTGAGTTGAGAACCTCGTTGCAACTCGCGGAGATGGAGGTATATAATCGAGCAGCACCAAGATTATCACCATTAGCTGGTATCAAATTGTTTCAGAGTTAAAGTGCCGACAGCATTGTACTAATCAAATCATACAGATGTTCGAGACATGGGTAATTTAATGCAGCAAGCCGGCTTCAATCTCATAACCATCGATGTCGACGACGTTATCGTGTCCTTCCCCGATATGATGTCGCTAATGAAGGATCTCCGTGATATGGGCGAGAGCAATGCCGTGCTAAATCGCCCTCATTATCTTCCCCGAGATCTAATTGCCGCGGCAGAAAAAAAATATAAAGAGATGCATGCGAATGAAGATGGCAGTTTGCCTGCCACATTTAGAATCATTTACTTGGTAAGATATATTTCTGTTTTAATTGTCTTTGAAGTTGATTAACGAATCCGATAGATTGGGTGGAAACCTAGTGAGAATCAGCCTAAACCTCTTGAACGAGGATCGGCTGATGTCAGTTTTAAAGATATTTTGTAATTAGAGGGCATTTAAGAGTAGTGTATATATGTAAATTCATGAATAAGACAGCCGATGATACTTAAATTCTCTTGTGCAACCCTATGTATAATCCAAAGAGAGTGTAGATACATGCGAGATTGACACGTAGTTTTGCAAGTCAATTAAGTGTGTTGATAATAACCTGATCTAAGTCCAGAAGCATAGTAATTAAGCGTGTCAGCTGGGGGCTGGCTTAGATGAAGCCGCAGCATGCATCCTCGAGAAGCTCGCGAGTTCAAGCTCTTGCCTTAAACTATCCCTCAATCATCCTATCCCGGCATCTTTTCCTCCAAGTTCTATACGATTTTCAAAAAGACTTGAATTCATAGAACACGCAACTTGCGACTCATCTTTAAAGCCCACTGTCTCCGAAATGGCAAACGTCAACTTCCGTCGTATCAACATCGACATCCTCGAACCTGAAAACAATATCGCTCCCGAGGATCTGATTCCTCCCAGCATAGCCAATCTTCCTCCCGCAAGTGTTTCGGACATCCAATCGTTTGGTCAATCTGTTAGATCAGCCTTGTCTCGCGGTGATCATGCTGCCGCTTTATCTGCCGCGCTCGAGAATCCTCCTTATACTAGTAGCGAGGAAGTTAAGGTATGTTCTAGCTAGTCATTCGCGGCGACTACAAAATCAGTCAAACGAGACGATTCAAAAAATACCTCCTGTCGCGCAACGAAAGAGCCGGAGTGACTGAGTAGCTAACTTTTCTATTCTGCAGAACATCCACTTAGCTACGATCCTCGAGATTCTCTCCACAGTAAAATCGACCGATATAAGCAAAATAGTCGAAAAGCTTTCCTCCGAGGAACGCGATACGCTGATCAAATATTTATACAAGGGAATGGGTGTTCCTGAGTCTCATGGCATCTCGGGTGTCCTCTTAGCCTGGCATGAGAAGGTACGTGATGGTCTAATGATTCCGCAATATTGCAATGTTAACAGACCTTTTTGGAAATAGGTCACGGAAATCTCGGGACAAGGTGCTATTGTTCGGTACTTGTCGGATAGAAGAGTCGTTTAAATAGTAAACGTTGGAAGATTTGTTAAGTGAATCAACTGAAAGGACGTTTGTTCCATATAATATTATCAGTGCATACACGTACGAGTTATTTACTATTACTTGAAAATCATCATGCATTTTTCAAAACAAAAAAAGAGAAGCTCCGTCAATGCGAAAATGCATATGCAAACCAAATACGAACAAAAGCGACACTAAACATCCAAAGTCATCAACTAATTATCATCACTACATTGTTAAATACTTTCTTAACTCAAATTATCCAAATCGCTGAGTAAAACGCTCCCATTGGCTTCTTTCACTTCGATTCCCTTCGTTTGCAGTTCGCGCTTCAGTGCTCGAAGCCCGAGCATTGCTTTGAAGCAATCAGATTCTTTGAACAAATATGTCACCTGAATTGGTGGCCATGTCTGCGTAGTTGCTCTCATGACCAGATTATTAGTAATATCATACTAAATATTGTCAGCAAAGTCAATAGATAACAAATAATCGGCCGGTACTCACCTCAATAGATTCAATCATCCAAGCTTTTAAATCACCGCCTTTGGTACCGGCATCGTCGTCCAGCTGTAACCCCTCAGTAGTTATTCTCAAAGAAAGCCCCTTTCCAGACAATTTCACAGGTACGGTATCCTTATCCGGTCTTATGTATGCCGCAACAAGCGAGAATCTATTAGGATCTCGCGTAGACAACGCAGGCACGCTCGCCATTTCTCGTTCTTTCGACCGAGACTTGCCGGGTTCGACCCCAGATGTACAAGAAGTACTCATTGATCTTTGATAGACTGGCCTTGTATTCTCGCGAATAGGAGATGGTTCTCTCGGAGTGTCGTATGGTTTGAACGATTGCTGACTGTCCCAAGCCTTAACTTTCGGCCGCGACGGGGAAGCGATCTTAGGCCGACTTTTTCTGCTTTTGTTCGTGCCATTTGTCGAGCTGGAATCTCTGCTTGACATGGAATCAAAGCGTGAAACTGTAGACACCGAAGATGATAATGACGGACTAGAATCACGGCTGCTTGAGGTGCTATCGACCGGCAAACTCAGAGTTCGCGGAAATGGCGTCGAAATTTTAGTTGCCGCCGCCGTTTGATTCTCAAGCTGTTCGGCATAATGCGGATAAGGTCTCGCAGAGAACTCCGTAGCTTTACTCGGGTTTGAGTCTGCTGAGCTGAACAAGCTCTGGATCTTCTCCAAATCGAACATCCCCGACAGGCCTGCGTCCGGTCCCGCAGTAAGTGATCTATATCCAACACACACGCACAAAAGCACAAATGCCCACATCATCAACGACTGCAATAATCTCTCAAAAATAGATCTCGCATAACCCGAAGACGCCGGCATCGTGCTCGCTATCAAAAACCCGAAACAGGTACCGAGTGCGAAACCTCCGTATGGCTGCTGAATACAATTGCGCAAAAATGTTATGCCATCATTATTTAGGTCTTTCGCAGTCGGTCGGCGTGTATTTTTGTCGTTCATGGGGGGGTGGGGCAGCGCTCGTTCTGTTGCTGGCATTGTTGTCCTGATTGCACGACTCAGTGCGCAGACGGGGAGAGTAGATTTTGATTCGAAGAAGAGACCAGGATTGCAATATCTTTTTGATCTCAGTGAAGATACATAGTTCCAAGCGAAGGGGTAGCAATTGAGCACTTCTGTAAGCTGTAAGGCGATGAAATGGACGACAGATTAATAGGAGTAATTAAAGTAGTTGATTAGAGATGGTGCGCTGGAAATGTAGGTTAGGGTGTGAGAATCCCCTATTCTGGGACGCGCCTGTTATGATGATCTCCTGCAGATTCTATGTACGAGTTCTTCGTATTTGAAATAAAAGCACGCAGCAATTGTCTAATTTATTGCTTTACAATATAACTTTCAGAGCTGTTTTATGCAGCAATTGAGTGCATGATCGGAATCTGTTCATCCTGCTGAGACCGAGAACCTGAAAACCTTATCTTTTGCGTAATAGCTTCTAATTAGGCTACCAAACAACAATCTAAAATATGTGGCCTAAACATTTTGCATTTATAGCATTAAGTAAGAGCATATTTTGGAAGCTTGGTCAATTAAAGTTTTGTTGTCGTAGCAACCAGGGGATAACGTTTAGAACTGTTGGCTTGGGAGTTACTTCTATTGATTGATTTTACAGCTTTGTACATCTTTTTTAAATCAGAAGAGATATATATGACAGTGATATTAGTTAAATGATGCTTTATTTACATATTGTAGAAGATAATATAGTATATATAGTTAGATTTCCTATACTCTACTAGCTTTATCCAACACATCTGCGCAACGGGAGCAGATTCCCATCTCAGCCGGAGCCGTGAATTGCCAACATCTCCCACACTTGCTATGCTCAGGCTTGACTGCAACTGCCGTAATTGAGTCACTTTCAGCACTGTATCTCCATTCTTTCAACGAGATAACTGTGTCTAATTCTATGTCAGAGCATACTGAAACGTCGGATACCACTAATAGCTCAGCCAAATGAGATTCTGTTTCTGATGTTAGCTTATACTACTTGTGTTCGAAACGCAACGGGCTATACATACCATATTTCTGGAGCAACGCAAGCGATTGACTGCCGGAAGGCGCACATAACACCATCGATGCATCCAGCGAGCTTCCAATTTTTCTAAAAGTTCATTAGCAACACAGTCACGTCAAATCAACGACATCCGCTCTCGATATACTTACTTGTTGTCTCTGGCAACAGCTAATACTCCCTTAGCCAGCTCAATGATTTTCTCCAACTCATTGAAATCCCGGCGTAAAGACTCATTATTCCACTCTTCAGGGGCGACACACCATCCGCTTACAAACGGAGAGAAAAATTTGTTTGGATCACTCTGTCTGAAAAATGATGGCGCATGATGCCATGCTTCTTGAGTTAACAAAGGGATGATTGGCGATAAAACTGCGATGTATACGCGAAATATGTGGGAGAGAATTGTCTGCACTGATCTTCTGGATAAGCTGTTTTGTTCGTCAATGTACACTCTATCTTTTGAAGTGTCGAGATATGTAGAAGAAAGGCGAGAGATATGTCGGGTGAATGCTTGGACGACTACATCTGTGTTAGACAGACATATGCGACAGATTTGACAATGATGGCACTTACCTCTATTGAAAGCAAATTGATCATACGCAGATTTACAATCGCGCTCTAGATCATATAACTGGCAAAGGGCATATTGATCAGTCTATAACACAACTTAGTTTAAATCTCAGCTGAAAAAAAATCAACTTAACACGGACCGGACGCAGCTGTGAATAAGGAACTTCTATGCCATCAAATCCATGAAGGTTTCCCAAAATATACCGAATAGTCCGTCTAATTTTACTCAGAGAATCAGCCACTCTCTGCATCACAGTCGCGCTAACTCCGATATCAGTCGTATAATCTGATTGCGCGACCCATAACCTTAAGCCACTGACACCGATAGCGGCTACGTTTTTATAGCCGGTTGTAGTGATTTGCGAGGGAGCCACGACATTGCCTAGAGATTTTGACATTTTTCGTCCATGCTCGTCAAGAGTGAAGCCGTGTGTTATGACGTTGGAGTATGGCGCTTTGCCGTTTTGTTGGTCAGCTATGTAGGTTAATAGTGAAGACTGGAACCAGCCGCGGTGTTGGTCTGAGCCCTCAGAGTAGACATCTACTAACGAGTTCTTGTTTTTGCGAAGCCTACCTCAGAAAAATTAGTGACTTTGAGAAACTCAAGGATTGAAACACCTACTCTCCAAATTTTTCCTGAATAAGAGTCCAGCTCGAACCACTATCAAACCACACATCCATCGTATCTTTTCCCTTCTCATAAGTCTTTCCGTCGACACGATATTCCGGCGCAACCCAATGCGTGGTATCTTCCTCATCAGTAAACCACGAGTCAATGCCACCCTTTTTGATCTCCTCAATTATATGAGATACGCTCGCATTTGTCAATAGAGCTTCTCCTGTCTCGGAGTCAAATAGAGCAGGAATTGGTACTCCCCAAACTCTCTGTCTAGAAATACACCATTCCGAGCGATCACGAACGAAACTGGATAATCTGTGCTTTCCCACTGCAGGATGGAAATTAACTTTCTCAATAGCGGAAGAAGATTGGTCTTTGATAGATCCGACATTTGCAAACCATTGCGGAGTAGAGCGGATAATAACCGGTTTCTTTGACCGCCAATCGTACGGGTATTTGTGTTTGTAGTCTGGATTGGTACCTGCTAATGCGTTTGCTTCCTCAAGATACGTGATGACCATATCTTGACCTGCTTTCAAAACCGATTTACCGATTAAATCTGACAGTTCGTCAGGTAAGTTCGCATCGAATTTTCCGTAGTTGTTCACTGGTGAGTATGGCTGAATCCCATGACTTTGGCAAACTAGGTAATCATCCATTCCATGGCCTGGAGCCATATGAACTAGACCAGTACCTGAATCAGCCGTGACAAAATGCGCAGTGAACACTGGTTGCGGTTCGCCGCTTTTCAATAAGGGATGCGAGTATGTGCAATCCGTAAGATTTTCGCCGGGAATCGAGTCAACAATTGTTGTCAGTGGACCTATCTCGGTTTGAAGAAATTCTAGACGGGATTCAGCGATAATGAGGTATCCGTGTCGTTCGCTGTGGACAATACTGTAAGTTATGCTTGGACCGACGGCAATTGCTTTGTTAGAAGGTATAGTCCACGGCGTTGTAGTCCAAATCAGGAGATTAATTTTCTGATGTTCCAGCTCTGGATGCGTAGTTTTTATAAAATAGTTGTCAAGCAAAGGGAATTTAACGTAGACGGTCTTGCTGGAATGGTCGGAGGAATATTCTAATTCGGCTTCTGCGAGCGCAGTGTATGATTCGCAGCTCCAGTATACCGGACGGTCGCTTCGGTAAATCAGTCCTGGACCCACATTAGACAACTATTGCTAATCCAACTTTGTAGCCAACGTACCTTTATTCATCATAGAGCGGAACACTTCTAGTTGTCTAATTTCATAATCCGGATCTATCATACGTTAACAAGCCATTTCAACCAAATTTCAAACTGACTTACTCATTGTTTTATACGGATTCTCCCATTCTCCCATTGTACCCCACTCCCTGAAACTAGCCATTTGACTAGCGACAAAGCTGTTGGCATGTTTTCTCGCCAAGTCACGAATTTCAGGAGCACTCAACGCGGCCACTTTCTTCTTGCCGTTTTTGCCTTTTCCTACGTTTTCAAGCACTTTGAGCTCAATTGGAAGACCATGGCAGTCCCATCCCGGTATATATGAGACTTTGCGACCTTGCATTATTTGATAGCGGACAATTATATCTTTAACAATGCGATTGACTGAGTGTCCTAGTTAAATTAATTAATAACTTGTACACTCCGCTTCAGCTTTTGCAAAACGTACCGAGATGGACATCTGCGTTTGCATATGGTGGCCCATCGTGTAATATAAACAAATCATTATCCGGAAGCGAGGATTTCTATACTCAATCGTTAATACACCCCCAGCGACTCTTTTGTAAGTTACTGTACCTGCCAGGTATAGACGTCGTCACTCGCAGCTTTCAGATACTGTTCCTGCACACTTTTCAAATTTGAGCGGGCGGGAAATGTCGTCACTGGCATCAAGACTGTTTCTGTATACGACGAGCTATTCGCATATTTCCTCTGTGAACATTGCGACTTGGGTGAATTACTCGCTGCCGAAGGAACAGGTCGTCGGAAAGCGATCTGGGCCCGGAGACGAGGCAAATAAGTTGCTGGCCTCATCTGTAAAGCTATAAAACCTCCTACTGCGGTGCTTAATGAGGTTGAATAGTTATAGAAGCATGTATGCCTAGAAGCATATGACTTGTGGATCGAGTATCCCGGCGTCTCGGACAATTTTATTCAGGGGAAGTCGGGCTCAAACCTAAATTTGACGGGCCTCGATACTGCGGACCAGTAACAGAAGTATACCAAGTGATTATGCACTACAAATTAAGTAACTATATAGAACAAAATGGTATATTTCATATGTAAAACCCTGTTGCACCAAAATTAGCCATATTGCGAGGGGGCTCATAAAGATAGCTTCGGCAAATGATGGATAATTCAAGACCCATTCGCTAATTCAGAAGAAACCAGACAACAAATCAAAATCAAAACTCCCGATGACAAATGTTAAACAGTTGTGATACCCATGTATACAAATAAATCACTTCAAAACAAGAACCCAGAATCCATGAACAAAAAATGCAGATATATGACATATACAAACTAGCAATTATTCTCCTCCGAAATGGTAATCACACAAACTTCTCAAACGCGACCGACTCATCATTACTCATGATATAAGGTAAATCAAGATGTTGACATGTTAACAAACTCTTTGACGCTGCTGCTCAGACGACCAAGGAGCCCCACATCACCACGTTCGCCGTCATCAGCTGTTAGACCTTTCTCGTAGTATTCAGACATATGACGCGCTTCAACAGCTGGAATCTGATAGACTCGCGGCTTAGTTATATTGACTTGCTGGGTTTGAGGATAGTATATATATTCCGAGTTTCGGGAAAAAGTGTTGGTTGTCTGGTTGCTCAAGGTGCCTCGGCCACTATCGCTGTCGTTGAAGTCTTCTTCCTCCTCGTCATCTGCGTTATATGTTTCGGTAGGCACACGAGTGATTGACGATAGAGACTGATATCCATTTCCGTTCTGCTGAGCTAATATCAGCGCCGCAGTTTCGTGCTCTAGTTTTTTCTCCCGCTCTTCATCAAGCGTACGTTGTACCCACGCCAAAACTTTCCTTCTGGCGAGCCATGTGACAATAACAGAAACTACCATGACAAAAATCATTCCAATGGTGAAAGAAACTACCGTGCTCCACAGGGTGACTGAGGAGACTGAGCAGCCTAGCGCACGTGCGCGGAACTCGAATCTTTCGTCGGTATAGGGACAGATGTTGCGGTCGCGGATTGCAGCTAATATTCCTAGTCGACTAGGATCGGGAACACAGGTAGAAGACTAGATATGAGTTTTAACACAATAGGCAAATCACGTAAGGGAGAGTCAGTGGACATACAAATGGACACCACCCACAAGGTTTTGAAGTAGGAGCCATAACGCAGGCATGGCAGTTTGTAGAGTACGCTAAGCATTCCTTCATATAAGCGTCGCCTTTGGCTGCGAGCAGAGCCACGAATTCGTCATGCGTGGTGCTTGTTGCTGTAGAAGGCAAGAGGTCAGAGTCATACGCAAACAAGCGTGCGCTCGGCAACAGCAATGTACTCACAGTTAACAAAGTCTTCGCTCATTGCGGAGGAGTAGAGTATATGGCTATAGATAAGGAACGATACAAGATATCAGACAGCCAGATGAGTGACTGGCGCGCAAATAGAAATACCAAGCCAGCACAAACCCGAGCGGTTCACGAACGAACGGACGTCTTTTACGATCAGGCGGTTTGCAATCCGTCTGACAGATGTGGCGCTCTCAGATGATCTCCACGCCTGATGTTTTTGGAGCTGCCGGAGCTCACTTTGCACCTAAAAACTCTAGCTGAGATAGAGTTTTGCACGAACCCTATCTGAGGTTGGTCACTGTTCCCGATTGGCCTGTGCCTTGGAACAAAGGTACCGCGAGTTTATTTCACTACATCGTCTTAAAGCTGACTGGGCTAGTTTAGAACATATGTAGATGCTCATTGGTATGCTATGCCTGAAGTTAGTATTAGGCGAGGCATTTGCCGTTGTAAGCAATCTGTGACTTGACAGATCTAACAGTGTCTCGTCACGTAACAGGATAACTGTTCATTATTTGTATATTAGGCCGCTGCAGCGCTTGCAGAGACTCTACTATGTAAGGACTAACAACGAATCTCGCAAACTCAGCCAAATCCCGCCCACTCTATGCAGAAACTAGCAAAGTCCTCCTCCGCATCGTCCGTAAGGACCGGCTCAACTTCTCCGTCCTGGTTCACTTTGCGTCGCGAGCCACTTGGAACGCGGCCACCCACCATCCATGCTTTCTTTACACCGGTACCAAGTCTACCCAAACCAATGAGGTCTATTAGGGGAAACTCTTCGTCAAATGCAAAACCGTTAACCAGGTAGTGGGAATGATATCGCAGCGGATCGCCGGGGTAGGCAAGGAAATCAGAGCCAAACCGCAAGCCTGGAGAAAGGAAAAACCCTTTGCCATGGAGATATTTGTACACGTGAAATCTCGGCGTATTATAAATCGGAGCCACCAAGGATTCAGAACAAATGGTCTTACTGCTCAAATCAGAGAGCGCAGGCGTTGAAAAGACTACATTGGTCTGCGAGTCTTCCGCAGGCTTTTCCAGTTTTGCAATTCTTTCTAGCGCGAGACCATCGTCGCCATCTTCAGCCACGAGCAGTTCGTGACTGGCCTCTTCATCTATTATGCGAGCCGCGCCCTTCTGCACTAGCAATGCAGCTTCCTCGGGCAAGAGTTGCAGAGGCAGACCTAAGAACACGGACTGCTGGGGCACCTGCGGCAATGTTCCGACTAGTATTCCAGAAATACGCTGGTCTTGGCGGAGACTCTTGACGACTTCTATGTCGAAGACAAGATACTCGCCATTGATGAAACTCACGTCGATTGGAGAAGGAGTCGAGTTTTCGGATTGGACATCCATACTGCGGTCGAAGAAAGTTAGAAATTTTTTTACTTGACGCATCAAAAACGAACACACGACCCGCTGGCCTGGATTCTTGTATCATAGACTAGTTACAACATGAGCATGTCGAGCATGCGTTCAGGGGATTGACAGATTATTCTTTGAGTTTATATAATCATGTGAAGAAGGCAGACAGCGGTGTGGACGTAGATTCGACGTAGATTCAGAATGGACACATACCTCGAGAGTGCAGTAAGACTACCGCGATAGGCGCAGCATTGACACACCGAGGAGCTGCAGACAAGTTAATAAAGCTTCAGAGATAAACTAGTGCTGACACAGGCAATTGAGCGTCTTGAGACCAAGGTCTCGAGAAGACTAATCAGAGCTTCTTAGAGGATTGCCGCATCATCGAGGAGATTCCTCTTGCGTGCAAAAGATGTTCATCATTGTGTGATTGCCTGCCTGCCTGCAATGCACCGCAACAAATAGTAGAGAAATGCAAACAACAACGTACCTCTGTCTGGCGAGTAGACTGGTCCTCGAGCAGGCAAAGAAAAAGAGTGCAGAAAAGAGTGTGCGGTGTGAGTTGTGATCTAGGTCACGCAGGCGGTGAGTGTCTACGGCTAGCATGGGCGGCGCACAAACAGAGGGCGTTGGCGGTTGGTGGTAGACAGGCGGCCACGCGCCCCCTTCCTCCTGCCGCCTCTGCCACCTCGCTTTTTCTTCTCTCTTTTCCTCCTGCCTCTCCCCCATCCTCTTTCCCCCATCCCTTCCACTTCCCTGCTTCTCCAGCTATTGGTGAGTCTGCTTCCCCGGACGGTTTGCTGCGATCGCTCTGGACGCCCGGTGCTGATGGATACTTCGGCTGCTGCTCCCCGGCCTCTTGCATCCCGCTCCGTGCCCAATCGCGTGCATCAGCATCTGTCCACCGCGACCAGCCGGTCCATCTGATTCTATCTTTCCAATTACTCTGCTGACCTAGATCTGCTGGTGCTGCGCGTTTACCGCGGTGGCGCCTGCGATTCTCCTATCTTTAGATTCAGTATGGGTCTTAATATCTCAAAGCTTCTCCAGGGTCTTTTCGGCCGAAAGGTACGCAATCGCAATGCATCCCGATTCAATTCAATGCCTTTTCTAATTCGATGTTTTGCTACAGGAGATGAGAATATTGATGGTCGGTCTTGATGCTGCCGGTAAGTCGTCGTGCTGATTTGTTTCGTTTACTTTCGAGCCACGCGGCTGTGCACGCAGCCAGCCTCTCCTTTTAGGCACTCATCCCTTCGGCGACATCGCTTCCGGCCATCGCATCCAATTCAGCAATTGACATGCGATAAGCTCTCGAATTGGCTTTTATCGACTGCTGGCTGCATCTGGAACGCGTCTGGCCGGGTTTTTGTCGTCGGGCTATGCAATTGTGTCTAGGCTGGTCGTCGTTTGCCACTGCCACGGTTGTCGGATGTGCTGCTCTATGATTTGTATATACTGACCTTTGCCATGCGCGTTTGCGCTTTTCCCTTTGATTTATAGGAAAGACGTAAGTACCATTACTGCTATATTGACCGATTGTACAAATTCGTCTTGAACGATTGTGCTATTATATCTATGCGGCATGTGATTCTAATAATTTGCTCATAACAGTACCATTCTCTACAAGTTGAAACTTGGTGAAATCGTCACCACCATCCCCACAATCGGATTCAACGTCGAGACCGTTGAGTACAAGAACATCTCTTTCACAGTTTGGGATGTCGGTGGACAGGACAAGATCCGTCCCCTCTGGCGCCATTACTTCCAGAACACCCAGGGTATTATCTTCGTCGTTGACAGCAACGATAGAGAACGTATGTCTGAGGCCCGTGAGGAGCTTCAGCGAATGCTGAACGAGGATGAGCTCCGGGATGCTCTCCTTTTGGTCTTTGCCAACAAGCAGGATTTGCCCAACGCCATGAACGCTGCCGAAATCACAGAGAAGCTTGGCCTCCACTCCCTTAGACAACGGGCTTGGTACATCCAGGCTACTTGTGCCACCAGCGGTGATGGTCTGTACGAAGGTATGTATATCACTTATTTAATTTGTTGACTTGTCTTTGCGATACTAACGTCGTGAAACAAACAGGCTTGGAATGGTTGAGCACAAACCTCCGCAAGCGCTCATAAAGCAGAAAAAAGTAAACTACTGTTTAGTCGACACGCCGTTATATAGTTACAGTCATTATCGTGTTGTATAATGTGTTTTTCTATACTTTTTTATTAGTAGCAATTTATGTCATTTATCTTTTTTTATGTTTTGTGTTTGTGCTTAATTTAATTTTTTAAAGCCATTTGCCATACTTTTCTTCTTATTTTTTTTTTCGTGTGTGTCTCGTTGACTTCTCTATATGAGCTGTCCGCTTGCTTTTGTATCAGAGATGCAATTAGTTCAAAATATTTTGCTAATCTCATTGTGCATGAAGCTTGTGTTTTATTCTCTTTTATCAAACTTGCAAAGTCGCTGTTTTAACTCCTTTTTATCTCTTATTTTTTTTGACGTTAATGTCATTTCGTGTTTCCTCGTTCGCACATTTGCTCATTACCTTTTTGTTTTGGGAGAAGGATTTATGACGAGCGATGTTTTTATGATTAGTGCCTTGTTAATTATGTTGTTACAAATCCTTTATATATTTGGGGGTTGTGTGTGGGCGTAGAATAGATGATTGCTCTTCATATTGCTGCGACAAGTACGCCTTGCTATAGAGATATGTTTGAATTAGCTGGTATTGTATGCTACATGCGAGAACGCAACACCATCAGACTACTGCTTCTGAGTACCATACCCGCGGATTCCCTCTGCGAATCGCCAATTCATATTCTGACATCTAACATCCTTATCCATCTTGACATTCCCGTCAAGCGTGACAGTAGCGACGGTGTATTTATCCAAACTTCGCGCGTCTCTGTAGAACAGGACTTTCATGCACTCGTCGATAGCAGCTCGAGCTTGTTCCTCAGTGACATTCTTTGCGTCTTCGTCTTCGGATACCAGTTTCCGCAACAGCGGAACCGCAAGGTATGCACCGTATCCGGTGGCAATACACGGCGACGAATACGTGATGCCCAATAAATCGACGTATCCGAGAAAAGGCGATCCATCATCTTTCTTTCCGGCGACCAAGATTGCGTTCCATAAGGGATCAACTTTACTGCGTCGGTTATACATAACGCGAGATAGAAATTCGTAAAGATGTGGAGCTCTCAGACTGTGTCCGTCTTGTTCGTAGTCGTCTTCGATTCTATGATGAGTGGGCGTTAGCCGTGCGCGGTTGCTGACGAGAGCATTACTCTTGGACGTACATCAGTCTTTCTAAAACAGACTCAAGATATTGCATATCTGATGCATCGCCGCTGAATCCAACAATGGTTTCCTTCCCGACTTTGATTAAGCGCTCCTGGTCGGTAAATCTCGCAAGAGATCCATAAGATCCTGTAATTATCCCATACCGTCAGTTCCCTCATATCCACTGCAATCTTGATCCAACAACGTAAACGCACCTAAGTTATCAGCAGCAAGCATGACTCCGTTATTGAACTTCATCGCAATCACACTCGTTCCAGTGATTGAAGGCACTTGGGTGTGGGATTGCGGTCCCGCGTTGTGAATTGCGTGCTGATATGTGCCGTACACATCAGACCGGGGTCGTCCCCAATTCTCAGGCATATGATCCATCTCCGGTCAATAGATATTCGCGAAAGTACCGTGAATACACCAATGGCAAGTGGGGTAAACTGGATGGGTCGAATAGGATATCTTTCAACCGGTAGTCTGCTGAGATCGTGCGGATCGAACGAGTGAGAAGTAGAGTGTGTCAGCAGAACGGGGTTTGTGCCTAAAGTCGTCTGGCGAGAGAACAAGCCGCACGCGCGTCTGGATGTAAACATCGAAACAGCCCGTGTCTTGCGTTCGGCATATAAACACCCAGTCACCGGAGTGTTTTGAAATACTCTACTACCGCGCCCCTCAGCATTTTTACCCTTTATTTGAGCATTGCCGACTTTATTTTGTGGGCTGTGTATGTCTGCAGGTCGATCAAATCAAGGCATTTGCGTTCCATAGCGACCTACACATCCGTTATATTCCAATGTCAACCGGCTCTCGACGATCCTCACGGCGAGCTACGTCTGCTTTAGACAACCCAGCTGCAGAATTTGCCGCATCGCAACTATCGACGCGCAAACGCCAGTCATCAACGCGAGTACGGCATGACTTGGTAGACACACCAAAGCGCATTCTGAGATCTGATACCGCGTCCGAACGGTCCGTATCTCCATCGCTGTCGGTCAGCAGTAGTACGTCAGCGAAAAAGGAAAATGTGTACCCGCTGTTGCTGCAGGATGATAATTCTATGAATGAGAGACGGCGGTCGCGGCGTGCCTCCAGCCTAGGTATGATGCCTCGTCATAAGCTATCTCGCATGTTTACTAAGTTTTATGCAGGAGATGAGAATGCGCGCGTCAAGTCAGATGGTAGCGATAGAGCGCGAAGATCATCTTCTCGACTGACGCCTAGCAAATCACGTTCTCGTCGACTACCAACGTCGTCGACGTCCGATCTCGTCTCGGAGTACTCGTTCAATGAGGAAGAAGAAGCATACAACGACATCCAAGCCACCGACATCGCACGGCTTAGACTAGAAGAAGTACCTGCTATTGAAATACCGGCTACCGAAAATCTAGCATTTGTGGCGCCGCGATTTATAGCCAATTTTCTCCGCCAGACATCTTTCTCTGACCTCGCATTCGTCGTTGCACTTATAATCATCCTGGTCACTCTCGCTACTTCGACGATCGGGTTTCTGTTTTCTATGTTTTCCGGGTCAGCGGAGGGTTTGATTCCGGTATATACTGCACCAGAAGCCGCCCCGCAGACAAAAGCCGAAGTCATTGAGCGCCTTTTATATTTGGAAGATCAGCTGGAGAAGATGATTAGTGCGTCGAATCAGTTTCAGGACGGATCCTCGAGATATGTCGCAGATGGCCTGGACCGGTTTAATAAGTTCAAGGATGGGGTTAGACAGACCATGTCTGACCAATCGGGCGTACACCAAGATCTCCTCGATCATTTTAAAAGAGCCAATCTTGAGAGCACCGAGAAATTGGCTGAATTTGGTGGGTCGTACGAGGAATTTGAAAAACACTTTAAAGATCTTGCGGATGAAGTTGAGAAAATCGCAGCGCAGTTGTCGACATTTAGCAGTACTATTGATCAGAGATTTTCCAAGAGCCAGGAAAAACTAGAAGAGACATACTCAATGTACGACACATTTTCGTCGTCTATGGAGTCCGCCACCAATCGGTTTGACGAGCAGGAGGTAAAGATCGAGAAGCTCTCAACAGAGATATCACGACTTACCCCCGAAATGCGAGAGAAACTTAGTAAAGCTGCTGATAGGGCGAAGGAATCTGCGTTAGAGGCGATTAACAAGCTTCTGCCTGAGCGATTACCGGTCAGATTCGACGAGACGGGTGAGTTGGCAGTCGACCCGGCGTTTTACAAGTACTTGACCTCTGCGTTCCCATCGCGAGATGAGCAAGACGCGATTACGAAAGAGCTTCAGAAGACCGAGAATGGTATGCTGGAGAAGATGAAGTTTTGGAAGAAACCGGTAGAAGAAGAAGATCTTGACGACCACCACATTTCATGGGACGAATATTTGAAGAAAAATGATATTTCACTGAAGAATTACATTAATTCTCATTTACAGGGGTGGTACAAAAGTCTTGATGCGCAAGAGATGTTTGTCGATCGAGAGACATTCAAAGATATACTAGAGAAGGAAATGTCATCCGTCAAGAATGAACTTATTCTGAGACTCCACCGTTCAGAAACTGAACTCGGCGAACACATTGAAGAGACTTTGCAGAACGCAGATCGGAATACAGAGATGCTGAGTCAGGCGGCGACAGGGAAGGCATCGATTAGTCTGGCGCAGACGGCAATTGAGAATATCGTCGAAGAGACGCTGCAGCGGTTTCACGACGGAATCGAGTTGAAAGTCGATTACGCCGATATATCTAAGGGCGCGAGGATAAATCCATTTCTCACCAGTCCGACGCTTGACATTTACAAAAACGGGCTAAGTCTATCGCAGTTTTTCAGAAAAGCGGCGGCTACATCGCCGACAGACGCATTATCTACTGAACTGAAATCCGGAAAATGCTGGCCATTTGAAGGCGATAAAGGTCTTTTAGCGATTCGCTTGTCAACCGCGATCTACTTGGACGAGGTAGCTATCAAACATATCCCATTCGCTAGCAAGCTCGCGCCCAAGGACTTTGAGATCTGGGTCGAAATTCGAAATGAAGAATCAAGACAAGTTTTGCGTGATCAGATGCGCGAAGTATACCGGTCGACTAGCGAAGAAGAAGAGCAAGGACGACAAGAAATGGCGAAGAAAGCGCCGGAATATGTGCTGATTGGACGCTTTGTATACGATAATAACGGTCCGTTTCATTTGCAATCTTTCAAGTTGCCGATTGTGGCCATGAATACGTTGAAATATGTGCCAGTGTCGGATATCGTTTTCAAAGTTAATTCGAATTGGGGAGAGTCTGTTACCTGTATATACAAGACCTTTGTTTACGGACGATCTATTTATGAAGAGGAGTTTTAAGCGATGGAGTGGTACTTTTTATTTTTTTTTTAGTTCCAGGAATAATGGTTCGGCCCAGGAGTGACAAACCATCTGCATTGAAAAGTGTATAAGATATCATATGAAGTATGAACAAAAATGGGTTTTACCATAAATCGTAACCGGCAGCTAACCAGAATGCCGCGAGTACCAAGAAACGACTCGAATGCTTGACTGTCTCAGCAATCCTTATGTATATTTCGCCTAGCGAGAGTCTCGTTCGGGAATCTTGTGACTTCTTCGATTTTATGCAGCGATTAGAATGCACTACTGACTGATTTAGATATGTTTGACTTAATCTCGATTAAGTTTTTGAGTTAGCGATAAGACCCGCGCGCAGCAGCCAGGGGTTTGTTTGTCAAAAGTCTGAATCGTCAAACATAATAAAGCAAATAACCAAAAAAAAAAACCAACAAAAAAAAAAAAGAAAGAAACAGATAAAGTTCGCTTATCAGAAACGGTCGGCCAGCAAGACCCGCGCTGGATCAGTAATGCAAGGAGAAGGAGGATAAATGAGACGAGTGAGCTCAGATCAGGTCCTTGCGCGGCACCGACCACTGATAAGATCAAGCGTGGGAAATGGCTCTGCTGATTGACGACAGTCGATGAAGACGGGAGATTACGCCCAGCACAACACGCCAAAAATCTAGAACTTTCGGGTGCGGGCAGGAGTCTTATCAGAAGCCTTTTGATAACCGGACGGTACTGGCGACGGCCAGTGACATGCTCGTCCGCGTCAGAGCGACGGCTCGCGCTGGAATTGGGCGAGTGAGTCAGTGCATGTCATTGCCTTATCTTTCTCAACCGGTTCTGCTGGGTCGTGTTTGATCTACCCGCAGTTATAGAGAAATGTATACCGACTAGGGAAAAGCAATTACTTGGCCTGTTAAAGAGGATGGCCGAGTCTAGGGATTGAGCTTAGTTCGGCCGACGTCTTGGGAGCAAACTATACCTCAACTTGAAACCACTGCTTTCGACTCATTTTCCCGTCGGCTAGCTTCCTTAACTTACCTTCACGCATACGTAATTCTCAACCAGCCTGTCTGCGTTACAATTGCCAACCGCTGCAACTTGTTTGAAAGTAAGCTACTCTGCATTACACACACGATAAGCGAGCACGCTCTCCGCGTGTCCCTAAACAATCGCACCGGGCATCTCTGCCACCAGCACATACCATTCCAGTAAGCTTTTCTCAATCCAACGCTTTGTCCCCATGCTTGCCTTTCGCTGCTGCACGTCACCGCTTTCTGAACCAGGGGCACTGCAGACCGCGTTATCAGCGTTCATGAGCTCGCCGCTATTATCGGCCTGTCATCCGCAGAGGCAGTCATGTCTTTAGCTACGGTACCAGTCCGTCCGGACGAGCTGTCAAAAATTTAAACACAGTGGGTGGGCCCCGACTATCTGGCCAGAGTCAAATATATAGCCTCTGTGACTCCCCCCGTCCTGCCTCTTCACTTGCTGCTCTGCGCTGTCTGGAAACTATGGCACTCGATGAGAAATCAGCCGACGTCAAGACGTCGACCGTGGTCCATAACTACGACGGCGAGCCCGACGGCGTTGTTCAGGAGAAGACAAAATGGGGTAAATTGAAGGAAGGCGTGAACTGGTATATTCCTGGAACATCAAAAGCTGAGAGGAAGTTGTTGCTGAAGCTTGATTTGTCGATTTTGCTGTTTGGTTGTCTATCGACGTTTTCAAAGACTCTTGATAATAACTCTTTGACTAATGCTTATGTGTCGTGAGTATCTTACATTACACTCTACCCCTGTCCAATGCGAGCGCTGACAGCTAGCTATCTATCCAGCGGCATGAAAACCGACTTGAACCTGGGCGGTAACGACCTCAATTACCTGCAAGCCGTCTACTACGCCTCCTACCTAAGTTTCATGATCCCCGCCAGCTTCGCTCTGACCAGACTGCCTATCCAGCGTATTCTTCCTACGATGGAAGTGCTCTGGGGAGTCTGCACGTTTGGCTGCGCATGGTGCCAGAATCTCACGCAGCTCTACGTCTGCCGGTTCTTCCTCGGCGCCTGCGAAACCGTTGCCTTCACGGGCTTGATTTACATTATCGGGAGTTGGTATCGTCGCGGCGAAATCGGGGTGCGCATCAGTTTATACACTATCGCGTCTCCTCTCGGCGGCATGATTTCGGGAT
The DNA here is from genome assembly GCA_030568315.1 of Myxozyma sirexii. Taxonomy (NCBI): domain Eukaryota; kingdom Fungi; phylum Ascomycota; class Lipomycetes; order Lipomycetales; family Lipomycetaceae; genus Myxozyma; species Myxozyma sirexii. Next base: position 384,098 of record JAJLTT010000002.1, on the reverse strand, counting down.
ACTTGCAGACGGCCACCTACAAGAACTTGAACGGCACACATGGGCTCGAAGGATGGCGATGGTTGTTTGTCGTGTGTTTTTGCATTACTATCCCCTGCGCTGCGATTGGCTTTGTGTTTTTCCCTAATTCGCCGGAATACACGAAACCGTCGTGGTGGTTGACGCAAGCCGATATCGATCTGACGATGGCACGCATGCGCGAAGAAGGAATTCGGAAAGTGGATAAGAAAAAAATTGATTATAAGCGGCTCTTCAAAAAGTGTCTTATGGACTGGCATTGGTACGTGTTTGTGTTTGCCTGGTGCTTGTATGATCAGAACCAGTACTTTAGCGGCACGCCCTTCAGTCTATACCTGAGCGCGAACCCGGACAAGTACTCGATTGCCAACGTCAACAACTATCCGACGGTGGTCAAGGCGATCTCGATATTCACGACTCTGGTAGGCGGATACTACTCCGACAAGACGCTCGACCGGTACACGCCGTGCCTGATCACGACGCTGCTGACGCTACTAGGCGCCATCATCCTGCGCGTGTACGACGTCAGCGAAGGCGCGCGGATCTTTGCGTTCTTCGTCGCCGGCGTGGCGAACTCGATGAATAACTTCCAAATGACATGGGCGTCCGATATCACGAAAGACGATCCGGAAGTGCGGTCGCTGATCACGGCGTCCATGAACTGCATCGGGCAAGTCTTTTTGGCATGGGTGCCCATTCTCACGTTTCCAAACTACAAAGCGCCGCGGTTCCAAAAGGGTTTCACATTCAGCGTGATCACGGCCGCACTGCATGTCGTCACCGTCACTACGATTTACATGCTGGATAAGTGGGATATTCGAACGGGACGGAAAGATAAACGCGCGCAGGATATGCAGATCTTGGAGGCGCTCGCGGCTGATGATTTGGAACGACAAATCACTGAGGAATTGAGAGAGACGTCGATGTCGGATTCAGAAAAGAAACGCGTCTTGTAGGACGGCTTGGTGATTACGCTATGATGACCTGTACAGTTTACGTTGAACAATGTTTTTTTCAAACCCGTTCTTTTGTATTGTATTGTATATTGTAATATTATAAAAACTTTCCATCTTCTCAAAACGACACTACGTCCGCCTATCGAGAAAGTAAGCAGTTGCACTATGCGATATATAAATAAAATTCCAAACTATATTTTAGTTTAATTAATATCCGTCTCCGATGGCGTGTGCTTTATTCGATGAATCTATCGTTTCGGAAAGACAGTCTGTTAAAGATTCTTGTCAGATTTTTTTCAAACAGCTGTTCTGGCTGTATATTATATAGTATAATGTTTACTTTTAATTCTCTGGTTTGAACCTGACTGAGTATATACATTAGCAGCAATACTACCAAGCGGCGGCACTCTACGCTCAAAAATATAAAAGCAGCTCAAAAACAATATATTCACAATGCAGTAATATCACAAAACCAAAAAACACCCAACTACAATCAAAACCAAAACTCGACCCAGAAACACCCAGTAATAAAGAAAAAGCAAACAGAGAGCATGAAAATCAGAGCATTTTTTTAGTCGAGACACGCCTCATTTCGAGGTTTTTGTTATCATCGAGTTTTTAGTTATCAAAATCAAACAGAGCAGAAATAGTAAGCAACGGGAATATCAGTGCCAGGGTATCAGAAAGTCATCAATAAAACATCAGCAAACAAGAAATCCCAGATCAGAAAAGCAGAAGCAAAAACAGAATGGTCTAACACCAAAAATTCCAACATCTATACCATAGACTTTTCTTCTTCAATGCTTCCCTCTCGACGCGCAACTCGTCAATTAATGCCTGAACATCAATCTCGCGTCGTCCAGTAACTAAATCGGCAGTCGCAGATCTAACGCGCGCGGTGCGTTTACAAATCTTAAAGACGGCGAAGAATAGCAGAATGACAGGGCACGCGAGGTAGGCGATAAAGAAATTGTACGCCGACGGTTTCGCGCCGGATAGGGGCCAGATGGCGACCCAGAACTGCGCGACGAGGACGAGGAGGTTGAGGAAAAGACCGAGGTATGAGCCGACTACGCCGGGCTGCGACGTGAATGCGAGTTCGTCGAGAGAGTGGCCTTGCACTTTCCATGCGCGCCGGAAGAGAATGTGCGCCAGACAAATCGAACCCCAGGTGAAGATCGACGAAAGTCCCGAGAGCGCGAGGAGCCAGGTGAAAATCTCGGTCTGGGCGGGGGACGCGGCGACGAACGCAAACAGTCCGAATACTAGTGTCACGGCTATACCCACGAGCGGACGGCCTGAACGGTCGACGTAGGCCAAGATGCGCGGCGCCTGGCCTGCACCAGCGAGACCGGCTAGTGCGCGCGAGCACCCGTAAACGGCCGAGTTGCCGACCGAGAGGACGGCGATGAGGATGACGACGTTCATGATTGTGGGAAGGACCTTGATGCCAGCGTCCATGATTGCTAAACACAAGTCAGTAAGCCATAGACGGGCCGACACAGAGCAAGAAAAGAAAATCATACCAATCACAAACGGAGAAGCCAGGGCATCAACATGACTAGATCCCAATAAATGGGGATTATTATACGGCACCAGCAATCCAATGATGGTAAGCGCGACAATGTAGAACAGTGTAATTCGCCAAAACACCTGCTTAATAGCCGACGGCAGCGCTTTGCGCGGATTCTCAGTCTCGGCAGCAGTAAGCCCGACAAATTCAGTGCCGGCAAACGCAAATGCGGCAGTCACAAACACCGAACAAAGACCCTTGAATCCGTTGTTGAACGCGCCGGGATCGTGCCAGTATTTGCCGCCGAGATAGCCGCCGACCGGACCGCCGCCACAGTTGAGCACGATGCCGAGGATGATGAACCCGATGACGGCAAGAACTTTGATTAGCGAAAACACAAACTCTGCCTCGCCGTAGCCTTTGACGCCAAAGAGATTGATGATAACGATCAGGGTCCAGAAGATAGCGATCCAAACGGCGCTGTTGACGTTGATGTGCCAGTACTGCATCGTGATTGACGAGGCCACGAGTTCGAGCGGAAACACAACGAGCCACTGCATTGCAAAGTTCCAGCCCATGGCAAACCCCCATGCGGGATCGATGAAGCGCGAAGAATACACGGCGAACGAGCCGGCGACGGGGAAGAGAACCGCGAGTTCGCCGAGCGCATGGATGACGTTGTAAAGCATGCATCCGATGAGGACGAACGCGATCAGTAGCGACGCAGGGCCGCCGTTAGAAAGAGCTTTGCTATGTGGATCAGTAAAGTTAGCACGTGCGTTGGTCAAGTCTCTTTAACACAAGGATGGACGTACCCAGAGTTGACAAACAGGCCAGTTCCAATAGACCCACCGATCGCAATCATCTGCAAATGACGGCCCTTGAGGCGGCGAGCAAGCGGCAACTCGGTCGCTTTCTCGACATCGTACTCGCCGGCCGCGAGCTTTGCGTCGCGAGCAGCAGAGTACGCCTCATTGGGACCAAACGAGTGCTTGAAGCGGCCCCACGCGGACGATGGCGGGGTAGTTTGCTGAGAGCTGAAGGATTTCTCGGACATGACGGTCGAACAGACAGCAAAGACCAGTGCGATGGGAAAGAAAACAGCAGGAGTGAAATGATGAGGAGAGCAGGAAGCGCGCGGGCGAGCGTCGATATAAGTAGCGCGAAACCGACAACGAGCAGGGCACGACCTCGCGCTGCGGCGTCCACGTGCGGACCACCGCAGCCAGCCGGCGCACAGAGCACGGCCTGCGCGCGCACACAAAGGCGCACGTTGTCCGGCATCGCGAGCGTGGTCCTGCCGAGCAGACACAAGGGCTCGCAGCAGGGGAGACCCGGGGTTACATAAGCGACGACTAACATGCTTTCGGGGCACCGAAAGACGGCGGCGCGCACCCGCCGCCGTGGATCACGGTGTCTTAAGTACGCCAGATAAAGAGCTCTGTTCGACTCGATCCACACGCGTTCCAGACCCGCAACGCAAAGACAACTGCCCGAGACGCGTCCGAATTCTCACCGGGCTTCTGCGAAGAAGTAAAGGCAGCCAATGAAGCCACGCAGCCGGCGCGTTCTTAGGTCAGGCAGACGTGCGGCAGACGGAGAGAAAACGGCGGTAAAAGGCTCGAGTCAGGCAACTTCCGCCAGAACCTGCCCGCGTGCTGCGTCCCGTGCGAGCATTAATTTGCACAGCAAACAATATGGCTACTACCGCGCTCTGTAATTCAATTGCAAGTGTCCAAGTTGCGCTAAACCGCAATCTGTGAACTATTATTTCCTGTGACGGATCTGGGCGGTCGGCGTGCAGTTGCTCGATAGGGTCGTGCGCCGCGTTAGCGTGATGAGCTAGCTGTCGACTACGTCTGCGGCAATTACAGAGACATTCCAGATCGTATTACATATACAAAAAAAAAACAAAAGAAAACAAAAGATATCTAGGCACCCTACAAGTCACCTTCTACGGTCACGCTGCAGCCGGCGCTCCCACAGCGTAGTCCGGGTGAAGCCTTCGAGGAATTCCCGAAGACAGCTGATGCCGCTTCCCGGCCGCTGGTGGCAAGACGCCACGGACCCGAGGATAAACGTGACGCAGTTGACGTCGCGCAACTTTGCTGTTGCGCCCGAGTCAAAAGGCTCGTTGCGCTGCGGGATCGGATTGTAGACATGCCAGCGTCGCCGCTTTTCGCTGCCGGCGTAGATTGTATTTGTAAACAGCGGCAGCGAATCGAGGAACGACGACATGCACTGCGCGTGGAGCCGGGCCACCGAGTGATGGCTGCAGTCGACCACGACAACAATCTTCTTACCTAGAGAGCACAGAAAATACAGAGTTCGCTGCCAGTCTTGCCGGCTTGTGCCAGCGGCGGCGGGTATCGAGAGCTGCGGTTGATATCGGAAAACAACAGTATCAGCCGACCAGATGTGCGCCGACTCGGTCTCGTAATGCGTGCAGGTAGACGCGCATTGGGGTATCACTGCCGCCTCGACGAGCATGAAACTGGTCTGGCTCGACATGAGCACGTTGTTGACTTGATAGACTCCCCGGTGGATATCGGCGTACTCTGCGCAGCGACGCATGCACAGCTCTTGCCGCTCGGTGCACAGCGCCAGGAACTTCTCATTCGTGAGCTCTTCAGACACGTTTGCGAGTGCCGATGTTAGCGTGCGACGGGTATCCGAGCAGAAATCGTTAACCACAAATACGCGGATGTGCGTCGGGATATCGTTGACAGCCAGTCCGACCCAGTTTTGCTGTTCGAGCTCTTGCAACTCGACACTCTTGAGCTTTGTAAAGAAGCGGATCGGAGACACCATTTTTCAACTCTACAAGTGTATGCAAAGAGATAAAGGGAGATAGAGTGAGGAAAAGACATAGCTGAGAGGCGGCGGATATATATGAGATGTAAAAGAGGAAGAAGGAGCGAAAGGCTCCTTGTTGCACAACAAGGAAACCACGTACTCACAAGAATCTGTTTTTCGAGCGTGAAAGTTTTGAATCTCTTGCTCCTAGCGTAATTATACTTGAAAAGAAGTGCAATATGTTAAGCCACTGATGTGTGAGAGGAAGTCACAGACCGGACACAACAATATGAGCGCACCGAGTTTTAGATCATTGTTTTTGAACTCTTGCTTGACGTTGCCTATCCTTTGCTGTTCTCTATTTATCAGACCATACTGAAATACAGTTACAAGACAACACATAGCTGCACGCAGTAAACATTCTAAACTTCACTATAGTTTTCGCAGATTCTAACTTACAAACCCACATCTACCCCACACGAACCACCAAAATAAAGAATACTCCAAAAAACCAAAAAACCAAAAACAACCCCCAATGATAAACACAATCCTACACTGTTTCACCTCTAAATCTGCGCCATTTCAGCAAACCCGTTCGCAAACACACTCGTCGAAAATACCCTCGCGAACAAGAATAAACTTGACAGCTAGCAGCTTGCGCTCGACTTCTTTATTTCCTCGATCTGTCGTCAAAAGGATAGCATAGAAAGTGGCAGTAGTCGATTCCCGGATTTCGCATGGATTTGCTGCAAATGGGTTATTTTCCGTGATATGGTACGACCGATCAGTGCGATGCGCAAGTAGACGCGAGAAAGGTGGGTACTTGGGTATATCTCGAGACAATCCAAGAACTCGATAGCAGGCCGGCCGTCGACGCGCAGCAAGTGACAACATGTCGCGCGACACACGTCAGGCGCGCGCGTGGGATCTGCTCGCGGCGGGCCAGTCTTGATCTCCGACGAGGGCGAGGTGGGAAGACTCCAGCGCGGCCGTGCCGGGGTAGAACGCGCGGTCGAGGCCGAATTGCGCGGAGGGCAGGCGGTCGGTCGAGACTTTGGAGTAGGACGCCACTTGTCTGTCACGCGTGAGCCATTGCTTGACGGCCTGAGCGGGACCAGAGAGAGACGTGCGCACCGCCCCAGCACTAGACATTGTTTGGCAGTGAGCAGATGGCGCCGGCAGCAACGGCCAACATCCAACATCCAGCCACACGCACTAGCAGTCGGCACCACGCCATGCACCCTATGCGCGCCCGAACACGCATGCCAGAGAGCGCTAGTCGGACGTCGAACACGCCGAGGATGCGCGGAAACGGCGCCATGAAGCACAAACATACAAAGGCGCAGACACGAAGTCTCATTCGCGCGTTTGCCCGCCTCGGCTAGGCAAACCTTATGCGCCAGGCGCACGTGAAGCCCCTGCAAAAGCAGTTTTGCGTTCTGCTGCTGCCTTAGTGCTCTTTTTTACGGCCATTAGTGCTCTTTGCTTATCGTCGCGCTGCGCCTTCTGCGGGCTGCTGAATGCGCATATCGCTCGGCTGGCTGCTCCTTGGATTAAAACACTCAAATACACCCTATTCGTACATCTCTAGCGTTCTCTTTTAACTAGACATCGCTCACTGACAGACAAAAAAAAAACCCGAATATTCACAATTAACCGGCCTGCATTGGGCCTTAGCTACTCTTCGTCCTATCGTATAACGTAGACGTCCTCACGCATCTACCCTCCCCGTTTTCCGCGTCTACCGCGAAAAATACTCGCCGACTCCCCACATTCGCTCGCCCGTGCTCGCGCTACTACTGCCGGCTCCTGGTTCCCCACTATTCACATTCGAGTCTTTGAGGCCGGGAATCGTGGCGGCTATCCGCGGCGGATTGCTGCTCATTGGGTCCTGGTGTAACACGTAGTTCTCCTGCTTGATGCCTGCTGTCTGCGCTGGTGGTGCTGTGATTGCAGGCGGCGGTGGCGGCGCTTGCAGGACAAAGTCTTCTTGCGCCATCGTCGTGACTAGTTCTCGCGAATAGCTGGCCGACTGCGGCAATTGGCATCAGTAAACAGTCCTGCTTCCAAAAAAAATGAAGAATCTCTGGCAACTTACATATTTTCCAACAATCTTTTTCAGCGCCGGACCTAAGATCTTCCAGGGAAACACCTTGACGTCCTTTTCGATATTTCGCGGCTTGGGACTGGGGAACCCCATAATCAGCTTGAAAAACGATTCACACTCGGCCTTGCCCTTTGACACCGTCAATGGCCGATAGCCTTCGAGATTTCTTCGAATCCGGTTCTTCTCTTCGACAGTGAAGCGCGCCGAGACTAGTTGCTCGAGCAAGGCTATGCAGTCAACCGATGTAGCATAGTACTCTTCCTTCTCGTCCCAGTACACGCACGAGATAACACACTCGCCCTCTCCGCGCTGCTGCGAGAGGGCATTGCCGGTGACGGCAGGCACGTTGGCCGAGTACTCGGCCTGGCTGATTGGGTTTGCCGACACTCTGATCACGGCGCCGTGCTGCACGTACGAGAATTTGACTAGTCGGCGCTGCGCCTTCCATTCTTCGCTGCGCCAATTGCGGGTGAGGGACTCGAGGTCCGATTGAATCCGCAAACTGGCGCGATGGCTGGCGCGCGGCGGCGCGTCTGGATTCGGAGAGGTCGATAAGGAGATGGGGGCCGTAAAGGGAGGCAGAGTCGATGTGCGGATGAGGTAGGGCAGTGGTGTGTTTGCGTCTTCAAGGCCTGCATCGAGGGCAGGCGCGTGCGGCAGCGAGAGCGAGCGCGACTGCTGCTGCTGTAGCGAAGACTGCGCCATGTGGTAATGATAGCCCGCTGGGGTCTGCAATGGCGGGGGTGGCGGACCAGGGTGGTATGCGGCGGGCAACGAGGACGCTATAGAAGGTAATTGGTCCGAGGGATATGTCTGCTGCTGCTGCTGCTGCTGTAGGGCGAAAGGCGACTGCTGGTGGGGGGATGGCAGGGTGGTATATGACGTAGAGTGCGGGTACTGCATAAACTCGCGCTGCTGCTGGGATTGCTGTTGTTGTTGTTGTTGGTGTTGTGGCTGTTGTTGCTGTGGTTGTTGTTGCTGTGGTTGCGAGTAGTCGTGAGGCTGCGGGTAGGCAGAGGCATATGTTTGGTGAACGGGAGAGTAGGCGGAGGAAGAGGAGTAATCGTAGGAGGGTCTGCGCAGCTGGGGAAGGGGATGCTGCTGCTGCTGCTGCTGCTGCTGCGAGGACAGGACGAGGTAGTTCTCGACGGGCAAGGAGGCGAGTTCATGGCCGTGGGCATCCTCGACGATGAGCGAGACGGGAATGCGCTGGCCGGCCCAGTGGTCGGGGGTCTGCGGGAGCTGGGCGGTGAGGGCAAAGTAGTGGGCAAAGGCGGGGGGCGCGGGCGAGGCGGGGCCCTGCTGGGGCGGAGGGGAAGTGCGGGCCACGGCGACGGCGCAGCGGAGGTTGGCGAAGGCGAGGGCGAGGACGAGGAGGGGCGGGCGGGCGAGGAGGTCAGAGGGGGAGCCGACGTAGACGGTGAAGGCGGCGCCGTCGAGGCCGCGGGGGTCTGAGCAGCCGATGACGAGGGGCAGCGGGACGCTCATTTGCGAACCATGGCGGAAGAGGCGGGCGACGAGGAGGAGATGAAGAGGAAGAGAAAGAGGAAGAGAAGAGAAGAGGAAGCAGACGATAAGAGCAGGCAGGGACCCAGGCCGAGGGGTGTGGAGAGGCTGACCCGGGGGCGGCGGTGGTGGAATAAGCTCGGGCGCGGGTCGGGGTGTCTTAGCTGTCAGCTGCGCGCGCCGTTGGAGCTGGCTGCGAGCGGTCAGAGGGCCAGAGGAGGGATGAGGAGGGGATGGGGGGTGGTGAGGGAAGGAGAAGAAGAAGAGGAGGAGGAGAGAAGAAGAAGAAGGAGAATAATAAAGAAGAAGAATGATAAAGAATAATAAAGAAGCCCACAGAACAAAAACAGCAAACAAAAGCAGCACACAAAGAACAATGCAGCAGCAGCAGCAGCAGCAGCCCAGCAAGCCAATCACGGCGCACGCTGCACTCTGCGCTGCGCTCGCCGCTCACCGCCACCGCGAACGACAGCGCAGATGACACGATGGCCGGCACGTGCACGCGTGTCAGTCAAACTTTCATCTCGCGACGGAAGTTTGCGAAAGCGGCAGAGACCGCGAGCGACGAGCCCGGCAGCGGCGACGAAGCAGACAAAGTCGCAGCAGCAGCATTCGAAGCAGCGCTGCAACGCTTTTGCTGTCTGCGCTGCCGGCTTGAAACACAGCGCAATTAAAGATAAACTGCGCTGCAGCCCGCGTACGCCGTTTCTTGTCTGCCCACCGGCCCGCGTAGCTCTCGTACCGCTGCGTACGGGCCAGCCTGCGCACGCCATCTGCTTGCAACAGTCTTTTGTCTGGCTTTCTGCAATATCAGGCGATTGTTGTACTATTCTGTTGTTGTTTTGTTCTGTTGTTCTGTTGTTCTGTTGTTCTGTTATTCCAGTCTTGTGCGCTCTTGTACTCTTCGAGGCCTGCTTCTCTTAGTCCACGCCCTCTCCCGTGGCTGTTCTCGACTCTCTACTCTACTCTGCTCTACTCTGCTCTACTCTGCTCTGTACAGTCCTTCTCTTCTCTTCACTACATCCAGAGCAACACACTTTCATCAAAAACTCTCTCTCTCGCCAGCAATACCTATGCTCTCGTACACGGGTCATCCCATTCAAAGCACATGCCCAGCCGTTGAACTTTTCGCTGCCAAACCTTTTTTTGCCCGCCTCGCCTCGCTCGACTTCGCACCGACGCCCTTTATCCTGTTCTCTATCGCCTTCTGGCTATTTCGCAAACTTCTCTATTCTTATCTATTCTTATCTACCCTTATCTCTCTCTCATACTCTTACACTCCACCCGCGCCTCATCTCTTCCATATACTCCCTCGTATCCCTCGATACGCACAGCGCGGCATCCATCCTCTTCAACCTCCCAGCCTCTGCCCACACATCCTCCCCCTCGCCCTCCCCCTCCTCTACGCAAAGCGACAACGCCGCAATCCCCAAATAAGCATGCAACACGTCTGGGTAATGCCCCACGCCCTTTGCAAACCCACCCAACCGCGCATCCTGCGTCTTGCCCAGTAAATAGCCCGCGCTCTCCCGCACCTTGGCCAGGCTCAGACTACTTCTCCCCGATCCGAGCCGGAGCATCGACAGCGTTGCGCCTACCCAGAACGAGTAGCATGTGTCTGACGGCTTGTTAAATCGCCCGTTGAACCCGGCTACCTTGTCCTCTGCTTCCTCTTCTTCATCCTCCTCCTCTGGCTCCTCATTTGGACCGTCTTCCTCCGAATACATCCTCTGATGAAGCAGACACCAGCGTACAAGCTCCTCGCGCCTCTCGCCAACCAACCCACTGGCTGCTCCACCCAGCAACTCCAGCATGCCTACTCCACAGTACGTCAGCCCGCCATGCGACTCGCTCATACCACCCATCCCCATCCCGCCATCATACGTCACGCACTCATCAAGCACATGCGCACACGCCTTAGCCACATCGATATCGACCGCCTCGCCGCGCGCACAGATCGCGTCTCCGCCAATCATCCAGCGAATAGCGGCCGCGCAATACCCGAATCGCAAATCAGGCTCGCCAAACTGCTCGCCTTCTGCACTCCCCAACGACACCAGCACACCGGTAGCGAAACTGCCGTTCGCGCGCTGACACGATGCCAGCCAGCTCATCATCGCCGGCCTGTCGATTCGCGACAAGTCGTCGCGTAAAATAAGCAGCGTGGCCAGCGCGAAGTACGTGCCTGCCGTATGTCCGGGATCAAACGTGCACACCCTATGCGCATCCAGCGCAAGCGCAGGCGAACACCGGAACGCAGCCCGTGACGGCAGTAGACAAGTTTCGTAAATCCAATCTGTCCAGGCTGCCACCTGTTGGTTGCTCACCTGCTTCAATCCGTACGCGCTCGCTGCCGTCGAGTTGGGGATACAGCCAAGTAAATCCAGCGCCGACACGCAGAAAAATATAAGCGCAAGCCGCGTCGTGTCGGTGGATGTATATTGCTGCGGCAGGATCTTCAGGCAGTACTTGAAATAGTTTGCGTGCTTCTCATACTCAAACGCTGGTTTCGCCATGATCTGGATTAAATGCACTGCCAGCCAGAGTAACGGCGGCACCGTCGAGAGTACGGAGTGAGAATTGATTTGATTTGATTTTGATCTGCTGTAAATTTGAAATTCTCAGTACACGCACATATCCGTATCAGCTTCAAACACTTTGCGTCTACTATCCATCAACCTAGGCCACGCAATTGCTTGTCGACACACTCCACCTCTCGACACTCCCAAGCGAACCATGTATTGCCGCAGCTTCTACAACGAAGCAGCCCTAACCGCATTACTTACACATCACTTACTAATAAGACCGAGAGCGGGACCTGGATGCTAAGTCAAATGAATGCGCCCGGTCAAAGTTCGTCCAGTGACGTAGATCCCGAATGCCAGCACAGATGCGTTGGCAAGCCGCGAGTCATTGTGACGTCTGCTCTGCCCGACTTTTGGTGAACAACAGACAGGCCAGAAACGGCTGTTTGGCGATGGCGTCAGGGCTCGGCCGACTCTCGCCGCACTCTTTCGCTTCTTTCGTTTATGCGGCCGCTTCTCCCCTTTTCTCTCCCCGGCATCCCTTCTTCTTTGCATCCGGAGGACTTTTTAGAAACATGTCGTATCTCAGCAATTCAAGGCCTGCTCCGTCGCCTGTGCCCTCGTCCAGCAGACACCCCTCGGCATCGTCTGCGCACCAGAGCTATCTGATCTCGCTGCCCGCCTCGTCCGCCAACAACGGGTACTCGTCCGCCGAGCCGTCCGACAACGAATCCGACTCGTCTATAACAGATGACTCGCAGCCATCGTTCAGTCACGGCCAAGCAGGCGGGCATATCTTGCACCACCATCGCCGGCGCAAAAGTCGCGAGGCTCCGCTTTCGCCTCATGGCATTTTTCATCGGGGCGTGAGCGAGACTGCGAGTCCGCCGGTTGAATCTGCGAAAGAAGAAACGCAGCGTCCGGCAGTGAAGGATAATAAATGGCGACTCTACGACCCGCAGCCGTTTCTTTCGCATTTATTGCATCCGCAGCCTGAAACTGGCGAGCAACGCACGCATCAGCATCATCTTCATCATCATCCGCATCATCTTCATCAGCATCACAGACCCGACCGGCCGAAAGAAGACAGCCGCGCTTACGATAAAACGCACTATACCTTCTCGCCTGCGCGCGAGAATATCAAGTATTTACTTAAACAGCAAACCAATGATTCGGTATCAAGCGTCGACGATTCAGACTCATACACGCCAAATGAATTACCGATCGCAGAGTCAACGTCAAGCGACAACGACGACGGTTCGTCGGGTACGTCGTTCACGCCCAAACCGCTCGATCGTCGGTCGTCGACATTCTACGAGCAAGCCGCTAGTCGCGCCGACGAGCAGAGAAAAACAGAAATACCTGCGACGGCTTCGTCGCCGGCGGCGAAAAGTCGCGCGCCCCCGATGTTGACGGCGCTAGGAGCACAACTCGCGACGTTCCATTTCGGATCGCGACATGCTTCTGAATCCGCCAAGGAGTCGGCAACGCCTACGTACAAACATTTCCCGGCTACGTATTATAAGCGCGACTCGATCGCGCATGCCAAATCAGTCGACATCAACGCCGAGACGGAGGAAGAAGGTCCGGCGTATGAGTCTGAAGTGCGAAAGAGCTCATCGCCGCCAGTGATGGAGCCTCGATCGGAAGGAGGCGATCTTCCGATTGAGATAGAGCACGAAATTCTGCGGCGTAAATCAGCCGAGAAGGATGATTTGGTGTTGGATAGTATTGCCGCGGCGACGGCGGGAGGAGCAGAGCCGGTGGTCAAGCGAGTTGAAAGTGGCAAGAGATCAAGTGATTGGAGACCGGGCAGTTTGGAAAAGACTACGAGTTTCGATTATAACGATTATAGGAAGCAATTTCACGGACAGCTTATGACGCCCGAGGAGGAGAAACGGCCGGGGTTTTCATGTACGGAGTGAGAGTTTGTTAAATTGGATGGCATGGAGTTGTTGCGAGGCTTTTAGTTTTAGCCAAATACACTACGAATATTAACATACTAGCAGAATTAAGAGTTGCGTGGAAAAAAAAAAAGGCAGGTAAAATTAAACGGTCAAAAGAAGCTTTTGCAAGAGATTGCAATGGCTCGACAAAACGTACTGTTTCTGTTGACGAGAACAGTGCATGAATTTTGATTTTTAGCCTTCTCGTACAGCGAGCGATAAAGAATTTCAAGCTAAGGTATATTTTTTTTTGTCATCGAAATGAGTAGTGGGAGTGGACGATACGATTATTGAATATAGTAATCGGTTTATATATAATAGGCTCGATAAATCAATACAGAAAACAAGAAACAAATCACTTTTTAACATCGAGAACCAGACACAGACACAACACAGCAGATATCCCGGCTCCGAGTCAGGGAACGACGCACGTGAACTGCATGAAACAGCCCACTGCGGCACTCGACAGATATCAGCGAGAAAAAAAAAACCAAAACCAAGTTAATGCGAGAGAGAGAGAGACTGGAGAAGAGAAGAAGAGAGAGAAGACCGCTGATAGCCGCGGCGCCGCGCGAAATTAGAGTTGTTGTCGAGGAAGAAGTTTTGTCCGGGGCTGCGAGACGAGGGCAAGGCCCGGCAGGGCAGGGCAGGGCAGGGCAGGGCAGGAGTGCTGGATGGTTGTAGTTGATGCGGTTTTGGCTACGGGTTGATTATGAGAATACGGCTGGCGATGGCAGAGATTGAAGAACGCGTAGACCAACGGCGAGCGAGAAGATAAGCCGAGATGAAGAGACTAGTGAAGTGAGTGCGCACAGACAGCGAGGAATCATGCGCACTGAACACCGGCTCTGGCCCGTGCCGAGGCGTCGTGCAAAAATCCAAAGAAGAGCAGCACAGGCAAGATAGTGCGGTCGGATAAGCTGATGCTGCTCGTTCGTGTCGGTGCAGAGCCGTGCTGGTTCATCTCCACTCCGGCACCGCCAGTGATCTGCGCGCGTTGCGGAGCTCCAAGACACGAAGACTCACCTGCGCCGCCGACTCTAACCGGGCCCCTGAGCCTTTTGCTCGGCCGCCCCGTCGTTCATGTGGCGCGACATTCGGCGCCCCGGACAGTCACTAAGAGCGCCCGTACGTTGACAGCTCTGGCCGGGGGTGCTGAACTGCAAACGCCCTCCTGCGTCGAACAGCCAGCCGAACCGCCAGAGCTGCAAGGGTTGAGATTGAGATAGTCGAGTGCTCGGGATAAGCGCACGCGCTGCACGTCGACGACAAAACACCTCGAAAACTCTAGATTGGAGCTGCGTGTTCTTCCGTCCGGGCTCTGCAGACGGCACCGAGTTCTTGCATTATCAGCTCGTCCTGTCCGCAGCCTGCGCAGCGTCTACGCGCCCAACACCCGTCCTCACCACCACCATCTTCTGCAACTTATAGCTATCAGAGCCGGCCTCTCGTCGCTCTGCCTCGCAGCCAGACCGCCAGCCGGAGATCACTCCCGCGCAGTCGCCTCGGAGCCACACTCCCAGCTCCGAAAATGAGACTATTCAAACTCTGTTGCCGCCGGTCGTATATTATACCGCACAGAAACGGCAGCCTTTTTAATACAACTCTATATTGCAAGCCCCTCGCCCATCTCCGCCTGCAGACACTGGCAGACCGGATACGCAAGAGATAAGAGCCGAAGCGCGGCCAATCACGGCCGCGTCTCGTGATTACTGCCCGCCTTCTCGCCTGCCTGCGACGACCGGCAGACTGCGCTCGGCTGGCTCTGGTGCCGCGTCAGCACGTGTGCTCTCTGTGGCCCGGTCGTCGTCGTCGGCTCATCGTTGGCTCATCGTCGAGCCACCAGCGGGCGCCGAGAAAAGGAGGGGCGCCGGTCTATGATCTCAGCGGCGCTGCTGCGATCTGCGACGGCGACCGCGCTGCTCGACACGGGCGTCGCCGGGTGGCTTATCAGAGTTTCTGCGCGCTCGAGAAGGGACCAGCTCTTTAAGCCTGCGAACGGGGGGCGCCGTGCCGTGCGCCACCGACGCCACGCGCATCCGGGCGTTCATCACTACCGCAGCCGGCGTGGGCCAGCGACGGACCGGCCGCGCGCTGAGGGCTGCATGTTTGCAAAGACGCAGGACGGTGGAGTTAGTAAAGCGTAGGCGCAGTGTACAATACAAGCCCGCATCGACCGGTTTCTCATGCGGTGGGCCGTGTCGAGCGCTTCGTCGGAGGCCACTCGGTACCTGCGCTAACGGCGCGCTCTCCCAACCTTTCTCGCATGCCTCTGCGCTCCACCTTTCATCGTCCTCTCTCGCCCCTCGCCCGCCTATCAAACTGTATCGCATGGGTATATATAGTCCTCGTCCGCCTCCCGCCGACCTTATTCTCATACTCCCCCCCCCCCCCCCCCTTTCCCCGTCTCTCGTCTGCCCTTCCCTCCCCCTCCCTACTTCTTTCCAAATGGCTGAAAAGGCCTACAAGACCTCGGGCGAGGTCCCCGACTATACCACCACCGTCGAGTCCGGCTCGAGCACCTACGGCCAGACCACCGTCGCGCCCTCGGGCCGCTGGGCTTCCTTCAAGGACTCCTTCTCTCCCTCCGAGTCCTACATCGCCAACCGTGATGCCGCTGTCTCGGGCCACGAGTACGACATCGAGGCCGCGGCCAAGCGCACCGCCGCCTCGCCTCTGGCCCGCAAGCTCAAGGGCCGCCACTTGCAGATGATTGCCATCGGTGGCTCGATCGGAACCGGTCTCTTTGTCAACTCCGGCAAGGCGCTGTCTAGCGGCGGGCCCGCTTCGCTTCTCATTGCCTTTGCTCTCATCGGCGCTATGCTCTACAGCGTCGTGCATGCTCTCGGCGAGCTCGCTGTGCTGTTCCCCGTCGCCGGCTCGTTCTCCACCTACTCTACCCGCTTTATTGATCCCGCCTGGGGTTTCGCCATGGGCTGGAATTACGCCCTTCAATGGCTTGTCGTCTTCCCGCTCGAGCTTGTGGCGGCCTCAATCACCCTCTCCTACTGGCACGTCGACGTCAACAACGCTGTCTGGATCACAATCTTTTGGGTCGTCATCGTTCTCATCAACTTCTTTGGCGTCAAGGGTTACGGCGAAGCCGAGTTTGTGTTTTCGATGATCAAGGTCGTCGCCGTTATCGGGTTTATCATTCTCGGAATCGTCCTCACCTGCGGCGGTGGCCCACAAGGCGGCTACATCGGTGGCAAGTACTGGCACGACCCCGGCGCCTTCAATCACGGCTTCAAAGGTCTCTGCTCCGTCTTCGTCACCGCCGCTTTCTCGTTCTCCGGTACCGAGCTCGTAGGTCTGGCTGCGGCCGAGACTGCAAACCCGCGCAAGACCTTGCCTTCGGCCGTCAAGCAAGTCTTTTGGCGTATCACCCTTTTCTACATCATCGCCCTCACTCTCGTCGGCTTGCTCGTTCCTTACACCGATGACCATTTGCTTGGTGCGTCCTCTGTCGACGCCACTGCGTCGCCGTTCGTCATCGCCATCCAGCACGCCGGAATCAGCGGTCTGCCGTCGGTCATGAACGTCGTCATCATGATTGCCGTTCTCTCGGTCGGCAACTCGTCCGTCTACGGATGCTCGCGTACGCTGGCCTCGCTCGGCGAGATGGGCCAGGCTCCGCGGATTTTCGCCTACGTCGACAAGGCTGGTCGTCCGCTGGTGGGAATCATCATCACCTCGGTCTTTGGCCTCTTTGCATACGTCTCGGCTTCGTCTAAGGAAGGCGAGATCTTCGACTGGCTTCTCGCGCTCTCGGGACTCTCCTCGATCTTCACCTGGGGATCCGTCTGCCTGGCGCATATCCTCTTCCGTCGCGCCTGGAAACTCCAAGGCCATTCGCTCGAGGAACTCGCATTCAAGTCCCAGGCCGGCCTCATCGGCTCGTACTTTGGTCTTATCCTCAACGTCCTCGTCCTGATTGCGCAGTTCTGGATCGCCGTCTGGCCGATCGACACCACACCCAACGCCTATGATTTCTTCATCTCATACCTCGCCGCCCCCGTCGTCTTGGTCTTCTACATCGGCTACAAGGCCTGGTTCAGACCCCCGTTCATCAAACCTTCTCAAGCTGACCTCGTCACCGGCCGTCGCGAACTCGATATCCCTGCCCTCATGGTCGAACTCCGCGCCGAGCGTGCGGCGCTCAAGCAGCGCAGCTTCTTCTATCGCACTTTCAAGTTCTGGTGTTAAAAAAGGACAAAACAAGGAGACTCTTTGGTGTTTGTTCGATTGTTGTTTGCCTGGCGCTGTGTAATATAGTTATCTTCCTTTCCTCGATTGTTTTTTTTTTCTCTCTTTTCATTTTCTGCCACCTCTTGTATACTTTTGGAAAGTAAAAGATTTTTTTTGTACGTTTTATCACTTTGTATAATCTTGCATTTGTCTTTATATCGTCTCAAAAGCAGAACATTCAATCATTTCGAATGAAATAGATAACTCGCTCAGTCTTGTAAAAGCGCAGCGTATAAGTCAAGAGAACAGACATTATAAAAGCGTGGATAAGATCGATGATGTCACGTGCCATGCTATCGGGATATCCGCGGGCAATTCAAAGCAAAGCGACTAGCAAACTCCGACACCGCGTTCTCTGCATTCTGGTATCGACAAATGACAAACCGATTAATGACGAATGTGAAATTGGAAAATATACTCGGTGCTGAAGACGCTATGAGTGAATGAGGGAGTGAAGACAAGGTGGGGGAAAATGAGCTCGAGCTGGTGGGTTGATTATGGCGCTAGATTGCGCCATAGGGAATATCTGTTAGTTGACGCAGGTTGACTCGTCGTCTGGCGCTTTCTTCCCTCTCTCTCTCTCACATTTCCCCAGTCAATTCAGATAATAGACCCTACTCTTTCGTTTTCAAAGAGTGTGTTTCTCTGGTTAGCGAGGAGATTTGCTGGTCGAGTGTGTAATTGTGAAAATGGGTACGCCGGAAGAATACACAGACGCGGAGGAATACCTGCGCAGACGTCTTCCTGCAACTGAAAAGGAACAGCCAACAATCATCGACGATGATGAGACACTTGCCGAAGACTCAAGTCGTTTGGTAGACGCTTCCGAAGACGCGCTGCTAGGCGCTGAAAAGGCTACCGCGTACGGCGCGCTCGATGGTGTTGAGGCGGTCTTCGATACCGAGGAAGTTCATAGAGCTGAGATTGAACGCCTATTAGCCGACGGAAAGTACGCGATTTTATTATATTTCTTAGCGCGATATAAACAATTATACTGATTGTATTTATGATATAGACCAGGATGGGATGAACAAGAAGAAGATATTATTCGTCGAAAGTTGGATTATCGAGTGATGATCTGGGCTTGTGTGATGTTTTTCTCGCTCCAATTGGTCCGGAATAACATTCAGAACGCAATCTCGGCGGATTTCTTACTTGATGCGCGTACGTGTCATCTGGTTGGCGCAAGAGTGGGCTTATATAACTAATATGATCAAACTAGGCATCTCGCAAAATGAATATAACCTCGGACAGTCTATTTTCCTCATTTTTTTTCTCCTATGGGAAATCCCTTCGCAGGCGTTAGTCCGTCGCTTTGGCGCTGAGGTTTGGTTACCGGTTTTGATGACGTTGTGGTCGGTAATGTCAATCCTTCAAATCCTCATCAAAGGGCCTTCGTTGTTCTTATTTACTCGTGCAATCATCGGGTCCTGCGAAGGCGGCTTTGTCCCGGGTTTGACGTTCTACCTGTCGTCGTTTTACAAGGCGAACGAGTTATCTATGCGGTATTCATGGGTATGGTCGACGCAATCGGGAACGAACGTGATTGGCGCCCTTCTCGCATCGGGATTCATCCAGATCGGCGGCTCGCTGCGCGGTTGGCAATGGTTATTCCTGCTGGAAGGAATTTTATGCACAGGGATTGGAATCTCGTCGTTTTTCGTCATGCCGTCTCTGCGGACTCGCGTCATTGCTCGCGTGTTCACAGCGCGTGAGTCGGCTATTGTCCGAGTTCGCGTGTCGCATGATGACCCGTCGAAGAAGAATCAACAGGATAAGATCGCGTTTAAGAAGGATAGCCTTGTTGGCGGTGTTCGCGCCGTCTATGATACTGTTACCGATCGGTATCTTGCGCCGATTTTCCTACTCGGCTTCGTGGCCTTTGTGCCTTCCCAGACCGCGAACTATTACCTGACAATCACGTTGCGACAACTGGGATTCACGCAGACGGCGACGAATTTACTCACGATCCCGTACGCGGTCATTAATATCACGATGACGATCTGGTTCTCGCGCCTGTCTGATCGCTATGGAGTGCGCTGGCTGTTTGCCGTCTTATCGGCGCTATGGGTCCTGCCTAACTTGATTCTCCTCGAAGTCATCCCCGATTTCTCGTCTCGTTGGCTCCGCTTCACATTCATCACGCTGATCATGGGATATCCATATTACCACCCGATCTTAATCTCCTGGATCTCCGCCAACGCCAACAATCCTGACCGCCGATCTCTCGGATTCGCAGTCTACAACATCGCCGTACAAGGCGGCAATATCCTAGCTGCGAACGTATACCGCGAAAACGACGCGCCGTTCTATCATCGGGGAAATGGCGTGCTGATTGGACTTAATGTGTTGTCGATGGTGATTGTTGTGTTTATCAGACAGTATTTCACGCTTGAGAATCGCAGACGGGAAAAAGAATGGTCGCAGCTCGATGAGGCGGAGAAGGAGGAATATATTGGAAAATCAACGGGGTTGGGGAATAAGCAATTGCATTTCAAACTGAAGATTTAAAGAACGCCTATGCATTTTCATTATGATTTATTTCCTTTTTTTTTCATGTGCATGGTGGTGGCTGCATAGTTTTTTTCTTTTAATGTTGGAGGAAGGATACGTATGTGTGATTTTAAAATTTGCATTCGTAAGGTGGAAAATGTCCTAGATAGTTGATTTCATGTACGAAACTTTGTGGTCTGGAAAGCGGATGTACTCGCATTTTTATTTATTTAGATGGAAATAGTAATGCATTGATTACTGTATAACGAATTATACAAGCCATGCTCAGTATACCAAAGTCATGTAGACGGTTCCAGTAATTGTAGATTGTAATTATTCTGCGGTATATAATACCCCAGTCTATTAGTGTTGTCTATACGGCGAAGTGCTCGGAGCTCGTACTGTAACGACGGTGCATTACTTAGTTTTATGGCCGAGACCTCGGTGATATCTCTTTCTTTTCCTGTAGTACTTGGCGGGCTTACTACAGACGCCACACGGAATATCATGGATAACTCATCGCACATGTCCGAATACTTGTGCAGTTCTATGTCCAGTTCATTCCGAGCAAGGCGCATGTCAGAGACTGGTCTAATTATCAAGTCTTTTAGCTATCGGAGATGTCTAGTTTCATTGTGATTACTTTATGCCCTTTATGCCACAATATACAGAAATATACACAATCATAGTCTGTGGGAAAGTCAGGCTTTTGTTCTCGCTGATCTCGTGATGCTATGTGGGGTCAGTAGAACGCTAGATGTGCACATACTAAACACGACTTCTCTTCACTAAATCTACGACCCACAATTATCTCCTACCATAACCTTATAATTTCAATCATTGCCTGCGTTGTGTTCCTTTATCTCGTATCTCTAGTAACGTCCAGCGACCCGCAACGCGCAGTCTCGGCATCTTATACGTGCCGAGCATCGCCGAGCCTTTTCTTATCAGCAGCCCACTCGTGCTTCGCGACCAACTTTGTCCTCAGCCCGCTCATCATTCAAATCATCGTATTTTCACGCGTTTCCAGAGTGCAAAGAAAAAATGGAATCTTTCATATTCTTCAAGACCAGGGGGTAGAGCACGGATGAGGCAATTAAAGCAGCATCGCCGCACGAACAAAAGGACTCGGACCATGCGAGACTTCAAAGAGACCCCCTTCGGCGTCACGAAGGTAATCAGTCCGTGATAAGCGAGCATATTCGCTCTATGCGAGCTTTGAATACCATTACACGGTAGGCGTTTATCCTCATGACTCATGGTCGGATGGCGATGTCTTGCATCTCTGAAAAGGGCATCTGCGAGCGCCACTTGCGCCTCCGATGCACTCTTCTAATGAACTGTCAGTTCTACTCGTCATTCACTATTTGAATTCTCTGGCGTTGAAGTTGCATGGGTCTTTGTGTGATAGCGATAGAGATTAGAGGTTATCTGTAGCTCTGCGTAATCAGTGCTGCGATGATAAGCCACCGTGCTCTATGCTCGTGAACGAGCTTTAGTTTATTGTTCCCCGCGTTCCTTTGTCGGCCTGTCACTTTCCTCTTCTCATACCAGTTTATGCCCACGTCTTTGTCTTATACCTATTTCGGTCTATTCTTTTGTGCTGTTATGGTAATGACTTGCGATATCAGTGAATTAGATCCTAGGGGACGCATATAAATTAGCTATCTGGCACGTTAGACAATGCCCAGCTTTTTGGGCTTGGAACAAAACTACCGCTATCAGCGTTGGCCGATCACGATAGTGGTCCGCCGCTCCCATTTGCCCAGCCCGTAGTTCTTCCGATTGAAGGCCGTTTGTCTTGGAATTCATGCACTATATAATGCGTCTGCCGGAACCTCTCTTGCTTTCCGTCTCTGCCCTACTGCTCTGCTCGCCCTTACCTGTGTTTGCTCTTGTGCAATGGCGAAATCTGTTGAGTACCAAGTCAACGAGATGGGCAACTCCTCTGGTTATGAGGCGGCTGCTGGCGATGGCTTCTGGTCTAGTATGCACCAGAAGATTATCCTCGACCATCACGACAAAGAACGTTACAGTAACAAAGGTATACCGTCATTGTGTTTTTTTTTTCAAAAATTTATAGCGACAGAATACTGAAAATATGTTTTCAGATTTGGATCCTACTCCGCCTGAAGACCGTACCTGGACGGGCATGGACTATGTGACGTACTGGATTTCCGACAACTTCTCGCCGTCTGGCTGGCGCAAGGCGTCTTCGCTAATGGCCATCGGCATGTCCTGGCGAACCGCGATGGTCAACGTGGCCGTCTCTGAAGTCATCATCGGCGTCATCGTTACCATCAACGGATACGTGGGCGCAAAGTACCGTATCCCGTTCTCGATCCAGTCGCGGGCGTCGTTTGGTTATTATTTCTCGTACCTTATGATTCTCATGCGTTGTATTGTTGGTATCTTTTGGTATGGTGTCAGTACCTATACCGGGGCCGAATGTGTTCGGTCTATGATATTTGCCATCTGGCCCTCATTCCATAATGTCGAGAACCGGCTTCCGGAGAGCGCAAACATCGATACCCAGTTCATGATCTCGTACTTTATTTACTACATCACTGTCTTGCCTTTACATTTCGTTCCCATGTCCAAGATCCGCTGGCTTTTTACCATCAAGGCAATCACGACGCCTATCATTGGCTTTGGTATGATGGGCTGGACGATTGCCAATGCCGGCATGGGAAGCGACAGTCTTTGGACGGCGGGTAATACCGTTCATGGCTCGGCTCTCAGCTGGGCTTTCATGCAGGGCCTTTACTCCAACATTGGCGGATGGGCTACTCTTGCCATCAACTCGCCGGATTTCACGCGTTACTCGACTAAAGTCAGCAATACTTACTGGATGGCGGTCGCGCTTCCGGTCACCGCCACTCTTATTTGCTTCTTTGGTGTAGTTGGCGCCGGCGGTTCTAAAGTACTGTATGGTGAGATTCTGTGGGATCCTTTGTTGTTCGTCGACCAGTGGACGTCCAAGGGTGGTCGTGCCGCCGCGTTCTTTTGCGCCGCCGGCTTCTACTTGGCGCAAGCGGCCACCAATGTGTCTGCAAACTCCATCTCGGCGGCTAATGACCTCAACTGCATGTTTCCTCGCTACATCAACATTCGTCGGGGACAGGTGATTGTCTCGTTGCTCGGCGGATGGGCTCTTACGCCTTGGAACATCATGACTTCCGCTGCTAGTTTCCTGTCGTTTATGTCTGGGTATACGATTTGGCTGGCTCCGATCTGTGGGATTCTCATCTCCGATTTCTATTTTGTCCACAAGCGTCGCTATGATGTTTGGGAGTTATACAAGTCAGACGGTATTTATCGCTACAACAAGTACGGAACCAACTGGCGGTCCTTTGCCGCGTTCTTCATCGGTTGGGTGCCTCTTCTCCCCGGTTTCCTTCCCAAAGTTAACTCGAGCATCCATGTCATTCAGCCGATGGTGAATCTCTACTATTGCGGCTACTTTTACGGGTTTTTTGGTTCCATGATAAGTTACTATCTTCTTTGTCTGATGTGGCCTGCAAAGGAGACAATGCTTGACCATGCGGTTTATTGCGACGATGTGCTTGTTGCGCGTGATATTGAGGAATCGGCGGCTTCGGAAGGCGACTCGGTCGGCGAGTCGCAGGACAAAGAGAAGGCGGCTTTGTAATATAGATAGGTTTGTGTTTGGTAAATGCCGCTTTTGTCAAAATTAATTTAGAGTCAACAATATCTCACTGGGTAATCTTCTTTATCTGTAATTCTTTATTTGTAAAAGTTATTGTTCGGCCCGAAAATAGGAATTCACTATATGCATAGAATGATCACGTGAAGTAATTGGGAGAATAAAAAGAAAGCCTATACAGATCCGTCCCGAAAAAAAACTTGGGAGTCAGAGAGTCAACAGCATCTGGCGCACTGGTGCTTTCAAACCACTTTAGTATTCTGCGCAGATTTGCAAGCGACGCTTACGTGAAACAGCTTTGATATTCCCAGTGACGAGTACGGATCATTTATACTTTTTTGAGGAAATCGGTTGAGGTGGCGAGTTGCGCAAGTCTTGTGAGGGATCTGCCAACTGCATAATTTAATGAATCAGGTATGCAGATTCGGCATTTCGCGAGCATAAACAGTGATCGAATACGGTATTTACAGCGCGCCGTGCTGTTGCGGAATAGAACGCGTGTAAATGCTGGATGTTGCGTGAGATATGAATCGACTGAGGCGGCTGGGAATGAGCAGCAGGTCGAGGAATTGGCAAAGTTCAAGACTAGTGACGAAAATATTGATATACGCCAAGTCTATGAAGCTCTTTTCAAAGCTCCACCGGGAAATATAGCTAGGAATGACAAAGAGAGTTGGCAGGAAGTAAAGCAGGATTCAGCAAGCAAGCCGAATAATGATAAGAGTGACAACACACATTCGACGTCGAGAAAGATTACAAAGCGAGAGAAACCGGGTCAACCTTCGAATAATGTCAAAACCGAAGACTCGTTGGCAAAGAATACGGTTACTGTGAAAAAGACCCTAGACGGACTTCATGACGCGGTTAGCCGTCGACGCAGACCACCACGCAAACCAAGCTCGAATTATAGTCCTTCAAATCCCACTTCAGCAGCTTCCCGCCGCAACGAGATTCCCTTTCAGAGCATTCAAGCTGTACTAGAGCCGATTGGAAAACTGGAAATACCAGCTGATTTACAGAATAAATATGAACGTGAAGGAAGACAGATCAAAGAAGAGGAACTTACGATGCTTGAGAAGTTTGATAAATTAAAGATCGTGCCGCCGCCTACCGATGGTGAAGTTTTGATGCCGCCTGTTTTAGCTCATGGCCTAGATCGGGTGCTGTTTAAGTAAGTTTTACTAGAATTGTCATTTGCAAAACTTCTTGTCTGTGAAATGTCACTAACTAATTCATGTCAATAGCCCCGGGGTTCATTTAATGCAAGATGCACGCACTGGAGTCTATAATTTCCCTCACGAGCTTAAAACGATAATGTCTGTTCATGAATTCGATTTCGACGCTCTTCCTGAATACCAAATATCCTCCGAAGACAAACTTCTCGAAAACCTGGCGGTGAAATATAACAAGAAATTCTACGGCTCAACGTCAAATATGACTGGTATTCTATCTCAGTTCCATTTCTTAATCTCACGGAAAAGGAAACCTGATTTGCAGCACCTATCCAAATCTTTCAAGGATAGGAAATCTTTTACTGCCGCAGCGAAGATGGCGGCGTCGGTGTTCTTGCGGTATAAGCCAGAGTCGGGAACATATGCTATCGATTCAGATAAATCAGACTCGTCGGAGATTATCTTGTTACATCTCGGTCGATCGATGGAGAAGCAGTTAGTTACAAACATTAGCGATTATGAGATGTTTCGAGTTGGCAAATCGCATTTATTACCGCCGGAAATGCTCTCGGATCGCGAACCGTATCATTATACGGCCTATAGCGATTTTCTCATGCGGTCTCAGCAAGACGCGATGGATCCTCGGCTTCCAGGTGAAGGAACTTTCGATCTAAAAACACGAGCCGTGGCTGCCGTTCGTTACGATATAGACCATATCCACGCAATGGGAAAGACTGACTATCAGTTGCGGCAAATACAAGGCGCGCACGAATCCTTTGAGAGCGAGTATCACGATATGGTGCGTGCTTCGTTTTTAAAGTATTTGCTACAAGTCCGAATGGGTCGTATGGACGGTATCTTTGTCGCGTACCATAACATTGCGAGAATATTTGGGTTCCAGTATGTGCCTCGAGATGAGCTTGATTTATGTATCCATGGGCCGGAGTATCAGAATATCGCGGTTCAAGAGTTTCAAGCTAGTTTGGATATGTTGGGTGATCTTTTGAAAAAGGCGATTGCAAAGTATCCCGAAACGGTAAGCGGACGCTTTTTCGATTTTTATATAGCAAATCATACTAACAAGCACTATAGTCGCTGCATATAGTCTTCCACGGCTATGTTGAAGGAGATGATAGAATGAAAGTTTTCATATCTCCGAAAAGCGACTCTGAGATTCAAGAAATGAACAAGCAGCGCATTCAGCATAAATTCCAACTAAAACAGTCGGCCAAAAATATCGTCAAGACAATCACCGAATCCGAAAACGGAAACGAGAATGAGCTGGTATCTGATATTTTTGGATCGACGGCCGAAGATTTCGGAGTCTCGTACGATAGTAATATAAACAATGTGCTGACGAGCTCGAATCAGCGGGCAAAGCTTACGGCTTATGTGATTGAAGTTCAGAATTATATTAACAATGAAATGATTCCGGACAGTGAACCGCCATCGCCTAAAGATGGCGATGTTTGGAAGATTGGTTATCAAATCACTGAGCTCACGCAATCGCGAAACACAGATAACTCACGAACACAAGTTGGATATATTAATGCGTTGAAATCGAGATTATTCTTGAGTAATAGCAGTGAACCCACGGCGCAGGCAATCATGTATAGAAAATTATCCGCGGATGGCAAGAAATACCAAACGAGCCTGGATAAACGGGATCAGGAATTGAATTTCGAAACATACAGCCCGGAAAGATTAGATATCCTAACCAGAAAGAGACGAGAGGAATTGGAGTTGCAGATGGCTCGTCAGAATGAGGAGGTCGGGGTTGATGATTTGAAAGAATATGAGGAACCGAGGGTCTTGCATATGCCTATTGGGGAAGAAGCGGATGTGGAGGAAGACGGCGAGATCAAGAATTCAGCGATTGATTAGGTGGAGGGTATACGATAATTAAATCAATGAATGAATAATTTTGCACATAGAGTGTAATGAGAAACGAAAAGTGCGTTTATTTATGATATTATGGATAATATTTTTAGGATCCCATCGATCAGGTAGAAATCCGGACTGACATGTGGAGCGTACCTTCACGGTTACCATATCTCATCGCACAGCTATTCTCGAATTCAAAAGAAAATAATGCAACCAGGAAAGCGATAATCAATCTCATTTTGCTGATTGACAGTTTTTTTATTTATATATTGTAGACGTTCAATTCATGAGAAGTGCATTTGTACGCGCGCTTGAACGGGATACGACTGCCAATAATGGCCATGGCCAATGCTGCGCGCACCTTTTATATTTATTGACATCCTGGTCCGCGCATTATTTGTCTTTGGTCTCCTCAGCTGTTCAAACGCCACTTCCTGCAAACAGGAAAAGCGTGCAAACCAAGTGTTTGATTACTTTTATATTGCTGTTCTGTTTCGATTCGTATGCACCTGCTGCCGAGTCTACAGAATGTCGAGGTCTAGGGCTTGAAATCGAATGATCGAGTCGGGGGCTTATCAGACAGGCAGCGCCGATAAGTGCACGCGCTAACCCTGATCGAGGTAAAACACATCATGAATTGAGTTTGCAATCGTAGAACGGAGCTGCCCTCCAATAAAAGAGGGCCTCACATCTCGCGCTCTTCCCGCGCTCTGTATCCTCCCCGCAGCCGCTCACTTTTTGTCTTTTCGCAATACCGTGATCTCAATTAGCAATGGCTGAATTCCAGACTTTCAACACCGAGCTGACGCTCAAGTGCGGCGTTACTATGCCTATCTTCCTCAAGTACAAGACTCTCGGTGATCCCAAGAACCCGGTCATTCTCATTCCGACCTGCTACACCGGCCGCATCAATGGCACTTACAACATGATGACTGGCGACGACGGCGCTGCTTCTCCCAAGAAGTACTTTGTCATCATCGTCGGTCTGCTCGGTGGATCCGAGTCGTCGTCTCCCTCGAACCAGCCGCCTCCGTTCAACGGCCCCAACTTCCCCGAGACTGTCTACGAGGACAACATCCACGCCCAGTACAAGCTCGTGCAGTCACTTGGTTACGACAAGATCTTTGCCTACATGGGATACTCCATGGGCGGACAGCAGGCGTACTACTTTGCCTCGATGTACCCTGACAAGGTGCAGAAGATCGTTCCCATGGCCTCGTCTGCGCAGACCTCGGGCTTCAACTGGAACTTCTTGGAGGGCGTCAAGGCTACCATGAAGGCCTCGTCCGACTTCAAGGCAAACACCTACACCGAGCCCGTCATCATCGGCACCAAGGCTTTCGGCCGTGTCTATTCTAACTGGGCTCTTTCGTACGAGTGGTTCGAGACCAAGGCCTGGGAAGTCCACGGATACAAGTCCTCCGAGGAGTACCTCCAGAAGGACTGGGAAGAGCGTCTCACCACCTGGGACGGTCGTGATCTCCTGCAAATGGCTGTCACCTGGCAAAAGGGCGACATCTCGACCTTCGCCGACGGCGACCTCACGGCCGCGCTCGGCAAGATCCAGGCCGAAGTCTGCGTCATGCCCGGTCGCACTGATCAGTACTTTAGATGGGAAGCTAGCGTCAAGGAAGTCGCGGCTTTGAAGAAGGGTGAACTCCATATTATCGAGTCTGTTTGGGGACACATTGTTGGCGGCGGCGCTGGTACTCCTGAGGATAACGTTTTCATTAACAAGACTGTTGGTGAATTCTTTGCCAAATAGATGAAAACGTCAATGCTAGATTGAGGTTTATTTGGTTTGGTTTGGCAAGTAATCTTTGGATTCAGATTACTTAATTTTTGATTGCTGATGTATATATAATAAATTATAATTAACCTAATCATAGTAGCAGTAGCTCAAATCTATTTTAGAAATACAAAAGGGCTCATTGACACAATCGTTTTGAAAAATCCGGATTCTATTCATACCCCCAACCATTGTAAAATCCTCTAAATATTACAACCATAAAAAATCAAAAATTTACCCAATATGACAAAAGAATAGCAATATAACCTTTAAGTCGACTTCTTCTCGATAGCCTCGTCACCAAGCGATCCGAGCTCACCAGCAATGTCTTCGACCGACGAGTTCAAGTAATCGTCAACAAAGACTCCGCGCTCCAAATATGTCTCGCTGGCAGGGAAGAATTTGCAGATTGCCCAGTAAGATAAACATGAACCTCCGAAACCGTAGAAGAATCCCAGATCGTATAAGTGGATCATACCGGTTGATGCAGGAATGGAGGATACGGTAGGCAAGAAACCAGGCAGGAGAGGAACCCATCCGATAGTGAAGGCCAGGCCGGCACGCCAGTTGAAGCCCTTGTAGTATCTGTACATACCGTTGAAGTTGTAAAGCTCAAAGACGTCGTATTTCTTCATGTGAACAAAGAAATAGTCCGAGACAAGGATACCGCAGATAGGTCCCAGCCAGACGGAGTATCCGGACATGAAGTTCAAGAACGCCGGAGCAGAGGTAAGAATGTTCCAAGGGGTAAGCGCCCATGCGCCCAAGAAAGCGGCAATGAACTGACCACGACGAATGTTGATATATCGAGGAAGCAAGCAATTCATATCGTTAGCAGCAGCGAGCGAGTTGGCCGCAATGTTAAGACCAAGCTGCGACAGCAAAAAGCTGAAGGCGATAAAGAACGCGGCAGCACGGCCACCACGCGAAGTCCAGTTGTCGACAATAAGTAAAGGATCCCAGAGGATTTCGCCATACAAGACATTCGATCCGGAGGCGACAATGACACCAATAAGAGCCATGACGGTAGCCGTGAACGGAACGGCTAAAGCAGTGATATAAGTCGCGGGCTGGCTGGTGGCATAGCGAGAGTAATCAGGTGCGTTGACCATCAGAGTGACACCGCCACCGATGTTGGAGTACAAACTGTTCATAAACGTCCATCCGAGATTGGATCCCGAGATAGTGTTTCCCTGGTCGAAAAGCGAGTTCTGGCCAACACCGACCTGGGAGACCATCCATCCGAGAAGGGCGAAGCAAGCAATAGGAGTAGTGATAGATTTGACCAAGAAGAGCCACTTCAAGCGCTGAACACCGACGTAGTGAAGGGGAAGACACATCAAGAAGTAAAGCACGTAAGAAGTCATGAACTGAGTGGTAATATGAGCAGACTCTGGCAGAGTGTTCTCGACATTATGGAACGAAGGCCAGATAGCGTAGAGAATTGACTGGACACATTCGGCACCAGTGTAAGCCTGGATACCGTACCAGAAAATAGCGACAATCATACGCATGAGAATCATGACATACGAAAAGTAGTATCCGAACGCAGCACGCGACTGGATAGAGAAAGGAATATGGTACTGAGCACCGACGACACCGTTGATAGTGATGAAAACACCCTGAATGATATTGGCGAGCGCAATACAGACGAGCGCAAGTCTCCATGACAAGCCGACTTTCATGACGGAGGCCGCGCTACGGAAACCGGAGACGGAAAGATGGTCCGAGATCCAGAAGAGCGCATAGTGACGCATTCTCCAAGTGCGTCCCTCAGGAGGCACAGGATCAAGATCTGTATACCACAAGTTAGAAGTCTGTAAAATACCCAAGATAAAAGCCAAAAAGATGAGCTAACCTTCATTACTGCGGCGTTGATCAGAGGCAGAGTCGAGCTTGAGGAAACGGTCGACAGCGTGCCAGAAACCAGGCTTGGGAAGCTCGGTGGTTGTGCCGGTGGCGACATCAAGCGGCATCGCGTGGATGCTGTACTGGTCTTTACTCTCCATGACTGGCACCTTATGACAATCGTACGAGGATGATAAGAGGGCGACAGGCCAGGACGTGTGGAGAGCAAGATGATAGAGCGGGCGATAGGCAGGGCTTAAATAGATGTCTTGACCAGCTTATCTGGGCCGGTGACTCGTCGCCACGAGTCAAACCCATTTGTAAAGAGCGTTGACAGTAGACAGACAAATGGGAGTACTGAAGATACGAGTCGGAAAGAGCTTACAGGTACGGCTAGTACATACTTTTTCGGGATGAAAGGGCGTACGCGATAACTCTGATCGGTCGCAGTCGGCTTGAGTATCCGACGCAGCAGCCAGCCAGCGCTGGACAACAGCGCGTGAATCTGAAAGATCAAGCGATAAGCAGGCCCGGTTGGCCGATAAGATACTATTATGCTGCACTCAACCGCAATAAAGAATACGTGGGAGCAGCGCACCAGGAGCTTGCGTAATCGAGCCAGCGAGCGAGCAGGTCACATCCGCAACCTTGTTTTCCTAACAAAGCCAGGCCGCGCTCACAATCAAAAGCGCCACACGCAGATGCAAAGCCAATTCCTGCGGCCGCCGCACGCAGATACAGCGACAGCGTGTCAAGCCAAATTCCGGAACGGGGCATCGAAGGATTGAATCATCCGCCGCAACAAGCGCTCGCGGCTTGCTGCGAACACTGCGCGGAGTCACGAAGAGGCGAAAGTGCTCATTGTCTGCCCGTAAGCCGCCGATCCGGTCGATGACGGCAAGAGGCTCGAGAGCCTTACAGAGTGCACGCTCTGTCCGGCCGGCTAGTCGCTTGCCCCTCTCGCAAGTGCATGGTGCAGATAAGAAAGGCCAGCGGTTTGGTCTCGAGCCACCACTGCCCAAGCGCTGTGTTGATCAGGCATACGGAGCTCATTGGACTCCGCTGCATACGGCCCTCGCGCTCTATCATCTCCGTAGTACTTCCGGACCGCAAAAGACAGTGCTAATCGTACTAGGTGTCTGTCTACAGTTCTGTCTGTCCTGAATATTGTTGAATAGGCTTGATTCACAGAGTCGATCTGATCGAGACTCAGTAGCGCAAACAGCCGAGCGTTGTCTTTAACCTTTTCTCTGTACTCTGATAAGAACGCCGTGGGGCGCTCGATAAAGATCGAGTTTGCGATACGGCTTATCCAGGCCTCGGTAAGAAGGCATTCGCAGACAGAAACGCAAGGCTTCGGGAAAGTACGTAAAAAGCACCCGGCTGGGTTTGCACTAGCCGCTGTTCTCGTTCTCCACCACGATAGGGATGATTCATGGCATTACGGATTTGGCAAAGCCGCTTGACGGACGACGGTACTTGGGTACTACTGGGGCGGGTGGCGCCCGTTTGCCAGCCACGAGACATCTGCTCAGCAGCCGTAATCCCTCGATGTCTAATTTTGGGCAGTCGCTTTGAGGCAGATCTATATATCCACCGACTGGCATGCAGTAAACGCATCTAAAGACCAGAGATAGTATAACGTGGATATGAAACGACAATGCGCTTGGTCTCCGGATCCGTGCATGCCGTCTGAGCTCTCCTGCGATAACGGTATCGAGCGGCCGTCCGTCCGCATGCTCGAGCTCGTGTGTGGTCCGTCCGGCCCATGTAATTAAATAACCCGAGATAGTGCGAATCTGCTTCAACTGTGGGTCTCGTTAGCTAACTGGTTCTGCAGATTCTCGACTGAAATACAACGTAAATCGGAAGCGGCTTTTGTTCTTGTAAAGATTTAATGACTGAGCAAGCCAAGCCGGCTCAGGAGAATATAAGCAACCGGCGTGGCTTTCTTCACCGCGCCATAAAACAAGCCTGTATTTTCCAATTTGTAAAACGATAAAACCACCCGCTGCATCGACTGTCGCAGCTACCACCATCAACACGCAAAAACTGTATCTAATCTGACGCCTGAATCACAGATACCAGCCGGGCCAAAAACCTGACCTCTTCACGCACGAAACTCGCCCCCTCCATATCTTTTTGCCAAGACCCCGCGCTGTTGTCTCACTGAATTCTGCAGGATATCACAAATTTAATCAGGAACCGGCTGACATCCATGCACTTCCGAGCACTTCGTCGGCCCGCTGCCGCCGCCGTCGCTGCAAACTTTATATATGGGCCTTTTATTTGATAAGACAGCACCCACTCGATATGTCTGTCTGATAGATCTATTAAACCGGCGATGACGTCCGATCAATGAAGCGGACGCTACCGTTCACCGCCCCATGTCTTCTTTAAAAATGGTCTTTCTGCGCCTAACTTGATGGCCCATGGCAGCAATGATTCTGAATTTCACTCGAATCGTGAGATGTTTACTACTTTTGGAAGAAAGAAATTTTTACATTATAAAATATTACGTACAAAAGAAATTTTTAAAGATACGAGTTGATATCAAACATAAAACCGACCGACTTGAAACCTCACAACCGCAAAACCAAATCAAAATACATTGGGGACATCAAACCAACCAGATTACCCAATCCCCATTTGCTAGATATATATATGTATAGCCACACTTCGCCTCTCTGAGATATTCGCAATAGCGATAATATGCACCCAATCCAAATCACGGCATCGGCGAGTATTCCGGATTTTTCATAAACCTTTCCAGGGCATCATCCATCACCATCGACTCATTCCACTGCAACGACTCCTCGTTTCCCGCCATCGCAGCTCCGTCGAGTCCCATGTCATACTCATTCGACAGCGCATTCTCAATATCCATATATTGCTGAGTGTCGTCATAGTGTATACCGCTATTCAAAGATGATTGGTCTAGCATTCCAAAATCAGGAGTATGACCCTGGGCCTCGGCAGCAGCCGTAGCCATTTGCGCTCTCCGACGATGCTCCATCATCATTGGCTTTGAAATCTCAAGGAGTGAACGCATCGAAGTATGAGCCTTCTCCATCGCATCAGCTTGTTGCTGCTGCGCGGCTTTTTCCAAGCGACTGCGTTCAGCAGCCAGATGCTTCAGTTGCTCATCATACAGCGCCTGATCGTTCTGTAAATCCATCGGAGAATTAACCTCCATTGAACACCCCGATATTTCTGACTGCATCATAGCCATAGGCGATCTCTGCATCTGTCGGAATGACGAACTCGTCATCGAGTAAGCTACCTCCGGACTGCTCTTTGCTTGGATAATATCGGACATACGCGGTAATGCTTGGATACCAGAAGGAAACTCTTTACCCGGTCCCACTGTAGTATTTGGCGAATTCGGCGACTCGCATCCGACAAAATGGTGACCTGGAAACAGCGGCTCACCACTACTAGCGTCGCGTGATACGGGACTTTCGGAAGAATGACTCGACGGGACTTCTGAAGTCGGAATAGATTCGGTCGGGTAAGCGGACGCAGACGCAGATGATGGAGTATTCGTCGTAAGCCTTTCATCTTCGCTCAACAGATTCGCCATATCGACTTCAAGCTGCAGCAAAAATGACTGCGCAACAGGAACGTCCTCCTTCATATTATCAAGAGCAGTCAACAAGAAATCAAGCTGCGCCTTGGCAGACTCGTGAACACTCGACGGAGACGATCGCAGAGCTTGGATAAAGCATCGCGCGCCGATATATACACAAAACGCTTGATACGCATCAAACAGTGTTGACTCATAATGCGAGATATTCTGCATGACTCTAGTGATCTCAGCTGCAGATTGCAGACACTTGTTCGTACTGATTTCCACATCCTCTTCGTACATGTGCAATTGCTTACCACGAACAATTGTTGCTTGATGAAGACATATCATAGTCGAGTGGATCGACATATGAAGCTGAGCAACTTGCAACGAAAGTTCACGCCCTGAAGACTGCTTCAACGAGTTTGGCAGCAAAATCACAAAGTGATGGATCATATTATTCAAGGCTCTGAATCTTTCAAAGAAATCAGGATTCTTAGGAACGTATTCAGTCGTGCTATTCTCGCCGCGATGCAGATGGCCAAACACACGGCCCAACATCATCGTTATGACGATTTTTGACGAAAACGGCGACATCTTTTTGATATACTTGCACGACGAGGGATTCATAGCCGACGCAATCGAACACGTTTCTTCAGATATTCCTTTTGCGTAGTTCTCTTCATTGCTGGGCAAATTGGTCTGAATCTCTATCTCATCCAGAACCATAGGCCATCCAGTTCCAATACTCGCGTATCGATCCAATAACACAGCAACCCAAAACGTACGACGGCGCTCTTCTAGCTCGATCCAATCTTTTGGCGGCTGTAAGCATCGCTTGACGCCAACAGCCGTAGAATCAACAGCGTTAAGCTGCAGCATTGTAAGTGTACGACAGGCAACACCAACAGAAATCCAAGCACGAGGGAAAAACATCGATCCGTATTCGTACATAGCGAGGATAATCCACGATTGAACATACGAAAGCATCGACACACCTTCCCCATATCCGCGCATAACGTGCTTCTCAAGATACTTTCTCGCGCGTCTGTAAAAGATGGCAGTGTACTGCCGATACTCTTTAGATGCAGCCGCGGCACACGTCCAAATTGCATAGCGCAGGAAAATCGCTGGCTGCATAGGCGGCGGATACCCCAAACTTGTCAAATACCGCAACTTATGAAGAAATGGATAAGACTTATGAAAGCCATTAAAAAAATTGTCGTGTAAAGCGTCCACGATGTGCTTTGGTGGTAAAGGTTCATCCATGCCTAGCGAGATAAGGTCGAAAGTAGAAGCCTCGGGTGATCTGCGTTCATTCGCAAAATCGTCTTTCAAAGAGAATTGCTCGAATTTGTTTAACCTCTGGATCTCAGGGTCTCGAAGGAGATCTTGAGGACAACCAATGAGCGGATTCTGTGCCAATGTACCAAACTCATGCAGCGAAGGAGTCGACGGGCTTGTTCGCGAAGAAACCGAATCTTTGAAGGCGCGGAGCGAAGGCAGAGATTCAAAGTCGTTAGAAAGATGAGTATGGCCTACGCTAAGCTGATTTTTGAGATTGTTAAGTTGCTCGTTTTGTGATTCCGGTGCTTCGTAAGGCATCATCACTGCGATGCTCGAAGGTCGCATGGCCTTGAAAGCTTCACCATCGCTCCTAGATTTGGCATTATTCTGAAGTAACCCTTCGACGTGCGCTGTCATCTCTCGTCAGCAGCTAGTTGTAAAGACAGTAGAATAAACAATTACATACCCAAACGGTCTTCCAGCATCTTCACATATCCACGCTTGGGGCCACCTTTCCGCCTCACAGTGTCCTCGTAAGTACACTCGTGCTGCAGCCGTGAACAAGTTCCGCACGCAGGCCTCACACCATCGCATTTCAACTTTCTTTTCCGACAAATCACACACGCTATTTTCTTCACAGGCTGAGGATTCGTCTGCCGCGGCTGTTCGTCGGGTGTAGCTGCAGCTGAAGGCATCGAGCCTGTTGCTGACGCCGCGGAACTACTCGCTGACATATCTGAATATGTTCTGAATTCGTCCGATTACCAAGTCAAGTAATCGCTTCAGCTTGCAGATCCTGACAATTTTCGCCTCAATAATTCTCAGATGGTTGGAGTAATCACAGAAAGAGCTGGCAAAAAAAAAGGACTTGTCACCGAAATCGACGCGGATGTTGGGAGGTTCTGGGAAGAAGCATTCACTGCACTGTAAGGTTCCTAACCGCAAGCTTTGTGTGGAAGAGCAAAGTTTCCTGGGCTGGGGCTTTATTTAGGGAAGTGCGAGAGGTTTAGGTAGGCTCAGTCAGCGACCCCAGACTCTATCAGACAAATCCACGTCTGGTTATTTCTTGGCTTAATACCGTTTGATTTGGGTTCTCATCTGAGTGTGTCTAAAAAGTCAGATCGTAAATGTATTAGAACGTTGCTAAACAATCTGCAGTGGAGCGCACTTAGTTTATCGAGAACAGCACGCCTGTAACATCTATATAGTTCACATCTAGACAAACTGTTTCTAATCCCATATCACACTTACAGCCCAGAAATACCATAACATAAAACACAATCAGCCGATATCCGTACTCCTTACACAATCGCAGAATGCACCCCCGCCCATTTCTCAATCCGGCCCAGTTCGTCAAATATATATTTACATTCGTGTAGAAAAACCACGCATAGCCCAGACAACTAGCATTATAGATAGCACCACCGCAATTTTTCTTGTCAACAGCGGACTATTGTGGCTTTGCGGTTCTGTTTCGTTACTAGACAATTGCTGCTGCTGTCGCTGTGGAGTTGGTTTGGCCGTGTTAGGTGTAGCAGTTCCCGATTCCGGTTTATACGCAAACGCATGCTCAATAGCTTCTTCTGCATTCTTCTCTTCAGGACTATCTTCTCGATGTGTAACAGTATCAGGTAATAGAAAGTCATTCCGCTGTTTGCATTTCGGACAGTTGAAGGCCCGACTTTTCTCGGCTATCTTCCGCTTCGTGTCATCTGGAACTCCATCTATGCTTCCTACCGCACCGTCCGCTGAAGTAAGCATAAACGACCGCAAAGCAACTAGCGCCATTCGAATCCCTAGAGCGTATCAATGTCAATCGTCAAATTTCCTGCCGACAGCTCATTTCAAATATACATACCCCACGCCGGCTGCCACTCTTCAACATGGAAGTTACTTATCGACAAACAGATTTCCCTGTTGACATCAAACCGCCCGCTATCCTGCAAAAACCGGAAACTAGGCGGCGCCATGGGGTAATTGCTGGGTAAATTGATTCGTCCGTGGTATAAGCCATTTTCATACGCGCTTGATGGCGGCCCGCGAATTACAAAATGCCATTCAAATAAATCATCCTAAGCAGTCTAGTAGTTAGTACTTGGCATAACTTGCTAAAGAAGAAAATGGGCATACCTCGGCTGGTGCAGCGTAGATATCGGGATCAGGTTCGCCCAGTTCTTTGGCTTCCCGCAGTATCCTGCGCACTGCTGGACTCCCTCTTCCCGCGCGAGGAGGCATTAGATATGTAAACACAAACACAGAAGCACAAACAAACCAGCTATTGTCAACTCCGTGTGTTTCGAGAGACAGCAGTGAATGTGAAAGAGAGAACGGATGTCAAAAGGCCCAGTTGAAGGTCAGTTGAACGTGGCGGTTTCGAGTCGAAGTGCCTCAATCAATTAGGTGGTATTAAGATCGACTACATGAATTTTACGAATTACGATGCTTACAGCCATCAATAGCGACCAGAGACGGCAAATGTCTAGTAATTGACCTAGATAACTACTATACACTGATCTAATGCACAATTACCCCCCAAAATCTCCAGTAACAGCGGCTTTGCCTACAAATGCGCGGACAGCTCTTTCCAGAAGCTCCCCGACGTCACTTTAGAATTTCGCTACCCAAGCCTAAAAATCTTGTTCTTTCTCTTTCCTTCTGATCCATTGAACTTCCCATCTCACGCTCTTCCAATTTTGAATACTTTAAAATTTACCTATCTCCTATTCAAGGTGCGTACTTCTGGCCTTTCGTGCTGTTTAGCTTTTTGGATCTCCAAGTTATATCATGTGCCGCGTCAGCGGTCGATTCCTGAGAGCAGCATGCGGGATCCAGCTTCTCAATCACTCTGCCATATATATCACATTGCTATCATGTGTACAACTTACTGACTGGAGCTATAGACTCTAATCACTCCAATACGAAAATGCCTGCTGTAGTTCCTCAAGGTACGCACATTTCGCACCATCTCTCCAAGATTTCCACTAACATCAATAATTTTCCATAGTTCTCTGGGCCCAGCGTTCAAATGCCTCTGATCCCGAGAAAAACTTGATCTACTTGACTATCAACGCATCAGACGTCAGCACTCCCAAGATTGAGCTTACTCCTACGAAGCTCTCATACAGTGGATCCGATCCCGCTGGCAAGGAATTCGCCGTCGAGATTGAATTCTATGATGAGATTGATGTCGAGAATAGCAAATACCATTCCAATAATCGCTATTCGCTTTTCATTATTCGGAAAAAGGAAGCGAAGGAGGAGTTCTGGCCTCGTTTGTTGAAAGATAATAAGAAAGTCCACTGGTTGAAGACAGATTTCGACAAGGTACGTATCAGCAGACTCATTAGCCTAAAAACTAAATTACTAACGTCGTCTGTAGTGGGTCGACGAGGACGAACAAGAAACTGCGCCGGTAGAGGACCCATCGCAGTACGGAGGAGGCCTTGACTTCTCTTCTCTCGGAAATGATCTCGGATCTGCGCTCGGTGGTGCTGGCGGTGGCCCCGGTGGTATGCCTGATCTTTCCAGCTTGGCAGGTATGGGCGGCCTAGGTGGAATGGGCGGCATGGGTGGCATGGGTGGCGGCTTTGGTGATGATTCTGACGATGAAAATATGCCTGAAGGTGACGAGGAAGCTGAAGAGACTACTGAAGCTGCTATCGAAGAGGTTACCGAGGAGGCAAAGTAAGGCTTGAGTAGGTTTTGAAGAAGTTGTATGCTGTAAATGTCTTGTGAGATATGTTTAGGTCAGACTAATCGTCTTTAAAATTCTGCTACATAGTTTATATATTATTGTTTAGTCATAATGTTGTAACAAAATTCATATTCTTGCAGTGTGATATTCGAGAATTCAGTCAAAAGAATCCAACTTAGTTTTACTTTAATCTAATTTTTGAAACCAAGCAACCATTATTCAATTCGTGATCAATTGACTGGTCTGTTGCTTTTCCTTTACTTCTCAGGTCGGACGTTTACGCGGACCCTTCATGACATGATCTCCAGAGACTTATTTTATTTTTACCATCAAGTAGTACTTACGTCGTGAATATAAATCATAAAATTATGCACTACACGGTAACATGTCTATTGACTTGTTATCTTCGTTATAATTCTGATCCTGTGACTCTTGGCTTCCTTGTAATCACTAAATAGTTTCTGAGATACGCATCTTGAGCACCGCAATCTTTTTTGATGTCCTGTTCCCTGACTTCATTAATTCGATCTGACTCTGGACATGGAATCTTCAAGATCTTTGATAACACCTCTAGGACCTATAGATCTGTCCGTGGCATATAGGACTACTTGTTAGAAGGAGGCTACTACGACGATGCCACCTGAACGAGTCGCCTACCGATTTCATTAACCATTTCCTGCATCAATGGAAGTGTTGCAGCAGATACAATCTAGACACCATTTCGTAGGACTGGGACATTTCCACACTGTCTTATCGATATGAGCTTAATAGATTACGCGCTTTTCATTAATGCGATATAGCAATTTGGTTCTTCTTTCCCATTTAGATATTCGTAAAAGGTAGTCGGGTCGGGGGCTCATAGCCAAAATAAATGCCATAAAATCAATGTTGAAAATAAATAAAAATTGAGAACTCCATATATACTCGCTCTTCTAGCAATCGTCGAGTTATTCATCATATCCTAATCTTTCTCCACTCTCTTCCTCACCATCGCCATCAATGCTCTCCGCTCGTCTTCGCAAATCACTCATGTCCCAAGCGCCGTTTTCATCACCGTCTTCATCCTCTTTACCAAGCTTGCCCTGCTCAAATAGCCATTTACCACTATGCACGATCGTATCTTTCTTCTTAATTGCGTCATCTTCGGCTGCCTTTTTGTTCAGTCTCTGAGTCTTCCATTTCATGAACGATTCAAATGTCACGGGTGTCAGGTTAGAACCCAGCTTGTGCCGTTCTGTTTCCAGGAATTCCTCAAGCGTGAGTGTGGGCTTGTTCTTAGCGGCTTCACGCTCAGCTTGTTTTTGTTCGTTTGTTTTCAGCGTGAATCCGGGTGGTAGCGAGTGCTTGTATTGGCAGTCATCACCACCATTAGGGCACGTCCAGAACCAGCCGTACTTCCTAGTTTCGACTGCTTCAATGAAATATTTGCAGACGATGTTTGTCGTAGCCTTCGGGTTTCCATGCTTGGAAAGGACGACCGAGCGAAGTTTCTCTTCGTCCCATGATTCCATATCGTCTTTTTTGGGCTCGCGAGCATCGGTGTATAAATCTTTCTTCTGCGTCTTGCGGTCGATGTCGAGGTCGTGGCTGAATTTACAGCGGGCGCCCTTAGTGCATTTTCCTTGTTTGAAAAAGGTACATAGAACACTATTTAGAAATTCCAAGTCAGTCGTCGGTTGAAAAAAAGATCTGTTTGTAGTATATACGTACGTCTTTGGATCAACGCCAAATGGCACTTTCTGGGTCTGAACCACTGGATTGAGTAGCTCCAGAGCCTCAAGCTTTGCCTTTTCAGCAGCCTTCTTTTCAGCCAGTCGTCGGGCTTGCTCAGCTTCTTTCTTCTTTTGTAAGCCAGACACTCCTTGATTCTCGACTTGTGCAACATATCGTTGAACTTTTGCTGATTTGTTTTTCTATGGTCGATGTTAGTTTCTGCCTGGGACAAGAAAAAAAGAATTTGAGGAATATTAAATCGTACGTTTTTCAAACCAAACGTCTTGTCGGAAACATTTTGCTGTTTCTTTTGAATGACTGTCTTTTCAGACCTTTGTTCTCTTTTTGGTGGCATTCTTCGATATAAAACTGAATCTGGATTCTTGTATTTTTTCACGCGAGTAACTAGGCGCAGTACGCAAACAGCCTGTCGGATATAAAAAGCAAAAAAATAACGAAAAAACTCCGTGTAAAAGCAAGACGAATACCGTCAAGTAGAGAAATTTAGATCTTTAAAGTCTTTCTATGACGAAGCTCACTAAAGTGGGTGACTACTTTTAGCCACCGCTTACACTAAAGAGGG
Source organism: Myxozyma sirexii (assembly GCA_030568315.1). Lineage (NCBI taxonomy): Eukaryota > Fungi > Ascomycota > Lipomycetes > Lipomycetales > Lipomycetaceae > Myxozyma > Myxozyma sirexii. The sequence continues at coordinate 342,785 of JAJLTT010000002.1, read as the reverse complement.
GTTTGTGTACGGGATAGGGTATTTAGGATAGAAAGGACACGACATTTGGTATGGCGAAGTTTCTCGGCGATTGTTGAGCATACGCGTCTCGACGAGTGCAGTATTGGCCAGTTGTTTGTGATTGGTAAGTGTGTTGCACGTGTATAGTTTGGATGAGTGAATTGATAACTGATTGAGAAGATCTCACTACAGATTGAGAGCATTGGCAGAGATCAAAAGCAGATCGTAAGAACGAGAATGATTACGGACAAGCAGCTAAACACGATCACGATTGCCCTGGGGACGGTGATGATGGGCCTGATTGTCGTTTACCACTTTGTGAATGTGAACACACGCAAGGCGGTGAAGGCATAGAGAAGAGATGCGAGTAGTGGATGAGAGCAGATGGTGAGTGCCATGTGCTGACTAAACTATGAGATATGCTGACTAATATTGTACAGTGTACTAAAAATCATTGAAATAATAAAACCAAAATAACGTACCAGAAGAACGCGGTCAGAAGGCGGTCTGGAGCCGAAAAAGGCATTTAGATGGTGTTTACAACGAGTGAAGTGATAAGGAGAAAATAGCCCGATTGGGCAGCAAACCTTCGATGCGGACAAGCCCGAGGTCATCGGCGCGTGACTCTTAATCATTTGACGATAATCGATAAGATTAGGGATTATGCGGCGACGATTGCTTTGGACGTGCTCCGTATATAGACGTGCGCGGTAAGAGGTCGAATACACCTGCTCGCTGCTCCAGCAACGCGTTCGCGAGCCCGCGCAGTAGAAGAACCGCGGCGGACGACGCTATTGCTTTCTCTTCTGCCTGCCAGCCCAGAAACACGTGCATCGCATTCGGGAACAGCCTGGGGACCGTGCTGTTTGGTGGCGTGCCCGTGCCGCCGCCTCGTCGCGGCCACCGACGCCTTTGCGGTGCATCGTGGCCGCGCTGCCTCTGCGCAGGATCCCGCGTAGCCGTTAAAACACATCAGCATCGCCATCGAGCCCTGCCGTCGGCAGCAGCGGCAGCAGCGCTCTGCTGTGCTCTGCCGTGCTCTGCCGCGCTCTGCCGCTGCCCGCCCGCTGCGATCCGGCCCCTATCGGATCTGTGGCGGTGCGACGTCATCTGACTGTGCCGCGCGGTTTGTGCACTTGCGCCATAAACCCAAACTCCTTCCTGCTTTTTTCATTGATTTTTGCGCCGTCTTCGCTTTGATCTGTCCCGCGGTCGCTCGTCCTTCTTCTTATCCTTTATCTCACTCCTGCCTCCGCTCCTCCTACCCTCTGCTGCTGCCCCGGCTGCCTCTTCGTCCCCAGCCATACTTTCTCTCGCCCTTGCTTCTCGGGCTGCGGCCGCCATGACGTTCGCGTCCGATCCACACTCCTCTCGCTCGCCCGTCCAAGCCCTCTCCTCAATGACGCCCTCCGTCGCCTCGGCACCGCCCATCTGCCAGAACTGCTCCACCTCCACCACTCCGCTCTGGCGCCGCGACGAGTCGGGCCAGGTCCTCTGCAACGCCTGCGGTCTCTTTCTCAAGCTCCACGGCCGCGCCCGCCCTATCTCGCTCAAGACCGACGTGATCAAGTCGCGTAACCGCATCAAAACCTCGTCGGCCACGCCGGCCTCTGCCTCCTCCAGCAACCCGCGCACCGTCAAACAGAAGCACCAGCACCACCACAACGAGCCCGCGTCTTCTGCCTCGTCAACCACTTCTAGCGTTTCGGCTAATTCCCCTGCCGTCGCCGCCGTCTCGAGCCCCGCTTTGCGCGCCGTTCCCGATAACGGTGGTTTGATGCATCTTGCTCACGCTCTCCATCAACAGCAACAACAGCAGCAGCAGCAACAGCAGCAGCAAGCTCAACAGACTCAGTCACAGCAACAGCAGCCCCCTACCTTGCCTCACGTTAATGCTTTTGGCGAGATCAAGGAGGATCCGGTCGACAGATCGCCGCACATCAAGGGTTACCCCGTCTCTCCTCTGCCGCCTCTTCCGCGCGCTCTCGGTCCGTCGGACATGCTCACGCCGCCGCAGCACAACTCTCCTCAAATCAGATATGAGTCCGACTCGACGTTGTCTGCCATGCATCAGCAGAAGCTCGCCCACTCTGGCACGCCTCTCATGGTCCCGGCCACTCCACCTTCGAACGTTCTTCCCTCCGTAGGCCGGCGGGCGAATACGCCGCCTCATTTATCGCTTTCGCATGACCAGCGTGACCAGTCGCCGCATGTGCAGCCTTCTGCCAACTCTTACAATCTTGAGTCACTGATCGCTGTCAACCAGACCTTGCGCACTAGAGTATCTGAACTCGAGCTGGTCAACGATCTCTTTCGCTCGCGCATCTCTGAGCTCGAATCAAATGAAGCGACCGCACGCAAGTCTGAGCTTACTCGCCGTGATATTGAAGCGCAGCTGCAAAGGAAGCTTGAAGAGTCTAGCCGTAAAGGCATGGAGCTTCAGTCGCGCGTCGAGGAGCTGGAGCTTGAGCGGGCGCGTCAGATTCAGCAACAGCAGCAGCTACAGCAACAGCATCCTCCGAATCACCTGTTACATCTGCCTCTACCTCACACGCCTGCTTCGCCTGCTCTTGATGGTGTGCCTGACACAATAGAAGGGCAGCATCTGCGCAAGAAAATGCGTGTCGCTGAATTGGTTGGCAGTGGTCCCGAGGTTCACATTAGCAGTCCAGTCATGAACGGCGTGGCAGGTACGCCGCCTCTGATGCCTGCTTCTTTGTCCCGCAACGGTACTCCGCACATGCCGTCAATCATGTCGCCGCAGGTCAATTCTTCAATGCACAACCATCACATTCCGCCGCTGCAGCTGTCGCCGATCATGAACAACAAGAGTAACAGCAGCACACCGCATACTAGTGGCGAAGCCAATGGGGCTAATGGTGCCACGGCTCGTATTCCGAGCATGACATTACCGCCAGTCGCGAGCATGACGCTGCCTCCGATCAGCACGCCCGCGACAGAATCCAGCTGATTGTGTGCATCCGATCAATGTGTATTATAATTATAACTATCTCCGTCCCGACGAGACGAATGTTTATATTTGAATACTTTTCTTTGATCCTTTGCTTTAAAGAGATGTGTATCTATCTGCTACATCATATCATTAGTACATTTTTACTGGGAAATTTGGGAATGGGTATTTTTTTTTGAACGGAGTATGCGACCTAAAAAGTTATTTTGTGTATTATTTTGCTCTGAGTGTGCGCGCGCGTGTGTTTGTCTTAATTTGTGTTTGAAAATTTCTATATAGCTACAGTACTTGTCGATAACGGAAGGAGTCGAAATAGCAGACGCGGTTCTATTTTGTAACATACTGCGGGACACAAATAATATTAATCAAAACGCATTCCACATAACAGCAATCGCAACGACGGCCTGCAGAGCAGCACCAGCGCAGATCAGGCAGGCGCCAAAGAGGCCACGCGATCGATATCCCGATTACGGCAGTTTATCGATTATCGGCTGACAATTCTAAATCCCGTCACAGCAGTTACCCTGATTGCCTGTTTGGGTAATCTGATCTGGGAAGGAGATGACGGATGTGGCTTTGGGTGAGAATCTTGTTCTCGCGTCTGGAGGAACTTTTGGTGTTCGCACGTTGGTGTGGCCAGTATTGTAGAGTGGGACAGTTCAGTGGCCGGAGGATTCTAGTGTTGGTGTACTTCTACAATTGTTCGAGGGTTTTCTGTTTGGTTGTGAGTACCTGCTATTAGTTTGATCTACATATCTATAGATGCACTTCTGCTGAAATGATGATTCTCTATAAATGTCCTCAGCATGCTGGCGAACACACTCACCAACTACCACTGTTCGCATTCCTCAATTCAACCACAAACCACCGTATCTGCGCGGATCTGCGAAATAAATCCACCGAGTTCAGCGATCTCAGCCATCGCGTTACCCTCCTTGAATCAAATTTGACTAGGGCATAACCCTACAATTTGGAGCGCAGTCACATTTAGCACTGCCAGGCAAATCCCACCGGCATAACACTCGCGCGCGTTTCGCACATAGCGCACATTAGGTACGCCAAACTCTCATACAAAACAATGGTACCCAGTTCTAGCGAGCCGCACTAATTACCCATTTGGTGCAGCCCTAAACAACCCCAAACTGCAGCAAGGTTTGGGCCGGCTGAGAAGTTGAGCTGTGCTCGCAAGATCCAACATCTCCCTCTCTCGTCGTCCACCCTTCGTCATCACTTTCTCAATCCATCTCTTTTATATTCTCTATTCTATTTAGTATAATTTATCAAGATGGTATGTCGTTCTCTGCCTGTTCTTTTGGTTTGGCTTGCATGCGGTTCTTGCTGTCGCTGGCGTCGCTGGAGCAGAAGTTTTTCTGGCTTAAAGACGCTCTTGCTGCACCGCTGCCAACGCAATAAATCGATCATTGGAAACATCTTGCTAACTTCTTCGTGCACAGGTTTTGGCTCAGGATCTTGTATGTTTGATCTACCAGTGAATTATAGCGCGCGATTATGGAAGGAAGTGCAAGGGTATGCTGGCGTGAGGATGTGGCAAGACATCGGCGGCGTGGCAAATCGAACCTCCTACGCAGAGCGATAAACAGAGATCATTGGATGCAAATTTGATTCTTGTATTGATGAAGAGGATTTCAATGGGATACTGTTTGATGTGGGGTTTCAAGCTGAGAATATTGTGTGGAAGGTGATTTCATGCTTGCCACACGCCTGCAGTTGAACCAAAGGACATCGCTTTTCAACAATCCTCTCGCTCAAAACAACAACTCTCTGATTTGCTCTTGCCGCATTTTCACGCCCATATTGCTCACTTCGCCCATATCGCCGGTTTTCTCCGTCGATGCATTTACTAAACCTTTTGTACTTTAGCTCAACCCCTCCCCCCAGTCAGAACTTAAGAAGCACAAGCTGAAGCAGCTCGTTGCCTCGCCCCGGTCGTTCTTCATGGACGTCAAGTGTAAGTCGCTCTCATTTTTATAGCTTCTGCGAAATGTTTTATTAATGAGCAAACTAGGCCCCGGATGCTTCAACATCACCATTGTTTTCTCGCATGCCCAGACCGTCGTCATTTGCGGATCGTGCTCCACAGTCCTTTGCCAGCCGACTGGTGGTAAGGCTCGTCTTACCGAAGGCTGCTCTTTCCGCAAGAAATAAAGGGTGACAAAGTAATATCCGCATTGCTCTGTAGGCGACGGATATCATTTGTTTCTCATAGTTTCTGCTTTCTTTCCATTCTCTTTGGTTACAAGATTGCATTTTTAGTGGAAGCGTTGAGTCGGCCAGCGGTACTGCTAGCTATCAGGGAAACGGGCGATTATCGGAATACTGTGAGGCAGTGCGGTGTTAAGGTCACGAAACAAAAAATAATTTTATGACAAAAAAAACCAAAACACAGGGGAAAATGTTGTTTCTTGTTAACTCTTTATACATGGCTTGCACATCTTTTGTATTTATATCTATTTGGTTTGTTTAATAAACGGCATTACCATGAAGTTTCCCTCAGTGACTGCGTAGGTCTGCCCGTCATGACCGGTTGCTTTGCACGGTCGGTCTGCAGACTAGACTTTCAACCCAAACACTGAATATACCAGCCGGTAAAAGCAACCGTCGTATCTGGCGGAGCAGAAGCAGCAGCGGCTAGATGAATCAGAAATAAGCCTCCGACGCAGATTAGCCGAACAGGGCCTGAGTTCAGGGGGCGAGGCGGCACAAACGCGTCGCGCTGCACAGCTGCTTTTTGGCTGCTCCCAGCTGCCGCTTCCGTCTCGTTATCTGTGCCTGCGCTCTCTTGCACTGCTTCCCCACGCCCACCGCCCAGTTCTGCTGTTTGCTGTCTCTCCTTACAAGCGGCGGTCGTGGCATATTTACTGCTGTCTTGCGCCTACTTCTCGCTCCTTCCTATCGCAAGCCTTCTCTGCTTTCCTTGCCCATCCCTTCGCCAGCCCTCGTGGTCAATTATATGCCTCTGCCCACACAACGCCGGACGCGCTCACGAAAAATTGGCATAGTAGCGCTCCTCCTCGTCCTCATCGGCCTTGTCAACTGGTTCCGTCACCCGTCCGGGATCCCACTTTCGCCCGCGTCCGAGACCGCGATCGGATCCGAGCTGGGGAATATTATCAAGGCAAATAAAATCGCCTTGGCGTCTAAAGAGCGCGCGAGCATTAGCGGCGCAAACCAGCAGTCTGTGTTGTCGAAGAGTAAATCTGTCGAAACTTCAATCACGATGATGGAAGAGGACGGAAATGCAAAGAAGATGACGACGAGTATGCACTCGCATCATTCACATAGCGGGGACTATGTGATGCATGCCAAAGATCATTTGGAGGATATCGTGCTAAAGGCTATCGAGATGGGGTTTACTACGTATTGCTTGACGGAGCATATTCCTCGCAATAGTCTCGGAGACTTGTATCCCGAAGAGGTATGCTGCATCGATTGTTTTATTTTCTCGAGACATTTTCTAACCATGGTCTATTTAGAGCAAGTTGACTGTCAACGACCTTGAGACGACCTTTGCAAAGTATTACAAGCATGCGCGCGAACTACAGACCAAGTACGCCTCGCAAATCACTCTTCTCGTCGGTTTCGAGACCGACTATATCAGACCGGACTATAAATCCCTAATCAAGACTCTGCAAAACGTCTACAAATTCGACATGTTTGTCGGCTCCGTCCACCATGTCGCGACAATCCCTATCGACTACGACGTGCCGACTTGGGAAAAAGCAATGGCGAAAGTTGGCGGCTCGCCCAAAGATCTATACGCAGCTTACTTTGACGAACAATATACCATGCTCACCGATCTTCGACCTACCGTCGTCGGCCATTTCGATTTAATCCGCCTATTCTCAACCGCGGACTCCGAGAAACCAATTGAAACCCAATGGCCTGACGTATGGCAGAAAGTAGTTCGGAACGTCGAGTTCGTGGTTCGATACGGTGGGTTATTCGAGTTGAATTCGGCTGCTATTAGAAAAGGCTGGAGTGAACCATATCCGCGGTCGGATATCATCAAGTTAATTATCGAAAAAGGCGGTAAATTCTGCTTCTCGGATGATAGTCATGGTCTTGCGCAGCTAGGACTCAATTACCATAAGGTCATGAAACACGTTCTTGATCTGGATCTCAAAGAGATTTATTATCTGGATTTAGACGATAGTGGAGAGGCAGTCGTGCGAAAAGACGACGTTGCTAAACTGAAAGACGATCCATTCTGGGCTCAATATGACAAATTATGGTGATCACGTAATTTGCGGATGTATACTAAATGATTTATGTTTTTGGAATGAATCTCTTACGTTTTTAATGACCTCAGAAAAAACAGGAAAATATGTACATAATAAATGCTTTACGCGACCTCTTCGAATAGAGAAATGACTTCCTCGACAACGCCTGCGGCAACAGTATTTCCGTCCTGTCGCAGCACAACCCTGCCTAAATCCTTATTCTCCTTAAACGTTTCCAATGGGAAACAACCTTTCCCCAAAACTTCCAGCTCGATAGTCGCACTTTGCCCACTCGACAAATGTCGAGGTTTATTCTTCAAAACTTTCCCAGTACTCTTATCTAGCACCGATACAAGTTTCGTAATCTTCACCGCTTCAGTAGTTCGGCCTCGGTAAATTATCGCATTCGAACCTCTAATCAGCGGGATTCGTAATTGGAAAACAATCACGCGAGCACTGAATGCTCGTGCCCGTTTGACAGGAGCAGTAAGACTACACATCACATCCCCAGCTCGCAGATGCATCATGTCTATATTTGCTAATCCCAGCTCGACGTTGTCGCCCGCTACAGCCCAATCGCACAAGTCGTTGCTAATCATGATAGTTTTGACTAACGCGGTCTCCATACTCGGTACAACCATCGCTGTCTCCCCGGTTTGTACGTGCCCGCTATTTATCCGCGCCGCAATGTTCACAAGACTAGAATTGGGGCCTTTGAAAACGTCGGTGATCGACATCCGCAACGGGGCTTTGATATCGCGCTGGACGAGTCGTAGGTTCTCTAATTCTTCAAGTAAGGTCGGCCCATTATACCAACTCAGCAAGTCCTCTTCCGCAGACTTGTTCACGATGTTATCACCTAGAAGTCCACTGCAAGGCACAAACGAGGTTTGCGACTCGTTAAACCCAATCGAAGTAAGAAACACCTGTAACTGCTCTTTAATCTCCGTGAATCGATATTCTTGCCACGCCATATTATCGAGTTTATTAACGGCAACTATGATCCTTTGAACTCCCAAACTGCGAACAAGCAGCGCGTGCTCTTTCGTTTGTCCAGAATGTACAAATCCAGACTCGAAAGCATTGGGCGAGCTGTCGACGACAAGGACTGCAAAATCAGCTTCTGAAGCACCGGCAATCATATTGGGGACAAAGTCTTTATGACCTGGAGCGTCAAGGATCGTGAATGATACTTTTGGCGACTCAAAGTAGTTTGTGGCAATATCCATTGTAACTCCTCTTGATTCGCGCGTCAGTCTCAAATTATTTCACTAGTAGGAAATTTAAGATTGTCACTCACCTTTCTCGCTCTTCTTCACTTTGATCCAGAACCCAGGCAAACGCAAACGAGCCTTTACCCATCTTATCCGAATCACGCTTGTATTTGTTAATCGTCCGTTCATCAATAGCGCCAATATCAAACATCAACCGTCCCATCAATGTACTCTTCCCCGCATCCACATGTCCCACAACCACAAAATTAACATGCGGCTTCCGCTTCGTCTCGGTATACTGCTTCACCACATCGATTTTCGGCTGCTTAACGGTGACCGTCGAGGTCGATTCTTCTTGAATCGATAACGACTTCATATCTTTCTCGATTCCCTTAGCAGGCTTGGCTGTCCCACCTTTTGTTTGCTGCGCTTCTTTGACGAAGTCATCAGGACTCGGCTTCTTGAAACTCTTTGTGATCTCCTCGGCTTGTTTCGGCGTCACTGGAAGATAAAAAAGCGGATGGTTAGCAATTAATTTCCAGACTTCATCGGCAGTTAACGACGTCGTATTTGATATATCTGAACTAAGTGACTCGGCAAATTCTGACGGTGTATCTTCGAAAAACATAGTAGACGGCAAGGACAGGTCAATTTGCGGTAAAATGGGGATACTCGAAAGCGATGGCGTTGATGAATTAGGCGAAGAGGATACTGGGGAGAAAGCTGAGTTGCGGGACAATATAGACTGTCGAGTGTCTCTTGTAGGCGAAATCGAGCGGCTTTGTGTGGGGCTTGATGGTATACTTCGGTTATTACTGTAATCGGCGAGAAGGCGGGAGAGGCGGGATGCTGGTGTTGTTTGAATGCCTGGAGTTGACGGCGGTCGTTGGGGTGAGTCTTGCGTCGCTGGCTGCACATCTTCCATCGGTTCCGGAAAAGGACTCGTTTGTTGCTCCTGCTGCTCTTGAAGTCGTTTTGCCGCCCGAGCTTTCGCCAGGGCCGCTAATTTTGAGGAACCTCCGAGCAACCCCATCCTTGGCCTGTTCGTTGGACACGCAATCATTTCGCTTTTCAAGTGTGCCGGTATATTCCGCCATGGTATACCGTCAAATACCGAAATTCCGCACCGATCGATTATAAAAGGACTGTTTGTTGGAACGCTGTCGATGATGTGACCTGGCCTCCGTCTACTCTTATTGTTTCTAAATGCATAAGCCCGCTCCTCTGGAGAGACTTTAGGACACAAATTGATAAATAACTGAGCCACTTAAAGAAATGCAAATACAATGTACTTTAAAATAATGAGTGGGGGAACAGGGACAGACAGACCTTTTTTTGGTGTACCTCTAGTGGTCTTCTTTTTTGCTTCTTCTTTCTTAAGGATATCTATGTCATGTTAATATCGAACACGCGCGCAAATGTCGACCAACATGACAGGTACCTCGTAACGACTTAACAGCCATATCAACATCAAAATAAGCATCCCAAACGGCATCTCGCACTTGAGCGGCCGTAACTGGTGTGCTGCGAAGGATTCTTTTGACTTCGGCTATGGCGTCATCCATTTGCTCTATTAATCGCTAGTTAGCGCTGCGATCCCGTGAAGAGAGACATGATTTTCCAAACGTACGTTGTTCTTCTGGACTTAGAGCTGCCGGATAAAAGACTAGTCAGTTTTTTTGCTCTGAAGGGGATGATGGGAATATATGTACCTTCTTCACCGGCCTCGTCATAGAGATCGTCTTCTGAAAGATAGTGGTTAGTATATAGTTCAAATTCGACAGATGCAAATGCAATAAGTCAGATCAAGCCATACCATCGTAGTAGTTCGACATCTAGTCTAATCAACTGGTCTAGTAAAGAGAAATTAAGAATAGTGCTAGGCTTAAAAAATCCACACGAAAGAGTCTGCAAGGTCAATAGCAGCTAAATCACAAAGCCGCACCGTTGGCGACGGCCACCAAAGCCAGACTATTCCACATCAAACAGCAACCGTCCTAATCATTTCGCATCATCCATTCATAGACGAGACTATAAACAAGCGATTTCATCGTATCTTTATATAATTTCTGTGCTTAGTGATTGTTTAACGCAGATATGCCTCCGTCGTTTGGAAGATACTCCGACACCAGCGATGGTTCGTCTAGACACGAGTCTTACACCGAGCGATTCCGCGTACAGGACAGAACAAGTGCCGCGGGCCCCTCTGTATACCGCCCTGATGCGCCGGAACGATCACGGCTTAGCAGGTTGATAGGTGAGTTTGGATGTTTGATTGGGACATATTCGAGAAGAAGGTCGAAGCGCAATAAGCTGATTGGTATTACGATATAGATAGAGCGTGCGACCCGTCGCATCTTGAGCCGAATTTGGCCCTTAATCTAGAGATTGCGGACTTGATCAATGAGAAGAAGGGCAACTCGTAAGTATATGAGCTAAAATGCTGTTATGCAGTTCATGGGGCATATTTTGAACTGGTTTTAATTATAGTGCTCGAGATGCAGCGACGCAAATCGTGAAATTAGTCAACAGCAGATCATCAGCTATCTCAATTCTTGCTCTAGCCGTACGTATTTTCTTATCACTCTTACGTGGCAGAGCATCACTAACGTCTCATAAGCTTCTTGATATCTGCGTCAAAAACTGCGGATACCCCTTCCATCTCCAAATCTCCCGTAAGGAGTTCCTGAACGAGTTAGTTCGCAAATTCCCGGAACGTCCACCGCCTCGGTACTCGAGAACTCAGCAATTGATTCTAGAAACAATCGAGGAATGGCGGGAAACGATATGTCAGACTAGCAGATACAAGGATGACTTGGGATATATTCGTGATATGCACCGGCTATTGGCGTATAAAGGTTTCTTATAAATTCAGTGTGTAAGAAAGCATAAACATTAACTGTGTTATAGGCTACTCGTTTCCGGAGGTCAATAGAGATGACGCAGCGGTCTTAAATCCGTCTGATGTAAGTATTTTTTTGCATAACATGTCAAAAATACGATAGCTCACTATTATGAATAGAACATCAAATCAGCTGAAGAATTAGAAGAAGAAGAACGTGACGCTCAAGCAGCGAAATTGCAAGAACTAATTCGCCGCGGGACACCAGCAGATCTCTTGGAAGCCAATCATCTCATGAAAATCATGGCTGGCTACGACACCGAGCATCGCACAGATTACCGCGCGAAAGCTGCTGAAGATTTAGCAAAGATTCAAAGAAAAGCGAAGCTCTTAGATGAGATGCTTGATGGAGTTCGTAATGGCGATGCGATTGGCCGGCAAGATGCGTTTGAGGAGTTGTACAACGCGATAAAGACTGCGCAGCCAAAAATTCAAAAGATCATTAAAGAAGAAAGCGATGATGCTGATGCTGTTCAGAAATTGCTGGGAATTAACGATTACATTAATGCTGTGGTTGCAAAGTATGATACCGTCAAGTCGACGAGACGTCCAGGTAGTAGTGCAGCGTCAAGTGCTCAACCAAGCCGATCCGGTTCGCCAACAACAGTCGCATCCAGCAACGCGCCGACCCCTGCCACCGCCGTTAATTTGATTGACTTCGACGACGATATCGACATCTCAGGAGGTCAACCGTCAATTTTCCTTTCAAACTCGCCACAACCCGGCGTATCTTCGTCGTCAACATCACCTCCTCCGGCAGCACGACCGGCATACGCTTCTGCGTCAGCGGAACTCCTGGCGGAAGCTGTATCACCTCAACCTCAGCAATCTCCGCAAAGGCAACAACTTACCACGGAATCGATTCTTGCTCAATTCAACAAGACGTCAATTTCTTCACCAGTGCCGGTGCAGCCATCTTCCGGCATGTCGTTTGTCGATCTCATGAACTCATCTGCCGCAGTGCGCCAGCAGCAGCAGCAGCAGCAACCACCGAATCCATTCGCGACGCTGCAACAAAATCCTTTAACATCTTCCTCGTCATCGCCTATGCCATCCTTACTCCCACAGGGCGGATATACACCGTCTCCGGCATCAACCCCGTTACCACCATCAATGAATCTACAGCCGCCTGTAATGCAACCTTCGCCTGCCCCGCAGCAACAGCAGCAGCCGCCATCGGCGCAGAGTAACAGTGGAAGCGGTAATTTACTCGATCTAGAAGGGTTATTTTGATGGCTGTTTAGCGTTGGGTTCATGATTTCGTAGCAAAGTCGGTTTATTTTGTTTTTGGTAATTTTGCTGTGATTCAAAGTTGCGCAGCATAATGACTTGAGTTTTTAATGTTGTTTATTAGATAATGCAGATTAACCAATATAGCGCATCCCCAACCTTTCCCAATTGCTATATCCAATGATAAATTGCCGTCCTAAATAACTGGCTGATCGATGTCCCGAGACCTCGAACGGCGGATTTCAAAGTACTTAACGACCTCGAGGATTATTATCCAAGGCCTCTCGTAATCTATATTCTCTCAGATCTCCAGTTCTGTCAACCGGCTTCATCCAATTTCCCCATCCGGCAAGTCTTATAACGAGGCACGTCGCATTATCGTCACCACCTACAGCTTCAGCGTATTTCACGACTTCTCGAGCCGCGTCTTGCGGCGTTCCTCTAGCGTACCCGGAGCGATAACCTACTGATGTGATAATATCCACGATTTCTTGATCAGAAGCGAATTTCGAAACGCCGTCGGAAACAAGAGTTAGAAATGGCTCGCCGCCGCCGAATCCGTTTTCTGCTGTGTCAGAGTTGAGGGTGTGGCGGGTCATATCCGGTTCAGCGGAGACACCTAGACGTTTCATGGGTAGATCTCCGAATGAGCGGGTATTTTCGACATTACCGAATCTCTCTTCGCCAAATGAATCAGTGAAGAAACTAGCGGCGTATCGTCGTAATCGATTTGATTCGATAGGCGAAGAGAGATGATGTAATGGCGTAAGTGGGATAGCCAGACCTCGCGCATCGGACAGAATACAGCGAGTATCTCCCACGTGTGCAATTAAAAGCTGTGATTCACCGCCGGCAAAGTATGGGAACGTGGGATCGCTGTTGTAAATAAACGCGGCTGTGCAAGTTGATCCGCTTGGACGGGTTGAGTTCACATAGTCTAGATCTGCCTGCAGAAATGCTAAGGGCACGCGAAGAAGAAGATCACCTACAGATAATCAAGTTAAAAAGAGAGATTTTAGAAGAGAGCCAAGAAGAAGATCATACTATCGCTGCTAAGCTGCCGTCGATACTTCTCAAAATGACCGCGCCAGCGAGCCCAGTAACCGCCGACATTCTCGCGCCATTCACGCTCAAGCTCGTCGCCAGAGTTAATATTCACCGTTTCTATATAATTAGCCAGATTTTGCGCCAAAAAATCGCTACATTGCGATCCACCGTGTCCGTCAAAGATGCTGTAGAAAAAAACCTGACGCGTAGGTCTGATTGTACTTTTCAGGCGTCGAGGCGTAAGTGAGGAGTTGGCGGGTACAGTGAGCACGCCTACGCTGTACCTGTCCTCGTTATACCGCCGATTTACTCGTGACGAAACATGGCCTAGGTGCGTTGGAGCGTGTAATAATGGGATTCGCAACCGTGGCGCAGGCCGACTGTCGTTGCTGCCAGCGGTACCTGTGGAAGTAGCAGCCAGGGGTTTTGCGCCTTCAGTAGTGTAATATGTCGTGAATCGACGGCAGGTCGCTGGATTCAGTGATTTGAATCGACTAATGAACTCTAGAAGACCGTCAGAAAGATCTAAGTAGCTTGAATCCGAAGAAAAACAGTTGGGACATACTGTAGGAATCTGCGATCGTCCAAAGCGACTTGGAAGATTGCATTCTTGTAAACCACCGTTAAACAGTTTATAATCTAAGCATAGTGCTACCACTAAGAAAAACAAGGAAAACTGGAGAGCCTTGGAAAAGATGGAGAAAACCAATCGGATTCTGGGACGCGGCCAGGCGCCGCATCTTCTGGCGTGGGCGGCACTGTGTGCGGATTCCCCCACTTGTGAGTATCGGAAACCCGTCCGGGGACTGGCTGGCCGTGATTTTGTCAAGTAGTCTGTGGTTATGGAAAGATAAATACTTATCTAGTGCTTTGCGAAGAGTTCGGTTTGTTTTTGGGAATCTCTAGAGCATTGCTTGCTTTGCAAACGCTGGTTGGGTCGTTACATGTCTTTGGGCTACTGACGTAAGGAGGGTATCTGTTGGCATCCAAGTCAATCCAGCCAGCACTTGTGTTGCTTGATCTCGCGGATTCTTTTGTCCGAGCAGTAAAAGCACGGCTGTGGATTTAGGAAATCAGGTGAGATCGTATATCTCAGATATCTACGGGCAAGGAACGCAATTACGAAAGAGAAATCTTATCAGAACCTCGACTAGCTTATCGCAGTTTTTGACGGGAGCATGATTGTACTGTTTCAATCATTAATGTTTTAATAGTTTTGTTATTATACGCTCAACGAAAATATAGCAACTCAAGATCAACAGTTGCAAGCAACGTAACAACTCGAGTATTAGCAGGGTTGTATGAACCGGACTAGACCAGCTTTGCTGGTAAAGAACTCTTTTCCCATACACAGTCTCCCGCTTAGTCTATAAGTACCGCTTGCGAACTTGGACTATTATAAAGTATAACGGGCAGTTCTGCTATGTTGCCAATTCTGAAAAGTAATCGTCGCTTGATAGCAGCAATGCGCAAGCACAGTGCAAGTAAATATACCCTACTGTATATCCATCTCAAATCAAAACTATTCTTAAAATTTGTACTGCATGCTTTAGTTTAGATGTTATAGGCTAATGTCATTGCTTTTACTTGGTATATTCATCGTGGATAGTCGTATAGATATTCTACTCTGGAATTGCTGAATACGCGGGAGTTATCCGGTGCAATTGCCAATGCACTTCTTTTGTGGCTGCCACCAAAGTTACGGCAAATAAGAGGCAATAGATACTTACCATTTTATTCATAGAACAAGTGGTTTCAAACTTATCGTATCAACCAAACTACATTAAATCTATCTTAGGGCTCCAAAGAGAGGCGACTATTAAGCTTTAGAGAACTGCCCCTCTTGCTAAATTTCTATTAAACCTTACTGAGCCGCACTTTTGCGATGGGCACTGTCGGTGCCTACATTATATAGCGTCAAAGTACTGTTTAAAGAGTACTTTCGCAAGTCCTCAAGGATTGGTTCTTCCTTGGCCATTAAATTTAGAGCTATTTGGGTACTGTTTGAGGTCACGGTATCCGATGGAAGCTGTTAACAATTTACATACCGTGAGCTCACGTGTAAAAAGTAATTGTGAAATAGATCAAGATGCAATCAGAAGCATCTGCATTCATATAAGATAAAAGCCCTACGCTATAATAACTCCCGCAGCTGATTCAATATCAAATAATAACTCCTAACCAATAATCCCGCTAGCAGATATCGTAACAATGGTCGCCAACGATACGACTCCCAGCACGCTCATAACTGTCGCCGTCGATATACTACTGGATCCAGCTAAATTATTATTGTTACGCAATTTTTCATGATAATGCGATGAACGAGCGTATGTATGCGGTTGTTGCTGTATGGGCTCATGCCGCGGGTGAGGTCTGAATGTGGAGGAAGAATTCGATGAAGAATTTGAAGATTCTGAAGATGCAGAGTGTGATGCGTTTTGCTGTCTGTGAAGGCTTTGGTTCATAAAGCGTGCTGATGCTGATGCTGGTCGACGATGCGAAGATGTGGATTGCGAAGTAGTGCGCTCTGAGGTTGATGCGGAATCGGTTGCGCTTTCAAAGGTTGAAGATGGAGAATTTAATGGGATACCTGCGCGTCGACTTCTTTGGGCCCTGAACTGTTCGTATGCTCGTTGCTGTTTCATGTGCTTATCGTAGTCCTAAATATTCAGTTAGTACAAAGAATCAGATTATCACAGTTAGCAAAAAGAAATCTCACAAAATGTGGAACATCATCATTAAGCCCTGTGGCATATCCACCACCTAAACCAGAGTTCGTAGGATTAAACGGATGCGATCCCTTCGGCACTTTTTGTCCACCAACCATATCGTAGTAATCGCCTGATCCAGCCCGTCTTGACGTCGTATGCCCCTGAGCTCGCGTCCGAGTCCTATTCAATCCCGAGAAATGCGGCGACCGTCGCTCGCCTGGAGTTCTGTAAAACGGATTGATATTGCTGCCATTCCCCGTCGCAGCTGCTGCATACTCCGCTCTGATCTTGCTATCGTACTCACGTCTTCGATCCGCGTGACCTAGAACGGAATATGCCTCTGAAACCGCGTCGAATCGCTCTCGCGCCTTGGCTCGCTCCGGTGCAGTATGATGTAAAGTGCGATCCGGATGTAACTCCTTTGAGAGTATGTAGAACTGCTTTTTGATCTCAGCTGCAGAGGCCGACTGCGGGACTCTCAAAGCGTCGTAGTGCGTCGCGAGGACTGTGGCAAGGCGGGCAGTCGTCGCACGCATGGCCGCGCATGCAATATTCCCGGTATGCAGCCACTATTTCAATACTACTCTAGTTGTATAGAGTAGTCGTTTATATCGTAGTTTAATTGCCGGCTCAAGTCTGTCGGAATCTCTGTAGTTACGGGGTTCTGGACCGTACCTCAGCGACTGATCAATTTGACAGTTATAAAATGCCCGAACCCTGATGACGCACTAATGTCAGGACTTTACTGTGCGCAAACGCAGGCAATAGCGAACGATACCGAGAAATAGAACAGATATCGAGCTGGTCTGGCAGATTCCATTGCATACGTATGTTTTTACTTTACAGACACTTCAAATACGCAGCAGCATCTACAACTGCGCTCGCTTACCCTTAAATCATCTCAGCCCTAACCTCCTTTGAGATGGGACAGTTTTGCCGGAAACCGCTCATTCCGAACTCTTGATAAGTTGTCATAATCGTCTCGTACAAGGCACGGCGGGCTGAAAAAGATCGCGCTGCTACAAACTCCGAGGCGTATTCTACAAGAGTCTTTGCGATGACTGCTGACACTGAGCTAGCTGCTGGCGTTGCTGCCGTCGAGCGTAAGCTACAATCACCGCGTTATCCGACTTCCTAGCACTCTGACTAACAAACTTGCCTTGCTTTTAGTCGAACCCAAGGCAACCGATGCTGCTTCGGATGCGTCGGAAGATGAATCTGCTCCTGTTGATGGGACAGCAACTGGCGCATCGGCCCCAAAGAAGAAAAAGAAGAAATCAAAGAAAAAGAAAGCGTCCGCAAAGCCGGTGCAGACTGAGCCTCCGTCAATCGGCTTATCCAAGTTCTTTACTGATGGCGTATATCCCGAAGGTGAGCTTGTTGAATACAAAGACGACAACAATTACCGGACCACGAACGAGGAGAAACGGTACCTTGACCGCATGAACTACGACGCGCTAAACGACTTACGCAAAGCTGCGGAGGCGCATCGAAAAGTGCGACAATACGCGCAGAGCTTCATCAAGCCTGGTCTCACTACTACCGAGATTGCAGAGACCATAGAGAATGGGTCTCGCGCGTTGGCTGAAGGCGACGGAAAGGAAGCCGGTGTCGGCTTCCCGACTGGTCTTAGTCTTAATCATGTTGCAGCACATTATACGCCTAATGCCGGTGATACTACTGTGTTACAATACGATGATGTTATGAAAGTTGACATCGGTGTACATGTCAATGGATACATTGTTGACTCTGCTTTTACTGTTTCGTTCGATCCAAAGTATGACAAGCTTCTCGAAGCCGTCAAGGATTCTACGAACACCGGTGTGCGCGAGGCAGGAATCGATGTTCGGTTATGCGACGTCGGTGCCGCGATTCAGGAAGTCATGGAGAGTTACGAAGTGGAGATCGACGGGAAGACTCATCAGGTGAAATCTATTCGCAATCTCAACGGACACACTATCAAGCAATACCAAATTCATGGCGACAAGAGCGTGCCGATTGTCAAAGGCGGCGATCAGACAAAGATGGAGGAAGGCGAGACATTTGCTATTGAGACTTTTGGAAGTACAGGAAAAGGCTATGTGCACAGTAGTGGCGAGTGCTCGCATTACGCTAAGAACCCTGACGCAGGGCACGTTCCTTTACGATTGAACAAGGCCAAGTCTTTACTCAGTACGATTGACAAGAACTTCGGCACATTGCCATTCTGCAGACGCTATTTGGACCGATTAGGTGAAGAGAAGTATTTGCTCGCGCTGAAAAATCTTGTTCAGTCCGGCATTGTGGAAGAATACCCGCCGCTTGTCGATATCAAGGGCTGCAAGACTGCTCAGTATGAGCACACGATTGTGCTGCGACCAACCTACAAGGAGGTCGTGTCGCGAGGCGAAGATTATTGATAGGGTATATTACAAAGGATGTAAATATATGAGTTGTAGATAGTAACAAATCAATTATTATTGTATAGAAAAGGAACATGTTTACTTTTGCGTTAGGACGTCGATAGTACAAAGAACTGTATGGCTACTTAACCGGGGGGCAAGTTGGAAATATCGACAATATCATCAGCAGTCTTCTCCTGGTCCTTTGCAGCGCTACCTTCAAAAGGGGTGCGGGTAAGAGCCATCATACCTAAACATTCAATTAGCATTTAAACAACCCCCACATAACTAATAAGTAAAGCATACCACTGCGAGCCAGTTCAAGAATACCGAATGGCTGAACGAGAGAGATGAAAGCCGAAATTCTGGCCGGCTTGGCGGAAACCTCAACGACGCAGGAGTTCATTGAAATATCTAACACCTTACCACCAAATTGGTGAGCAAGTTTGGTGATGGCGTCAAGATGCTGATGCTTGTGTCGAAGAGCCTCAGATGGCGCCAGCTTTGAAGGATGGTAACTCTTATACGACTCACTTTCATCTAAGCCACTAGTACGTTCTTCGCTCTCAGTATCAGATACACCGTGCTCATGATGGGCAAGGAGCTCCTCAAAGTACTCTGGACCGAGAAGAGAGATCTTTGCGAGGAGAAGTTCACGTTGGATAGTCTTGCTGTAGGTGTAATCGAGCACAGCCCAAACGGGGACGAGATCCTCGAGCTGGCGCCGCGCCTGCTCGATAACGCCGTCCTGACCCTTCAATACAATAGTCATACGCGAAAGATCCTCTACTTCGGTGTTGCAGACGACAAGAGAGTCAATGTTGAAGCCACGAGCAGCCAGGATACCGGCGACGCGCGAGAGCACACCAGGCTCGTTCTGGACAAGACAGTTGAGAACGTGCGACGCCTCAGGCGCCGAATTGGCAGGAGGCATTTCATAGAGAATTGAGGAGACGGCGGTCGATGCTGACCATGACGGGGTCTCGATTTTGGGGCCCTGGGGGAAACGAGCGCGGCGGTGAAGAGCCTTGTACGCGAGGGCCGAGGTGGAGGAGTTTGACGGCCGCGCAGCAGCAGCCGAAGAGGAGAACGCCCTGACGCAGCTCCGAGCAAAGGCCTGCCTACTCATGAATGGTGATTTAGGAGAAGACGAAGAGAAATGAGATCAGGTATAAAGAAGAAAGAGCAAGGAAAGCAACGAATGACTATTCTTTTTTCATTCTCACAACTTTATTAGTGTGGGCTGAGCCGCGCGAGTTTTGTTTTTCGGCCCGATGTCGCTCTCCGCAGTCTCTGGAGGCTGTTAAGTGGGGATTGGGCTAGAGGAGCAAATACTACGAGGTCATCGCTGGCTGGTGAAGAATGGTATACAGAATTATTTACTTTTGCTGAAGAGGTAGTACTGAATGTAAAGAAACTGCAACCAATCTGTGCAGTAAGAGAGAAGACGAGCTCTGGAGGCAATGCAATATAGCGATACAGCATATTCCATGCAACATATTTTGCAAATTCACAACCTATTGCAGGCATCTCCTAGAATTTCTGCTTTCTGTTGACTTGGGTGCTTTGCCGCAACTTGCTTTCCTGTGCTGTTTACGTGATTCGTATTTGGACTGTTCAAATTTTTGTGAAATTCACATCCTAGAGGCTCATCACATTACTGTACTCTGTGTCTTTTAATCGTTCAACAGCATTAATACTGCTTGTTTGCTATGTTTGTGAACTGACTTATTTATAATAGCGACTTCTTTTTACGACTGACCTGTACAGAAGTCATGCTGGCTAATTCTTGTTTTGTCATTGTACTTTGTCACCGTACTGCTTCTGGATTAAGATTTAGCCATTTATCGTTACTGTTGGGCACTGATGAATAACGACAGTGAGATGCAAAACATACAGGAATGCCTGCGTTTCTTGCCGACCCTACCGTCATTCTAGTAAAGGTGAGCGGCCGCCCAGAAGTGAGATCAAGAACGAGTACAGCAAGATCTGTGAACCATTGCTGTATCCTAGCTGTCGTTGCATGAAAACATTACAACTTAGGGTGACATGAAGACGTATATATAAGAGCAAATGCTAGCGGCCCTTCATAAAGTACGGAAATGTTCAATGAAAAGTGTTGGCGTCGGTAATGCTAGCGAAGCCCGAATCATCGCTAATAATAAAGCGTGCGATGCGGAACTGGAGGAAGCCTTCAGTAGTAATAAATTGACTATCAGTCGCCTTCCTTTCTCGCTTCCTTGTTGATTACTGAGATACGTTCACAGTTACATAAGAAAATGCCTGTACACTTCACTCCGTATTACTGTTAGATTATTTACAAAAATAGTGTTTCAATAGCACGGTAGCAGTCATCTAGCCTTCTGTATTTTATTAATGCTGTGAGCCCATAGATCCGAAATCAGTTGTGGAACATTACGTAATAACAGAATAAGTCGCGCCTTGATCACCATTTTTGTAGTCTTCACCTCCATCCTCACCCGGCATACAGCCAGTCTTTAACACACGAGTCCATTCCTCTCTGCTTAGAGACTATCTTCCTTTTCCAGTTGCTTGAGCTACTGCCGCAAGGCTCTCAACACGTCTTGCTCAGCTCCTATTCCCACCGTGGCACTGCTGCGTCGTCCATTATCCCCTTCCGCCGACGACGGTCCTCCGCCTTCCAAGCGGTCTCGAACCGAAACGATGCCCATGCGAATCGAGTCCGCCGCTCCTACCGTACGCAATGGAGCAGGTAATGCAAAGAGCAATACGGCTTTGAAGTCTCTGAATGATGAAAACGGAGACAGCAGCGAGGACGACTATTGCGGCGTCTCGCGCCTCGAGACCACACGACTTATAATCCAAGCCTTGCACGAGCTCGGCTTCTCGTCCTCTGCTGCTGCGCTCGAGCAAGAGTCGCACTGCTCAATAGAGTCTCATGAAGTTTCTGAGTTCCGAGCCGCCATTCTCGCTGGCCGCTGGACTGTCGCCGAACGGATCCTCGGTGCTCTGGAGCTCAAACCTGGTTCAGATATCATCCGTCTGAAATTCCTTATTCGTCAACAAAAGTTTCTCGAACTTTTAGAACGGCGGGAGACAATGTCTGCTATATCCGTACTCCACAACGAGCTTACACCGCTCAGGCATGACCAGCCTCGGTTACATGATCTTTCTGGTCTCGTCATGTGTTCTTCTGCTGAAGATGTGCGTCAGTTGGCAAAGTGGTCCGGCGTCGCGGGTGATTCTCGTTCGGTGCTTCTGACCAACTTGCAGCAATATATCTCACCCGCTATTATGATACCTGATCATAGGCTGGCGACTTTGCTGGGACAGGCCAAAATGTATGAAGAGCAACAGTGCACATATCATAACTACAGCGGTCCGCTGTCGCTGTACACTGATCATGTCTGTCCCCGCTCCGAGCTGCCGACGATTACTTCGCGCGTTCTTACCGATCATGTGGGAGAGGTCTGGTTTATTGCTTTTTCTAATGATGGCACGAAACTTGCTTCTGCTAGTAAAGATCTTTCGGTGATTATCTGGGACATGAAAACGTTCCAAAAGATACAGGTTTTACACGGCCACGCGGATCATGGCGTTACTTCGCTCGCTTGGTCCCCTGACGACTCAACTCTTATAACTTGTGGCTATGATCGCTGTGCAAAGCTATGGGATGTAAATGACTATGTTTGCCTATTAACAGTTCCGTTTCAGGATTCGGTAACCTCCTGCGCTTGGTCAGCCTCCGGCGACGAGTTTCTGACCGGAAGTCTGGATACAGAAGCAGCAATCACAATCTGGTCTGTTGACGGCGGCGTTGTTTATCGCTGGAAAGGCTTTCGCGTGTATGATCTTGCACTAACTCCGGACGGCAAAAAAATCGTTGCTATTTGCAACGAGAACGGACTTCGCATATATTCTCGTCAAGATTACAAACTCATTGCTGAGATCCAGATACAGGCAGTCATGACCTGTGTCACTATTTCCCATGACTCGCGTTACGCGCTTGTTAATATCTCGGCAAAGGAAATTCATCTATGGGATATAGAAAAAATCCAACTGGTACGGAAATGCATTGGTCAGCAGCAACAGGATTTCATTATTCGCTCTTGCTTTGGTGGCGTTAATGATAATTTCTTAGTCTCGGGAAGTGATGATGCGAACGTCTACATTTGGAAACGCCATGATGGTATGCTGATTGATGTACTACCGGGCCACACCAAGGGCGTCAATTCTGTCGCCTGGAATCCCGTAGATAGGCATATGTTTGCCTCGGCTAGCGATGACAATACTATTAGAATCTGGACTAATGGAAGTCAAAATTTGGCCTAGTCGTGTTCTATTGTGAATTCGTTTATCTTCTTTTGCTATTCATTGTTAGTATTGGGCGCTCGGATATTTTATGATTTGTGTTTTAACTTAGGGCTTTTTTCATGTCGGGGTAGCTATTTATCATTTTCCATATGTTGTGGCGTACCACTTATTTATTCATATTGTGTCGTATTGTAATGTTTTACTTCCAATCTCCAATATAAATCAAATGTGAAATTTTATATATGCAAGTAAAGAAATGACCGTCTCTAGTCTCTCTTATCTGCGCCAAGTTTGGCAACAACCTCATCAATCTTCTTCGCCGCCCATCCATATCTCATATTAGGAATTAGAAACGGTCGTAAATCGAACCGATTATCATCAGGAGAATACGACTCTGCATGATATGCTGGCGTCATGATTGTCATTTTATGACGATTAATAGCGTAGTAAAAAAAGAAGTTTTTGACTTTTGTCGCGATTTGTTCGGCTGTCAAGCGAGGAGTCCATTCATGATAAAGCTTGATGAACATCGAATACGGACCGCATTTATCGATCTTGCGAAGCCTGCCAAAAATCGACAGTTCCTCGTAAGTCATGCCCATATCTACTTCGTCTGACTGTACATAGGTCTCAGTAATTGGTTCCAATTCAGCAGTTGGCGTTGCGTCGAGGAATGACTGCAGAATAGGCATATGAAACTCATCTCTCGCATAAGCAATGAAAGCCTTTAGATCTGTCTTGGAAATGCCACCAATTGGATTTATATCGGCCGAAGAGCAATCATATTTCGTCAAATAGCCTCTCAAGCACTCGTCGACATTCGCGCTTCCTAAGACAAGTAATCCACCATTTCGACCACGAACCCAAGGCAAGAGCTGAGCAAAAAGATACGCAAAGACCATTCGAAGCCTTGCCTGAATATTTTGCAACGCAAGATTCTCGGCATCTGAGCCACCGTGGATTCTAAACATAGGTTTTCTACCGGTGACCAGTACAAAAACTTCACGTACTGCGCTGACAGCAAGATCCATATTCAAATCAACATGATACGATCCGACGTCATTTGCTAACCGTGTTGCTCGCTGCCGTGTATCAAATGACGAGTTTTCGGTGCCCATGTAGCAAGTGTGGAAGATACGACTTGCAAACTCTGCAGCATCTGTGGGGATATACTCAGACTCCGGTTGACCGATAGCTCTACGTGCGTCGCGAATAACGTCCTCGTTGCCCTCCTCGCAGGCGCCTACGACAAGACGGCACATTGAAAATACAATAACGGCTGTAGAGCACGAATCAATACCGCCTGATAGCGGCAGAAAGAAGCCGGCTGACTTTGAACGACGCAGGTAATCCCACATCCAGCAAGCTGGTCCTAGTGCGATTTCCTCTTCAGGACGGTGATATCTAATTGCTCGGGGTTTCGTTGGCACAATGTTAGGATCGAAGGAAGAGCCCGACTTTGACAGGGAAAACGGCGCAGGAATACGCTGGTATCCAGGAGTGGTCCTGCTCTGCATCCCATGCGACATTACAGAGCGATATGAGCGCACGTCTTCCAAGTCGACTGTGGCAGTGACAACTTCAACGTCATTCAGGGAAAATTGAGATCCTTGACCTACAACTTTGCCATTGACAACAATCAATGGGCAGCCATCATAATAAAGTCGGTCGCCGTCGCAGCCGCGCTGGTTTGAATATAGATAGATGCCTCCGCATTTAGCCGTTGCTTCGGTGATCAGATTCAGACGCAAATCGAGCTTGCGCAATTGATGATGAGAACCAGAAGAGTTGGTAAAGATCTCAATACCGTCAAGCGACATGTCAATGTGCGGTGAATCAGGAGTAAAAAGCTCTTCGCAAGTCTCAGCACCAAGAACAGTATCAAATGTCGATAGCACAGCATCGCCAAAGTCAACCTCGCGCTGTCCTGTGATTTCGGCAATCATGCGAGGCAAAGCGTATTTCTCAACCGCGCGAGGTTTCATCCAAGGCGTGAAGTACCGCATTTCGCGATAGTTGCCGTCGTTGGCTAGCCAGAGCTTGGGGCGAATCAGAAGAATTTTGTTGTCGTATGAAAGCATACGGCAGTTGTAGCGAACATTCTTGTGCATCACGGGCATACCGACGTCAAGGAGAATACCATGGCATTCTTCGTTTTGCAGGAGACGGGCGTACATCTCCCATGAATGAAGAAAAGTGTCTCCTTCGAGGAAATGATCCAAACAGCCGTAGCCTCTGAAAGAGTCATCAATGTCAGTCATGTGAACTAGTTGACAAATTCCGCGCCAAATATACATACGTAATCTCAAGTTCAGGACCAACTCGGAGCGACGAACCCTCAGCTTTGGCTTGCACGATAGAGGCAACGATGCGCTCGAGGTTACCTTCGAAATCGAGCGCCCACTGATTGAGCGCACTTGATAGAGCACAAGACGAGGTCAGCACATGTTGGACAAACAGCAGCAACAGAACAAAGAAAGTACCAAGTGGAAATAGTCACGAAATGACCCATAGTGCCGATAAGCGGTCTGCGTTGCGCAATTGCCTGTAAACGGGCGGAAGGTGGGGTCGCGAAATTATGGTAATCCCAGCTCGCACTGATGCTTACATTTGCATGGGGTAGGTGTCCGTGTGATCCATTGTGACTAGATGTGACCGCGTGTGATTTATTAATGATAACCAAGTCAAGCGCACTTTGTTTGCACTTATGCCATAACTCTGGCAGACGCGCAATCGATTGGCTGAGAGCGAGCGATACCAGAAAGCAGCCGCCGCCGGACTCAGCCAGAGCCTTTCCTCGTTTCGCAAGTTAGCACAGTTCATTTCGCACCACTCCCGCTTCCTTTGTTACACATCCAACAATGGTCAGTATTCTTGTTTTGCTGGCGCAATTGGACTGCTTCTCACTGCTTCCTAGGCCGGTGCTATCGATAATGCTAAGAAGATGATGAAGAACTTCGACGACGATGGACAGTATGGTAATTAAGCCCGACAAGTCTAATTTCTCTGTCTACCTCAATCCGCTGACTTTTCTTCTCTGCGCTGTAGGTTCTGTCTATTCGGTCTCCGGACCCGTCGTCGTTGCCGAGAACATGATTGGCTGTGCCATGTACGAATTGGTAAGTCCGTGCTGTTATCGCTCTTCAGCAGGCCGGCCGCTGCTATCAGTCTTGGTCAGTTAGAGCCAATTCACTTACACATTCTCCTGCAGGTCCGTGTTGGTCACGAGAACTTGGTCGGTGAGGTTATCAGAATTGAGGCCGATAAGGCTACCATTCAGGTCTACGAGGAAACTGGTAAGTCGAAAAAATTGTCTCCGTCATTTCGGTAGCTTATCATATGCTAACTACTCTTCTCAGCTGGTGTCACTGTCGGTGACCCCGTCCTGCGCACTGGTAACCCGCTTTCTGTTGAGCTTGGTCCTGGTTTGATGGAGACCATTTACGATGGTATTCAACGTCCCTTGAAGGCCATTCAGGAGCTTTCTGGCTCTATCTATATCCCCCGTGGTATCGACACTCCCGCTCTTGACCGCTCAATTGCCTATGCTTTCACGCCCGCTACCAACCTTAAGGTCGGTGACCACATCACTGGTGGTGATATCGTCGGTACCGTCTTTGAGAACTCGCTCCTTAGCGACCACAAGATTATCCTCCCTCCCCGTGCCCGTGGTACCATTACCAGCATCGCCGAGGCCGGCAACTACACTCTCAATGACACCATCATCGAGGTCGAGTTCGAGGGCAAGGTCAGCAAATTCACCATGTTCCACACTTGGCCCGTCCGTGTCCCCAGACCTGTGTCTGAGAAGCTCACTGCTGACTATCCTCTTCTCACCGGTCAACGTGTCCTTGATGCTCTTTTCCCTGTCGTCCAGGGTGGTACCACTTGCATTCCCGGTGCTTTCGGATGCGGTAAGACTGTCATTTCACAGTCTCTTTCCAAATACTCTAACTCCGACATCATTATCTACGTCGGATGCGGTGAGCGTGGTAACGAGATGGCTGAAGTACTCATGGATTTCCCTGAGCTTTCCATCGATATCAACGGCCGCAAGGAACCTATCATGAAGCGTACTACCCTTGTCGCTAACACCTCCAACATGCCTGTCGCTGCTCGTGAGGCTTCTATCTACACCGGTATCACATTGTCTGAGTACTTCCGTGATCAGGGTAAGAACGTTGCCATGATGGCTGACTCTTCTTCTCGATGGGCTGAAGCTCTTCGTGAGATTTCTGGTCGTCTTGGTGAGATGCCTGCTGATCAAGGTTTCCCCGCTTACCTCGGTGCCAAGCTTGCCTCTTTCTACGAGCGTGCCGGAAAGGTCGTCGCTCTCGGTTCGCCTTCCCGTATGGGTTCCGTCTCCGTTGTCGGTGCAGTCTCGCCTCCCGGTGGTGATTTCTCTGACCCTGTTACCGCTGCTACTCTCGGTATCACCCAGGTCTTCTGGGGTTTGGATAAGAAGCTCGCGCAGCGAAAGCATTTCCCGTCGGTCAACACCTCGCTTTCGTACTCAAAGTACAACAACATTCTTAACAAATTCTACGAATCGAACTACCCTGAGTTCCCTTCTCTCCGTGACAAGATGAAAGAGATTATCTCGGACGCTGAGGAGCTTGAGCAGGTCGTCCAGCTGGTCGGTAAGTCCGCTCTTTCGGACGCTGACAAGATTACTCTTGAGGTCGCTACTTTGATCAAGGAGGATTTCTTGCAGCAGAACGGTTACTCGACCTACGATGCCTACTGTCCGATCTGGAAGACCGCCATGATGATGAAGGGATTCATCCTCTACCACGACGAGGCCCAGAAGGCCGTCGCTTCTGGCTCGGTCTGGAACAAGCTGAGAGACTCCACCAACGATGTCAAGTATGCCATTTCCTCATCCAAGTTCTTTGAGCCCAGCAGAGGCGAAGCTGATGTGACTGCTGAGTTTGACAAGCTTTACAACTCCATCAGCGAAAAGTTCGCTTCCGCTTCGGAGTAAAGTTAGTCTGGCTGCTGTTTAAGTATCCGAAAGAAATTAGAGAACCGGGGAAGGGAAAGAAAGATGTGACCTTTTGTTGCAATTGGTATGCTTTTGGGTTGTGGTGCGCAGCAGGTTCAAGTTTGACCTTAAAATTTGGGTTGATGGGAATACTTTGTTTTGCCTCGCTTGTTTGCGTTTTTATTTATTTTTACTTTTTCTTTGTATGTTCTTTCTCTATCTACAATTTTTTTTTCTCGTCGTGCGCCTTTTTCCAAGTTTGATAGCATTGTGGTAATAATAATAATAAATCATATTATATGTAAAACTCCCTAGATCTAATTGTTACAAAGTATCTTACAACAAGCCCTGCTTTTTCAAGTCGTTATACACCTTTTCACTCATCACGTTACCTTCATCGTCCTCGACTTCAACTGCTTGCTCCTGCATACTTTCCTGAGCACGCCGTTCCCTCTTGATTTTATTCCACAGAGTTAGAGCATCCTGTATACTAGTGATTTCTCTGAACAAGGCAGAATTTTGAATACCTAAACAACGCAGACCATGAACGTGTCGTGGCTCTAAGAAGTGCTTGTCAAAGGCCTTACGGCCCATGTAAACGAAATTTCCGCAGATTTCGCAGGGATACTCTACACCCAACCCGTGTAGTTTCCATAGCCAGAACGGAATTGGTTTGCCGTCCCAGCCAATAGGTAATTTCAATGGGTTGTATATCTTACCATCCTCGCCTTCTCCATCTTCCTCTTCGTCATTTTCGCTCTCGTCTTCTCCATTCTCTTCGCGTTCCAACGCCTCCATTTCGAGCTGTCGCTCACGGACCGTGAGCGCTGATTTACGTTCAACATTGACTTTCGTTTCCGCAAGTTCCTTGGAAAGTATTTCAAGCAGCTTGGATATTTCAAACTCGCGCAATTCAATGGCTTGCATTTTCAAGTCGTGGATTGAAATACCTGAAATTGAATTTGACGTTGACTTATTCTCCGCATTTTTCTTATGTTTCTTTCCATTGAAATGGGCGTCGTAAACAGTCTGCTTTTCAAAAATTTTCTCGCATGCACTGCAATACCATCCATTCTCCACCGGTCCATCAACATTGTCGTGAGATTTAGCCTCCGCAGATTTCGCCTTCTGCTCTTCTTGATAATCTGAGTTTATTTTAGCAATCATGCCTTCAGGATCATTCAAAGGCTGAGTTCTTTTCAGGAATCCTTGCAAATAAGCAGATAAAGATAAAAGATATTTGTAGTAGTCGTCGTTTTTCGAGCTTTTGGGAATAAAGTCAAATTTGTTAATGACATCAAAATACTGCACGTAGGAAACTCGTTTTGTGCCGCGAATATTGAGATACTGCTCATGAAATACAATCAGATCCAAGTATCGACCAAGTTGTTCTTCGCCTGTGAACATCGCATCGATGGAATCGAGTGATACATTAACTGATCCTTCGTCACCTTCGGTTTTGCGTTTTTTCCGGTAATTCTCTTCGAGATTTTCAACAGGCTCGTTGGGGTACCGCCGGTGGAAGTCTTTGATTTCGGAGAATTGTTTGTAAAATTCATCTAAAGGTCCACCTTCGGATCCTTGCAGCCGCTTTATTTCCTTCTGTCGATTACTAATTATTATACCAGTATTAGCATGTCTGCGATTCAAAAATCGGGACTAGAACGTACCCATCATTGTCGCTAAAACTCGACAGCAAAAAGCTGCCCTGTTGCTGGATTCTATCGAGAAACTTTGCGATTTCATGCTGCTGGATAACTCGATTCCGGTGCTACAATCATATCAGTCATCTCGTCCCAAATAGCCATAGTATTCTCAGCAGAACAAAAGCTTCACTTACGCTTTTGGGTGGGTTCAGCAGACGATCAGCAATGGCTTGCTCGAGTCTTTCCAAATCTAGACGAAAACGAAGATTGTCAGCACAAACGGGTATTCCGCGCAAGAAGTAAAAGG
Organism: Myxozyma sirexii; assembly: GCA_030568315.1. Taxonomy (NCBI): domain Eukaryota; kingdom Fungi; phylum Ascomycota; class Lipomycetes; order Lipomycetales; family Lipomycetaceae; genus Myxozyma; species Myxozyma sirexii. Next base: position 312,855 of record JAJLTT010000002.1, on the reverse strand, counting down.
CAAAGACAGTGTTCCGCACCTTCTAGCGCATATCTCTGGCTTTCCAGGACCGACATCGTCTTCGTTAGGCTATCTGCTTGCTGCAACACGAGGCTACAAAGTGCGATGGCTGGCACCGACGCAAAGACACGGCACAACCGCGCAAACAGCGCGCGCACACTAGCCACTTCGGTGTCTTTGCTGCGCCAGAATGCCCAGCCACGCTTCCTAAGCCGCTCGAGCCGCACGGTGGATATGCCTCGATGGCTGGCTCGGGGAGCAACTTCAGGCAAGTGGCCGGTTCCTGGGTCCAGCACGGGGTGCGGAGCCCGGGGGGGCGGCGATCATGGGTAATCCTTGTATATCTGCCGTGGTCTGCCGTTTCTGCGTCTTTCCCCGTCCGTGCCACCCCTACCGCATCTCCGTCTCTCACAATATACCTGTTCCCAGACCGCTCGCAGCAATGTCTCCAGTCGCAGTCACTCCGCTCGCGGACGATATCAGCCATTTCCAGAATGTGCCGGATCTTGACCGGCGCAACGCATTTCGTCGTGGAAGAGAGGATATCAGTCCCTTGTCGTCGCCCATAAAGAAATCCGCAAAGTTGAACAGACGAGATGAAGCGTGGATCAGAGAACTCGTCAAGCCGCCTTCGCTTGAGAATCTCAAGCCGCAACTGGCTACAGTGCAATTGAAAGTACCCGACGCTGCACAACATCTCACGTCGATTGCTAGCCATCCTGCTTTACCGTTTGTGGCGATTGGCAGTGGTGGACGGGAGAAGAACTTATACGTTTACGAGATGGGCACTTCCAGAGGACAGTCGCAGCTCTATGTAAGTAGAGACGAGATTATATATAAGGATAATCACTAATTAATTGTTTAGCATCGGCAAACTGTATCTCTTCCCCATATTTACAGTCTTGCTTGGGCGCCGCTAGGCAAATTCACATCGAGTACTGTCATAGCCAGCGGACATCGCAATGGGTTTGTTCATCTAGTATCACTTCCGGATTCCGACAACCCGAATCCCGCTCGAATTATCAAACGCTTCAATCACGCTGTATGTATTCTTCCTTTCTCATAGCAACGCGAACAAGACTAATAATTAAATAAGCAGCAATCAAAAATTGTATCTTCTGGTCCAGGATCGCGGATATCTCATCTTGAGTTTACTAGTCCCGTATGGACCTGCGTTCCTGATGCATCGATGGTCACACTCTACGGCGAGACAATTCACCTCTGGGATCTTTCTCGCAACGATCGGCCTATAGTTACCCAGCGAGTAGCTACAATCAATGGTCTCCACGCGTCGCCGTTCAGAGACGGTATATTTTCTCTCAGCGGCGCATTCGGTATCTCTCTACTAGACGTGCGAACACGTGCGCGCGGTCTACTGCGACCTAAGATCGCAAATCACTCAGAGTCTACCGTTGTCAAATGGTCGCCTTATAACTCAAACTGGGTCGCGTCTGCTCATGAAGATAGTAAAATTCGTGTATGGGATATTCGCGCATCACAGCCTTTTGCAGAGCTATCCGGACATTCAGATATCATCCACTCTCTCGAATGGTCGGCCACAAATCCCAACGAGCTGATTTCAGGATGCGCAGATCAGACGATAAACATTTGGGACGTTACCAATAGTACGTTTAATTACGACACAAGCAAGTGCAAAGAAAAGTACTTTACGAAACTTGAGCGTCGTGAAGACGCGACTATGATTCCTCCCGAAGCGGTCGCGAGCGCCCGTCGAAGGCGTGCGCTCTTCACAATCTTGGAAGACCCTGATGACACGGTAATTGATCAAACTGCTGAAGGGGTCAAGTCATATCGTCAAACAGCGTCTATCGTTGGCCTAGCATCTCTTGACGTAGGCCAAAGCGGAATCAACAAAGAGTTCTGCTCAATCAGTACCGATACCACAGTTTCGCTGCACCAAATGAATTCTCCTAGTATGGAGCGCGAACCTTTGAAGCGCGTGAAACCGAAGAAGGTGAATGCAAGTTACAGTGGTATGATTGAGGCTAAAAACATGGAAACGGTTGTTAAATCTCGGACATTGCTGTGATCAGTTTAGTCTGCGTTTAGTTTGCTGTAAATCACTGTTTGGGAAGTTCGCATTTAAGTAATCCGGTGTTCTTGGTGCTTTTATTGTTCTTTAATTTATATTTTGTAGTCGTTTCTGTATCTGATTCAATATAATAATGCTGGTCAGTACTATATCTAGAATTGCTCTTTATACCGTATTAAGTAATACTCCCAAATATGACTTTTTCTCAATAGCTATCTTAGAGAACAATATTTCTAAATTGTTCAGCATATTTCAATTCAACTACATTACAGCCAATTTCATATACTGAAAATAACCACGCAATAATTCCCAGGCAGTTGTAAATTAAATTCACTGACACGTGCAGCGCCGCAGTCTTCGCGTGACTCTTTCTCGAGGAAATTTTTGGTTTTCTTCCCGGCGGCGACCAAATTCTGGCTAATTTCCGCACTCGATAATTTTTACTCCACGGTACGAAATAGAGATCTTTCTTGATTCGACCGCTTGGACTCATTTTTTTGCAGGTTTTTCTAATTTTACTATGCCGGTACGTGTTTTCTGCTGAGTAGGTCGAGATAGATTCTGGTTATTGACTGTTCTTGGGATTAGATGTTCATTTCAAATCCACACCTTGGCGATAAAGAGCGCTCGGAGGACTGGAGAAGTATGAAACGACTGCATTTAACTACAGCTTTTATATGTTTGCTTATACTTCATTCTAGTTCGCGGTTACGACCCCATTACTCCTCCTGATCTTCTCCAGCACGAAATTCAGCAGACAAAAATTTCAAAGCAGACCGTGATCCAGGGACGTAACGAAGCTGTCAAGATCATCAACGGCGAAGACGACCGCTTACTTGTTGTCATTGGACCATGCTCGATTCATGATCCGGTCGCTGCTCTCGATTACGTCGACAGACTAAAGCCTTTGGCCGACAAATACAAGAATGACCTACAAGTTGTTATGCGAGCCTACCTCGAGAAGCCTCGTACCACTGTCGGCTGGAAAGGCCTGATTAACGATCCTGACATCAACAATACTTTCGATATCAACAAAGGCTTAAAAATTTCCCGGAACTTGTTCTTAAAGCTCACTGAGAAGCTTCCCATCGCCGGCGAGATGCTCGACACCATTTCCCCACAGTTCCTCGCGGATCTTGTCTCTGTTGGCGCTATTGGCGCACGTACTACTGAGTCGCAACTTCATCGCGAACTGGCTTCTGGTCTCTCTTTCCCTGTAGGTTTCAAGAATGGAACTGACGGAACAGTCGATGTTGCCGTCGACGCTATCCGTGCTTCATCATGCCCTCATCATTTCTTGTCGGTGACCAAGCCTGGCGTCGTTGCTGTAGTTGGATCTGTAGGAAACACTGATACTTTCATTATTCTTCGAGGAGGAAAGGGAGGCACGAACTACGACTCAAAGAGCGTTCGCGCCGCTAAGGACTCCCTTTTGAAAGCCGAATTCATTGTCGAATTACTTGAGGACAAGTTAAAGAAACTCGGCAAGCGTGGCCTGAAAGGCGAGGCTAAGACCGAGGAGATGAAGAAGCATTTGACTAGAATTATGGTCGATTGCTCTCACGGAAACTCCAACAAGGATTTCAGAAATCAGCCTAAGGTTGTCGAATCGATCTGCGCTCAGTTAGCAAAGGGGCAGACTGGAATCATGGGAGTTATGATTGAGTCCTTCATTACTGAGGGTAAGCAGGACAGTGAGAAGAGAATGCGTGGCGAAGAATTCACTTACGGACAAAGTATTACCGACGCTTGCATTTCGTGGGAATCGACTGAGGAAGTGTTGGCTGCCCTCGCTAAGGGCGTTCAAGACAGACGCGCATACAAGATTGCCCATCCTAATGCCTCGAGCGATGGCGACAACACTGACGAAGATTCTTCTAACGGCAAAAAACGCGACGCTAGCAACACTCTTGAGAGCGCCAACAAGCGTCCGCATTAACTAATTAGCTTCAGTCGACGCTGTCTATAATTTACGATTTGAGACGTGGAAAAAAAAAGCAAAGTTGTTTATTAACCTGTTACATTCTGTATAGTTTGACGAATATGAATTAGGAAAAAATTGTTTTGGTGTTTAGATTTAGTTTCGGTATTGGAGTTTTTTTAAAAAACTACGACATTTGGAAAAGATGCTAAAAGAGAAGATTTTTTGGCGAAGCGGTGAATGCTGCGAAAGTAGCCCTTTATTTTTGATTTATTGCTTCAGCTGGTTTAATATAATTAGTATTCCGAATTTGTTTCATTGTATAAATCTTATTTACAGTAATAAGAATAATTGATTCTGGGAGAAGGAAACGCGACATCTCTGCACGTGACGTGCGAAATGTAAACAAAACAAGTTCGTGTTTCGTACGAACGCGCTGCAGCATCCAATACGATAGATATTCTAGTAGCCGCTGCTTTTCCGACAAATTTTTCTGCTGTTAAATAAAATGCAATTTTCAGAGTTTATCTCTCACGGAAGAGAACAAGGCCGACAACTTCGGCCAACAATATCTCATTCTGGGAGATTTATTGCAACTGTTTCGCCAGCTGCCAGTGCAGCGCCGCTTTCGTCTGTCTCTATATCGCGACCGCTCAATTCAACCGGTAACGATAATAAACCAGTGTCAGCTACGCAATACAAACTCTCTATTAGCAGTGTTCGCTCACTTGCATTGAAGCGCCAGATATTAATGCCTGCAGGATTTAGACCGCGTTTTCTCAAGTGGTATCAGCCTGCCACAGTAGGACTCAGCGATGATCCCACAGAGTCTGATTCTCAAATTGACGACTATATACATCGTATATTTGCAGCTGACGAGCGTGGACAAGTATGCGTATGGGATATCGACGGCATCCTACATCGCGATATTACAAATACAAACCAAGACTTGAAGTCAGTGATGATAATCCGGCAGCTTGATTGGGCAGATAATGTGCCAATAAAAAATGTATGTTGGGGTAGATCCCCGGACGAGATTATGATATTTTCAGATTTCGGTGTCGCGGTGGCACTTTGGTCTCTGAAGACTCGCGAGAGTGTGCAGCTATACCATCCAAAATATACCGATGGTCGCGGATACTCCTTTCAACCTGGAACTCGACATCTTACACTTCTTTCTCATCCAGTTACAGACGACGTAATCACTGTTTACGGCGGTCCCCTATCACAGTTGCAAACGCTATCTTCTTTCACTTTGACCGACTTCTACGATGCTAAAGGATCTAAATGGTCACCAGATGGTCGATGGATAGCAGTGTACGATATCAACACTAATTACCAAGTGGGAGTGTATACCCCTCTTGGTGCATTATATCGAGTGTTCATAATGACAGACATTGGTTTGGGCATTAGCAGTATTGACTGGTCGCCTGCTGGCAACTTGTTAGCAGTGGCTTCTTATGATGGGTTGATTAGGTGTTTGAATACTTGGACTTTTACGCCGGTGAGTTTTCTGACATGGTGTAGTTTAGGGCTCTAGCTGATGCATTTATTTAGACGGTGATATTAAAGCATCAAGCTACAATTCATACCAAAGAGAAGGTAGTTTTCGTCGAGCAGCCAATAAGTAGCAAAGAGGGCCACGCTAAATGTAATTATGAATATGTTTCCGGCTTTATTCAGATTACTGACACAGTTTCTCAGATCAGCGAGTACTACAATATCCAGTTAATCCACCAAAAGTAAAACTGGCTCTGACAGATGCGCCGCCGAAGACAGGATTTAGTATTATGGCATTCAATAAGGATGGCTCGCTGCTCGCTACCAAATTTGACTTGATTCCGACTACCCTATGGATTTGGTCGTTGCGAACACTAGCGCCGGTCGCCATTCTGGTTCACGTACGGGAAGTCAAAAGCGCAGAATGGCACCCAGAGAAACAGAATTTACTACTAATCACCTGCGCGACTGCAAATGCCAAAGATGATGAATCATACGAGAATTATAATCTGGCCGACGTAGGCGTGGAAAATGATTGCAGTATACGAATATGGAATGCTGATTGGTTGGCACCGGTTGCGATATCAGTTCCAAAAGCAAGCGGCAAAACGTTCAGTAATGTAGCGGAGGCGTCGTGGATTCGATCTGATCAGCGGTATATAGAGAGTATTGACATGGACTCAACATTGGACGAGGACACGAAGATGAGCTTGAGATCAAAGATCTTGATAAGTGATCGGGGTATATTTACAGTCGGATATTTGGACGATGAGCAAGAGACTGAAGATGACGATACCAAGGTGCAGCGACTTATTGATGGTGTCCAGCAACAGGAGTGGGCAGAAGCAGTGACGTCTACTTTGATTGACGATACATTTGCGAATATCGGACAGCATCAACGGGTGGTGCCCACCGTATGAATCGGAGCTAAGGACTGCTATTTTAACAATTCAAATAATTCTTTTGCATATCGAATACTCCAAACGCTACAAAAAGTAGTTTGCAGATAGCAGATTTTCGAATAATCATCTTCACGTGATATATAACCTTTCAGGGTGAACTCTAAATTTTTATTTTACGTTGCTCATCCTGTAAACCTGGCCGATAACTCAAAGCCGGAGTATAAAACCCTGGAGTAATTCCACATTCCTCCTCAAAACCGCAACCATGAGTATTATCGCTGAATATACCCCAGCCACGCTTCCGTCGCTTCTGGACTCGCCTTTGTCGGTCCTGGGCGCTGCGTTGGTGAACGTTGCTTCCTCGGAAGACGTTGCTAATGTCAAGACTTTTGTTGCTGAGAACTTTGGAATCGTCGACTTTTACGCCAGGCTAGCATCCTCGGTTACGGTTGATGATACAGTTGCGTTGCTCGATGCTGGCGTTGAAGCAGTTATTACCTCTGCCGAAGAGGCTTTGATTGCTGTCGGCGTACCTGGATCACGTATCATTGTTTCGTCGCTATCGTCGGACGCTTTGGCGTCAGTTAGAGGCGCTTGTGCCGATGAAAAAGCCGCAGCGTCAGCTAATTTGAGTGACAAGCAAGTTTTATTTGTCAATCTGTCCGCTCCTAAGCTCGAACTTGTCACTGCGCTGCCGACTGCCGCTGTCGCTATCGTCCCCGCCGAATCGCTGAGCACCGAGCTCGAAGCCCCCGAAGGAAAATTATCGATCGCGCAGGCTATTTCTAGCAAATTAGTATCAGACCGTGCCGATGGATTGTTTTCAACTCTCGTCGTCGATATCCACGATACAGCTCTAGGCCTCGTTTACTCTTCCGCTGAGTCGATCGCCAACGCTATCGCCACTACTTCCGGCGTCTATCAATCCCGAAAGCGAGGACTGTGGTTCAAGGGTGCTACCTCTGGTGCTGTGCAAAGATTGCTCAAGGTATCTGTAGACTGCGATGGCGATTGTCTCAAGTTTGTCGTTGCGCAGTCCGGTGCTGGATTCTGCCATAGGGAAACCGCTTCATGCTTTGGCGAGGATTCCGGAGTTTCTGCTCTTGAGAAGACCTTGCTTGGTCGCAAGGAGTCTGCTCCGGAGGGTTCATACACTCAACGTCTGTTTACTGATGAGAAGCTTTTGCACGCCAAGATTATGGAAGAGGCCGAGGAACTCACGACGGCGAAGAGTAAGAGCGAGATTACCTGGGAATTTGCTGATCTTTTGTACTTTGCTATGACTAAGGCTATTCAAAATGGGGTTTCATGGGCTGATGTCGAGAAGCAACTTGATGCGAAAAGCAAGAAGATTACAAGGCGGAAGGGTGATGCAAAGAGTAAATGGCTCAGCTCTGAGCCGAAGGCTGAGGAGAAGGACACTAAGGTGAAACAGGAAGAGCCTAAAGCCAAGGTCGAGGAGAACGGCCGGATTGGACTCACTCGGTATACTATAGCTGATGTCTCTGCCAAGGAACTTGATGATTTATTACGTCGTCCTGCGCAGAAGAATGCGGATATTATGAACCTTGTTACTCCTATAGTCGATGCCGTTCGCGAAAGAGGTGATGCAGCACTACTCGAATTTACGGCTAAATTTGAAAAGGCGAATCTCAAGTCGCCTGTTATCAAGGCCCCGTTCCCGCTTGAGTTGATGCAGGTTGATGAGACTACTAAGGCTGCTCTTGATATGTCGATCGAGAACGTACGGAAATTCCACGCCGGCCAACTTGAGTCGGAACCCCTTGTTATTGAGACTCAGCCTGGAGTTGTCTGCAGTCGTTTTGCGAGACCTATTGAGACTGTTGGTTTGTATATCCCTGGCGGTACTGCCATTCTGCCTTCGACTGCATTGATGCTGGGTGTTCCCGCTCAAGTCGCTGGGTGCAAGAACATTATTCTCGCTTCGCCTCCCAAGCCTGACGGAACTTTGACTCCCGAGGTTGTCTACGTTGCGCACAAGGTTGGCGCCAGCATGATTCTTCTTGCTGGCGGTGCTCAGGCTGTGGCTGCTATGGCCTACGGAACTGAAAGTGTGCCCAAGGTCAACAAGATTCTTGGTCCTGGAAACCAATTCGTTACCGCTGCAAAGATGATGGTTCAGAACGACAATTCGGCTTTGGTGTCAATTGATATGCCGGCTGGACCATCTGAAGTTCTCGTTGTGGCCGACAAAACCGCCAACCCAGCTTTCGTTGCCTCGGATCTACTTTCGCAAGCTGAGCATGGTGTCGACTCGCAGGTTATTTTGATCACTATCGACTTAACCGACGATGAACTCCAAAAGATTGAAGACGAACTCCACAATCAGGCTATGCTGTTACCTAGAGTCGACATTGTCCGTGGCGCAATTCACCACTCCCGAACTTTCAGAGTGAAGACGGCTGAAGACGCTATTGCTTTGAGTAATAAATACGCACCTGAGCATTTGATTTTGCAGATGAAAGATGCTTCAAAGTATGTTGATTTGGTTCAGCATGCGGGTTCGGTGTTTGTTGGTCCCTGGAGTCCTGAGTCATGCGGTGACTACTCTTCGGTAAGTTCACAATTTGTCTGCAGCCTTTTTTTTCTATTGAATTTTACTAACATATTCATAAGGGCACTAACCACACTCTTCCAACATATGGTTACGCTACTGTCTACTCTGGTGTCAACACTGGGTCTTTCATGAAGCATATTACAAGTCAAGAGTTAACTTCCAAGGGTCTTGAAATCATCGGACCATCTGTCGTCAGATTGGCTGAAGTCGAGGGCCTTGACGCGCACGGAAACGCGGTGCGCATAAGACTGGCTCATTTGTCAAAGACTAGGACTGATGAGGTATTGGCCTCTTGCTGATTCATTCGATTTTATTGTTGATCCATAGTGTACACGTGTAATTTGATATATGAAAGTATTTTTTTATTCTTTTATTAAAAGCATATTAAAATCGCTAGATTAAGAGAGCTTACAACTCAGGAGTATCGGCGTAGAGACTGTCTACATTGTCATAACGGGCTCCGGCGACAGTAGCAGCGTCAACAAATTTCCTGATAGCCTTCAGCTCGTCCTCAGTCAACTTAATCTTTGCACTTCCCGCGTTCTCGATCAATCTCTCGATCTTTGTAGTTCCGGGAATAGGAACGAATCCCTGCGACATGATCCAGGCGAGACAAACCTGACCCGGCGTGGCGCCTCTCTTGTGAGCGATGTCAGCAAATGCATGGACGAGCTTCAAATTGACCGGGAAAGTATCAGGCTGGAAGCGCGGGTTGGTACGGCGCCAGTCGTTCTTGTCGAGAGAGTCGGGGGAAGTAAGCTGGCCAGTCAACAGACCGCGGGCAAGCGGGGAGTAGGCAACCACGCCGACGCCGAGCTCTTTACATGCGTCCAGAAGACCGTTGCTCTCAGCTTCGACAGAGAAAGGAGAATACTCGATCTGAACGGCGGTGACCTGGTGGATCTTGCATGCGCGGCGAAGAGTGGCAGCGGAGCACTCGGACAGACCGATGTATTTGATCTTTCCCTCCTCGACGAAGCCCTTCAAAGTCTCCATGACGATCTCGACCGGGACCTTTGGATCCATTCTGTGCTGATAGAACAGATCGACGTAGTCAACACCCAATCTCTTCAAGGAATCATTTAAGCTCTGCTTGCAGTTTTCAGGAGATCCGTCGACTCCGGATCCATCGGCAGTGAAACCGAATTTCGTGCATAGGAAGATCTTCTCGCGCACACCGGGACGAGCCTTGAACCACCGGCCGATGACCTCTTCGTTGTCGTTGTAGATGCGGGCGGTGTCGAGAAAGGTGATTCCTAACTCGACCATCTTGTCCAAGACCTTGAAAGCTGCTTCGTCGTCGAGTTTGGGCTGATAGAAAGCAGAGATTCCCTATGCGATTTCGTTAGCGCAGCACTATCTTATCAGTCGCAGAGCAGGATCGTTTACCATAGCACCATACCCAAGGGCACAGACTTCGGGACCCTTCGATCCGAGTTTAGTAGTAGGAATTGACATGGCGAGTGCAATTGAATTGGATCTGTGTTTTGAGAGGAAGTCGCTGCTATGAATCGATCGAGGTGAAGAAGGAAGAAGGGCGGCATGTGGAATATATGCTGACTGGTGGTGGATTACGTCATCGAAGTTGCGGACGGGGATAACAGATTCTTTGTAAAATCCGCAAACTATTTCTATTTTGTAAGAGAATTATAATCTGAGCAAGATCAATGTTAATCATTTGTATTTTATATCAACTCCTTGTCAGCTCAAAATTTCACACAATATTTATCATAACTCCTGACTCCTCTAAAAATGCAAATGCGCTATCTACGCCTGTTTGATCCAGGAAGGTGTCCAGTACTCTTTCGGTCTAGCCTGGTCGTCAACCCAGACGAGCCCAGCAGCAACCAAATCATCAAGAACAGTAATGCACCGAGCGGCCTCCCAGCCCAGGTTATCGCGCAAGATAGGTATCGAGATGTATCCCATTGCCTGGGTAGCTTCGATGGCGACGGCTTGGTCTTTACTCATTTCCTGGGGAACACTGCGGATGAACTGCCGAGATGCTAATGTGACGATTTCGAAACCGTGGCCCAGTGGAGCAAGAGAACCCACTGCTCGCACGACGTCTTCGTGAGATACCGGCGGTCTGTTTGGCGACAAACTATTGATGTATGCGCGCACATCATCCACGAGCATCAGACCGCCGTTTTCGTCTCTTGTCCGTCGACAGATTTCTATAATCCGCACTGCGAGCTCGAAAAAAAAGTCATTGACGTCGTTACCCAGCAGTTCCGCCCAGAACGATCCACTCTTCTTATTCGCTGCCGAGGAGGCAAGCGGGTCGACACCAATAGCAGCACACATCTTCACAAACTCCGACCTGAAGACAGGATCCGATCTGATCTCGTTGGAATGAGACTCGGCAAACTTCGTGAGGGCTGCCTGGAAAGTGCGAAGTTGCTCGGACAGCTCTGAGATGTGAGCGGACAGAATCGACGTGCCGAGGTCAGAGTACTGCTGAGCAGCTCTTTGGCGGTTGTCGAACGCCGCCAGACCCACACCGCGCCGCATGGACATGTCTGATGATGCGACCTGGTATTAAAACGTGGGGAAAGAAGAAGCAGGAGCGGATTCGCGAGCAACGATAAGCGGATGGGATGAGCAATAAGGTTTAGAGACGCGCTTATTCTGGGGGACGCGGCCGGCTAATTTGGGCCAGGGATACTGCCAGTTATGACGTAGACTATGCACTGCAGTTACGAGGAGCTGCGCGGGTTGAAAGCAATATAAATCTGTAGAAGCCATTAAAAGATCACTGTTCTTTTTGCCAATATATCAGGATCAGTCTTTGCAGCAACCTGAGAGCGCTAATAAGTCTCCAGTGCGGCAAAATTAGCCTAAACAGGCTGTCCAATGTGCCATTTATAAAAGATTGAGCCCCGCCATCAGCTTCCTCGCCATAACTTTTTCATCCCACGCTCACTTCACCATGGCTGTACGTGCATTTATGTAACGATCCAGCAAGTGCTCTGCTAACACTGTCCAGAACCCGTCTTTCGTTATGCAAAAGGTCCTCGCGGTCTCTTTCGAGGACCGGCCAGTGCCCAAGCTCAACTCGCCCCATGACGTCCGCATCGAGATCAAGCAGACCGGCATCTGCGGTTCAGATGTGCACTACTATACACACGGTGCCATTGGCAGCTTTGTAGTCAAGGCCCCCATGGTCCTTGGCCATGAATCCGCCGGTGTCGTCGTCGAAGTGGGCGACAAGGTCTCGTCGCTCCAGGTAGGTGATCGCGTTGCGCTTGAGCCCGGTGTGCCTTGCCGCCTTTGCGACCACTGCAAATCTGGCTTCTACAACCTCTGCGCCGACATGAAATTCGCTGCTACTCCTCCCTATGATGGTACTCTTTGCCGTTACTACGTTCTCCCCGAGGACTTTTGCGTCAAGCTGCCCGACAACGTCTCGCTCGAAGAAGGCGCCCTCGTCGAGCCTCTCTCGGTCGCCGTACACGTTACTAAACTCGCGGATGTCAAAGTCGGTTCGACAGCCATCATCTTTGGCGCCGGACCTGTCGGCCTCCTGTGCTGCGCCGTCGCAAAGGCCTTCGGCGCAACCACCGTTGTCGCCGTCGACCTCGTTCAAGCCCGTCTTGATCTCGCGCTCGACCTCGCAGCCACCCACTCTTTTATCCCGCAAAAGGGCGATTCTGCCGCCGACTCGGCCGCAAAAATCATCAGCATGCTCGGCGGCAAACAACCCGATTTCGCAATCGACGCTTCCGGCGCCGCGCCCTCCGTCAACACAGCAATTCACGTTCTCAAGCAAGGTGGCCACTACGTCCAGGCTGGTATGGGTGCTCCGGAGATCAATTTCCCAATCACTGAGTTTACCGTCAAGGAAATCACCGCTCGTGGGTCATTCAGATACGGCCCTGGTGATTACCAGCTTGCTGTTGCTCTTGTCGCTAGTGGAAAAGTTGACGTCAAGAAGCTCATCACGCACCGTGTCAAGTTCGAGGACGCCGAGGAAGCGTTTAAACTCGTTATGAAGGGACAAGGTGTTAAGATCTTAATCGAAGGTCCCGCGGCTGCTGCTTAGATCTAAACGATATGTTCATATGAAAATTTAAAAGGTAGACCAACCCTTTTTTCTGTATTATATATTTACAAATGTAGTTTGTGTCATTATTTTTCTTCTTCTCACGACTTTGCAAACTATCCAATTTTATTGCCGCCGTATAACCCCACAATACAACTCAAACAGACCCAGAATTTTTTAAAAAAAACATTACAAACGCCTTGATTCTCCCCCATTACTCCCCCCCCACACATAAATATTTTACATCTCACAAGAAGCCACTATCCTGCAATAATCTCGCCAACTTATCTTCGTCTCCCCGTTCTCGAGGTTCGTACTCTAAAGACATCACATAGAGCGTCTCCAGGGTTTGAGACGTATTCATTCCTTCTTGGAGTAAGTCCTGTAACTCTTTGACCGGTCTCAAAGCGTACGGTACAGATTGGTATTGCTGAATCTCCCTGATAACTTCGGCGGCACGAGTGCGTTTCGAGAAATTGATCATCTCGGGGCGGATTGTTTCGTTGCCGGGTGTGGATATCCCCGATTCGGGTTTCCCATCTGTGGATAATTGCCGTTCACCATCTTTGACTAGCAAATTGTTTGTATTTCCATCCTCAATAAACGTCAAGTCAGTGAGATAAACGCCAAAAAATGGTACGCAAGGCGGATTGATCAAATGAAGCATCGCTCTATATTCTCCGAAATTCCGACTAGAGTCGATCAAATGATGCAAATTGTCCAGCATCACATGATATTTTTGCGGTAGTAAATCCCAAGTCTTGATTAATCGGTGAATAGTAGCAGAATATAAACTTGAGATAATCGCAGTCATTGACGAGAAATTGTGCAGTATTCGACATTGCTAGCTTCCAGTTAGTACTCTCATGCCAAAACGTAGTGCTTAATAATGGAAAACTCACATCAGCCACATTTATCAGATGTTTAATCACATTAACTCTCTTCTTCACATCCGCATAAGACAAAATCAAATCAGCAGTATAATTTGTAAGCTGATTCGAGTAATGAATCAGGGCCGCGATATTCTCTTCTCCGTTCGCATTCCCGCTGCCACCATTTCCGTTAACACCTGCCCGTCTCGGCCCAATATTCTTCGTTCGAGCGAGACATTCCGACGGCTTGATACGGCTGAAAAGTTCAAATTCAATCAACGTGAGTTGTCGCGCGATCTCAAGCGCATGATAATGCGAAAACTTGAACTTCTTGGACCCGCGCTTTGGTAAAATCGACGCCGGCGCTTCGTTGAGATTAAGACTTATCTGCGTCTGTCGTCGTTGTCCCGAGACATCGCCGCCTCTGAGTCGTTGCCGAACAGTCTTAGCGAGCGTAGTGGAGCCTGGAAACTGTTGCTGTACAAGTAATTTCACAAACCCTTCCATTGACACTAAAAGTTCCTTCAACATCTCAGCTTCCGCTGTATCGCCGTCATCATCGATCCAGTATTGCTCAACCCAAATCTTCAGGATATTAAAAACTCGCAATCTAATCGGCTTCTGCTTCCGCTCCACCCATTCTTCCAGTTGATAAGGCGTCAGCCCATCAGGCGGTTGAATCGTGAACCGATTGACCAACATCTCGAACAATACTCGAGAATTAGTGAAACTTCGATATGTCAGCAGAAACGTTGTGTTGAATGAGGTATCCAGGAAATCATGCCGCGTAAGTCGTTCCACTAACGCCACTACCGTCCCGCCTTTCAACGCACCCCGGGAATCGTAGACTAGCTCGTCTTCATAGTCATTCTTCAAATACCAGGGGGTGTCCTCCCTTCGCCGTTCTGTAGCAGACGGAGTAAGCGCATAAGCTTTAGGCGGTCCCTCATTTCCGAAAATCTGCTTCAATTTCAATTCACTCTTTGTAGCAGGGAAATGAGGACTAGTATTTCCGCCATTCGGCGTTCGCGCAAACCCATCTTCGTCGATCAAAATATCCAAAAGCGAGTTTCTTCGACTATTACCATCTACTTGTCTCGGACTATCAAAAGTCCCCGGCATTTCATGTAACTCATCCAGACTCTCACTGTTCGCCGAATTCTTGCGCTCGCGCATCGCCTTCTCTTCCACAAGGAACTGCAGAGGGAAGGAAATACTCTGTATCGCGCGATCGACTTCTCTTACTGTCGCCGCAGCTTTTGCCAGTCTCGAACTGAATTCAGCCGCAGGCTCATTCTTTGACGTCAGACTTTGAATCGCGAGAAGAAGATCAGCGACGGCATCATATACACTTTGCTTGGATAATTTGAAATCAGCCACAGTAGGCGACAACGGTCTTAAAAGCGGAGTCAAGTCAACAGTTTCCAATAAAGTCAAATATGTTCTCACTAATTCCGCTGCCTTTATAGCTTTCTCAATTAACAGTTCCTCATCGGATGATGAGGAATACGGCTGCTGCTCAATAAACCGAGTAAGATCACGAAGAACATTAACAATCGTTGAATGCTGCGCTTCAGAAAGCTCAAGGAGCGGCTCATCAAGTACGGTCGTAGCACCAGCTCCCGACGCAGCCGAGTTCTGCCGACTTCGCGTATTGCCCCAGAAATGATCAAATTGAGAAGAGGACACACTAGGATTCCGCGACGAACCTTCTCCACCACCATTTGATTTGCCGTTACTTCCACCTTCACTGTTGGTTAAATTCGAACTCTTGAATATGCCGTCTCCGTTCCAGTTTCCTCCTGCAGCCGGAGAATCGACAAAGGTAGGATGTATTTTCTGTAACGGTACAGGCTGTGTCTGACGGGCTAAAGTCACAAACTCTGAAAGGGCAGATAGAATGTTTTTAATATTCGCCTCGCATGCGGCGTCGTCAGATGCATACCTTGAATCAGTCGGAGGCGGATCAGAAGCAGGAGATACCGCAGGCGTAGATTCCGGAGAGCTCGTTATTCGCTCAGCAGTAACTACCAGCTTTCCCAACGGCTCCATGATTTGTGTGAATACAGAGCCGAAAATTGGATCGCTAGGGTCAACAGAGAATCCAGGAAACGACGCACCGGTCATTACAGCACCTAATGAGTCGATGATATCGTTGACGCACGCGCTGTATTGCTGTCTGTCTTCGTCGAGAATAGTCGCAATCATATGACTTATGCTGGCAACCGTTTTGGCATGGAGATCGTCCCAGGTGGCTAGTGGTGATGGTGCATCTGCCTGATCTTGTGATAATGTAAAATTGATATTTGACGGTGAACGCTAGATGATCAAAATCGTTAGACGAATGTTTTGAAGCCAGATCAAGACGATATAAATCGAGCATACTCTCGGGAGCCAGTAAGAATCACCTGAGCCTTTCCTAGCACTTGAAAATGTAAATCCTTGCTGCTGCGTCGGTGTCGGAGTCTCACTTGTCGACGGCATAGCTGTCGCCGAATCGCTATCGCTATCGTCGTCATCATAGACCAAGACCCTGTCTTCCTCACTCGTGATCTCGAGTTCATCCTCCACAAACTTGCACATCGCAACCGTACCTTCCGGCACTTCATCGGCAGAGACAGGAACCGTGAAGTTACTGGGAAACCACCCCCGTCGCTGGCTTCCGTCGCCAATCTGTCCGTCCCACCACCCTGTATCGAGTGGCAGACATACGGTGATATATTCACCTGCCTTGAACGATAGCGAGTTTGGTTCGTCCGAGACGTAGTCATACAGCGCACGTACAAACAATACCGGCTCTTGCTCTGTATTCCGCCGCTGTAATTGTGCAGACTTCGCGGCCGCAGAAGGTGAGCGCAGCGAGATAGCCGAGGGCCCGTCGTCGTCTGCCGGCATCGACCTTAGGCTCTTAGTGGGGCTGATGGAATGTGATTGCGGACGAGTTCGACTATGTCTGGGAGTGTGTTTGTGCAGGATATCAAAACGAGATAAACAGACCGGGCGCGGAGTGTCGCTGGATAAACCGGATTTGCGCTGCTGGAAGACAGTGGGTTGGCGGGCACGAACAATGGACGATGGCCCGGTCAATGGAGGGGGACTGCGGGCCCTAGCCCTCCGCGGTGGCTCCTGGCTTACGGCCCGATCGGGATCTTTTCACGACTGCTGCGTAGAAAGAAATATTACGAACATTATACAGTGTGCAGAACACATTCAAACAAATCGACTGCCCAGAACTCCTACATTTAGAGGAAAAATACTAGCAAAAATCATATAATCCGCGATGCGCCCGCTACTCCACCACCGTGACTATTTTCGCCCAGTAGCCCGTTTTCAGAGTCGCATACTACTCCAACAGTTTTAGTCGCTCGATATACTCAGCCCGCGCTTCAGCCTGCCATACCAAATCCAAACCATCTCGGATGATCATCGACGTCTTCCATCCCGTAGCAAAGTAGATCTCTTCCAGCACATTACGCAGCCAACTCCGTTGGCGATCGTCTATTATCTGCGCTCCGGCGTATAGAATAGGCATAGTCATACACACCCATGCCGCCGCAGAGGTAGAGCTGCGGCCGACTATTCCTTCAAGATATGAAACCTCAGGCGTATTTGTCAGCAAGGGAGATTGCTTGCGGATAACGTATCTCAGAGAGTGACTTTCTTCTCGCGGACTTTCGCCAGCAACCTCTTTCTGCTGAGACGATAGCGGTCCCTGCGGTTGCGGAGACGTCCTATGTCGTGATCCTCCGGAAAGTACAATACCAGCCACCGTCCGGCAAATAACCATGGTCGAAAGCATACCTTGTGCAGATGTCTCCCTCACATTTCGCATTGCTGCTTTCACTGCCGTATGCCGCGTCCATGCCGGATTGTTGCGGACTAAGAATAGTCGCCACATAGCAAGATACATCCGCAGCACACCATCCTGGATCTCAGCGTACCAGAGAGGCGGACCGAACAGCGACGCGCCCACATCTTCAAGAGGAACGCCATTTGCCGGGTGTCGCGTCTGCAAGAACTCTTCTTCGCACGTAAGATATGCGGCGTCAAGGGCAGCCCATTCGCGCTGAGACGCTTCTTGATCAAACTCTGGCTCGGCGCGGCCGCGTTTCCGAGCACTTTCACGTACAATAAAACACAATAATCCAACGGTCTTCTTGAGAGAATCATCGTAGATCCTTATAGTGTCGGTAGTCGTACGCGACGGAATTGAATCCCAAAATTCAGGTTCAATATATGGAGTAGTGTCGTGTGCGATGGCTTGCATAATTTGCATTCGCAGATAAAAATAAAGAAGATCAAAGAAAAGCATCGCATCGGCTTTTCGCTGCCGTAAGGCACTTCTCTGGGCGCGTGCAGCACTTTCAGCGGCTCGCTCTTCGGGCGTACCTCTGTACATTATTGGCGAGCCAGCACTATCTGCCCGGTCGAGTTCGGCAGTTGATATTGACAGATCGGCAATGATCTGTGGTATATCAAATTCCTTAATCATATTACTAGCGCCCATCAAATGTCGCGCCCATTTGTCGTGCTCGCCAGTCGCGGTCTCGTAGTACGCGAGAGTCAGACTTGCGGCAAAAATTCCAATATCGCCGTTCGCGACCGACGGCACGGTCGTAAAATTACCCGAGTTCTTGCGATCCTTTAGTGCTTTGGCCAGACGTCTAATTCCGAGATGATAATGAAGCAAGGAAGAGTGCTGGTGCGCCGCGGCAGATTCGACAGATACTGTAGAGAGACCGGCAATGTGTAAAGCCGAGACTGCCAGAATAGCATGCAACAAGGCCGGGGTTTTGAGCGCCATCATTGGCACATGATATGTCCAGATGTTGGTATCCTCCATCATCTTTGTAGTGCTTTGGGCAGCCACCAAAACAAGCCGTTCAGGCTCGGGCACGTTCCGCTCAAAGAGACTGATCTGGCAGGCGACGACGTGGACAAAATGCCTAAACATTCGCTGTGCGGCCGGGTGCATAAGCGGAGACTGAGTTGGGCTTGGTTTAAATTCAACCATAGAACTCATTGGATCCACAGTTGGGCTAAGAGTAAGGTAATAAGGGAACGCGGTCGTGCGCATGTCAAAGTCCGAATTGGTGTGAGAAGGAGGTGCGGCGAAGAGGGAGGGTACCATGTAGCCCGGCATCTGGGTATCGTCAACCGAGAGATAGGCCTCGATTTCTTCAGCAAATGGAATACTATTGCCAGCCACAAATTGCGATACAAAAACCGGTGCTTGTGGGATGTCGGCGTAATTGGGCATCTGGGTAGGATGCTGCGGGCCGATTGTCGATACCGTATCTAGATCGGATTGAGTCAGTCCTTTGTTTGCTTTTACGGAATTAAAAAGCGGCCTACATTGCCCGGTAGTAAGAGGAGTAGGTGAATTGAGCTGAAAAGTGCGCGTCGAGGTTAGAGGATTGTAGGTGCTACCGTCTTGTATGTCTGGTGAGAATGAATTCCGATAGCTTTGCAGCGGCTGCGAGTAGACTGTTCCCTGCGAGGTCGAGACCATTCCAGCGTAATAGCTGGCAGCGATCTGCTGTCTTTCGCTAGCAGTCGGGCGGGGGTCGTAGAGATGGTCGTATCCTTCACAGACGCGTCTTGATTTCAGGCAGTTTGCGCATTTGGGCTTTGCTTCGTCACATTTTATGCGTCTTGGTAGCGCGAGAGGTCAGTACAAGCCAATAAAAACACAAAATGTGTTTGGATTGTCCTTCAATTAACATACCTCCTTCTGCAGGTCAAGCATCCGGTGCGCGTTCGTTTCCTGGCTGCTCGCAGATAGTTTTGG
This sequence comes from Myxozyma sirexii, assembly GCA_030568315.1. Classification (NCBI taxonomy): domain Eukaryota; kingdom Fungi; phylum Ascomycota; class Lipomycetes; order Lipomycetales; family Lipomycetaceae; genus Myxozyma; species Myxozyma sirexii. The sequence continues at coordinate 293,193 of JAJLTT010000002.1, read as the reverse complement.
TCGTCGGGCGGGTCGTCGGTGGTGTCATCAGTGAGTTCGTCCTTGACCGGCGGCAGGTCGCTGCTGCTGCCGGCGGGCGTCATCCCGGCCGCAGATGGCATACTGAAGCTGTCCGCACTGGCCGCCTTCTCGCTCTCAAAGTACTGCGTCGGGGTGTCTGGCGTGGGCGGGGTGTAGACGCCACTGGCGCTGTCGTCTGCCGATTGGGAGCCATGGGATCGCTGGTCTTCGGTCGCGTTGAAGTAGCTGCGCATGGTTGCAGACGCAAACGCGGACCACCAACAGGTAGATGTTACTGAACGGGCGTCGGCAGGGGCTCACGCTGCGGTTTGAGGGACTCGCGAAGATACGGGGGGCCGGGCTGGGCGACTGCGGCGGTGTGAAAGCGCGGAAGCGGCCATCGCTGGTGCGGCTCTTATGCGGATTACGTACTCTACAGGCTAATTTTCATACGCTTTCATTTCCTCGGGCTGGACATGTGACGATTGTTCATGCGACTTTAAACGAGCTCGCGTCCCAAACTAAGGCCCGTTCGGCGGCCGTGGGGCGTGCGCCGGCTGCCCTGCTTCGCCGTCGCCTGCCCGCCGCTTCTCTGCCGCCTCCCGCGCTGTCGATGTTGCTCCCGGCCAGGCGCCCTGCGACGGCGACTGCTGCTGGCCGCCCTGGGCCGGACGCAGACCGTGATGCTGCTGCTGGGGATAACCGGGCTGGGCTGCGACCGGCCATCCTTGCTGCTGCTGCTGCTGCTGCTGCTGCTGCGGGCCGCCGTAGCGCACTGCGCCGTGATCTGGCCATGGCAGCGGCAGCGCCTGATACTGCATTGCCATTTGCATCTGCATCTGCATCTGCATCTGCGGCGGTCGCGGGGCCGCCCCCGACACCGCGGGCGACGTCGGCAACGACGAGTACATACCGCGTTGGTATGGCTGCGCCTGGGGCACTTGCACCATCGCCGGCGGCGGCTTCATGTAGTGCTGGTGCGAGAAGCTGCGCCGGCTGTAGTCTCCGTGGCCGCCGTCGCCTGCCGGCACGCCTCGGTACTGCGCTGCCTGCGCGTAGCTGGCGTTGGCGTACGGCGCGGGCATCCCTGGATAGCTGCGGTTGCCCAGCGGCGGCATGCCGTATTCGCTGTGTGGCCGGCCATAGTCCGGCAGGCCGTAGCTGCCTCCCATAGGAGTCTGGTCAACGGCAATTCCTCGCGGATAGCCCCCATAGACAGGCCTTGGCTGCATCCCGTTATTGGGCGCAGCGTACGGCGGCTGATAAGTAGCCTGAGGAGCGCGTCCGTAGCCCGGGCCTTTGTCGTAGTACTGATAGTAGTTGGCTGGCCCGACTGGCACAAACATCGATCGTCTATAAAATTCAGGGTCCTCTTCGTTACCAACCACTCTATCTGCCGCCTCGCTCTCGCCGGCAAAGTCTCCCAGCTCCGCCTCTGCATCTCTCGCCTTTGCGACTCCATCGCCCTCGCTTTCTGTCTCCTCAAAATCCTTAAAAATTCGTTTCCGAGCCTCTTCATACGCGGCAGCGCGCTCTTCGAGCGTCGTAGTCAGCCTGCTCGCGCCCGTAGCCGTGCTCCCTGATCCCGATGGCGTAGAGGTAGTCGATCCGTTCCCTCCAACCACGCTGCTCGCTGTCGATGAATCATGCGCTGTTTGTGAGTCGTTGGTCATCGACGAGGCATCGCTGCTGGCGTCATTCTGCACCGGCGTCTCTCGACGCATGATGCGGATCCCCGACGGCGCAGCTGTCGGTGCTGCTGTGCCGGAGGACGCCGTCGGCTCAGCTTGCTCAGCTTGCTCGGCTTGCTCGGCTTGCTCGGTGGTGGGAAGCATTTTCAATCGTCCTAGTCGTTGACACGATTGATAGTCGTCGTCGCGAATATATACAAGATGGTGCCGGCTCTAGCAACGACCGAGAGCACTATACGATGCAGAAACGGGAAAAGAGACAACGAAATCGGTGGTTGACCGAGTCGTCGGCGAATACACAAGCGACAGAGCTATTCAATATTACTTAAATACCAGACACGCGAATTCCTGCCAGATGACTTGCAATCATGGTCGTCGAGATGTGGTGTAGCTGGAAAAGAGGATACTCGAAGGGCCCGTGTTGCTGTTGCCTGAGACTCTCAGTGCGCGCGATCCTGCGTAGAATATAGATTACTGCAAAAGACGAGCGGTCGTCACGAAATGCTCTCTTGTGGGCGAAAGAACGCTGGTAGCAAAGCAAGTTGATGGCTGCTCAAGTGCTGGGAAATAAAACAGAGGCGTTTGCAGTCGAAACGAGGGGTTGGTTTTCAGAGCCGAGATGCGCGGTGCCGGGCGTTGACGTTTACGTGCACTGTTAATCGGCATTCACACCGGCTGTTTAGTATATCTACTATTATTCTATCTGGTGCAGACTCCAGTTTCAAACACCAGAAGATCTGCCAGCGGATTGAACGGATTTCTGTGTTGTTATCCGGTAAACGCACTGTCGGTGATACGGAAACCGCGATTCTGCCCCGTCCGATGAACGAATCCTCCGGCTGACGGCTAACATCGATAATCTACCTCACAGACAGATTGATCCCATTAGCACACCTTGTTCATACTGGCATTTCCGGTTTTTTGATTGCGTCTGTTTTATAGAAACTAGTCTATATCCAGCGATAAAAGCCTTCAGAATGAGTGATTCGCCTCAGAACGATCTGGAAACAGTACGTCTCGGCCGCCATCTGGTTGATAACTGACATAGACCTCTGACCTCTATATCTACTCTAGATCCGGAGAAAAAGGCTTGCGAAACTGCAACGCTCACAGCCAGAACGGTCGTCCAGTCAAACGCCTCCAACGCCGTCGGCATCGATTCCAGAAGCGTCTTCAGAATCAAACACGCCCGCTGCTGGCACCGGTGCTCCTGCCAATGCTAGCGCTCGATCCGGCACCTCCTCGCCAAGCGGAAATCCCTTCTCTGCGCTCTCTACGTCATCATCTGGCTCAAAGATTAACATTGTTCGCTCTAAAGATGCTACGCCGCCGGCAGTTACCCCGAAGCCTGCAAAGCCTCCGGTCGAGTTCAAGGACTGGGCTGATGAGAAATTGAGGACTGCTTTCAAGTTCACATTGAAGGTAAGTTTGCACCGGCTTGTTTATGCTATTCGTTTACTGACTACCGTATCAGAAGCCCACTGGCCCCAATGATCTCGTGTATTTAGCAGATGTTGCCTCAGAACTACAGGAGAGCAATACAGGCACGTGTCTCCCTCCCCTATGAGTTGGCTTATCAGCACTAACATCTCCATCAACCAGAACCCCTACTTTCAGAGTCCACATTAGACCGTGCATTACTTTCTCGCCTCACCGAGATCCCTGTCGACGATCCATTCAACTATCTCCTCACCAGCTGGAGATCCATCGAGGCGGCACGACGTTCGATCCGCACCAGTGACCCCGATCGCGCAGCCAAACTCTCATTACTGACCGAGGCACGCAGACTATGTACCGGATACTCAGTGCTAACCGTGTGCATGCCTGATATGTTCAACACATCTACCGCGACCGATCTTGCTGCTCTGATGGTGGAGAAACCAGATTCTGCACGCTCGGTTCCAATTGAGTACATTGACGCCATGATCGTGCGTGCAATCGAAGATGAGCAATTATCTGAGTTCATCGCTCCGGTTATCGTCAATCTGAGCACTCGTATGCGCTCAATCACTATGGTAGACTCGTATCAGCAGTATTTAAGAGCACTGCAGGCCTTGATAGTCCATAAACCTGTGGCGACTTTGCTGACTGAGATGCCTGAGTTCCTCCCCGCCGATTTATCCGCTGTCTCAATTGAACTGTACACAATTCTCGGTCCGTTTTTCAGATTATCTCCGGTTGAAGTATGTTTGGCTTTTTATTGTTCATTAACCATATGACTAACTATGAATATAGTCGAAGGTAGCTACTACATACTTCTCAGACTCCAAAACCAAGCCAGCTTCAGAAATAAACTCAGCCGTCACAGCCTTACGAGCCGAGCTTGGCACAGTTCAAGACCAACTCTCGTTCATCGTTGATAAAATTGTTCGCGCAGGACCCAACCCACGTGAACGAATGCTGCAATATTTCGGTCGTGCTTTGAATCTCAACCATAAACGTCGCGCTATGCAAATTGTCCCTGGAACGATTTCTACGGATGCTTTTATGCTTAATCTTACTGCTATTCTGAACAAATTGTGCGAGCCATTTGTCGACGCTACATTTTCAAAGATTGACAAGATTGATCCTCTTTACTTCAAAAAATCGGATCGTATAGATATTAAAGAAGAAGTGAAACTCGACGCTGATCAGAATACGTTTAATGCTTATATGGAAGATCGTATTGAAGGTGCTCCGAATTTTATTTCTGAGGTGTTTTACTTGAACGTGGCGTGCCATCACTACGGTCTTGGGGGTGCAATGCATAGTGTGGGTCAGTTGGGAAACGACATCAAAGATCTTGAGAGACATTTGTCCCAGCTCGAGACTGAGCGACATAATTGGATTAACTCTCCACAGGCCCCATTACTGAACAGCACATTGACGCGCGTTCGCGATCAATTGAATAGCGCTTTAGCATTTCAGCATGCTCTGAATGCTGCTTTGCAGGACCGCACGGCTCTGTCACGCTCATTTGCGTTCCTCATGACTGCTGCTACTTGGCTTGTCCGACTGGTCGATCCGGAGCATGCGCATCCCCAAAAGCATATCAAGTTGCCGCTTGCAGGGCCGACTCCAGATGCCTTCAAGACGCTACCAGAGTACTTTGTCGAAAACATTACTGGATTCGTGATTTACTACGCTCGGAATTATCCACAGATTCTATTTGATCAGACACAAGTCGAGCTTGTAACTTTTGCCGTGACATTTGTACGAACCTCGCGATATATCAAGAACCCATATCTTAAAGCAAAGATCATTGAGTTTTTATTCTACGGTGTGCATAGCCAACCCGGCTATAAAAACGGATTTTTGGGCGATACTTTGAACTCGTTACCGTTTGCTATCGAGCACGTTTTCCATATGTTGATGCAGTTTTACATTGAGATCGAGCAAACCGGTGCTAGCTCTCAGTTTTACGACAAGTTTAACATTAGATATTATATTTCACAGATTATCAAATGTATCTGGGAGAACCCTATTTATCGAGATAAGCTTGCGCAGGAAAGTAACACTGACGTTGACTTTTTCGTTCGGTTTGTCGCACTACTTTTGAACGATGTTACATACCTTTTAGACGAATCTTTGTCAAAACTGACTGAGATCCATAAGCTTCAAGGTGAGCTTGGACCGAACGGTCCAGCATTGTCGCAGCAAGAGCAGACAGAGCGACAACAGACTCTCACAGCCGCCGAGCGTCAAGCTTCGTCGTACATGTCTCTGGCAAACGAAACTGTCTCTATCTTGAAGCTTTTCACGAAGGCTGTACCGCTGGCATTTGTGAAGCCGGAGATTGTTGATAGGTTGGCTGCGATGCTCGATTACAACCTTGATGCATTGGTCGGACCAAAGTGCACAGGACTCAAAGTCAAAGATCCTCAGAAATATCACTTCGATCCGAAGGCATTGCTATCGGATATTGCTGAGGTCTATCTGAATTTGTCGGGTGAAGCGAGCTTCGTGTTGGCAGTTGCTCGCGACGGACGTTCGTACCGCCGAGAAATCTTTGCGCGCGCCACTAATATTCTTGGAAAGTACGCAGTCATGTCGACTAAAGACATTGACAAGCTCAGTAAGTTTGCTGACGGCGTTGAGCAAACAAAACTCGCCAACGAGCAAGGCGAAGAAGAGCTTGGCGATATCCCAGACGAATTTCTCGATCCGCTTATGTACACGCTCATGGAGGATCCGGTGATTCTACCGTCGTCACGTATATCTATCGACAGGGCTACGATCAAGTCGCATCTTCTGTCAGATGCCACCGACCCGTTCAATCGTATGCCATTGAAATTGGAAGATGTAATTCCGAATGACGAGTTGAAGGCGCAGATTACAGAGTTTAGATTGTCGAAGCGAAAGCAGGCACTCGCGGCAGCCGAGATTGCCGCCGGCGGCATGGCAAAGGATGCAGACGGAGATGTCAGTATGAGCTAGATGATTTGGTTATAGTAGCTAGAGCTGAGAATGAACTGATGACGAGTAAATTTAAGCGTATGCACGATACAGAACAAACCCCGCAGCCAAATGCAAGCACTAATGAAAAGCTTCCTCAGTTGTGGTTTTCTCCCACTCGCGAACTTTAACCTCCGCAGCCCGAGAACAAAAAGGCTATAACGTCACGGCGCGACCGGCAAGCTGATCGTCGTCAAGCGTGTGCTCTGCCGACCCATTCACTCCAGCTCCGGCCCGAGAGGCGTGTTGCAGATATGCGCAGACTATTGCAATCTATTGTCTGGCTGCCGAAAGTGAGGTGAGTGTGCAATGCGCCGGCGAATTCTGTGTGGGATTAACAGTGCTCGTCATATAGTCGCGTGCGACGATCCGCTGCTCCAGCCGATAGAATAACCTCGTCATCGCACGCATTTCTCCGCTCGATATTCTCATGGCAACGGCCGTCTTCACGACGACTACTCGAAGGAGTCTCGTCTGCTGCGTCAGAGAAACCGACGCGGCACGCGGACGCATGGCGGGAAATGAGCGGGAATGCCACCAGCGCCGTCAAGAAGAGCGAGATTGATCCGCATCACCAGATTACGTTCGACAGCAAACGTGTCTGTATACCGTGGAGTGAAGGCGTGACATCTATATATCATAATATCTGGCTGAGAGATAGTTGTCAGTGCAGCCAGTGCTTTCACCCGGTTACGAAGCAGCGGCTGTTGAATACTTTTGCGATTCCCGAGAGTATCAAGCCGGAGAGTACCGAGGCTTCAGGTCAAGGCTTGACTATTAAATGTATGCTAATCATCCGACGTCTGCTGCGCCCACCGCTAATTGTGTGTTTTAGGGAGCAATGACGGACATCAGAGTTTTTATCCTTGGAACTGGCTTCACATGCACTCATACCAGCCAATCCTTGAAAACACACAAACATTCCATAAGTTTGTCTGGGGACGCGAAGATGTCGTAAATAGTCCGCCAGCCGTCGCATATACTGATGTAATGGCGTCCGACGACGGTGTAGCCGCGTGGACTAGCAAAATCAAGCAGTTTGGATTCTGCTTTGTAGATGATGTGCCGGTCACGCCTGGAGCTACGGAGGAGCTTATAAGCAGAATTTCTTTTATTCGGAATACTCATTACGGTAAGTAGCCAGAATTGTGATGGTCGTAATTGTTGTTAACGTTTGAGTAGGCGGGTTCTGGGATTTCACATCCAATCTAGCAAAAGCAGATACAGCATATACCGATTTGCCATTAGGATTACATACCGACGGCACATACTTTACCGATCCGCCTGGTCTCCAGTTATTGCACTGTCTACATCATGACGGCGGAGGTGGTGATTCGATACTGGCTGATGGGTTTCGCGCTGCTCGTATTCTCCGCGAAGAAGCTCCTGAGCACTATAAGACACTTTCGCGGGTACGTGTTCCTGCTCACAGCGCGGGCAACGAAGATGTATGCATCCGACCTGCTTTCGCTACGCGGCCAGTTCTCAATCACGATGAAGTTACCGGAGAACTGATTCAAGTGCGCTGGAATAACGACGACCGATCGACTATGGATCGCTGGTCAAGCATCGATCCCGATGTGGGCGTTCTACAATTCTACGACGCAATCAGAAAATGGAATCAAATCATCACGCGGCCTGAAGTTGAGTACCGATTCAAATTAATTCCAGGTCGTCCGGTGATTTTTGATAACTGGAGAGTAATGCATGGACGCACGCAATTTGACGGTGAGCGAAGATTATGCGGTGGATATATCAACATGGATGATTTCGAGTCACGGTTAAGACTTACGAATATGGGCCGTGAAGCTGTTTTGCAGAGTTTGTGAGGATTTTCGCTTTTTGGGATGGTAATATACGAATTGTTTGTGATGGATATTTTGCATTTTTTTAACTCTTGGGCTGGCAATCAAGAATATTTATATGATTGAACATGACTGATGATTTACTTATTGTACGTGTGTTTTAATGTGATCTTTCATTGCGTTGAATACCTAGAACCATAATCAAACGAAACATCTAACAAAAGGAGCCATGTACAAGAAATCTTCAAGAACGAGAAACAACCAAAAAAATATGAATAATATGAATCAAACCAACCCAGAACTCTTTAATAGATTCAGGAACTGCTGCCATTTGATTTTGCTGATGTCCGCACGCTCGATGCGCCAGCTATCCGTCGGTCAGATGTTGAAGAAGAGGCTGTTGACCGGGACATAGTAGAAGCTGGTTTTGTTCCTCCTAGTTTATTACCGTAGACTGTGTCATTGATTAGTGTCTAAGCTCATTTGAGAAGAATATCAAAACTTACTTCTCTTTTGCATCATTGCCTCGCGTTTCCGTTTCTGCTCATCGAGTTCTTTTTGCTTTTGATTTGCAATCGCCATTTCCTGAGCGCGACGTTCGGCGTTGGCTTTCGCCTGGGCCTGTTGTGCAGCCAGTGTGATTAATCTTGCTTGATGGAGTTGTTCATCCTAAATAGTTCGTCAGGATAAGAAACTCGCGACAGATAGAGGATGAAGGTCGATGATACCATGGTCGCGCCTTCCCACTTGTCGTCGAATACTAGGCGTTGTGTATGCTCTGTTTGAGATAAAATCCGAATCCATATATCAAGTAGACTATCGACGTTCTTTGTAGTCCTGACAACTCGCTGCAATCCCACGTGTGTATTAGCCTTTATAGCACAAATCATCAGTACTCAAACAACATACGTCAAGATTCGAGCCAGCGACCTTAATGCTGTCCAACACCGTATTCACAGACGCATTCAAAGCTTTAACTTGCTCAAGTTCAAGCACTAACCGCTCTTCTCTATACGCGTTCCCTTCATCGCCTTCATACGATGACGAATATCCTTGTCTGGGGGTGGTTGACGCCGTCGTTTGCTGCAGTTGCTGCTGCTCAAATGCCTGAAGCGAGACAGCGAGGTCTTGCAGTGTATTAGCCAGATTATCTGTGTCGGCTGGCATATCTTTCTTTTGTTTGTGGTGATGTGTGCGTGTGCTCGTGGAGACTGAACGTTTTATTGATTGTTTGGATGCATCAGACGCGTTGTGGTCAATAGCAACCGCAGATAAGTCACGTGACATGAGTTGTTTTAACAGCAGCGCGTTACGCTGGTGGTCACTAGGATATAGCGTCAATATATTTGCTATTCATACTTACTAGCAATTTAGAAGTTTACATTCAAAAACAAATACAAAGCAAAGTAGTAAACTTTACGCGTTCTGACGCGTAAACAACGCGTCGACTACCCGGGGCGACCTAACATAATTACCCGGCTTCGCTTCGCAAACCGCAACGCCCCCTTTTCCGACCTCTGCGAGTTCGCATCAAGCAAATCCCCCAGCTCAACGTATCTTCCAATTCACACGATTTGTGATGCAGCAAAGCCCGTGACAGACGCCGTCAACTGTTAATCAGAGAAGAGGAATTGTTTACCAGGTTAAAGGACGCAAGAATGGCTACTACGCCTCCCCGATGTGATGATGATGGGCGAGATGTTGATTATGGAATAGCTACGCCAGCGACGCCGAGGCATGGGCCTATATTCGACCCGGACTGCTACTCTATTCGTGACCGACGCAAACGAAACACGAGTGCACAAGAGCAGCAGATGAGAACAGCAAATCAGGAAAGAAAAAGTGAAGAAAGTACAGGGAAAGATGCGGATCTGTTGTATTCTGCCGAGCAACGAATGAGGACGCGGACGAGAACGATTTCCGGACCGCAGCCCGGGGCGCCGATGCTGACCCCGCGGGAAACTCCTGATGTGCGCAGACGGCGGCGACAGCAGGATTGTATACCAGAGACGCCAAAGGAAGCTGGGCCGTCATTGCTTGAGGTCAATAGTGAAGATGAGGAAGATTTCCCTTCTTTGGAAAAGACATTTACATCCGGCGAGAAGACTACTGCAAGGATATTGTTTCCTGCGACGACAACGCCTAGAAAGACGACGAGGTTGCCGTCACCAGGATTTCAAGTCTATGAAGACGAGCAGCCATTTCATGAAAGCAAGGGGAAAATGCAAATGTTTAAGGATGTCAAGATTGCCGATGATCCGTTCATGGAAACCAGTTTCACATCAGAAGCCCCAAAGAAGCGGAGTAGAGCCGCGCAAGATGAGCAATCTGGTTCGCAAGACCCGCCGCCGTCTAAAAAGGGAATGATGTTTGTATTGTAAGAAGTCCCCAGTCTGTGATTTTACAACGTAATACTAACGTTTGCTGCAGTCGTGGAAAAAAGGTATTTAGACCGTTCCCCGAAGAAGACGAATTCTCCGACGACGAACTTGCTATCGCTCCTATAAAACCAAGAATTCTATTTCCGCAAGCAAAGCGAAATGCAGAACCATCAGCCCATGAGTCCTCATCTTCACTATTTGAAGACAATCTGTCATCGGATAAAGAACCAGCATTTTCACCCGCTACATCGCAACTTGGTTCATCTAGTATAATATTGCAAGAAAAGCTTGGAGTAAGTCGGAGTCTGCGAAGTTCACCGGCTACGGAAAGTACGGCCGAGGATTATTTCCCTTCGTCGTCGAATGAAATTGACTTAGAAGAAGAGGAAACTGATATTGATGAAGACTACTGCTCGACGTAGTGTTTTCATGTGTTTTCGATGTTGATTTAATACAGGTAATGCAGTTTGTGAGTTTTGCGTATGTCGTTACTAAAAGTGCATTTGATGGAGTACATGTGGATTCAGATTCATAGATATTACCAAGGAGGGAATGAGAAGAAATGCATTATAAGTGTATATGCAATTGTAGTCAATTTTCGTTTTTCGGTGCAGGGTGTTTGTTTGTGCTATATTATTTTTTTTGTAATAAAGAAATGGAACTGTTTATGATTTTTCACTTTCTGTAAGCCAATACCGAAAAATAAGTGAGATCAAAGATTTGGAATAGAGTCGTATTTCAACATAATGTAAGGAAAGATATATATACAGAAATCAAACAATCAAATTACTAATTTGAAGCCAAATGAAATCAAGCGACCCAATCTCCATTTTGACTCAGCATGTCGCGCAATACTATCTCCATTCACTGAGATCAACTAAACATTTCAGAGAATGAAGATAATGCTGAGAATAGTTCAACGCGGATGTGAAATCAACAGCACATCTCCGTCTTCAAATAAACAACTCAACAATTGAAGGCACTGTTATAGAAAGATCAGAAAAAGCACATATAGACAATCCTAAGAAGAAAACTCACCGATCCAGAGACCGACAGCACCTGCGACTGCGCTGGAGAAGATGAAGAGAGCAGCGGCGTCCTCTTCAGCGACGCGCTCGGGGGGAGGCGGTGGTGGTGCTCCTCCGAACATTGTGTGATGATTTGTATATTCCGGTTGATGAGTTTCTAAACGTGGATAAGAATGCTTTCTTGTTGAAGTGAAAGAAAGTACTGAGATTCAGGCAGAAAATGGACTTGAAATCCGGTGCGGCGAGAAAAGTTTTAAATAAGGAAATTTATAGTGAGTTAAGGCTGTAAGTAAGTCAAATGTTGTGAACGATTTTCGCTGGCCTTGATCCCCTGGATCTGGCATCTAGCTACAGCCAAGCACATATAGTGCCAGACATTCATATATAATAGCAAGTCAGCAAGTCACCAAGTCCCTGGTCACTGAGCAATGTCAGATAAAGAAGAAACGCTTCCATCGCCGCCGTCTGACCATGAAGAGCCAAAAGAAGACGAGAAGCCCGCCGATGAAGCGCAACCCAACCTCTTCGACGACGACGACGATGAACTCTCCGATCTCGACGAAGACCAGTTCAAAGACATAGACGAAGATACAGTCGGACTACCTATTTCGACTGATGTTTTCCAGAAAGTACAGCGCCATAAGCGGACGAAAAATGATAATGATGTGTCTGAACCGAAAAAAAAGAGAGAGCGTACTCGGACTTCAAGACGGAGCGATGCAGTCGGTAACGAGAAAATCCCGAGAAAACGGGATTCGAAGAAAGGTGAACGGGGCGAGAAGAAAAGAGAAGATTACGAATCGTTAGATCCTGAAGCGCGTATGTTGTTTTGATGTACCTGGTGATCAGAGCGTTTGACTAACTATCTGCTGGAATATTACAGGACGATTAAGAGAGTTAGAAGAGAAAATCGACGCAGCATTAAAGCCTCAGAAAAAGAGAAAGAAAGTCGATGAAGATGATATTGAGCAGATGCAAGACGACAGAATCGTTCAAGTTCGGGATCAAATGCGTGAGGCTGCCATGAAAGACGCAGAAGCAATTAAAGATGGCGTGCCAGCAATGCATAAACTGAAGATGCTTCCTGAAGTCCGCACCATCTTACAAAAGTAGGCATTGTCTACATTTTGAGAATCATGTGAAGTTTATGCTAATAGCGTATCTAGACACTCTTTATACGACTCAATTCTTGATAACAACATGCTCGAATCTGTACGATTATGGCTTGAACCGCTTCCTGACGCTTCCCTGCCGGCATACAGTATTCAAAAAGAACTGTTTGCCGCATTAGAAGAATTGCCCATCAAGACAGTTCATCTCCGTGAAAGCGGGATTGGGAAAATCGTGCTGTTCTATCAGCAAAGTCGAAAGCCTCAAGTTTCTATAAAACACATTGCCGAGAAATTAGTCGGTGAGTTTAGCATTGACTCCCTGCTTTTGTTGATTTGGGCTGACAGTTGTGTGCATAGGTGATTGGAGTAGACCGATTATAGGCCGTAACAAAAAACGGAATCCAATGCTGAGATAAGCTACATTTGGATATATCTGGGCATGCGATTTTGTGTATATAGCTGTGTTTATATGATGAAATCATAAAAAAATTACTGGCATGCTAAAAGTTGTCGGATCATATTGTAGTTCTCTAGTGAACCGTGAGTATATAGCCGATTAGGATGCTGCCATGCACTCTAGCGCTGACACTGCAGCCAACATAACTCTGTACATGTCATAATAGACAACAATGAGTAAAAAACTATTCATTAAATACAAGTGAATGAAATATAAAGACTGCGTGTTGTAGACAGCTTTGGTGAAAAGACAAGGACCGAAGAGCGATAAAGACTAATAGATTGGGACTTACGCCTTAGCGAACACTTCCACTTAATCTGCTACCATCACCAACAACATTCAGCAGACCGCAGTTTAATGAATAAAGCCCTGGGAACAATAGCTGCTCGTACTGTGAAAGGAATTAACAATTTACCTGCGCTTTTTACAAATGCACTGCATTTACCTTCATCTGCAATCTCTTCAGAGCAGTTATTAAGCTCGTCCCTGATATCACCGCCACCTACTTCTTCAGCGCAGCCAAGTATGCCGCATACATTACTACGGCCGCCTGCAGCAACTACACAGCCGTTTTTATCGCAAAGTGCGTTATCGCTAAAGCCGTCGATAACAGATATTCCGGTACAAATACCGAATTTCGATGCGCTGGTAGATGAGCTTCATCGGCAACTTGGGTATACCTCAGGGATCAACTCCGCTGATGTCGACGTCGAAAAATTGATGGAAGCTATGCGGAGATATATCTCTTCACGAGAGGATTGGGGAAAATTTGCACTATGTGATCCGTCAAGGAATTATACGAGGTATGTACCTTTGCAACATGAGCGGGATGAGGTTGTATACTAACGGGGATTAGAAATGGGGTCGATACGCTTAATGATAAAGCCAACTTGTTGGTTTTAGTCTGGAATCCCGGTAAAGGATCTTTAATCCACGATCACGCAAATGCTCAGTACGTATATGTAAATGCATCATAATACTCGTTCGAAATTCGAAATGACTGACATATACATGCAGCTGCGTGATGAAAATCCTCGAAGGTGAACTGGTCGAGACGGTATACAAATTTCCAGATCCAAATGCAGCGCCCAAACAAATGGAGAAACAAAAAATCACAACTTATGCAACTGACGAGGTTACTTATATATCCGATGATATCGGCTTACATCGGATAAGCAATGACACTAATAAAATTGCTGTCTCGCTTCATCTATATACTCCTCCCTGGGCTGCAAAATGTAAGTTTTACTATTCTCACAATAGAATGCTGAGTTTACTAATTTTCTTCAGACGGATGCTACTCGTTTAATGAAGCGTCTGGAAAACAAGTCTGGGCGGACTTGTCCAATCTTTACAGTGATAAAGGCGTGCTTTGTAGAACTAAAGCTAGTCATGTATAATTCTTTGCATTTTATAGAAAACTTCATGATGGCCTTGCTCTAAATCTACACTGGTTATTTTCTTTTCGTTGTCATTGGATTTTCAACTGTGGCTGGAGTTTGAATTTTTGTATCTGCGAATGCAGACGGGATTGGAGTACATTTAATTTTCATTTAGATCCAGGTGAGAATTTTGCTTTTTTTATAGATATCATTTCCATTCTAGCATTATCTAATAATATAACCAATTCTATAAACATCATAGCCAACTCATCAAACTAATGAGAAATATACTGAAACGCATATGTAACAACATCTAACCCAGACTCTTGTCTCAACAATAAATCTTGAATATCGCGCAGACATCCATTTGTAAAATGATTCCACGAATTAGTATCCCCGTATAACATTGCAGGTGCTTTTACAAATTGTCGACCGTCCGGTTTACAGCGCTTGCATTTATACGTCACATGAGTATCTGATTGCGCACCTGGTATAAATTCAAACAACTGTCGCAGATTTTCGCGAGAGAAATGTCGCTCGACGTCTTGAGCTTCGTCAACTACACATGACGAAAGAGATTGCTTGTGTGACTGTCTTTGAAAGATTTTTTCCTCGATAGTGCCAGTAGCGATGAATCGGTAAACAAAACAGTCTTTCTTTTGACCGTCACGCCAGACTCGAGCGAGAGCTTGCTGGTCGGCAGCCGGATTCCAGTCAGGATCAAAAAGAATCAACCGGTTAGCGCCAATAAGATTGATTCCACAACCACCGGCTTTGCTACTGAGCAAAAACACAAATTCTTCACCTTCCGGGTCATTGAATCGATCAACTAGTTTCTGACGCTTGTTAACGTTCATTGTTCCATCCAGTCTTAAACTTCCGTATCGCATTGAATGACAGTATCTCTCAATAACATCAAGAGTCTGCGTATAGTTACTAATCAGCACAATTTTGTCGTTCGTATCCTGTCTGATTCGGGCAAGCATACGCGCCAGAACTTGCATCTTGCCCGAATGCGCGACATTGACGTTACGGTCGCGACTAGGTCTTGACGCTTTAGGCACGTAATCATCAGGGAAGAATTCTTCGCTGCCATTCACGTCGTCAGGGAGATTCAGGAGATCAGGATGATTACACAGCTTTTTGAGGATATTGACTGCCTTGAGTGGCTGCGGGTCGTCGCCTCGGATAAGTTTTCTGATAATTGGAGACGTGACAAAATGACTGTACAGCGCCTCTTGGAAAGGCGATAATTTGCAAAATACGACATGCTCGTATTTGATAGGCAAGTACTTTGAAAGAATGTCGTTTGTGCGTCGAATAATGTATTTATTGACCAGCTGGCCGAGCTCGCGCAACTTTTTATCTCCATCTTCACGATTCTTTTCCGTTGCGTCGGCATCGCGGCCGCGAAGAATTGGGTTCTCGTAATTCTTCTTAAATTCGGCTCGTGAACTTAGCAGATCGGGGTTGGCAAAATTAAGTAGAGCAAAATACTCTGTAAGATCGTTTTGGATTGGTGTGCCGGACAGTATAACGCGGCGCTTGACATTGAGAGAATGCAGAGCCACATAAGTCTGGGATTCATCGTTCTTTAGTCTGTGACCTTCATCGCATAGCATTAATCCAATTTTCGTGTTTTTAAGCTCGGCGACGTTCAATCGTAAAGTTTCGTAGGACACTATTAATACCGGACGAACCGCAGAGCG
Organism: Myxozyma sirexii; assembly: GCA_030568315.1. Lineage (NCBI taxonomy): Eukaryota > Fungi > Ascomycota > Lipomycetes > Lipomycetales > Lipomycetaceae > Myxozyma > Myxozyma sirexii. The sequence goes on along the minus strand of JAJLTT010000002.1, from coordinate 277,194 downwards.
ACCTTCTGCAATTGCCCATTGTCGAAGCTGCATTGTAAGCTCAGATTTGCTGGCCTTCCCGTCGATAGCGAATGAATTGAGAGCACCTTTTCCAAGCCATTTATCAAGTTCGTTTGCCCAGTTCTTGACTAAACTGGCCGGACAGGCAATAATGCATTTTTCGATTGTGTGTTTTCCAGCTTCCGGAGACTGCTTTAGTAAAGTCCACATGAGTGTGATGCATTGCAACTAGAGAATAACTAATTAGTCAAAGTCAGATAATGATACTGCTCGAAATAACTCACAGTCTTGCCGAGGCCCATTTCATCGGCCATGATGCATCCATAAGCTTTGCTGTCTACCAAACCAGTAGTACATCTATACAGAAATTTGACGCCTTCGATCTGGTGCGGCCGGAGAACCTTAGCTAGACGAGGATCAATGACAACGGGGACTTTAGGACGCTCTTCAACTTTAGTGTTGAGACCAAGTAATTCTGATAAGCTCTTGTGAACATTTGAAACAGCTTTTACAGGTTCAACCACAGAACTCTCAGCTTCCTTGGGTTCGTCAATGGTAGGATCGTAGAGTACGATTGCAAACTCGCCAGTCGGGTCATGCAGCGGTTTGATTATCATATTTTTCCGCCGCAGCATGCCTAATGCAGGCGGCGGAGGCCTATCACCAAAATTATCTGGCTTGTTTATTAATGGTACTGTAAACTTCTGCGTAAAGACGGTCTCCTTGTCGCGAGGCTGGAATACCGGAAACTTGTTGACTACCTTTTCAAAGAGAGGTGTGCGGTCATCGTAGCCTGTGTCGCCTTTTTCGCCCTTCCCTTGAAAATCCTCTGCGTAGTCCACACGCGCTCGTTTGCGCAGCGGTAAATCCCTGGTATCTGAGCGTGAGCCAGTCGGGCTGGGAGCACCCGGTGATCTGAATGGCTTGTGTAAAGTGGACAGCACATCTATTGTCGCCGGTCTCCGTCTGCCATTAGGAGTGCCGCTGCTTCCAGGGTCAGTTTTCGACCGATGAATTACAGCAACTTCCGCAGCTGTGGCCATCGTCATTGGCGAAAGTAGAACCTGGCGAAGTTCAGGCCGCCAACCCAGCAGCCGTGGCGACGGAGAACGCCTGGTGTTGTTTACATAGCCCCAACGACGCAACAGTTATGCAGCTTCAACGCGAAGTCACGTGAAAACAAAAACGCGTTAGAACACGTCGGATGCGGTTTAGCGCGAAGCGACCAAGCCGTTGGAGAGGGCCTGCAACGGGATAAGCTGCTCTCGAGCGGGGTGGCGACTGCGCTGGAGAAGACGCAAGCCGGAACGAGGCGAAGATCCGCTATCCAAGAGCGCGGCGAGCCTGGAAAGAGCCAAAACTCTCGCGACGCCGGCGCAGCGAAGCAAGAATTAGCGAGAGATAAGCGACGGCCGCCTGGATCTGCAGCATCCGGGCAATTAAACTATGCGCGGATGCTAGCGCACGCAGGCTTCCCGGCTTCTGTCCTGTCATTTGCGACGCCGCCATTGCTGCAGCCGCCGGGCTTCCGCTGCGGTTGCGTCTGTCTGCGCAGCTGTGCTGCGTGGAAGCAGCTATAAAGACAAAGAGCTGTGCAGAGACTTGCTACGTTTATCCTGCCATATCAATGATGATATCCGCAGCTGTACAATCCACATATACTTCAGTGCTGTAGACATCACACGTGATAAAGGTCACGTGATCACACGAAACCCTGTGCAGAGTTGGCGTGTTCTCGCCGTTGCTTTCTCAACAATAAACGAGCGTTGCTCTTTTTGCTGCTGCTTGATCCGGCCTGCGCTAGCTCTTCGTCTCTTCGTCTGCTCTGCTACTTCGTTGCTGTCTGCTGTAGTTCTTCTCGCTTTTCATCCTCTCGCAAACAGCGCGGCAGAAGCGCGGTCGCTTGCTGCTCAAACCTTTGTTTACGCTTTACTGACCGGTCCATCGCAGACTAAAGCTGCCGGCCGTCATGAGGTGGGTCTTGCCAGTGCTGCAGCATCGTCTTCTTCCATTCTGACGATTATTTTCTCAACAGCTACACTCCCTCTCGCGAGAGCGCTGCCAACACAATCAAAGGTGTGTTCTGCCTGGTTTGCAGGCTACTATACTCCCACGAAATGTACTGACACGCTCCCGCCTTGTAGTCGTTGCGCGATTTCGCCCGCCAAATACTACCGAAATTGAATTTGGTGGTGAACCTGCCGTTCAATTCATTGCGAATGATACCTGTGCGATCGAAGTGCGTCTATCTGTTTGCCTCTTGCCAGCTGTTGGAAAGAAAACGTTACTAATCTGTGCTCTATAGAACAGTAATTATACCTTTGATAGAGTCTTTTCGTTGAATAGCAGACAGTCGGATGTTTTTGACTATAGTATCAAATCTACCGTTGATGGTATGCTGCTTTCCTTCTCTATCTCTCTTTGCCTTTGCACATTAGTTAACGATCCTTATAGATATCCTGCACGGTTATAATGGTACCGTTTTTGCATATGGACAGACAGGTTCCGGAAAATCATATACCATGATGGTAATCCCCGCTCCTACCGATTCACTACTCCAACAATCTAACTCTACGTCACTAGGGCACCGAAATAGACGGACCCAATCGTGGTATTATTCCTAGAATTGTCGAGCAGATTTTCGCATCTATTTTACAGAGCCCCGCCGAAATCGAATACACCGTGCGAGTGAGTTACATGGAAATCTACATGGAGCGAATCAAAGACCTTCTTCAACGTAAGTTATTTTTTTGCTTAATTTTATTTTCAGAAATTAACAAAAACAAAAAGCCATCAACGACAATCTGCCGATTCACGAAGACAAAGCAAAGGGTATATATGTCAAAGGCCTCAGCGAAATCTACGTATCAAGTGTCGACGAAGTTTACGATGTCATGCGACAGGGCGCTACTTCGCGTGCAGTAGCTGCCACAAACATGAATCAGGAATCATCTCGCTCTCACTCGATTTTCGCTCTTGCTGTGACTCAGAAAAACATGGAGACCGGAAGTTCAAAATCTGGTCAGTTATTTCTCGTTGATCTTGCGGGTTCGGAAAAAGTTGGTAAAACCGGCGCCACTGGCCAGCTTCTTGAAGAAGCCAAGAAAATCAACAAATCACTTTCTGCTCTCGGAAATGTCATCAACGCTCTTACAGACGGAAAATCAACACATGTACCATACCGTGATTCTAAACTAACTCGTATCCTGCAAGAATCCCTCGGTGGTAATTCGCGAACAACTTTAATAGTCAATTGCTCACCGTCAAACTATAACTTGCAAGAAACGCTTTCGACCATAAAATTCGGCATGCGCGCAAAGAATATCAAGAATAGACCAAAGATCAATGCGGAAATTTCGCCTAGTGAATTGAAGTCCCAGCTTCAGAAAGCGCAATCGCAAATCTCGTCGATGGCTGCATATGTGTCCGCATTGGAAAGAGAAGCTCAGGCGTGGCGATCAGGAGAACAGGTTCCGGAAGACATGTGGGCTATGAGCAATCTTCCGGCTGCAAAGAGGACTTACAGCTTGCCCAGCACTCCTGGACAGCGCTCGCTGATTGGTACACCGACGCGGACGAGTTCTGACGATGGATCAGACGATTATTTGCGCTGGGAGAATGAACTGCAGGATAGACTTGCTGATCGTGAAACGGCAATCAGTGCTCTTGAGCGCCTGATCAAGGAAACAAACACCGAAAATATGGCATTGATGGAGCGCGAAGCTGAGTTGGTCGAGACTAACGAGAAATTCCAAGACGATATTCTGAAATTAAAGCAGGATCTCGAAAAATTACAATATGAATCCAAGGAAGCGCGGATTACTATGGATAGCCTGAAAGACCTCAACGCTGAGACGACGGCTGAACTCGACAGCGCACGTAAACAGCTCTATGAACTCACGCTCAAGGCTCAAGAGAAATCTGGACGGGCTGAAGAGCGAGACCGTCGGAAAACGGAGAAAATTCGGGAGATGGCTAGTGGCTTTGAGTTTTTCTCTTTCGGAGAAGCGATTGCTGCTGACGATGAGCTGGAGTTGTCTAAGGACAGCGATTTGAACGATAACAAGAAAGACTGGATTTGCAAAGCTTTGAGTGTGTTGGAGAATGACATGGATCTGGCACCTAATCAGAGATCTTCGCTAAAAATGTATTTATCGGAAGCTAGAGAGTTTATTTCGCGAGCAGAGCAGGTTCTAGATGCGCGGATAGAAGAGATGGAAGATCAGATGGCACGACGAGAAGATCTGGAATCACAAGTGAAGGAGCTGGAAGCACAGGTGAAACAGTTTGTCGAAGGCGATACAGCTAATGCGGCTCGATTAGAGGAATACATTGCTAGTAAGCAAAATGTTTTGGAGAACATGCTACTTGATTCGAAGCGCGATCTGGGCATGTCGATGAGTGATAACCGACGATTACGCAAGATCATCGCTAATGAAGAACGGAGACAGTCTGCAGTCGAGCGGTCGTCGTCTGCGTCTTCAACTAGCGAGTACTCGGCAATATCTGCGTCGTCGTCTACCGGTGCACCGATCACACCTTCGACCACTATCCAAACTATACCCGCTACGCCCATATCACCTTCATCATCCGTTTCCTCGTCGCCTACAAAAACGGCTGCCAAATTTCACGGCATGAAGCAGCAACTGCAGGACTTTGAGATGGTTAAACGGTCGTTGATGCGAGATCTACAGAGTCGCTGTGAACGCGTTGTTGAGCTTGAGATTCAACTCGAGGAGATGCAACAATTCAACAAGTCAGTGACAAAGAACTCGACCGCCAGCAAAGGCCAGCTCAAGCGGATGGCGTTCCTCGAGCGGAATCTCGATCAGCTTACCCAAGTTCAACGGGCGCTGGTTGATCAGAACGCGCAATTGAAGCGTGAAGTGGCAATGAATGAACGCAAATTGCGTCTCCGCAATGAGAAGGTTCTCGCGCTAGAGCAGAGTTTACACGCTACCCAGGAACGCCTTGCGAATGAATCTGAGACGTTTGAAAGGAAGATGACGCAGTTAATGGAACGATACGATGATGCGAAAACGTTTAGACGGCAAGCTGAGGGACTAGGCAGTAGTCCCAGCTCATCCGGTAACGCGAACCAGCGGATCGTGAAGCCGTTGAGAGGCGGAGGTGGATTGGGGAGTAGTCCATTAACAGCGTATCTACGCGGAGGAAGTACGCCTGAAGGTGGTCGCTTAGATTCTTCGCCCATTGCGCAGTTGTCGCCGACGGTGGTCAAGCGGGCTAGTTGGTTTTCGCGAGGTTAGTGGAGTGGTTATGATTTGGAGTTCTTGTGTTTTTTTTTCTTTTGCTAGCGGTATACTGGTGTATGTGACATAAAATAAGTTGGAAATGGATCTATTATTTAGTGATATTGTACAAAATAGTCTTTATGATAAAGGCTCGCCCATGAATAGTGCGCTGCGACGCATCTGATCTTCAACCGGCCACGGGAACCATATCTGCACACCCATCTGTTTAGCCGTCGATGCTTCTCTAATCGCGTCTGCAAGAGCGACTGTAGCCTGATCTATTGGAGCGGCGAGTGGTTGCGGATCTTGTTCTTTCTTGGGTTCTGCTGCGCTGGATTCTGTGGCTGCTGTTGCTGCTGCTGCTGCCGCCGCTGCGGTAGTGACTGGAGCCGGAGGTTGTGGTTGGGCCGACAACCTGATTAAGCCTACAGGCGCAGTAGAGAACTTTGATATTCGCGTAGCGTAAGCCAAAAGGTCCTGGTATTGAACTTGCTTTGTCTTCACTTCCTGGCTGCCGTCGTCTGCGTCTTCTGGTGCTCCGTCGATTACTGTGGTGATTGAGAAATCAGGGACTCCTGGGATCGACAGGAGTTGATTGCGGGCTGTGGCGAGCTCCGAGAGCACGGCGTCTAGTTTCGAGTCCAGAGATGCGGACTGTTGCGTTAAAGACGCGATTTGCTCTTCATTTTGCTGATATATCATGACTATCTTCGCATATTAGTTGTCTAGTCTTTGATGAGATGGACGTACGTACGCTCGTCGATGGCTTTGCCTAACGAGCGATCTGCTGATACAAGCTCTTTGGCAGCCGGTAAAGCTGGTCTATATTGTCCGATAGCAGCGAGTAATTCAGACAGCTTCTGCTCGAAATCATCCAACGCAGCGTGAATCGAGAGCGGCGACTGCTTCGGCGGCATCGCGTGGCTTGACGCGTCTGCATTTTTGGCGGATGTGAAGTTTCGACGACGGTCTTCAATAGATGATAGTAGCGAACGCGGTTTCGGTATGCTAGGCGCTGCGGACGCCATGTCGGGGTGGGCGATGAGTAGTCAGGGTGTTCAATAGATTGATATAGCGTTTGAAATCCTGCACGTGACCAGCGGATAGAGTTATAGATTCAGGGCCGGCTTTAGCCATTTTGTGAGGTGTTCGAGAAGTATCAAAGGGACTGTAAACGGATATTCTCAGTTAGACAATGTAATCGATACGGGTTGGTTGTAATTGATAGTGGACAAACGTGCATTCAGACTCTGCCAGTGAGTGCGGATATCCGGTGTCCGCCAACAGCCGTCGACTCGGGCACCGTCCCCGTTTCCCTGCGTTTCCCAGTTCCTGCTCAGTCCGCAGAAACAGACAAACAATACGCTGCGTTCAGTTCTCTCGTCTGCTTCCTCGGTACCGTTCTTCGGCGCAATTCAACCTCTCTCCGCATTGCACCGCCATTGCTGCGCATTGCTGCGCCTCGCCGTACGTCATTGCGTGGTCTCGGCGCCAACATACAAATACTGCTTCCGCCCAGGCTGCTTCGTCCCCTTTTTCTTACCCACTTCTCCCCCAATTCAAGTCCGCATCCCACACCTTTTCTAGATACCTGACATGGGTCTCGCAGCAAAATTAGCATCCTCAGGGCCGCCCGTGGGCGCTCCTCCTGCCGCCGGCGGCGCGCCCGTTCCCCCCGCGGGTTCGTATCCTGGCGCCCCGGCTGCCCCGGCTCCATACGGCCAACAGCCTCAGCAGCCTCCGCCATTTGGCACAAAGCCGGGATCGACAGCCTCTCCACAGCCGCCTGCTTATGGACAGCAGCAGCAGCAGCAGCAGCAGCCGTCGCAATATGGTCAGCAGCAGTCTTCCCCATACGGTCAGCAGCCTTCGCCTTACGGACAGCAGCCTTCCCCATACGGTCAGCAGCAGCCTTCGCCTTATGGACAACAGCCTTCACCCTACGGACAACAGCAAGGGCAGTACGGTCAGCCAGCTCCGTACGGTCAGCCGCCACAGGGACAGTACGGCGCTCCTCCAGGCCAATACGGTGCTCCACCTCCGGGACAGTATGGTGCTCCGCAAGGACAATACGGACAGCAGCAGCCTCAAGCTTACGGCGCTCCCCCTCCATCATCCGGCGGCGGTTCAGCAAATTACCTGCAAATTCTGCAGAAAGCGGTCCAAGAGAATCAACTTCAGGCGTTTTATCCGCCTGGCTCGCTTGAGCAGATCGCGAGCCGTATTTCGGGTCAACTACAGCAGATCGCGCAGCTATGGCGATTGCCGATGGAGATCGCGGTTGATCTTGTGCGCTTAGCGTTATACGACATTGTGCTTTTTGTTGACGATTCGGGATCGATGGCTTTTGAAGAGAACGGTGAGCGCATTGATGATCTCAAGTTGATCTTATCGCGCGTCGCGTACGCCGCCTCGCTTTTCGATCAAGATGGCATTGAAGTGCGGTTTATGAACGGCCAATTGCAAGGAAATGGAATCAACAGCGAGCAAGCTGCCTCGCAACTCGTTTCGCAAGCTAGATTCGCGGGCCTGACTCCGTTAGGAACTTCTCTCAACAAGAAGGTTATCGAGCCGCTAGTCATCAGTGCGGCGCGAAACGGCCAGTTAAAGAAACCTGTGCTAGTGATTGTGATCACTGATGGCCAACCCGCGGGTGAAGACTCCAAGACTGTATTCCGTGTGATCCGCGGTGCGAAGCAGGCTGTCGCGCAGTCGAGATACGGTCCTGGTGCCGTGGCATTCCAATTTGCCCAAGTCGGAAGCGATCTGAAAGCTCGCGAGTTCCTGGCTGCTCTCGACACCGATCGCGAAGTCGGAAGTATGGTTGATTGTACTTCGAATTTCGAGGTCGAGCAAGATGAGATGGCGAGATTGGGTGTTAATCTTACGCCGGAGACGTGGCTTGTCAAGCTGTTGATGGGTGCTATTGATCGGTCGTACGATACGCAAGATGAGGGCCGTTAAGAATTTTTGTATTATATTTAGCTATCCTGACTTTTTTTTTGTTCTATCTGTGAGAATTGTGTAAAGTAATAATCATAAATTTTTACAATGAACACGACAAAAAAAAAGACCAAAAAATGCAAATTCTAGAAAGGACCAGAACATTCAATTGTATCGTAGAGGCTTGACAATTGTTTTCGCATACATATCCTCGCCCTTGGCTTTTCTCACAAACCACGCCGGAAGCACAGTCGGACCAAATAACGGCAATTTAATGAATCCCTGACTATTATATTTCCCCATAGTCAGCGCCAAAGCCTGGAGCCTCGATTTATATCTGGCCCGCGGTTCGCGACCTTGCAGCACCGCCAGCATATTAGCTCGCAAGACATTAAAAGAACTTCCGGTAGCATGTAAGGCTTGCTTGGTTTCCGCGATATCGTTTGCATCGCCGAGGACAAATATGGACGGATCGAGAATTGTTTGGAAAGTATCGCGAACTTGGACTGCGCCGGTTGCGTTTTTGAATTCTGTGGGTACGAACCAGGTATTTGGTTTTGGCGTGATTGTGGTGAAGACTACATCAGCTTTGATATCCTCGTTTGACATGTTTCCGACCGAATTATGTTGTAGAGTCACGGTGCCATCTTTGTTGTCATAACCTAGCGTATTATAGATCGTCTCGACTCCCAACTTCTTCAAAGTCTTATCAACCCGCTTGCGTAATTTCGGTAGGTAAACCTGCGTAAGCGGTAACTCTCGCGCATGGATCAGAATAACTGATTTCTTCGGATACTTTGATTTGATTTCCCCCGAGACTTCACAGCCAACTGCGCCCGCACCAATGACGACTACGGTCTCGCTTTGCCGGACGCGCTCGCGTAGGGATTTGTAGTAGGCCAAGATTTCGGCGTGCGAGGATGGTGCTGTGTTGGGATCGCTCCAAGTGCTTCCGGGAGTCAAGATCTGTGGAAATAAAGGCGTATTAGCGACAGAGACACAAAACGGAAAGCTCAGCTGAGGTCACGTACGAGGATGTCGTAGGAAAGCACTTCTCCCGATTCGAGCATGACGACTTTCTTCTCATGGTCAAACCCGGTAACAAGACCCTTCTTGACCTGACCAAGCGCCGGCTTGACAGAAAATAGCCTATCATATGGCTTGACAAACCAACTCGACACATCCTCGGTCAAGTTCCGGCAGTTGATTGGCTGATAGATGAAATCGTCGCGCTTCTCGATAAGTGTCATGTGTACTGCTGTCGGGTCAAGATGGCGCAGAAAGTGGTTGACTGCACCGACGCCAAAGACACCGCCGCCGACGATGATGATTTCTTTGCGGACACGCTTTTCGCTGGCCATTGCGCTGATCAGTGAAGTCAGGGACGGTGAAACTACTCAATTGGGTGCGACAAAAAAGGTGGATATAAAAGTAATGAAAGCGGAGTAGCGACACGAGAGGTACAAATATCAGATGCGGAGAAAAGATAAGATACGAGGAGCCAATGAGCATTTACGACATGTCGATCGTGAACAGCCACCAGATACCGCACAGGCCCGAGTTCGCGATGCACCCGGGCTGCGGCAAGTACCAGGTTTTGCGCAGAATTTGAGAGCAAAACATGGTCTATAGCCCATTTCGTATTCTGGCCCCAGTCTTGGATGGCGGCATATATGGTGACGAAGCTGGTATTGGCCGCGATGTCAGTAGCTCAGATTCGCGGCGCGAGAACTGCAGTAGCCAATGAACCAATGAATGCACAGGCGAACACTGGGTCGAATCAAACTTAAAGCAAGCCTCAGGCGAGAGATTCAGTGGGCTCGGTGGGGAGGAGGCTAAAAGCAAGTTTGCTGGGTTGAGACAGTCCCTTGCATGAGCCCGGGCAAGCGAAAGTTAAACCGTGCACCAGATCAGCGCTGAGGATGCATTTTCTATCTGCTCACGGCCTTAAGTGGATGAATTGTCGAGGAGAACAAAATGCGCATTGTTTATGCGATGCGCGGTGTGTGCTATTTTGCATTCGTAGGCAACCAGTCAGCGTTCGCGGGCCAGAGGCACTGAATGCACTCGGCCAGAAAGTTCGTGCTAGTGCCGAACTAGCGGACCACCAGCCGTAGTAGTATCACAACTTCTCGTAAACTGAGCCAAGCCATCAGATATTGACATCCAGGAGGAGGAGCAGTACTTGCATTGCAGATGTTTGTTCTACAGCACTGGCGTTTGCGGATATAGACATTCGCGATCGGTTTAGCTCTTCAGCGTGCTGTGAATCTGATCTCCCCCTCGGTCTTCTCTCGTCTGATCCTGGCAGAGTTCCGGCTGGAAAAGAATAGACTCGCGAGTCTGGAATCTCACTCAATTCTTATGCTACTGGGCTGGTTATCATGACTCATTATTAGTACTCTATTCTCGTTGCATCTCATGCTACTCTACTGTAGTCAGAAGCAGACTATTTTCCTTCACAGGCCAATTGAGTAAACCAACCCATTTTGTATACAACTTCACCCATCTCGAGCATCAGAACCGCAATCGCACCGCAAATCTTCGCATTTCCGTAAAACTAATCAAGCTGGTTCTCTGCACCTGTATTTCACCTTTTCCTGCATCTCTAGTCCGTCTAGTTTGTCAGGTGCATCTTATTCTTTGCCTCCCAGGAGCATCGAGCTGGTCCTACGGGCTTCATAAACCAAACACTAATACCCGGCACGGCCAATGAACGTAACAACATATGCGACCGGCAGAGGTGTTGCGAGAATAGCTTGCCCTTCGGCACAAGATTGCTTTTGCGTATTGAAGACGACCTTATAAGACTTGAGGAAATATTACTTACGTCGCCATATCTGAAAATATAGCACTACTTAAGATTCACTTTCGGTTACTGCGCCGTTGAATCCGCGGGGAAACTACGTATATCAGCATGGCTTCGTCAACATCTTCTCCCAGCTGTTCCCGAACACCGCTGTCGGCTGCGACCCTACATGTCCATCGCAAAATTTACTTGTATAATGAACAACCTCTATATTCAGCATTACAAGTACAGCCGTATCTTGAGTAATTTCGCATGAAGCGACGCGCTAGAAAGTCATTCGCAATGTGCCGCTAATCGGATATTCCGCGTAGTTACGGCTGTACGTGGCTAGTATAAAAAGTCATTGGTTCTTTCGGCTAAGACTATACATAATCAACTCTCATCTGTTTTTTGTTCGAAAAGGCAGGAATTGCGATAGCTATTGTGACCCAGCCAGCGAGGCATGACCATGTCTGAACCATGCTTTTATATATGCGGTGACATATATAACACTGACAAAAGACAGTACACCAAACTCGCTTCCATAATCAATTACTAGTCAGTAATAGACTGTATCTTAATCACTGAAATTATCTGACTACGTTAACTTGTCAAGATAGCAAGCGTAACCGCCGGGTATAGCTGATGCAGCATTGAGTAGGGGAAGTAGAGAATGCTGGTTCGAGATGTTGGCAGCGTGTTCCTTGCGAGCCCGTAGAAGACGACGGTGGATCACTCGAGGACCGAACTAGACAAAGGCCGAAGACAGTCCAGGAATGCCTGAGACTTCGTATATTTAGATCAGTGGTTAGCGAGAGCGTGCATTTACGATAAAGGGCACGATAGGCGACAACGCGTCAACAGAGCTTTGGAGGTAGTGGTCGCCCGCAATCGAACGAACAGAATACAAACAAACAAAAAAACTGAGAATACATTGTCGTTTTAACGGCTGCACTCGACCATTCGCAAACTTCTGCGTCTTACTGAGGCATGGACGTGCAAATGCTGGATCCCCACGCGGCTTCGGTGCAAAACTTTGAGTTACTGCACCAGCGCTGCTTCCCAATCTTGACTCAGCACTATAATCACCGCCATTTGCCGCTTCCTCTCTTCTCCGGATGTGGCAAACCCCATGGACTCTAACGACGACGACGCGGGGCCTGCGTTCAAGAGCTTCAAGAGCTCGTTCGAGGGCTTGTCATGTGCGTACGATTGCGTAGAGCACGACCCTTCCGTCGCTCTCGAACCCGAGATTGAACCGGACTCGCTCACTCGGCCTCCGGCAATCAATCTATTTGCAGTCTCTCAGACCTTTGCTACCCGCAACGACATCAAAGATATCATCAAGACTGCCTCGATTCGCGACGGCTGGTCTTTTTACTGCTTGAAGTCGAATCATACCCGGTATACGGTGCGCTGCAAAGAACCATCGTGCTCATGGTATCTTCATGCATCGAGCGCGCGTCCTGGCGCATCGCTTGTCATCCGCGTTTTCAGACCAAAACATACTTGCTACCGACAGCGCGACGCGGCAGCAGGCGTAGATTCATCGCAGTGGATCGCGCGCAGAATTATCCCGGCAGTTCTAGACGACCGCACCGTATCACCGTTAGACCTCATCGAGCGTATGCGCTCGCTGCACGGCGTCACCGTCACTTACAAACAGGCGTGGCGTGCTCGCGAAGTCGCCTTGAGATTACTCACAAACCGCGCTGCCTGTGTATCACTTACCGACGAAACCGACAAATTTTGCAAGATATTTGAACAAAAAGATCGCTTTTCGCACGCCGTTTGCGAACTTTGGGATCCAATCGGCCATGGCGCACTGCTGCCGGATCCATCGCGATGTAATTTCCGTCGCATGTTTTGGACTTATGAGGCCGCTTTGAATGCATTTTTACACTGCCGACAAGTTCTCGTGCTCGGTATGCAAGATCGAATGATTGATGGTGATGTGATTTGGATCGTGGCGGCGGCTCGCGACGCAGAGGATAATATGGTTCCTATTGCTTTCGGAATCATGAAGCAGATGATGCCCGATACATGGCAGTGGTTCCTAACAAATTTAAGATTTTCTCTGGTGGAATATATATGCAGTAAGCGACCGTCGTGGACTGTCAGCAACGTTTGTGATTTTGTCCGGGACATGGTGTTTGTGTCGAACAAGCAAAACGGTCTAGCAGATGCGGTGGCTGCAGTGTTTCCCGACAGTACAGGGCGTCATGCGCTTTGTCTGCAGCATCTTTTCTCCGTCGTTAGCAAGAAATATGATGCCCGGGTGGCCGAAGAAGTTATTCGCGCAGCATACGCGCATACTCGGTCTCGATTCGAAGACATTTTAGAGGCGGGTATGACGGCAGATCAGCGGGACTGGCTACTTGATTCGTATCCGGCGATGTTCTGGGCGAATTCGGCGTTCGCTGGGAATCGGCGCGGTATCATGGATGCCAATTTACTACGCACGCTTGTGGAATGGGATTTTGTCCTCCGGACGCCACTGAGTTTACCGCCGACGTTGAAAAGAACGGACTTTATACGAAAGGATACGTCTGTGCTTGGATTTCGAACGTCGGATATGATGGGCACTGCTGTCTCGGCCGGGATGGCGAATATGTTTGCCGCCCGGCGACAACGCGCCCTGGAGTATATGAAGGACCATCCGCAGCAGGTGGTTACTTCGTTTGTGCATAATCTCATTTCAGATGCATTGCGTCGTATGAAGTCGCGGACTGTGCGGATAGAAAGCACGACTTCAGGGACGATTTTCAGAATACGAATTGGCGAGTCAGTAAAAGCCGAGAGTGCGGTCTCACAGTCTAACTACCCACTCGTGAGGTTTGAGAAAGTGGTGGAGTTAGCGAATGATCACGAGGTTAGCCAAGAAGATTGTATCAAACTCGATGATCTCCAATTCGACCAAGAGCTCGAGTCACTTTTCAAATCGGCCGGATTCGCCACTGCTGCGTCGTCGTTGTCGTCTCCGACATCGTCCTCGTCATATTCGAATTCTTCAGCTACTTCTTCATGCTCGTCCACGCCGGCCTGCACCAACGCAGTCTCATCAATAGTCCGGCCGAAGATCGAATCCGCAGCCACGTCGACCAAATTCACGACCGAAGTAGTAGTCGACTTCAATCTGCGCCACTGCTCCTGTCTCTCCTGGTCCCGCAACGGTATACCCTGCGAGCATGTTCTCGCAGTCTTGCAGATGATCCGTCGCAATTCGAATCCCGAATCGTCAGCCGAATTGGGTGCAGATGAAATCGCTGGTGGCGCATGGCTTTTCGATCCGGCTTTTACGGTTGAAGAATACTTGAAATGCTACGAAATTCCAGTAAAGCAAGTCCATGAAGATGAAATCGTCACGTTTTCATCGAGTTTGAAGAAAATTTAATGAAGGTGGAAGCTCTTGAAAAGAATTGCAAGAGAAGGTAATCGTGGAATAATATGGTTTAGTTTGGCGTTGGTCTTTATGTAGTAAAAACGATTTTGTTTGGCGTATGATTTGGTAAAATGGATTTAAGGTGAACGGTATATGTAATCTAGTTTGGGATATGGTTTCTGAAATTTACTTGAAATGTACTTTTTATTCCAATATATTTTCTTTTTTTTTTCAGGAGCTTTTGTAAGAAAAACGTGAAATATCATTATCCGGCTGTTAATCTCTATTGCGTACCGGTTTTGGATGTGATGATGGATATCGGGTTAGGTGATAGATGTGGTTATCAGCAAATTGATGATAGTGATTGTCATCTTTTTTTTTTAGCAGGAACAATGGATACAATGAAATAATGCCTATCTGATCAGTGCAGAAATAATCTTTATAATTTCAATTACGTATACTCACTCTTCGCTCTACATCATGACGGAGAACAAATCACTTGAACTGCCTCGTTCAACTGCGCAGCATGGTCCGCTGAACTTGACAATCGCATTAGCCAGGGCCGCGGAATATTATCCCGACTATGAGATTTCACAACGATCATTGTCGACAATGATTGAGCTTCGAGAAGAGCTTTCGCGAATAAGCATTGCCGTCCATGAGATTCCTAGAGAAGTGCATATCGTCAAATCACGAGTTTTGTATCGCCAGATTCGCGAGACGGTGCGTAGTGGTCATAATGTTATGATGAATGGCCGGTACCTGTTTGATGGCGTGAGGGTTATGCTTGATGACCGGATACAAGGGCTGATAATGAACAATACCGGGCGAGCGCACCAGGCGGGTGCCAGGCTGGTCGATAGATTGAAGACGGCAATAGTCGCGAACGTGCATGCGGCCGTGCAGCACGATTTGCAGTATCGGGTGTACACCGGAAGTCCGATAGTATACTCTATCAAGCACGCGGACGGGAACGAGTGGATTCGACCGGATCAAGTCATTGGGATCGTCGACGACATGCTCAGTCTTTCGAGACCGGTGTGGGTTGCGGTGGCGTTGGTGGGATACTCTGATTCAATGGAGAAGCTCCGACAAAATGCTCATGCGTTTCTGATTCCTCCGCAAGACGAGGAGCCTGAGCGGGTCGATATGGTGATATTGATCGATATCCCGTATCATCGTGAATACGAGACGCTGGAAGAGCTACCCGAGTATGTCGATATCAATTACTACATGCGCAACTCAGATGGCACTGCTATCCATAAAGTGTTCCAGTCCCGCGTCACCCGCGTCGAACCAACGGTCGCGTTTGATTTAGTTTACATGGGCGTCGACGGCGGCCCTATATCTTCCGAACCCGATCAGCCGGGACAATCGATTCGGATGTCTGCTGAGGAAGAGAAATTCCCTGGCTCGTGGATGGTTAAACATAGCGTTGCACCGAGAGTAATATTGGATAGGGCATTGGTGACGTCGTGGCTGGATGATGTCTTTGAGGAACGCAGGGTCGAGGCTAGTGTATATTACGAGGAGCTAAGAATAGCGGACCGCACATGCTCGATTGTTTGATGACAGTGCAGGCATAGAATTGGTTTGCAAGACGGGCTTAGTATTATGGGAATAGTTAATTCAGCCAAGTCGGCGGATAGAATGCAACAACCGCAGAAAAATTCACGATACGAATGAAAGCCTCTAATCACAAGCAAAAGAAGCCTCGTATCGGCCTTTGGTATTTCGTTTTAGAATTAGAAACAAATATGACGGGGTGCCAATTTCGTTTAATCGGATAAAACAAATTCCATTGAATTATAAACGCCACGGCTGGATTGACTTCAGTTTCAACTCTGAGTTAAAAGCAAAACTCCGAGAGAAATTGAATTACAAAAATGAAAGTAAAATCACAAGCACCAAAAGAAACAGGTTCCAAGACGACGCGCTTTTGAAACCGTGGCTTTACTTAGAGTTCTGCAACACGACGAGACGCGTTGGAGATCGCTCGACGCCGTTTCGCGTAGTTCTTGAAGACTCTGGTTAACAACTGTGCCTGGATGGCGGTTTATGGTGCGTCTTGCCAAAGTGTGTAGATACTGGCGCGTTTATTGAAGTTCAAGCTGTGGTGGTTGGTCCACACGCCTGCAGTCCTCAATCCCCAACCAACCAACGCTCGCAACGGCAAACATCACTGAGAATAAAAGCAGAAATGCAGCAGCATCTGAAATGAGAACAATGCATCTAATTAATCGCGGTTGCAGGCACAAAATTCCTCGGCGTGCTGCAAAAACCCTTTTTGAAACGACCGGCGGGTAAAGGAAAAAGCATGGGCAAACATGCTCAGGGGAACCGCCTGGAATGGACAAGACGCCGGCCGGCCTCACGCACTTTATTCTGAGCAGCCCCGCCCGCAATGCGGTGTGAATTACGTACGTGACTTTCATGATGTTTTTGATTCTTCATATCAATGTATATAATTAAGAATTCAAATAAATCAAAAAATAAAAAAAAAATAAAAAAAAAGATTGCTTCACGGCAAGATAAACCAGACAAACGCAAAAAGACCCTAAAAACAATGAAAAATACCCAATTTTTATACACAACAACATTCTCTATTCAAACTCAACGGTCTCAGCCTTGCCGTACCATTCACTGTTCGAGTCCTGATATGTGTATGAGACAACAATCTTCTTGCCGACCGGCACGCCAGATTCGAGAACTGGCGCGGCCTGGCCGCCGTAGTTGTATCCGTTCTTGCCGCTCTCGGTCTCGTACAGCAGAACTGGATCAGTGTTCCATGGACCGCTAGGCGATGGTGAGGTAATGGCGTAGAACTTTGAGTCAGCCCAGTTGGTGAAGAAGACGAGGACGTAGGCGTTGTGGTAGTCAGAGTAGAACATCGAGCCGGTGGAAAACGGCATTTCTCCAGTGAGCACGGCTGCAGCCTGATTGCGCTGCGAGCAATCGGGAGCAGTTGACGACCACGAGTCTGTAGATGCGTCGTAGTATGTCCAGGTAGACTTGTCGTAATAACTATCGCGAGACGCAGCCGCAAGGTGCACGTCGTACTTGCCCGAATTCTTGATGTCGAGCGCATACATATAAACCACGCCGTCAACGAGCAGGGAAGCAAATGCACCGTACGCGTAGGTGGTAGCAGAGTACGCGATGACTTCGCGACGCGAGACAACAAGCGAGCCGTCTTCGATCGAGTAGTCGGCGATAGTGTAGCCAATGGTCTCGGAGAATGAAGAGTTGGTGAACTTGACTACAGACCAGATCTGCGACGAGTGAGTTCCGTCAATGGGAATACAAGGACCAAAAGACCAGAATGCGTAACGGTCGTAAGCGTACTGAATCTTCTTCTCGTCGTCGGTCCATGGAATGGCAACAGTGACCGATCCGTCGTTCTGTATCGAGATCTCCTGCACGGAAGCCGGATCATCAGTGTTGCGACTGACGGCGACGGAGTTTGACGCAGCGCCAACGAAGGAACCGTCTGATTTGTAGGCAAAAGAGTCGCTGAAGAACCAGAAAAAGTAGTGTCCGATCGGGCAGACGCACGGCAGGTCACGGTGGATGTCCCACGGCGAGCCGTGGTCTTGAATGCGGCCATGCGGTTTGTGATTCTTGACCTTTAACCGGTCATTGTTGCACTTGCCGCCGAGAGTGTACCGAAAGGAGTGGTAGTCGTACGAGTGCTTACCGCGAGTGGGCAAAGAGAATGATTTTTGGCAGATGTAGGACGAAGAGCCGCCGAAGAGGCTCGCGCCGCGTTCCTCGACAGGAACAGCGGCGGCGACGCAGGAGAGCGCGAGGACCGAGAGAGTCAGTTGCCGTAAGTCGATATGCATGGCTGGATGTGTGTGGGATGGACTGACGATGATGAGGAGCGACAGATGAGACGAGGCTAGCAAGCAGACAAGCAGGAGGAGCGTGCGAGGGGGGTCTTATAGGCGCGCAGGTGTCAAACGGCAGAGGAGGCAGGGCTTGCGCGACGGCAGGTACACCGTCGGAAGGTACAAACACGCGTTGAAACTTGTCGGGATGGGCGGCCCCTGCGCTGTCTCCAACCGGTGCCTGGGTTGCAAACCATCGTTGCATATGGGCAGAAAAGCGATAGCAGCATTATTTTGCTGCCCGCTGAATATCTGGTTCTGCAGATCCAACTCGCTCTCTGAGAGCAACGAGGGCTGCATGCAATGTAGTTCGTGCCTGGCCTGGAGTCGCGCCCCGACCCAGCCTTCCTGCCACGCGCTGTCATTGCCTTTGCGCGTGCTGCAGCGCAAGACGGCACGACGCCGGATGAGAGAACCAGCGCAACCGCAGAGCAACTGCCGGTTTCCAGTTCCTCGGCCGCGAACAAGCAGCGCTGGGGGATCCAGGGCCGCTGAGGACGACCGGCGGCAGGAATGCGCCAGGGGCAGAACTCAAACGCGCTCAAGGTTTTGTGCTACTCCGGTTTGCATTGGGCTAGGGCTGCTGTGCGGGACCTTCCCAGGCTGCTGCTGCTGCCGCTGCAATTGATGGAAAAGTATATGTCTGCGCAGGTGTCAGTATATATCGTGTACGGCAAAAGATGCAGTAGGATGTAGTGAGCAATTAGGCTGCAGTGCTGAGCTCTCGGCCCTGATCATCGTCTACGGCCCTCAATGTACTTCCTTGTATCGGCCACGGCAACCCCACCCCGAGTCCCTCGCAATCACTACCACAAGAGAGAGTCTTTGTCACAACTCTACGCCGGCGTCTGGATACCTCGCCAATCGTCTGCTTGCTAAGCTATCGCGATCGACAGCGCGACTCTTGTACTCGAATCGTTTACATTACTACGGCTGCAGCCGTGGAGGCTTCTTCAGTTACGCAGTCGAACAGCCAGCCAGCCAGCCGTGTGCGCGATAAATGTTTGAGCTGAACTTACCTCTGTTGCAAACCCAAATCTGTGGCTTGTTCGCACCTTGAACAGATCAGAGTTATCAGCGGCCCAAACCTAGAACTCGTCCAGAACATGACGATTGAGGGCGAGATGCAGTAAACGAGAGGAACCGCCAGTCAATTAGTGAGAAAGCGGCCAGGCTTCTGGACCCTCGGTATCCGGCATTTAAATGAATCGAAGCAGGCAGTCAGAACCGGTCCCGGCACCGCCGAACTCGTGATTTGGTAGATAAATGACCAGCGTACCTTGACAGTGAACTGACACCTCTCTGCCGTTTGATCTCTGGTTTTCTCTCATGCGTCGGCTTCGTTTGTGATTTCTCCGTTGCTAGAAAACACACTGCAAGCGACCGTCCAGCCCGCATTCGTATTGTTGGCTGCGCAAAAGTGATCAGTCATAAGAACTGCTGCTGGTGGCTTGAAAGGCCCCTGCTCTTGGTTGGTTAGGGTTCATGCTAGCTGCAGGTACAATAACCTTATACTTATCACTGCTGATGAATGCTGAGCCATGAGTAGGCAGTATAATTATGCAGAACGTATATCAGAGTATTCTGTATAGTAGTATCTGCCATTTGGCGCTGTATTCTTAGCCGGGACGAATGAGCACAGAAGCGGTGCTGGGGCGCTTCAGTCAGGGTCGTCGACGAACTCGCTTACACGGATCCTCATCGAAATGATCTTCCGTCAATTGCTGCATCTCCGACCGCACTACCACCCTCTCCTGCCCAATTACCGTTCTTGCCTTATCTTATTCTTCCAGTATTCTCGGCTCCTGGTAGAAAAGACTTTTGTCTGCTGCCAATTCTCGTTTTGTTAACGGTCTTTGTTTGTTTTTTTTGAAAGTTGCTCACTGCATGCGAGGTTCAAAATCCAGACTACGGCGACGGCAGTCCAAATGAGCCTATCGTTCCTTTTTCCAACTCTATTGCGCATCCCCATTGCAAGTCCGCGCTCCAATTTTCCGATAATAGCTGGAAATTTTCCGGGCTCGTATAGAAATTTGGATTTCTCAGGCTAAGACATTATATTATTTTTTTGTCACAAACCATTGAGTTATCCCAGATAGAATTCTATCCGTCGGTCATAACCACGAAGCGGACAAGAGAATTGACAGTAAACGTTTGTGATTGCATGACTTTCTTTCCAGGTTGAGAAATCGAGATAAAGGAAAGATAGATGAGATGTTGCCGGCAATGAACAGCCATCAAGAACCAGCATCTTCCTGAGCCAGCAGCTTACGACTGTCGCACTTTGAACCATTATCAAGATATAGACTCAGGTCGGCTTCTTGTTTTGTATCAAAAAAGGCTGCAACGTCGAATGACATCCAAGTGACCGGTAGTCATCCCATCAAAAGCAATTTCGTTTCCTTGTCAGTTCCATTCTGCGCTAGTTGCGAGTACTGCCTTTGCTCTCTCTCGTTATAAAAACCCTTTTTTTCTTTTTATCTACGCCATTCTCGATTAGCGGTGCTTTGTCTCCGCGCTTTCTCATGGCCCTATCGTATCGAGGCTCGCTAGTCTAACAAGTCTCGATATCAAAGTCACTGATACATCAAGTAGTTGATTGCAGTACTTCTACCCATCTGCAGACAATATCGAACTCATTCAAGCTCATCTATCGAATTCCCCTTCTTTCTCGTCATATTTTAAGGGAGCATCGTTGAACTTTGGTACTCAGCGATCTTTTGGTCGGCTCCATTAGCGTCGCGCTAAAGAAAAGGTACCGCACTTTCGCTCATGCGTCACTATCCATCTCGAAGATAACACTGCACGTGCAGAGTATTCGCGATAATATCGGGCTGCCGCCGTCTATGCAACCGCGCCAAGCTTGTGCTTTTCTCAGTCGCTGACTGAGACTGCACGCACGCTGAGTTTTTCTATAGCATTTTGTGAGGTTTGGCGATTTGATAGCTTTAGACTTCTTGTATGCGATTACTCTTATAACTCTTAAATCAAGTAGTTCCACTGCACCTTCATCGCTTTGTTCATTGGACGAGTGTCGCTCTTATATCTGGTTCAATAAAGCGGCGTATCTTTTGACAGCCAGTTCGTACACTTAACCCGCGGGTAGATTGTCTAGCCAGACAATGCCTTTGGCCAGTCTTTTGGATCCATTGTGCTGCCCTTGCGCATACTCGGTGCCAGACCTGTTGCTCGTAGAAAGAAAAAAACGCCGACGGTCGTTAGTATCTTAGATTGCATTTTGGTGCGCTGATAAATATACTCTATCCAGATTAGGTGTCTCGGACGGTCTTAATCCTTAAACGAAATTTAAATACTAAGTGCGAGAACTTGTTTTGGTGCAACTCGGTGTGCGATGTTTAGCGGGGATCGGTAGTAGTGAGTCGGTGGTATGTTATATAGGTCAAGTCATATGGACGTATTTCAATACAGATCTAGCTTACAGTCGCTTAACCTCTCAGGACAGTTGATCCTTCTTTTTTCGAAAGTCACAGGCTTATTGACATCTTCGCCGTGGCACATCGTTGCTCTTGTCGTCTCATACAACAATTCTCAATGGAACGTTGTCATGTTAATCTCATGTCGTATGCTCACAGTGAGCGAAAAAGAGTATATGAAAGTATGAATTTGGTATGGAGATTGAAGATCGATGAGGAACCAACTTTCGCTTTCAACTGAGTAGATGTTCTAAGAGCTAGTCAAACATAGAGCGGCATCCTACTCAAGAATTATTGTTTCACTGAATATCACGCTTCAAACCAGCACTGAAAACAAGACGAATGTCAGATCGATAGCTTGACGCGTTCTCATTAAGTTTTACAAACCAGGCACAAAACGTGCTCAAGCTTTATGGCCCTAGACGCGAAAAGTTTTTGTGGCATATTCACGAAAACATTATTGCGCGTGCGGTTGAAGCACACGCCCAGCCACCTTGTTTACATTCCACGACAGCGAGCCACTCACTCTTTTAAAAACCAGCATTAGATTCGCCTATCCAAAACTATCTTGCTATATTCAAAGGCCATTTAAATTTTGCTAGAGTATTTGGACTTGTCTTGTTTCCTTTTGCGATGTTTTATTCAGAAACACTACTGCTGAAGAAGGTATGTTGTTAATCCTTGCCGATTTGGAATTATCCGCGGACAGTCAGGTTTCTAATTTCGAGATAGGGTCCATTGGCGCGAGTATGGCTTGCTGCAAACTTGGAGAGAAAACTATCAAAAGCACAGTACCTGCAAGCCAGTATTGAAAAATCGGTAGGCGCGATTGTTGGCAATGACGTTGCTCCTATGGCACTGCGATTATCTGGACAACTGTTGCTGGGGGTCGTGCGAATTTACGGCCGTAAGGCAAAATATTTACTGGATGACTGTAATGAAGCATTAATTAAGCTGCGAATGGTGCGTGTTTTGGATTGTGCTTCATGATAATAGTTGTGCTAACTTGCGAGTTGCGATAGACGTTCAGTAGAGGTAACGTGGATCTCACTGCCAGCGCTACAGCCGCCAATCCTCAACAACTTACGTTACCCAACACAATCACCGATGCCGATCTTATTCGTTCTGATCCGTCGGCGATTCTCGGTTTAAACATGGAAGATCCATTCGCAGAACCGTCGACCAATAACAACAGCGGCGCCGCTCCGGGCGCTCATACATCATCAGCCAAAGAAATCACTCTTCCGGAATTACAGGACTCCATTGAATACGCGCGTGGTCATGATATGGAAGATGAGCTGGCCAATATGGGCGATGACGACTTAGTTCTTGATACCGGTGAATACTTGGAAAACGCAGAGGAACGAGGCTTTGCCGACGACTACGAGCCGCCTGTTAACTTCGACAATGACATGAGCATCGAAATTGGGCGTGATAACGAAGTTAACGCTGACCAGCTCGAGGACTATGCTATGGACTTGGGCGATGAGCCATTGCTTCCGCTTGAAGAAGAACCTGAGATTCAGCAAACTGATAAAAGTCCCCGATTGGGCGAGCTTGATCTCACGGAAGTCGAAATGCCGAGCATTAGACAAGATGATGAGTCCTTGTTGCTTGGTGCTGAAAACGCTGAGACGGCGGAAACTGCTACTCGGAAGCGGGCTACCCGTTTGCAAAAAGTGAAGATTGACACTGCTACGGAGTTGAAGGGTGCTCTTATCAAGGACATGCAAGAAAACCGAACCGGCATTTTGATGACTTACCCTACACTGCCTTACTCGCGTGATGTCGTTACATTGCTGAACAGCTATGAATCCACCGGGGTGATTGATTTGGTATTCAAGCCAACGTATATGAATGACGCCCTTTCCAAGATACTGGAGCCAGAACTACTACCCAGCACTCCGCGAAAACGAAAGGCAGCTGATGAGAGCGCCGTCGAGGACCTTGAAGCTAAGAAGCGAGCCCATGTGGATGAGGGTAATCTTGTTTTTGGCGAGGACGAGTTTGAAAATGTACCAGTGATTGACGATGATCATCTGCAAGACGACTACGCTCTTCCTCTTGATCGCTCGGAAGACGGGCTTGAACTTGATTTGGCTGATCCTTTCCCTGTGGCTGATGATAATGCAGCTACTCTTGTTGAAGACCTGGTTGCTGAAGAGGAAGAGGAAGATATTTCCGGAACTCAAGCTGTCAATGGAATTTCGCGAAATACTAGAGAAGCTGCGAATATTCTCATTTCAGAATTGTCAAGTAAAGATAAAGTCGATTTCCAGTCTCTCACAGTTGACAAGGCGCGGAGTAAAGCTGTCAAGCTTTTCTTTGAAACGCTGGTACTGGCTACTAAGGATGCTATTGCCGTTGAACAGCGGAATCCATTTGGCATTATCGATATCTCAGCAAAGGACGGACTGTTTGATAATGACTGGGCTGGAGCAGGTGCTGAGCCGGCTATTGCTGTCTAATTGATTGAGCATATGAAGTATTGTAATTTTATTTGATAATCGTTGCTTTCCAAGAAAGTTTTCTTTATTGATGTATTTTTAAGTGGCAAGTACACTGATGCTTGCCAGATTGTATTATTACGGGCATGTTTTGTTTGTTGTAATTTTATTCTTTTGTATCTCTAGTGGGCTTTTGCTTTTGAATCTTTTGAGTCTGGTTTGTCTTTTTAAATACACATTTTCGCTATAAATGCTTTCAGACGAGTTAGTTTTCATTTTAGCTATAACTACACTAATTCCACTTCATCGACGCGCAAAAACTGTCGTATAGCTTTATACGGGAGGACGTAGATATTTCCTTTTCGCAATTCCACGTTATCGTCATTAGATAACGCAACTTCACCTGGCACATCTTGTAAGACGCGTACAAAGACGAATTCGTTCAAATCAGGGGTATCGACCATTGGCAAGATTGGCGAGTCGTCGTCTAAGCGCTGCAGAGCGTCCGGGAAAGAGGAAAGAAAGCGTTGGTCGTAGAAGCGTTTTAGTTGCGCTGCTCGCCTAGGGATTGTTAGGTTTGATACTGGAAAAGCGAGAGAGAGGAGAGGATACCTTGAAACAAAGCGCTGTTCTGCTTCTGATAATTTCCGTTTTGTATCTGTGTCTTGGTTTGCCAAATGAATATAGAATTTATCAATCTGTAGCGCCAGTAAGTTAATTCTCAATCGCAAATACCAGCCAACGTAAATACATACCTTGTGCATTCGCGCTCTTACATATCCTCGAATCAGAAACTTGATTCGCTCAAGCTCCGATTCAACTAGTAATAGCTTCAATTTACTCCCCGCAGCGGCCTCAGCGTCTGTAGTCGTCAACTCGATAAATTCAACCTGCGCCCGCAGTCGGTCGGTAAGCGTATTGATCAACTCCTCATCATACGGTAAGATATCCGGACACGTCCGTTCAGCGATCCACAGATTCACAAGTTTCTGCAAATCACGCTGTTTGGATTGCGCTTCGTCGTGGGCATATGCTGCGTGTTGGCGGTCGCCGGCGCGGAAGTCGTAGTCTCGGTCAAGGTTATTGATCAGGTCGTCGATTTCGGCATCGCGCGCGTCAGCCATTGTATTCCGTGCCAGCAAGAAGTCAAGCCTTCGGCATCAAGTAACGCTCTATCTTGCTAGTGTTCCTGTTTTGGGCGTGTTTCAATTCGTGTTTCTGGGTGAAGCTTGTTGACATACGTGTGGACTGTGTATACAAAGGAGAACGCGTCTAGTTTAATTGGGAAGTTTAGATGACTTCGCGTTAAGCGCCGATTTCTTAACGCGCAGGGAAGTCGGCTTGTACGCGCGTCTGAACTTCCCGTCTGCCGTCAGCATGCGGGAACAGCGTCGGTATCGTTAACAATACATCATCATGATCAAGACAGTATGGAGCAGCGCATGATCCTAACTGGTGCTTGAGTAGATCTATGGATAGGCAAACAGTGGATATGCTGTTATATCTCGGGCATACGCATGTAATCGTAACAAGTAGAAAGCTGACAGTGATTGTGGGTTTTGTGTCGACCTGCGGACTGACGCATGATAACAACTCGCCCGTCATCCTTCTGACATCTCACCTTTGCTCTACCCTTGAAGCTCTTCCAACCGAATAATCCAGTCAACACCAGTATCTTTGTTTAACTGCTGTAATTAAGGTATGTTGCTTCTCTCTACTTTAGAAGTAGCACGGCACTACCGGCATCTTGCCACTGCATCGTACTAACAACCAGATCTCCAGCCCAAGCACACAATGTCTCCCGCAATCAGCAACGAAAAGGGCGATTACGCCAGACTTCCTACAGAGGAACTTCCTTCCGAAGAGCTCCCTTCGTACAAAGAAGCTCCTGAGTACCAAGAAAACGCCGACGCCGAAGCGCAGGAACAGCCTGGCCAGAAACAACGGGTTGGATTACGCCGTGGCCAGATCGCTGGTCGTTGCGGTGCTATTATGTTGATGATGCTTCTCGGCACTTTCGTGGCTGGTAGTCTTGTCGGACCGTGTGGGAACTAGGGGTGGTTTGATTTGTTTTCTTTTATTGGAATCTAGGAATACGCAGGATGGTGGACGGATTTGGATTGGTATATTCGAGTTTATTGATGGTGTTGCTATTTGATTTAAATATATGGCGAAATTTCTTTTACAAATATAATAAGACATTATTACATTCCATAGAACTTGTCGATTTCATCGGCGATACTATGTTGTGATGTAAGATCTCATAAATATAAACGTCAAGTGCGATACTGCCTACGACTCCGTGTATAAAACCGTTGCTATTTCGTTCTTTCAATTTAATTATCCACCTGTATATGTATCCATTGATCCGCCTAGTAATTATTCAGGATGATTTTTCGCATTGGTTGATTAACAGTTGAGATCTGCCATTTTCATTGGGACATCTAACGGCTACTCCTGAATTCGATTCCAAGGTCCATCCCTGATCGTTATCTCCATCTCAGCTCCCCACAACCTCACCTTAACGTTCCAACTATCTCTTGCAAATTGAAAAATACCCTGAGATTGAAAGAAAAAGTACTATTAATGTCAGACTCTGAATCTGACAAGAAACCCGCAGCTAAGCGCGCCAAAGGTCGGAAAACTAGCACAGCTAAAGTTGCAAAGACAGCATCAGTACAGCAAGAAATGTTTCCTAGGACCGAGAATTTGAAGATGTTTGTTGGCGCACATGTTAGTGCTGCTAAAGGTTATCTCCATCATATAAGTGTTTATTTGTCAATGAGTGAGTGCTAATTAGAGATCAATAGGTGTGTTTAACGCGCTAACCAATAGTAATCGCATCGGGTACGTTCTCACGCAGTTTTTATTACAATAGACAATTAGCTCGGTTCCTAACTTATTCTAGTGGAAATGCAGTGGCGTTGTTTGTCAAACCACAGCGAAGATGGGCTGCTTCTCCATTAAAACCCGAAGAGATCAGTGAATTTGCCGAGATAGCAAAGGAGTTAGATTATGACCTGAAAAAGTGCGTTGCTCCTTATAAGTGTTTGCGTGAATGAGTAAACTCACATATCATCGAAGACACGTGCTACCTCATGGATCTTATTTCATCAATTTGGCAAATCTGGATCCACAGAAAAATAAGCAAGCATACGGAGCATTTGTTGATGAATTGAAGCGATGCGAGCAATTGGGAATCGGACACTACAACTTTCAGTATGTAGACTATTTTAATCGAACTGTTGATGACTTTTTTTTTCTATAATGTTTACTAATTTACTTCTTTAAATAGTCCCGGATCGACGTTAGGCAATGATTCCAAAGCAGCGCTCAAGCAAGTAGCAGATAGCATCAACCGGGCAATCAGAGAAACGTCCTTTGTCAAGATAGTTATAGAAAACATGGCCGGTCATGGGAATTTGATTGGCTCTACATTCCAAGAATTGCAAATGCTGATTGATATGGTCAAAGATAAATCCCGGATCGGCGTCTGTTTGGACACATGCCATACCTTTGCTGCAGGAATCGATATCAGAACGCAGGAGACCTATGACAAAATGTGGGCTGACTTCGACAGCGTTATCGGATTGAAGTATTTATCGTCCATTCATTTGAATGATTCGAAGTCGCCATTGGGAAGTAATAGAGATTTACACCAGAATATTGGTCTTGGCTTTTTGGGACTTGAATCATTTAGAGTCGTGTGTATCTCCGTTTATGGCACTTTATTGGTCATTACTAACTTTGACCGGTTTTCAACAGTTAATGAATACGAAGCATCTCGAAGGATTACCTATGATCCTTGAGACACCAAACGGCGAAGACGTAACCGTCTGGGCCCGCGAGATTAAGTGAGTTCAGCTTGCATTCCTCCATCAACCATGTACTAACACACTATATAAGACTGTTGGAATGGCTCATAGGAAAATCACCCGACGATCCAGAATTCATTGAAAAGCGCGATGAATTAAGTAAGAAGGGCGCCGCCGACCGTAAACTGCATGAAGAGAAATATAACAAGAAACAAGATAAGAAGCAAAGAAAGCTGAATTTTAAGCGGAAAAAAGTCGATGACAGCGATGCGGAAACCGAGTAATACTAGCTATTTTATTATTACCGAAATAATTGTATCTTAAAACTCTTCATTTAATCATACACTACACTACTGATACAATATCATTACTGAAACTTCTGGCTCTCCAATACCGCCTTGATAATATTCTCTTTATCAGGCGCCGCTTCTACCAGAGCAGCAACCTCAGGTCCCACGAACTCTGCAAATTTAGCAATATTTTCATTCGACAATTCCTCAATGGTCGAAAATTCAGAGTCAACTAACGACCGCAACGCATCCAGAACGGCATTACCTAACCGCCGCTTATCTTCCTCTGTGACCGCGCTAGCTGCTCCAATCACCGCTGCCCAGTCCCGCAAGTTACCGAGTACAAGCACACGAATGACTTCAGGGCCCATGGCAGTCAACCCTGACAATGCTCCGTATTGAGTGCCTGCCGATTTTGTAGAGTCCATGAATGCTTTTAACAGAGTTCGTGTCACGCGTGGCTTCAAGGTATGATAGGTGTCACCGTAATTTCGGCAAACTTGGTCTAGTAATGACGCTGCAAAGTCACGGACATTGTAGTGCTCCTCATTCGTGGACTGTGAGTTGCCAAGTCGTTTTCCGACCAGTAGAGTCAGAATTGGGGGCATTATGGAGTGAATCTAAACCTCACCGTCAGATATCATTTCGAAAAAGAAACTCCGAATAATACACGTACGTATGGCTCAATAAAGATCGTCTTGTTTGTTAGTAATTTATGCAGCACTTGCAGCATTAGATACAACATTGAAGCATTCTTCAAGTTCAATCTTATTCTCTCTGCCACAAACTGAATCAAGTAAGGTATAAGTTGATGTAGACCTGGATCATTACCAAGACTATTCAGAACCGCATTCTTCATAGCAGCTGTTGATGAATCTTCTGTCAAAGCGGAGACCACGCGATCGAAGTATAATTGCAATTCTTTAGACAGAGCATGCTTGACGAGAGGTTTGACTTCAATTTCGGTGGAGCTGACGCCAGGCTGCCCGGCTGTAGTCGATCGTCCGTCTGATGGTTGCGGATTTTGGGGGATAGCAGGCTGCACACCCTCTATAGCAAGCCAGTGCGCTATATACATGTGAGCATGCCTCTATGAATCATAAGCTTTAGATTTTGCATACCTGTGAATGAGACCTCGCGAGGTACTTTTGGTAACGGCATATTGATGATTTTCTCAAAATCAACTTCTTCGTCATCGATGTAATAAAGCGTTTGACCGGGCCCTAGAATAGCTTCACGGAATTTCACAGGTCTGTTCGACTCGTAACCATACAAAGGCTAAATCAACTCATAAGATACTTCCTCGTAACACAATCGTTTAAAAACAAGCTCACCTCGATATTTAGCACTCTAAATGCATAGTTTATATCTTGAGTTGTAAGAACAGTCCGCTTCGAATGCTTCATGAATTTCGTTGCCTGCTCGAGCACTTCGTTGATTCGGTACTCGATATCCATAGCAAGCGACTTGCTTACTTCCTCAGAAAGGTTCGCTATTCCAAGACTCTCGGCAACATCTTTTACCGTATCACTTGGTGACCATAGCGTATATGAGTATTTCATAGACGAAGACATGATTTATGGCTGTGAAGTAAATGATAGCTGTTGACCTCTGGTGATAGCGGAGTGGCTCATGCAACCAGAATCGCAACCAAAGGTGATTGTAACAGAAACACAAGTGCAAAATACAAGCTGCTTGTATAAAAATGTCAAAGGCCTGCTCGCAAGCCGCTATACGATATATTTATATGTATATTGTCTTCGACTTCCTTGTAATATTGAATGCGACCTTTCCAATGATCTCGGGTTAGGGCACTTTTACCATACGAGGTTAAGGGTATAGTCCGGGGTTTGTTTACAATTCAGCAACGCACAGTCGGTTTCCACTCAGTCTATTTATCGATTCCACTGCCACTTCCCTTCCTCTTCTTTTTCTCACTGACATCTTTTTTTGCGTATGCGACTTTACCGATTGGTTGTTTGTCCTTGAGTGTCTATAGAGCTTTCGCAATTCGTTTATAGTTTTGTGAGATATTATAACGCGCAGCTACGCGTCTGGGATATACCTACTCGAAGCAAAAATCCGACCATTTGCGAGACAATGGCACTATCGGCGGTAGACACGGAGTCGAAGGGTGATAAGCCATTGACGAGTTCTCGGTCTAACAATTCGAATCAAAATCCGACGAGCGACTTGCCGTTGCCGACTGCTTTGACTTTATTGCAGGATCGGCTTGTAGATGGACCGTTAGCGGGCTCTACTCAGTCTGCGGAGCTGAAGGCTGTTGAGTCATTGCTTCAAATTTCGACTCCCAGGCCATCTCCAGTCAGTCGCGAAGTCAATAATTTTCTTAATCTGGCTACCGGCGAAGTCCTGTCTTCATTGTCTTTAGGCGATCAACCTCACTCAATAATGGAACAACTCGGACAGCAAGGTATTGAGCGAGCGCTTTTGGATCCGCAAATTCAGACGATTATCAGTCAAGCAGGATGGTCGACTAATGATGCCAGAATTCTGATGCATGCGAGACTCAATCAACTGGTATATTGAAGTTTGATTTCACGGGATAAGCCGTCCGATTACTGACTTCCAATCTAGCCTTGGTTTGCAATTGCTGATACCATTTCCGATATTCATATGGTGGACGACTGTAAAAAAGTTTACTTCAAATTTCTTTTATACTTGTACGTTTTTTTGGTGCGCTACGTTGGAGAACAACTGAGTTGACAGTATTGGTACAGGTATAAATCGACATCTGCTGCACCACCGCAGCCTGCGCCGGATTCCGGAAATTCAACCACCAGCCTTTTAGAAGGGGATATCCCTGAACCATCAGAGCAGGCTATTGTCTCAGCCCACTCTCAGAGTGTGCCAGAAACTTCTAATGTCGGTACTGTGCCGTCTCCCGCGAGTCAGACTCCGTCGTTGCGCACCGAGCCAGCTATTGTGAATCTCAACTCATCTGTGCGCGCTGAGCCCCCGAAATTCTGTCCGATTAACGCGATGACTCACCCACCTAGCACACCGCCGGGCAAAGGAGTCAAGAAACTAATCAATACCACCCCGACCAGGAAGAGGACTGCGCCAGATGGAGGAACGAACAAGATAGATAGCACGGCTTCGACCAACAAAAGAACTGCGACCACTAAGCAGCAGAAAACAGAGAAAGCAGATCAATCTTCCGTTGCTTCGGTTAAATTTAAATGGGTTGGTGCACCTTCTGCTCGCATTGCCAAAGCAAAAGCGGCGGCCGAAAGTCAAACTGCAGCTGCTCCCGCTAGGCCCGTTCTTCTTTCCTCACCTGCTATCAGCACTCCTACTTTACCAAACAAATTGCCTAACTTTTCAAAGTATTCCAAGTATAGAGAAAAGGCTGAAATGAACAAAAAGTTGGCAAGACCTTTCAAAGCCGGGCCCTTTACTCTCGAAACTGACCTCAGTCGTTTGTTTTCTTCTGACATTAGCAACGAGGATATTGCAGAGCGGACAGAAAAATCTAACAAAGACGAGACACCAGCAGCGAAGAAGAAGGGAACAGCAATTGCGAAGGAAGATTACGACTCAGGAAAAGGCAACGGGTTGAAGCGGTTTATTCATTCCGATGCTATTAAGTCACCAGAGAAGATATTGAAAGAGACGAGCAGTTCCTCTCCTTTTAAATCTTATGGCAAAAGCTCAACGAAATCCGATTACTACCAAGAATTGTCTAAAAAGAAGTCGCGCTCTGATCCTATTCTGCCGCGTCTGCCAACGCGACCATACAGCGGTCGCTCGCAGCCTATTTTCCCAACTTCCCGTGGTGCGGCTCGTGCTGCGAACAAGAGATTAGGAATGTTATTCTGCGCGGACGAGAGCAAAAATATCGGGTTTAGGAAAGATGAGGATAGCGACAAGGATGACAATGATTCGACTATAATATTATCACCTCGAGGCAGATATAGGCCGTCCGGCTGCAATTCCGCAGGGGTTTCAAACAGTGACGGGAGAGATACCCAGGGAGGAGAGTCTGGCAACAATGGATCGTACGTAAATCATTTTGAGATAACTGCAAACTGAAGTATCTATGGTATCTTTTTTTTAGCTATCATTTAACATTTATTACTTTAGGGCTGGAGGAAATGGCAAGAACGATAAAGACGATGATGAAGGGCCAATCCCTGCGCTCAGCGACTCAGTCATCTCTACGATTGTCACGCTCGTCAACGAGGGCGGTATAAGATTCAAAAGTTTAGAGCACATTTTGAGGGATGTACCCGATAGTCCCCCTTTGACTGCTGATTTGATTGAAAGAGTGTATAAGCGCGAGATGAGTCTGTTCAATTCTGTTGATACCAGCGAAGATATGATACCAGAGACTGAGGATGACGGGGGTTCTGAAAAATTGTAATAATGGGTTTATATATTTACTCCTATTAGCCTGATATGAATAATACTGACTGTGTACATAGGACGTCATTTGGCGAGTTTGAGGAAGACAAGCTGCTAGAACTTAAGATGCGGCGAACTCCATGGGAGTTAGTACGAGAGCGATTTCCGAATCATAATGCTGTATTCCTTTATAGGCAATGGGCCAAACTTCGTCTGGATGTGCGCGGATCTCGATCAAAGAAAAGAGCTGCATCTATTTCCGATTGCGTTGATGCCGATTCTAAACATGCGAATAAGAAAGCTAAATCTGGTGAACCCGAGGACAAGGACGAGGAAGAGAAGGCTCGGCCTCCAAATAGTGCAGTTGATGTATGCCCTTTTTTAGGCCCAAAAACATCGAGCGATAGTATTACTGTGACTAACCCTGTCTCTACTGGAAGTAATGATCTGATGAACAGTATTCTGCTCGGCAATGTCGTTTCTGTCGCATCTGATCGAGAAAGCAACAAACAGTCTACACGAGCACCGACGAGCAAAGTCAGGTTTTTCGAGCCTCGATTGAAAGTGATTACGGATATCAACAAGCCGATTTCTGACATCTCTTTTAGAGACCAATTATTTCCTGTTTCGGCGTTTCTTAAATTAGCTAGATATCGTCGGACCACGGCTAAATCTGTTACTTCTGATACCCTTGATGCAATTACTTGTAGTGCGTTAACTGTGGGAAATCGGGCTGGGAATCAAAGATTTACTAATAAAGAGTCGAAAATCTCAGGCAAGTCTATATTTTCTTTGTCGGAGAACAGCTGTTAATAACGAGCTGTATGGCGGATCGATGAGATGGAACTTGCGCCGGAATGTTACAGAGGCGCGTATGTTTTATTTTAAAACAAGTGAAGGCGTTGTGTACTATTCTAAGCGCTTGTTTGTACACTATTGCCAATGTATTATTTTCAAGTAAATAGCAGAAGCGCTGCGCGTAGTTTACATCTACGCCAAAAGTCGAAGCAGGCGCCCTCATAGCCTTTTACCTAGAGTACTGCCAGAGTTATTCAGACGCGGCATCCGAAGCGCTGATCATACAGCTAGTCTCCGACATCGGAGATTAAACAGAAGACAGTTCACTGCTGTCACAAAACGTAAATAAATGGGAAGTTACGGTTTGGGAATTTTCGGCGCGTAAATTGAGGAGGAGCAGCTGCGGCTCACCAGGTTTGTTTGGAATATGACGTAGGCAGATGAGCCTTGGATTGTTTTGTTATTGCGCTGTTTTGCAGACTGTGAGGGATTTGGCTTGCAGAATGCCAGAAGCTAAAGAACGCAGAAAGGAGTACAAGAAAGTTTGCTTGCTTATACCTTTGAATCTGATAAAGTTGGCGAAACTTCGCACATGCGCAATTTCTGAGTTCACGCACTCGCTCACGCTGTTCTATAATTAAGCCTGTCAGTCCTCGTTCGCGGCTGCTGTCTGTCTTTCTTATTCTGGTTTGGTTTCTGGGTTTCCCGTGCTTTTCTTTTGGTATTCTGATTGGCTTTTATTTGAATAGGGCAGGTGTTTCGGGGAATGTGGTTGGTTATTGGGATATTGATGCAAATTGCTTGCTTAGCATTTGCGTGTGGAAATTATGATTCAACACCAAACATCTATCCGTCGCGTACGTATGCTCTCTTATAATATATATGTGCACCGGTTAATACTTTCTCTAGCTCTCGGCGGGCGCAGTTCATACGATACCGAATGGAACGAAGCATATAGCAAAGCCCGCGCCTTTGTAGCTCAACTAACGCTCCTCGAAAAAGTGAACTTGACAACTGGAACAGGCTGGGAAATGGGTCCCTGCGTGGGGAACACGGGTTCGATTCCCCGACTTGGGTTTCCGGCAATTTGTTTACAGGATGGACCGCTTGGAATTAGAGATACGGATCTCAACACGGCGTTTCCGGCAGGCTTGACTACCGGCGCGACGTTCAATAAGAATTTGATGTATCTGCGCGGCAATGCCCTCGGCCAGGAAAATAGAGCAAAGGGGATAAACGTCGCTCTAGGGCCATGCATGGGACCTATTGGTCGCGCGCCTGAAGGCGGTCGGAATTGGGAGGCGTTTGGATCGGATCCGTATTTGCAAGGTATCGCTGCGTCCGAGACCGTCAGGGGAATTCAAGAAGCCGGAGTCATTGCGACGGCCAAACATTTTCTGCTTAACGAGCAAGAGCATTTCAGACAATATGCCGAGTGGGTTGGCTTTGGGTTTGAGGATCTGAAAGAGCCGTATAGCGCTAACGTTGATGAGCGGACGTTGCATGAGATTTACGTCTGGCCGTTCGCTGAGGCGGTGCGCGCGGGCGTGGGTTCGGTGATGTGCTCATATAACCAGGTCAATCAGACGCAAGCATGTCAAAATTCATACCTCATTAATAAAGTCCTGAAGGACGATCTCGGATTCCAGGGATTTGTGGTCTCAGACTGGCTAGGGCAGCGCTCGGGCGTTGCCTCTGCTTTGGCCGGTCTCGACATGACGATGCCGGGCGACGGGATAACCTGGGCCGACGGCATCTCGCTGTACGGACCTAATCTGACTATGGCGGTGATGAATGGCTCGGTGCCGATGTGGAGAGTTGATGACATGGCGACGCGGATCATGGCGGCGTATTTCAAAGTAGGCCAAGATCCGAAAACGTTCCCGTCTCCGAATTTTTCGTCTTGGACTTTAAATAGCACTGGATTCACGCTGCCTTTAAGCGAGGGAAGTGAGTTTGGGGTGGTGAATCAGCATGTCGACGCGCGGTCGTCTATCAGCAGTCAGGTGTCTAGACAGATTAGTTTGGAAAGCATGATTCTGGTGAAAAACGAGAACAACTCGTTGCCGCTGACGAATTTCAAGAAGGTTGCCCTATTGGGATCTGCGGCAGGCCCTTTCTCAAAGGGCCCGAACGGATGCGTCGACAGAGGCTGCAATAATGGAACTTTGGCTGTATGTATTCATTTTCAGGTGACCTGATGTGGTTCTGGCTAATTCATGGTTTAGACTGGTTGGGGTTCCGGATCGGCGAATTTCCCATACATGGTAACGCCGGTCGACGTCTTTAGTTATCGCGCAGCAATGAGTGGGTTCCAGGTGGACTACTCATTAGACGACCACGACCTCTCCTCCGCAACAATCTACGCCGCAGCAGCAGACGTAGCAATAGTCTTCGTGTCCTCTGACTCTGGCGAAGGATACATTGAAGTCGAAGGGAACATCGGCGACAGAAATGATTTAAAACTATGGCATGATGGTGATGAGCTGATCAAAGCTGTGGCGGCAGTGAATCCGAATACGATAGTAGTTGTTGATGCAGTCGGCGCGGTTGATATGGAGGCGTGGATAGAGAATGAGAATGTGACGGCCGTTATGTACGCGTTGGTTCCTGGTCAAGATATTGGACTGGGTGTAGTGGGAGTATTGCTAGGCGACTACAACCCGTCAGGAAAACTACCATTCACAATCGCGAAACAGAGAGCGGATTATCCGGCGACGGTTTTGTACAATACAACGGCCGCTGTTCCGCAACTCAATTTTACTGAAGGATTATTCATTGACTACCGACACTTTGACAAACACGAAATCGAACCGAGATTTGAGTTCGGCTTTGGATTGAGTTATACGAACTTCACATTTGGGAAGTTTACAGTGTCGGTGAAATCAGATGTCGATAAGGACCTCTATCCGCTTACTCCGGCAGCATATCTTGATTTGGTGCTCTCCAACGCAACAAACAGCTCGCTCCCATCTACAGACGACGTGCTATACCCTGAGAAATTCCACAAGTTTAACAAATTTGTGTATCCATACCTTACCAAAGACGACGTCACAGATCTGCGATCTGATACAGAAGAATACCCGTATCCGGTCAATTACACGGAGACCCAAGCAGATGAACCGAGTGCCGCCGGTGGCGCGTCGGGCGGGAATCCGTACTTATTTGACCAGATAGTGACTGTTACTTGCGAAATCATAAACACCGGTTCCATAGTCGGCACGCAAGTTGCACAATTATACCTCTCTTATCCCGACGATGCTGGCGTTGAGTTTCCGGTACAGACGCTAAAGGGATTCGAGAAGGTGGAATTGACTCCGGCGCAAGCTTTGAACATTTCGTTCTTCTTGACGAGAAAGGATTTGAGCTTTTATGAAGTTGAAAGCGCGAATTGGAAGATGCCGAGAGGCAAGTTTCATGTTTATGTCGGTAGTAGTAGTCGGAAGCGAGAATTGGCTGGGACATTTACTTTGCAGTGATTTTAAAACGGTTTGTGAATATGTCTGTGTTGTATTAAAGAATTATGGGAAAAGATTTCAAAAACAGCGCGTCAAAAGAGAGCTATGCTAGAAAATTATAAATAACAGAATCACATTACTTCCATAGAAGAACAAGCAAAATAAAGACCGAACACCGTATGCAAACATTGAAAAAAAAAATTAGGACTAAACCAAATCAGATATATGTCCAATCAAAGCAATCTTGACACTCTTCATTCGCAACGCACGTCGGCGTCGTGTTATACGAAGCAATCATATCGACCACGTTTCTAATGCGATGATTAGTGCTCGATACGCGCCATTTCTTGTCTGAGACAGTGTCGTATACACACTCAAGGCTTGAGTGACATTGGGTCTCCATTGCGTATCCACCCATCCAGCAAATCGATGAAGGACCATTGCATACACCCATGTAGATCGGATCAGCGGTGTTGCCGACATGCCAGATCATAGTTTCTTCTTCTGGAATAGGCGGGAAAGGTAAATGAAGTCTCTTGGCCGCAAGTTTCTCGGGAGGCGCTTCAAAGGTAACCGTTGGTGCAGCGTACGTGCGGCCAAGTAAAGAAGCCATCGCACCGCCTAGTGAGTGACCGGCCAACCAGATTGTTGCGTCAGGGTACAGCGCGGTCGTGTTGCGATACATGTCGAGAACGGCGCGGTAATATGTGTCTTCGGCGTAGAGCGCGTCTTCGACGCAATCTTGCTTACATCTGTATGTCGAGTCGTAGCAGTCACAGACTGTCTTCCACATATAGCTTACTCGCGAGCAGCAGCACGAAAACAGCAAGTTATCCTATACCTCTATATTAGCATCTCTTCCAATACAAAACATCAACAGCAAAAGGCTCACGTTGATCTTGTCGGTGGGAGCGGTATCGCCGTCGCTATCAAAGAGCGCTGCACTAGTGCCCTTAATCGCCACAACCACGGTCTTATTCGTTTCATCCGCAAACACATGCCCGCGGATTCCTGTAGCCTCCCAACCAAAGTCCGAGCTTCTATTATACGGATCACCAATGTCCAGCCAGTTAGCGTTATCGGGTAAACCCACGTATGCGTCCGCAGTCATTTTGGCGAGCGCGAGAAGAGTGTCACGGTCAGTGATGTTCGGCACGGGAATGACTTCGTGGACCCAGTCGAAATCCTGAGATACAATTTCCCGGGTCCTCATCTTCTCGAGATATGTCTCCATAGTATCAGGATGTCTATCAGCCATCCGCGTAGCTTTGTGAGATACGGACGAGAGCTGGAACGTCGTCTCGTCTTGGGAGGCGAGATGGAACTCTGCCGGGATGTCTAGACGGCGGTGAAGTTTCGGGAAATCGTCATTGGCGCCGTGGTGAAATACTTGCCGCAAAGTAAATCCAGACGGATATTTTGAAGAAGACGGTGAGGAGACTAGATTGTCGTCGCCGTGTGAGGGTGCAAGACCGAATGGTAATTGGATCGCATATGCAGTTGACGCGAATGCATACACAAGACAGAGCAAAACGCGCATTTTTATTGTAAATTGATATATGCCGCCCGTTCCACTTTTAGTATTCCCCTGATTGCGTATAGTCAATCCAGGCGAGATGTATTTTGTGAAGACACCGAGTAAAGTAAGCGACTTCAAAGTCCAGAACTCCTAGCGATAGCCCTTTAAAGTTGGTGGATGCGGTCACCGCGATAGGCGAGCAAATGCTGAGGGTAAGGGCTGTGTGAGGGGCAGATATAAGCACCTATTGTTGCTGTTATCGTAGTCAATAGTTCATGCAGCATATTCGAGTAAATATTACGTGTTTCTTGTAATTCTGGTTGATTTACAATATCTGGATCAGGTGCTTTGAAGTTGTTATGACGGGCATTAGTAAATATCAACAGCATACTTGAATTTGTAGATACATTGCTCCCGAGTCAATTTAAGATATCCCGTGGAAATGCATCATAAGACAGCAATTAAGCAAATCTGATGGCCAAGCTGCACGTGGCGCAAAAGGAGCCTGCGATGCGTGGAAGGTGTTGATATCCTACAGGGTAGTTAAGTCGAACGAGATAATGGATGCCCATAAACGTGACAAAATGGACTTGTTTGAACTTGGACTAAACACAAATTGCATTTATTAACTCAAGTCTTACTCCAATACTGCGATACAATTGAGAGAACAGTGGAAATAGAATAGTCAATATTTCGAATACCAACTCCAATCAAAATAAGAAAATAATAACGACGCACGCACGCACGCGCGCGACAAAATATTAACAGCAAAATTGTATCCTTGAAACAAATAAATACAAACAGTACTGTTGGCAAAAGCTCTAGTTGCAAGTCACACTTGTATTACTTGATTTGATTCTTTTCCAGATGACGAGAGACCTCCAATTTTTTCGTTATGATTTTCGCGCTTTTCCAGTCCTTTAACCAAATCAATAGCAAGTACGATTTGGTAGAGAAGCAAAGACAAACGACTTATTAATAAACAAGAGATAATACAGCGTATCTATGACACGCTAGACAAAAAAAGATAAGTTTAGAAAAGAACAGACATATTGAATTACAATGTATAAACCACCCAGGCCGGCCGATAACTACAATTAAAAGAACACACACAAAAAAAAAAATAGAAAACCCGCATGGAAACGTCAAGTCATATCCTCAATAGATGAATAGAGTGATCTCTAAAACTCCTTGTCGCGGTCCTGAAGACCCTGGACGGGATACGGATACATTCCCGGTCGCATGTTCATAGCCTGGGCTTGGGCCTGAGCCGCCTGAGCTGCTCGTTGCTGCTGCTGCTGCTGCGCCACAGCCGCCGCGACGGCTCTCTGCTGAGCAGTGGCAGCAGCAAGAGAGTGGTCGTCTGGAGGTAGGTCGTCGACCATGGGGGGCTGCTGTGAATCTGAGTGGGGACCGGTGGGGACCGGCTCTTCTGGCGCGTTCAGGCAAGTTTGGATAAGGTTCTTACCCTCAGCCTTAGTGACGAGGGGTTGTAGCTTGGGTGTGGTGAATGTGTAGACAAGACCGGTCTCGGACACAACAAGGAGCAGAACCTGGGTGCCGGTGAGGACAGAGAGCTCGTAGGCCTGATGAAGAAGTTAGCAGCAAGAAGCGAGAGATGAGAGCCCGCTGATTAGAAATAAGTAAAAACATAGAAATACAAGAAAACAAAACACAAGAAGGAAAAAAGACAGAGAAAAGAATAAGAGAGTAAGAGGTGGCAGCAGGGGGATAACGCGTAGGTCAAATTAGGAAGGAACGCGCGGTCCCGAAAGGGCTGATAGCACACAGAGCGAGCGAGCACCAGCGATCGGCCGCTGACTGCCGAAGAAAAAGTAGACACATCCGCAGGAAGGCAGAGCCTCAAGAAAACAAGAACAGAAACATCCCCAGCAATTAGATCATGCGCTTCTCAAAAACTCTTAGTCGAGAGAAATCAGCCAACCAGGAGCTATCAAACAATGATGGGACGGCAGATCAACACAGAAAAAAGCATTCTTCACCACCACCACAACAACAACTGAGAGCAGCGGGCTCGTAGGTAAATAACAACGATACGGACCTTCTTCATGATACCCGCTTTACGCTTCGAAAAGGTGATGTGCCGACGAGACTTGTCGTCGATGAACTTGATCTCGATCTTGCGCCGCTCGCGTCCTGGCCGGCTAGTCTCTTCGTCATCCTCGTCTTCGTCGTCACGCACGGGCTTACCGTCGTGCTGCTGGTGGTCGTCGAGGAGGAGGTCTTCGTGTTTTGGCGGCATGTTTGGGGCGGGGAGGGAGCGAGGACAGAGCAGGAAGGTGCGCAGCGGTTGCAGAGAGGGTGTTGTCTAAAGTGGGAAGCGACGGCAGGATCAGGAAAGAGACGAGGGAGGAGGACAAACGCGGCAAGACGAGGGCAGGGGTGGCCCTTTGGAGGTTAGGGCGTATGTGCGGACGATTACGCAGTGGCGTGCGGGAATGTACGCGGGCGGCATAAGTGGGCAACCCCGCGTGTGCATTACTGACAGGCAGCGCCAAGAGGCCGAGGAATATTTTGCTGCCGAGCTCATCGCCTGTAGCATGGCAATGATATATACGGTATCTGTGCTGAGGGAGCAACAACACGTGAAGCAGGCCGTACAATTATAGCCAGACCGCGATCTGACGCAGAAAATCCGGCGCCGGTGGACGCAGCCCCGCAGCGGTCTGTCAAAACGGCTACTCGCCGGCCGAGCAGCGGAACATACGTAATTACAGGATATATACCTAAGACTTGTCAAAAGAGCCGAAGTGCTATGATTAAACATTATATGAATGCAATTTATTCGATTGCTTCATAACAACTCTCTGGACAACTCATAAGTATACTCAGATAGTGCACTTATGTTATTAAAGTGCTGTCGAGATGGAAGCAGGACCGGTTTAAATACAAATTAGCTGGAATATCCAGACGCGAGGAACACAAGATACCACAGCCTGGTGTCTGAGGAGCTGCTATTGGTTTACTAGTTGACTATTATTGAACTACTGTAATGCCAAAAAAGTAAAACAAGGCTATGCAGCACTTCAAAGAAGCAAAGATAGGAAAACAAAAAGGCTTGGGACAAAACTGGAACTGAAACTAAGACGAGCACGATAATTTACAAATTAACGAATGCCACTTAGTAGGCAGCACGCAGTCTTCTGCGGGCCTGGACCTTCTTCATCG
The DNA here is from genome assembly GCA_030568315.1 of Myxozyma sirexii. Taxonomy (NCBI): domain Eukaryota; kingdom Fungi; phylum Ascomycota; class Lipomycetes; order Lipomycetales; family Lipomycetaceae; genus Myxozyma; species Myxozyma sirexii. The sequence continues at coordinate 235,621 of JAJLTT010000002.1, read as the reverse complement.
TGAGGAGAGCAGCGAGGGCGAGACCTAAACAAAAACAAAGGTCGCGTTAGCACAACACCGTGGAGAAAGAGCAAGATATTAGAGGAGACTCACCGACAACGCCGACAATGCAGAAAACAAGGATAACACCGGCGGGCAACATTGTGATGGAGACTGAGGAAGACGAGTTAGCGGACACAGAAAAAAAGAATAAGCGTGCACGCTATCAACAGGCACAATCCACAACGAAGCGTCACGGATTGCGCTTTCAGTCGGCAGCGGGCGCCGATAGAGCCGCTGTTATATGCATATACAGCATTGGCTTATCGCGACGCAAAAGACAGATAAAGAAGGTGACATACGATAGCTACTGGGGCAGAAGACGGGACGGAGACGAGGATACAAAGAAGGAAGAGGTCGGGTCGCGCACCGAATAAATACGACGACTGGTTGGCGAGCTACCCTAATCCCTGTGGCGCTCACTAGCCACTCGGCGCGAGAGCGGGACTTTGTCTGGCTCTGAGCCGGCAAGCAGCGGAGCGCGGCGGCGGATAGCTGCGGTTATCAAGCAACTATGCACTTTGCGTGTAGTCAATTGCTTTATTACAGCAATCGCTTGCGTTCTGCTATCAGAGGACTGGGCGAGTGGACTCCTTTGCGGGACAAAAGCCCCAAGAAAAGCGCGCAGAGATCCACAATAACGAACTGCGTAGATATTCGTTATCATAATCTTATGCCGGGGCCACCAGTCGGAGCCGTGTGGCGCTGGCCAATCGACACAGCCGGAACCGGCGGACGAGGGTTAGGTTCGGCTCAGGCGGCACAGAAACGAAATGAAAGGCAACGATTTGGACTCGGGCCCAGCGAGCTGCGGAAGCGCTACGAGACCCGTGTGCTTGCGCTATTGGGAGAGATCACGTGCAGAGCTTTTAGATGTAATGAATGAAATGCTGCGGATCGAGCAGTTTGTAGTGACGTGACGCCAGGCAAATATAACCGTGCTGTTCCGCGTGTTTTCCCGTGCTTTTCTCTCTTGCGCAATCGTCAAAGATCGCTATAAGCATGGATGTAGCCCTAGTCGACCCAGAACCAGCACGTCGCTTTACAGTCTCGCCGCCTCCCATACACTCTTTGTTGCTACTTGTCGCGAACAAGCAGCGCAGTCGATAAGAAATACCACTTACTCGAATATGCCACAATATATACATGCACACTCTCGACTCTTGCCGCCCACCTGCCCATCTTCTTGGAAGTTTACCTTTCTCCCAATTCAGAAACTCAGTTTCCCCTTTCAGTTAGCGCATCACGTGCAACTAAACTTAGAAAATTTTTTTGAGAGTGCTACACTCCCAGCGGCTCTCGTCTTTGTCTGCTTTCTTCCTTTCTTTCTCTCTCTCTCTCTCCATCTCCAACTTCTAGGGCAGAGAAAGAGGAGCAGCGAATCGAAACTAAGGTAAGATAGAGCCATGATATCTGACAATTGATAATCGTTGCCGTTCCCTGCTGACCCCCCACAGTTGGATCCACGATGCCGTCTACGCTTCCTACTTCTCCGGTTCTCAAGCCTTTCCAACCTGGATCTGCTCCTTCCGCTGGAATAGCCATCTCAGCTCCCTCCCGCAGATACTCGAGCACGAACTTCTCTCCTGTGTCGTCTCCCGGAACTGGCATGAATGTCGGATCTTTTGCCGAGATGGACTCCATCGAAGCTCAACTTGCCCCTTTTGTCCCCGCGCCTGTCACTGCCGCCATCAGCAATGGTGCAGACAAAAAATACGCCCTTCTCGAGCTCAAGGACGGCACTTGTGTTAAAGGTTACTCTTTCGGTGCTGAAGAATCTATCTCTGGCGAATTTGTTTTTCAGACTGGTACTTATTTCCAAACATTTTTCTTTCTTATGATCGCGTGCGCTAAAATTTTCTTATGCTATCAGGAATGGTGGGTTACCCCGAAACTCTCACCGATCCCTCTTACCAGGGCCAGATTCTTGTTTGTACCTTTCCTTTGATGGGAAACTATGGTGTACCTTCTCGTGAAACCGAGGATCCGCTCTTGCCTGGGATCCCTCTTCACTTCGAGTCCAAGAAGATCCATGTCGCTGGTCTCGTTGTTGGCGACTACACCGAAGACTATTCTCATTTTCTTGCTACGTCTTCACTTGGCGCTTGGTTGAAGGAACAGGGTATCCCCGCAATCTATGGTGTCGATACTCGTGCTTTAACCAAGACCATTCGTGAGAAGGGTTCGATGCTCGGAAAACTCCTGATGGCTAAGGATGGTGTTTCGACCCCCGCCAATGGCGACTGGCGTGCGGGCTTCGATTCTGTCGAATGGGAGGATCCTAATGTGAAGAATTTGGTGGCAGAAGGTATGTTAATCCGTTATATCAGCTTCTATATCAACATCTAATCAATGTCATTCAAGTCTCCGTCACCGAACCTATTACTTACTATCCTGATCCCAAAACTGCTCTCAAAAAATCCAATGGAAAAAACTTGAAGGTCTTATGTATCGATGTTGGAATGGTATGGTTCTCTTTTTCTTTATCGTCGATGAACCGCAATCTCAACATACCTATTTAGAAATATAACCAAATTCGATGCTTCGTCAATCGTGGAATCGAACTAAAGGTCGTCCCCTGGGATTACGACATTCTTTCTGAAGAAGACTACGATGGTCTTTTTGTTTCCAACGGTCCTGGTGATCCCGCTACGATGACTTCTACTGTCGAAAATCTTGCTACTGCGCTAAAGGAAGCTAAGACTCCCATCTTCGGTATCTGCTTGGGTCATCAGCTTCTTGCTCGCGCAGCTGGTGCTCAGACTGTTAAATTGAAATTCGGTAATCGTGGTCACAACATCCCTTGCACAAATTCAATCAACGGGCGCTGTTATATCACTTCTCAGAATCACGGTTACGCAGTTGATGTCAGCACCCTCCCTCCCGACTGGGAAGAGCTTTTTGTCAATGCCAATGATGGTACCAACGAAGGTATCCACAACACCAAGCTCCCTTTCTTCTCTGTTCAATTTCACCCTGAATCAACCCCTGGTCCCAGAGATACCGAGTGGCTTTTCGACACCTTTATCGAGTCTGTTGCCAAATCTGCCGAGCTCGGTCAACTAGTTCCGGTCACCATGCCCGGTGGCACTAAAGAGGAGGCCGAACGTAAGACTCCTCGTGTCGATGTGAAGAAGGTCCTTGTGCTTGGAAGTGGTGGACTTAGTATTGGTCAGGCCGGTGAGTTCGATTACTCTGGCTCGCAAGCTATCAAGGCCTTGAAGGAAGAAGGTATTTACACCATTCTCATAAATCCCAACATTGCCACTATCCAGACCTCAAAGGGTTTGGCTGACAAGGTTTACTTCCTCCCTGTCACTCCTGATTATGTGCGGAAGGTTATCAAGTACGAGCATCCTGATGCCATTTATGTCACTTTTGGAGGTCAGACCGCTTTGAATGTTGGTATACAACTCAAGGACGAGTTTGAGAGCCTTGGTGTCAAGGTCTTGGGTACTCCTATTGACACTATTATTACCACCGAGGACCGTGAATTCTTTGCACGCTCCATGGAAGAAATTGGTGAGAAGTGCGCCAAATCTGCTTCCGCTTCGAATTTGGAGGAGGCTCTTACTGTCGTCAAAGATATTGGGTTTCCTGTCATTGTTCGTGCTGCTTATGCTCTTGGTGGACTCGGGTCTGGTTTTGCTGAAGACAATGACCAGCTCATTGAGCTTTGCAACAAGGCCTTTGCTGCCAGTCCGCAAGTTCTGATTGAGCGCAGTATGAAGGGATGGAAGGAGATTGAATACGAAGTTGTACGCGACTGCCGCGACAATTGTATTACCGTCTGTAATATGGAGAACTTTGATCCTCTTGGTATCCATACTGGTGACTCCATCGTAATCGCGCCGTCCCAGACTCTTTCGGATGACGACTACAATATGCTCCGAACTACGGCCGTCAATGTCATTCGCCATTTGGGTGTTGTTGGAGAGTGTAATATCCAGTATGCTCTCAACCCATTCTCGAAGGAGTATTGCATTATCGAAGTCAACGCGCGATTGTCGCGCTCGTCAGCACTTGCATCCAAGGCTACCGGTTATCCTCTTGCCTTTGTCGCTGCCAAGTTGGGTCTCAATATCCCGCTTAATGAGGTCAAGAACTCAGTTACCAAGGTCACATGTGCATGCTTTGAGCCGTCACTTGATTACGTCGTTGTCAAGATTCCTAGATGGGACTTGAAGAAGTTTACTCGTGTCAGCACTGCACTTAGCTCGAGTATGAAGAGTGTCGGTGAAGTCATGTCCATTGGTCGCACATTTGAAGAAGCGATCCAGAAAGGTATTCGCTCAATTGACTACCATAACCTCGGATTTAATGCCACTGAGGCTCTTATGTCTATCGATATCGACACTGAGCTCCAGACTCCTTCAGATCAGCGATTATTTGCCATCGCTAACGCTTTTGATAGCGGTTACACTGTCGAAAAGATTTGGGAGCTGACGAAGATTGACAAGTGGTTTTTGAACAAGTTAGAGAGATTGATTAAATTTGGAAAGCACGTGAGCGAATTCAACACGAACACTATCTTGCCCGGTTTAATGAGAGAGGCTAAGCAGCTTGGGTTTGACGATCGCCAACTTGCGAAGTTTTTGGGATCGAATGAATTAGCTGTTAGACAGCGCCGTCTGGAACTTGGCATCACTCCATTCGTTAAGCAGATTGATACTGGTACGCTAAAGAAGTATTTCATTTGTTTGTATGTGTATATTAATCTTTGTCTAGTCGCTGCTGAATTTCCCTGCTTCACCAATTACTTGTACCTCACCTACAATGCCTCGAATCACGACATTCCATTTGAAGATCACGGAGTTATGGTTCTTGGATCCGGTGTATACCGTATCGGATCCTCTGTCGAGTTTGATTGGTGCGCTGTAAGGACTGTTCGAACCCTTCGTGCCAACAAGGTCAAGACTATCATGGTCAATTACAATCCTGAGACTGTCTCGACTGATTACGACGAGGCTGATCGCCTATACTTTGAGTGCATCAACCTCGAAAGAATCCTCGATATCTACCAGCTGGAGAGATCCAGTGGAGTTATCGTTGCTATGGGTGGCCAGACTTCCAACAATATTGCTTTGCCACTTCATCGCCAGAATGTCAAGATTCTCGGAACCTCACCCGAGATGATTGACTCTGCTGAGAACAGATACAAGTTCTCACGAATGCTTGACAGAATTGGAGTCGACCAGCCTGCTTGGAAAGAGCTTACTAGTATTGAGGAAGCCACTGAGTTTTGCGAGAAGGTTTCGTACCCTGTTCTTGTACGCCCGTCCTATGTACTTTCCGGTGCTGCTATGAATACCGTGTACTCTAGAGACGATCTTGCAAACTACTTGCAGCAAGCTGTCGAAGTTTCGCGCGATTACCCAGTTGTCATCTCTAAATACATTGAGAACGCAAAGGAGATTGAGATGGATGCCGTTGCGAAGGATGGTAAGATGCTTATGCATGTTATCTCTGAGCATGTTGAAAACGCTGGCGTTCATTCTGGTGATGCTACTTTGATTGTGCCGCCTCAGGACTTAGATCCTGAGACTGTACGTCGGATCACCAAAGCTACTGCTAAGATTGGTGACGCGCTTAATGTTACTGGACCTTTCAACATTCAATTCATTGCGAAGGATAATGAGATCAAGGTCATTGAGTGTAATGTTCGTGCTTCTCGCTCGTTTCCGTTCGTGTCGAAGGCTCTTGGTGTTGATCTTATTGAGCTGGCTACAAAGGCTGTCATGGGTCTTCCGGTTACATCTTATCCGAGTCCGATCGAGCCTATTCCTGCCGACTACGTTGCAGTCAAGGTTCCTCAGTTCTCTTTCTCGCGATTATCAGGAGCCGATCCTGTTCTTGGTGTCGAAATGGCTTCGACTGGTGAGGTTGCCGCGCTTGGACATAACAAATATGAAGCTTATTTGAAGGCATTAATTGCCACCGGTTTCCGCCTTCCTGAAAAAAATATTTTGTTGTCAATCGGTTCGTACAAGGAGAAAATAGAGATGCTTCCTTCTGTCAAGCGGCTGCACGAGCTTGGATATAGCTTATTTGCTACTGCCGGTACTGCTGACTTTCTGCAAGAGAATGGGTTACCTGTCAAGTACCTTGAGGTTCTCAGCGATGAAGAGAATCAGAAGTCAGAATACTCCTTGACACAGCATTTGGCGAATAATCTGATTGATCTTTACATCAACTTGCCGTCTGCCAACCGATTCCGTCGTCCGGCCTCGTACATGAGTAAGGGTTATCAGTCTCGCCGTATGGCGGTTGATTACTCGGTTCCTCTAGTGACCAATGTCAAGAACGCCAAATTGTTGGTTGAGGCACTTGCTAGAAATTACTCGATGACTGTTTCGGGTATTGACTCGATGTCCAGCCACCGCACTGTTGTGCTACCTGGTCTGGTCAATATAGCTGCGTTTGTCCCCGGATTGACGGTTCAGGGAAGCACTGATTTTGAGCAAGTTTCCAAGGCTTCGATTGCCGCTGGTTTCTCTATGATCCGCATTATGCCTATCGGAGTCAAGAGTTCGCTCACGGATGCTCGTGCGCTCGTTGTTGCTCAGAGTAACTCGCAAAACAGCGCTTACACAGATTTCAACTTTTCTGTCGCTGCTACCGCTGATAATTCTCAGCAGCTTAGCCAGGTGCAATTGACTGTTGGATCGTTGTACATTCCGTTCAACAACTTGTCTGACCACATCAACAAGGTTGCGGCTGTCACTGAGCATTTTAAGGTGTGGCCTGAGCATAAGCCTATTGTCACTGACGCTCGCACTACTGATTTGGCTTCTATTTTACTCTTGGCTAGCTTGCATAGTCGCCCGGTTCATATTACTAGCGTGACTACGAAGGATGATATCAGTTTGATTGCGTTGAGTAAGGAGAAGGGTCTGCAGGTTACCTGCGACGTTTCTGTTTATAGCCTGTTCTTGTCGCAGGACGATTATCCTCAGTGCTCGAGCTTGCCTACTAAGGAAGATCAGGAAGCACTATGGGAGCACATGGCCATCATTGATTGTTTCTCAGTTGGAGTTTTGCCTTCTCAACTCGCTGTTGATGTTGGTGAGACTATCGTTCCCGGCATCGGAATTGATGATACGCTGCCATTGCTCTTCTCGGCTGTTCGCGACAACAGATTAACTCTTGCGGATGTTATCAGCCGTCTGAATACGAACCCCAAGGCCATCTTCGAACTCCACGATCAGGCAGAGACTATGGTGGAGGTTGAGATCGACCGTCCGTTTGTCAAGAAGGCGTCGGGGGTCTGGTCACCCTTTAACGGTAAGCAGATGTACGGCACTATTTTGCGCGTCACGCTTAACGGTCAGACTGTCTGTCTTGATGGTCACGTACTTGGTCAAGGAACTGCTGGTGTTGATATGTCTGCCTCGGGTGCGTCCAAATTTGAGCGTCATCGTTCGATTACTGCTTCGGGTACTATTGTCCCTGTTGATCCTCGTTCGCCTGTTAATGGCAAGTCTGGGTTTGATGCGGCTGCATCTTTAGCTCCGTCGGCTGGCATTGAGAGTTATTTCCGCGCGTCTCCTCTCACGCGCGAGATTTCGCCTCCTGCTTCGATCACTGCTGCTCTCAGCTCCAACAATAATCCGTTTTTACGTCAGCACATTCTGTCTGTGCGCCAGTTCGAGCGCAGTGATTTGCATTTACTATTCTCTGTCGCTCAGGAGATGCGTCTTTCAGTTGAGCGTCAGGGCGTCTTGGATATTCTCAGCAATAAACTTCTATGCACGTTGTTCTACGAGCCGTCGACACGTACTAGCTCGTCGTTCGATGCTGCCATGCAGCGATTAGGCGGTCGTGTGGTGAATGTTAGCGCCAACAGTTCAAGTGTTGTAAAGGGCGAGACGCTTCAGGATACTATCCGTACTGTTGGTTCATATGTCGATTGCATTGCTTTACGCCATCCTTATCCAGAAAGTGCCGCTGTCGCTGCTAAATACAGCACTATCCCAGTCATCAATGCTGGCAATGGATCGCTTGAGCATCCTACGCAGGCCCTTCTTGACCTGTTTACGATTCGCGAAGAGCTCGGAACTGTTAACGGAATCACGGTTACTTTCATGGGCGATCTGAAGTACGGCCGGACTGTGCACTCTCTTTGCACCCTTTTGCAGCACTATCAGGTTCGCATTCAACTTGTTTCGCCTCCCCAGCTTAGACTTCCTGAGGAGTACCGCGAAGAGCTTGAGAGTGCTGGTATGATCATGTTGGAAACAGAGGACTTTACCCCTGAGGTTGTCGCCAATACCGATGTACTTTACTGCACTCGTGTGCAAAAGGAGAGATTCGAGGATCTGGACGAGTTTGAGCGGTTGAAGGACACGTATATCGTTGACAGCAACTCTCTGAAGCATGCCAAGAAGCATATGTGTGTCTTGCATCCTTTGCCTCGTAATAACGAGATTAGCGAGGAAATTGACTTTGATCAGCGATCTGCGTACTTTAGACAGGTATGTTCATGCTTAGTTTATTGATATGAGTGGAAATTGGGATGCTAACGTTGAATGTGTTTAGATGAAATATGGTCTCTATGTTCGTATGGCTTTGCTTGCGCTTGTCATGGGTCGCGACTATTAATATTGATGAAGATGTTTCGCTTATTTATACCAGCGAGAATGGTAAAAAAATATAATTGATGATTTTTATAATTGTTTTTGGTTTGTTTATTAGACATACAAAAGTTCGATTGTGGTTGGTTTTTCTTTATTTATAATTTTTGTTGTTTACGGTCTCTTCTCTATTGATATAATTGCGACTGAAGCAAAATCTGAAGTAGCTTTCCCGTATTATCGAGTAGTTATATATCTCGTTATCGTATTATTCACTCCGTTCTTTACAAGTCTGAGCGAAAGAAATAGGGAAAGTTATTTCATTTTTATTGTATATATTTGATTGGTTTTGTTTATGGTTTTTTTTTGCATAGTCTGGGAAGAATTTGGTAATTAAAAAGTTTTTGATTTAATACATTTATTTATCATTTAGTTATCTGTAATACTTTGAAGTAGATACTCAAGTGTTTTTGATTCGGTCAATGGCTACTTTATGAATACTTCGAAACAAACGGTCAGATTGGGAATGCCTTATTCGGGCAGTTTGATGAAAAGGAAGGCTTCTTCTTGCAGCCTGCTGTTTTTGCTAGTTTACTTTCCCATAGTTTGAGATTTTTGAAAGAATCGTTATATATTCCGTATAATTCGTTTACGTCACAAGATAAATCGTTCATTTACATCGTCATACAGCCACTCATTCTATACTCGATCCCATCAATTTTTAATCTCATCCACCTACTCTGTCCAAGAAATCGTGAACATCATGCCGGCGCCTAGTAGCATTGCCAAAGCTTGATAGATGGCCTTTTTGATTTCTCCGAATTTAGATAATCGAGGATCTGTTTCCAAGATTTCAGGGATCACGCCTACGGTTGCGATATACAAAAATCCACCTAAATGATATCAATTAGTATTTGTCCGACGAATGGTGTGTGGGAAATAGCTGGATTACCTGCGGTGAATGGGAGGATAAGATCTCCTATTTTACAGGAAGTACCAAACAGACCACCCTCGCTAAAGGCATGAGATTCAGATTCATCGGTTTCGTAAGATGACAAGTACTGAATTCCAATTCCGATGAATGTTCCCAAAAAGGCACCGATAGCGGTGACAAATTGCGCACCCATAGCCTTTGATTTAGAAAATCCTCCCTGGATAAGTAACGCAAAGTCACCCACCTCGTGCGGAATTTCATGAAAAAAGACAGCGAGGGTAGTTGTCGCGCCTACGCTGTGCGATATGTAGAATGACGCAGCGATAGCAAGACCGTCTGTGATGTTGTGCGAGAAATCGGCGATGAGATTGAGGTACGCGGAAAGTTTTACTGACGCGCTGATATCGCCTTTGGCTTCGGGTTTTGTTGCTGTCTCGTCTTCTTCCGTGTTTGAAGTCTTTGATCGATTGCGGAGATTGTATGAGCGCTCGGGATTTTCGTCAGTGGCGGTAGATACTGCGGACGATTCTTTTTCCTGAGTCTCGTGCGTGTGAGAGTGAGAATGATCGTGACTGCCTTCGCCACCAAAAATGCGCATAGTCTTATCAAGAATAATGAAAGCTCCAAATCCAAGGAAAATAGCAAGACCGAGAAGGGTATTTCTGTGGTCTTCAACGAGGATAAAGCGGACATGATCGGCGTCATGGTTTTCACCGAGGAAAGTCTCGGGCATAAGATGGAAAAATACATCACCCAGTAGACCGCCGACAGCAAATGAGACTAAGACAGAAAGAGATGAGGGATCAATGTTTGTTGGGATCTAGAAAGACATGAGATGTGATTTGATGGATCGGAAGAATAGGTAGCATACGAGAGCGAGAAGGATATTCGGTGGACCGGAAATATACGCTGTTGCCAATAAAGCATTTGCACCAGGGCCTAAATGTGAGCTATCAGTAAATGACCAATTGATAAAAAATCATCGAAACGTACCAAAGGGAAACAAAGTATCGAAGACTTTTTGAACGAATCCGATCTCAGTGGTATGACCAGCGCTTTTCAAAGTGTCAAGCTGTTTAACAACAGCACACCTCTGCACATGATTAGAACTAAGTCTGAAATATAGTACTCCAGTACAAAAACGCACCTGGAGTTCGTGCTCAATGTATTCCAAATCATAGGATCCAGAGTCAGTAAGCACTTTTGCAGAGACGACGCCAATGAGTCCAAAGCACAAGGCAAGGAAGAAAACAAATCTTAGTCGGAACATTTTTGCAGTACAGTCGATAAAGAGCGCGTCGGTATTACTCGATGCAATCCAGCTATGGATTTCTGTTTTAGCTGAGCTATTTCGGGTTTTGAATATCGGATCAACTATGGCAGATTCGAGGTGTGAAAGGAATTAAGACGGTGTTTTCGATCGACAAGGATTCATTCAAATTTTTTCAGTCAAAAGCAATTGACAGAAGACAGCTAGAAACAGTCAATAACAGCCAGATATATGCTAGAGCACACGAGATACTCACGAAATAAACCAATTGATGCAGGTTGAACTGCTGAACGCGTAGCAAGTATCAGGACGCAAAAGCCCGTCTCGAATTAAGGAGACAGAGGCTAAGCTGCTTTGGGTTAGCGTTGTAGTATCCAGTAACATTTAAACTTTCAATAGTCAAATCTTAAAGTTACCCGCTGTAGTTTGACGACGCTTTTGTCGATGATTTCAGTGCTGGGCTTGCTCGATTTACTGCTGTTTCCATTCCACTGCCGATACTCAAAAATCCCCCGAAGCCGACTGATGTCTAGCTAGTTGTATATAAGACGTATTGTCGGGACCTAAAATGCAGGATTATTTGACGGGCTTCCTGCCTCAGACGCAGCCAAAGCCGTCGACCACCGCGCTCGAAACCATTGCAAAACTCTGTGATCGTTTATTGAATTCGACTTTGCTTGAAGATAGACGCGCGGCAGTATTGGGATTGAAAGGCTTCTGTCGCGAATATCGAGAAGCTGTTGTGACTGGTGGATTAAGGGGCCTGATTTCTGAATTGCAGAGAGATCGCTTGGATACCGAGACGATCAAAGCTACCCTTGAAACTGTCTTGTTGTTATTCGTCAAAGACAGGGCTGATGTACGTTTATTTCTGCCAAAATTTATGCTAATGACTCGATATTGAACTATCTTCATAGGCTACCACTGAGGTAGATTATATTGCCTTGTGGCTGGCGGACGAATTCACGCAGGTACATTACGCGTTTGACACACCATCATACATATTTTGCTAACTCTGTCCAGCGCGAGGAGAATATTTCCCTTTTAATTGATATACTGGAGAATACAGACTTTTACGTTCGACTTTATACTCTCCAGCTCCTTGCTGCCATTTTAGCCAATCGCCCTGAACGAACAAAGCAATGCGTCTTTGCTGCCCCACTAGGTATTTCCAGATTCGTATCTACTCTAGATGACCACCGAGAAGCTATTCAAAACGGTAAGATCTTTTACTGGTTACTCATTCGATGTTGGCTGATTCTAATAATTCGCAGAGGCGGTCATGTTGCTTATCCATTTGGTTGATGGGCATCCGGATATTCAGAAACTAGTCGCATTTGAAAACACATTTGACAAAATCTTTCTGATAATAGAGCGCGAGGCTGGCGTTGAAGGAGGCGTAATTGTTCGTGATTGCCTGCGGCTTATTGCCAATATGCTCCGCTTCAATCCTTCCAACCAAAATTTGTTTAGAGAGACAAGCTGTATTCCCAGATTATCTGGTTTAATGATTGTTGATAAACAAGCGTCTAATTGGGACCCACAAACGACAAAAAACATGATTCTTGTGTTGGAAATTTGCAGGCTTTTTGTGGTCGAAGACAGCTTGGGTACTCCTGCAAATCAGCATATCCTTTTTCAGGCCGGCGTTCTGATGAATGTTTTACGACTTGCTTTTGCAGACTCGACGAACATTCAAGTTCGCGCGATGGCTCTTGTCGCAGCAGGCGACCTGATTCGCGGAAACGAGGAGATTCAGGAGAAGTTTTCTAATATTGACGTTCCGTATATCAATGTCTCTGCACCTGGCGAGCCTAATCATGTGCAGGTCGACCCAGAGGCAATTCCCGTTACGCAAGCGCTGGTCAACTGGGCGCTTTCGAGTTCGTCGATCTATGCATTTGATTTGCGTGTTGGTGCGTCTATGTGCTTAGAGGGGTATCTTTCAAACAACAACAATACACGGATGGCATTTCTGGAAGACGCGATTAATGCTTACTTTCACGATAATGGGGCATCCAAGAATACGAAGCTGCTTAGTGGAATTTTGGATCACGAGACTGATTCTCGCACTGATCCATACAAAACATGGTTTGCTTGTGTAATTATGCTTCATATCTTTGAAGGTGGCCAGGAGCTCAAGGATCTCGCAAGATCAATCGTGATTGGCGATGAGGAACAAGGCGAAGAGGTCGTGACTGCTATCCAGACTATCTCTGCAAATCTTGTTGCCTCTTTACAGTATAACTTAGATGCTCGTATCCCGATTGCATATATAATGCTGCTTTCAGTATGGCTGTATGAAGACTATGATGCAATTGACGATTTCTTGAGCGAAGGATCAAGTGTGCAGTCGTTGGTTGCAGATGTATCGCAGTCGTCAAGTCATAATATTATCGTCGAAGGGATGTGCACGACGCTACTTGCCGTCTTGTACGGCTATTGTACCGTAAATTCTCCTATATCAAGGTCAGTTATTACTTTATTTTATTCAATAGAAGATGCTGATGGGATTCTAGACCTACGTTACATCGACTACTAGTTAGTCGAATTGGCAGAGATTCATTTATCATGAAACTACGATTATTGCGTCGCCATGGCTACGTGCGCGATTACAATCCGTCGGAAATTCTCTCTGCGGAAAAGGACGAGACCGGATTACCAAAAGTGTTTTTCGATCGTGTATTCATTGATTTCTTCAAAGATCGATATAGTCGGCTTGAAAAGGTCCTTGACAAGGATCCGAATCGGGACCCCATCAGTCCAGGTGAGAATGCCCTATCCTATCGACATCAAATATTGCTTTATCTAACCCGTTTATAGAAGCGATTGAGGCACAGAACGAGCAAGCTCTCGAATCTATGGAGAATATGACTAAAGAGATTGAAGAACTTCAAGCCCAGTTAGAGCAAGCCAACACTTCAATTTCAGAAACGCAAGAGTCTCTTACGAAAACTACCTCTTATGCCGACACGCTCGCCAGTGAGAAAGAAGCTCTGAACGCTAAATTGCAAGACTCAGTAAACCTCGTGAAGCGGTTACAGGATCAACTGGTAGCCGCTAATCGCGAGGTTGCAGAGGAACGTGAGAAAACTAAAGAGACGGAGAAGAAACTGGGTGTCAATGTGCAGTCACTCGGGTTAGAAACGATGCGATTGCAGAAAGAAAAGAATGAACTTCAAGAGATATCTCGGAAAGAGAAGAATCGGGCTGACAATATGGATAAAGAACTTGCCAGATCCAAAGAACGGACTTTACAAGCTGAATCGAGTTTACGAGCTTTGAAAGAATCTTCTGCTTCAGAGAGGAGTAAATTAGAGTCTCGACTGAAGCAGGCTGAGGAACAACGATCATATACCCACAACATGATGGAAGCCAAAGACAAGGAGTTGAAGCAGATGACTATGAAACATGGACAGCTGCAGACACTTCTTGATGGCTTTAAAGCGAAGTCTGTGGAGCTGAATAATCAGTTAAATACGTTCAAACAAGAAATCTCTGAGAAAGACCAGGTCATCGAAGGTCTCCAAAGCGATATCAAAACTAAAGACAGCCAAATTCAAAAGCTTGAGATAGAGTTGAAGACCGCAAAGGCAGTGCTCGATGGTCTCAAGTCCCAAGTCAAGGAATTAGAAGACAAGCTGAAGACCGCTAATGCAAACCTAGAAGACGAGCGTAAGACTGCTCAAAAGACTCTAGCTTCTGCAACTGCAGCCAACGGTTCAAAGAATGGAGAACAAGAGAAGAAGGTAAAGGAACTCGAAGCATATATCAAGTCATTGGAAAAGAAAGTTAAAGAAGAAACGCAAAAGTCAGAAGCGGTGAATAAACAGCTTGAAGACGAGAACGCGCAGATTATATCGCTTAAAGCATCTCTGAAAGAATCGGAAGAGAGGGTTGAGGATCTCTTACTCGTTATGGCTGATTTGGAAGAAAAAATAGCCAATAATGAAGACGAGGACGAGGAAGAAGATGAAGGAGAGGAAGAAGACGAGGAAGAAGAAGAGAAGTCGAAACCTGAGCAGAAAGAAGCTATTAAAGTGGCAGAGACAAACGGAACTGCAAAATCAAATGGCAAAGCGGCGAGTACGACTACGGACGAGGAAGACGGGGAGGACGATGAAGAGGAAGAGAACGACGAGGACGACGTTGATTAGTCTTTTCATGTCTCCTATGCGTGAAATGCTATGTAATATATTTCCCCTGGTAGCAAGGCTTTTTCTGCTCAGGGTTTGTAATATAAACTAATAGTTTAATTCAAATTATCCGCTTCAACACGCTTATATAATATTAACTATCGTACAATGGTAATCCAAAATCTTACAGTTCTCCTGTCCATGTTTTGGCCAGCTTCCAGTAATGCATAGTCTGGCTTTTTTGCAGCGCCTCCTGCACCTGCTCCTCATTTTCCGTTTCACGCATATTCCACCGTCTAAATTGATGCTGCGTTAACTCGCCCTCCCAAATGAGTTCACATTTGTTATCGGATAAATCTGCAAGTGGTTTGCTCGCGTCTTCGGCATCCGTCTTATTCTCGTATGTTGTTGAGATTTTGGGCGCGTTGACAGTCCAGTCGATTCTTTGTAGCATCAGTTTTTTGTAACTTTTGATACTTCGCGCGCCACCTTCCACAATGACAAGACAAAATTCAGGATTCTTGATAGCCACGCCGCGCAGTTCGAGTTCACGCGCGTTGATGTTGACTTTAAAGCCATGCTGGGGGTTGGCAAGGCTTCCAATTTTAAACACGGCGCCGAAAATTCCTCTCTTCTCATCTTTTTCGACCTGTTGCTTGATTTTCTCGTGACGCTGTTCCGGCGTCAGTTTACGCTCCTCATTGTCTCTGATGTGTGCCAATCTCCGCTCTTCCATTTCTCGTCGAACCCGCGCTTCGACTAAAGTAGGATCCCTGATAGCTTCGTTTGTCAGGACGTTCATCAGGTTGCTTAATTTGACTTTTGGTGGGGGGGCGGGATCTAGTCCCAGACGAATCCTGTCTTGTTTGTCCTTATGACGCTCAGCGCGCTCGGATTTCCGGATTCGTTTCATTTCTTTCTTTGTGAGATGTGGAGGGCGAATTAATGATGCGTTCTTGTCCCATGGTGGATTAATGGGGACTGGATGCTGCACAAGATCTGATATTATTGATTGCTCAGAGTCGATTAAAAGATTTTCCTTGTTGTCTAAGTCGCTGTATGACTTATTAGCTAGGAAACCTTGATCCCACCATTCAATTTCTGGAGGTGCCTCTCTCTGTAAAGAACAAAAAGTTAGTATTGGGATTTCAACCTCAAGAAAAGATCAGGGAGAACACTCACCTTCAAAGCCAGATCAATAGATTCCAAGGCATCATGCGCCGCTGATTTTTTGCTCTCCGCCTCAATTCTCTGTTTGAGTTCCTCCAGCTGAGCCTGTGATCGTAATTCTCTAGCTTGTTCAATATATTTTCCCTTTTCGTTAAATTCCAAAGCACGGCGACCTCGAGCTTTCGGCTTTATTTCCAAAGTTGGATCAAAATACGGATTTTTCTTTGGATCGATTTCTTCAGGAGGAGGACCTGTCAAGATTTCTAACTCCTTCTTTCGGTTATTCGCCATTGTACTCGAGAACTTTGGAGCCATGAGCTTTGAGCCTTTTTTACTAGATTGAGATGGTCGCGTATTTGATTCCAACAAAGCAGGATGAACACCAACGTTCAAACCTCCGTGAGCGCTCACGTCGTCTCTGAAAGCAGCCATATTGGCAGCTGTATTCGACTTTGCCGAGACAGCAGCCGAGACTCGTGACTTTTTGGCCGCGATTTGAGCAAGTAAAGCTTTCATATCAAGTTGTGACTCGCCTCCATTTGATTTACTGTTTCCATTAGAAGATGGTGGTGGAGGCTGCTGTCCAGATGGAGGAGGAGGAGGTGCTGGCGACGCTGATCTTTGCTGTATCTGCTGTTTCGCAGCCGCTGCTTTCGCTCGAGCAATGGCTTTTGCCCTTGCTAGTATATCGCTTGTTTTGCTCGCCGGTGAAGCAGCAGCCGTCGCAGAACCGATCGAAGAAGGAGCAGGCACCGGTGAGCCATCAGGAGCTTTCTGTTTCTTTGTTGACGAAGGCGAATCGGGACTCGTGTCGTCTAAGGGCAGTGCCCTTTTGCGCATGTCCGACGCCATTCGAGTCCAGCTGATTTGAAGCTACGAAAGGACAATTGTTTGTGGGCGAGAGTAGATTCGATGGTATTTGAATCGGAAGAGCGTGGCAAGCAAAAGCAGAGAAGCTTACTCCTGAAAGCTAAGCTGATGAGTAAGCAATGACTAAGCATATTTGGCGCTCTATATATATGTATGCTTTATTCTATCGGATTGATGAAGAAAATACTGCTGTATTGCAAAGACAAGATAGCAAACTATCAACTACTCTCTGCAATAAGGCCATAAAACAATCTTTGTAAGCATGCTTATAACCATCTGATTGTGTAATAAGATAAGCCCTTACCCGGACCAAATCAAGGTTCGCTGGCCATCTTATAAATCCAGCAGATTGCGGTCCAGCCGGCGAGTTCTCCTGCCCTTCCGCTTTCCCTAGCCGCCAGCTGCAACATCGTACTCTCTCTGCTCGCATAATGTCTTCTCACGAGTACCAGTTCAACGTCGCCATGTCCTGCTCCGGCTGCTCGGGCGCCGTGAACCGCGTTCTCAACAAGCTCGAAGGTCCGTATTCTATGTCTTCCTATGATAAGCCTCTTCGTCGTGTACGGCTACTAACCTTCTGTGTAAAGGTGTCAGTGATGTGAAGATCACTCTTGACGACCAGAAGGTCGTTGTCAAGACTGCTGACAACGTCTCCTACGACACCGTCCTTGCTCAGATCAAGAAGTCCGGCAAGGAAGTCCGCAGCGGCGAGATCGTCGCTTAAGTGCAGACACCGCATATTACCAAAATTAGAGACAAAAGACGCGAAAGAGCTCGAAATGAGTGTTTCGGCAGATGTTGAGGACTTGCTACCGCCTGAATTACGATTTGTGAAGTTCACGGACGCAGTTCGACTTGAGCTTTTACTTATATTCCTATTAATCTAATCTATTTTCTATTCTGCAGTGACTTAAAAACTACCATGTCTGCAATTGTCATTTTAAGAATCTCTGGTTGTTCTAATTTACATTAATATACACATTTGCGCAATTATTTACATGACTTGATAAACACGCTAAAACGACGTATCTTTGGGCAATGTCCTATCTTCTACCGGTCCGCCTCCTAGCAATCTATCACCCGAATATAGCACTGTGGTCTGTCCATGAGCAATCCCATGCTGTTGCTCCATAAACTCTATCCTCACTCTATTGTTTGGAAGAACCTCCAAGCCAGCAACCGGAACCGGAGTAGACAAACTCCGTATTCGAACCTGAATTTTCCCTTCCCGCGCCAATCGTGGTAATATTTCGACTTCTGATTCATCTGCCATCCATGTCCAGTCAGAACATGTCACAGCAGTCGAAAATGACCATTGGTTTATCCTTCCTCGTGCGATAACAATCTCGTTGTCAGTCACTCGTTTATCAACGACGTACCATACGCCATGATACTCTGGATTTCCTTGAGGCATAGAAACGCCACTTCGCTGTCCAATTGTGAAATTCCACAGACCCTCATGCCTTCCAACTACCGTGCCGTCCACGGTAACAACATTTCCTGGTTGTGCTTCAATATACTCTGCTAGGAAGTCACGAAAATGCGAATACCCGCTGCTCTTTACCATTTTCCTTCCTTCGTGATGCGCTTTTGCAGCCGCTGTCGCTCCGATAGTCGGCGATACAAAACACAATCCTTGCGAGTCTGGACGATAGGCGGTTGCTAGGCCTCGATCTATAGCCATCTGACGGATTTCGCGCTTTGAAAACTTGTGAAGCGGAAATAGTATATTCTGCAATTTTCGATGATCAATATTAGACAAGTAATACGTTTGGTCTTTTTGGTTGTCGACCGGGCGTAGGAGATGTGTTTTGCCTGTCGAAATATGCTTTCCAGTTCGAGCATAATGGCCGGAAACAATCCACCAATTATTTGCCCCTCGATCTTTCGCCATTTGCTCTATTGTATCGTATAGTCTTCCAAATTTTATGTATTTGTTGCAATTAACGTCCGGATTCGGTGTCTGTCCAGCTGCGTAACCTCGTAACATTGGTTCGAATACGTCAGTCCAATAATCCTTCTCGAAGCTCAGTCTAACTGAAGGTATATTCAACTGGTTGCACACAGTTTGTACATCGCCCCAATCAGTTTCTGAGCACAAGAGTCCTGACTCCAAATCCTGTTTTTCCTTCTCCATTTCTTCTTTGCGCAGTCTCGCAATTACCGCAGGATCTTTACTCATAATTGCCGTCATTTGACTTCTTTTCTTGATTTCGCGCCGCGGTGTTCGTGGCATTGTCCAATTCGCCATATACACCCCTGTCACATTTTTGTATTGACTAGCAACTATTGATGCAACTACTGACGAGTCGACACCCCCAGACATGGCAACAAATATCGCGTCATCCGGACCCGGTTGCGGATCCTCGTAGTCGGAGCTAGGAAACGCGCTTGATGCTGTCGCGGCGGTGTACCGCCGGTTGTAGCTCCTTAAACATCTCTGACTATTAGTAAACGTCTTTCTGCATATTGGTATTATACTCCGCATGCTGGATAATGCAAAATGCTCGAAAAATCGACATTTGCTAAAGAACCCACGAACCCGCTGGGAGATTTAAAATACTTTTTCAGCCGCATTAGTCATCATCAGATGTCTGCACTTGTTTTTCGTCTTTTTTAGAATAACCAACTACATGAGTACTGTAATAACGCAATATAATATTAAAAAAACCTTTAATAAACCCCTTTTGTAATAAATTTATACAGTATAACCGGAAACAACGACATACGGATCACAAAAAGTAGAGATATGAGAACAAGCACACAACTCCAGACAAGACATTGTGAGAATTTTGATACACAAAAACCAAAATACAGAATAAAAGAAACGTCTAATAAAAACAATTTTGCAGAATTTGCAACTAGCCAAAGAATCTAAGTGGAAAATGAACAATGATAGTGAATTAAACGCATACGCCTAATTGTTTCCCAAGCCCATGATAATATATAATTGAAAAATAAATGAAGGCGAAAGTTATACAGCCAATCACCTACGACCAATAAGTGAGAAAAACTCTTCTCTAGTCTTTTGCGCCTGTCGGAAACGACCAAGCATACAGCTGGTAACAGTCGAGCTGCCCGGCTTTTGCACGCCACGCATTACCATGCACATGTGAGAAGCTTCCATCACGACAGCGACGCCCTGTGGTCTTAAAATTTCCCACACAGCCAAAGCCACTTGCTTGGTCAAACGCTCTTGGACCTGTAGTCGTCGAGCAAACATCTCGGCAATTCTGGCAAGCTTGGATAGGCCAAGTACTCTGGAGTTGGGAATGTATCCAATAGAGATTGTGCCATTGAAAGGTACCATATGATGCTCGCAAAGAGAAAAAACCGGGATATCTTTTACTATGACCATTTCATCGTGGTCTTCTTCGAAAACAGCACGATTAATCACGCTTCGAATATTCTGCTCGTAACCTTTGGTGAAAAACAGCATAGCCTTGGCATATCGCTCAGGGGTTGACAAAATTCCTTCTCGAGACGGATCCTCGCCAATTTCAGTCAGAATCACCCGTACAGCGTCTGCAATGCGCTTGATTTTCGCTTCTCGTTCCTCAGGTGTGTTTTCTAACCGCGAGCGAGTTCCAATTGACGGCCATGACAATCCGTCAAAATCAATTGGCGGGTTCAACGTGTAAGGCGATGCTGGCCGTGATATCTTTGACCCCGAGGCTCCAGCTACGGCTGGATCTGACAAGTGGGGATGTGTGTACGCGAGATGCTGACCATTAGCAGATGGTCTGGAAGCACCACTGCTAAGAGGCGACGAAGGAGTCGTTCTGCTCTGGTGCGAAAAGGAAGAAACGCTAGCGCTTCCACTGATATCGTCAATACCATCGTCTTCCTCGAGATCATCGTCGTCAAGGTCGTCTTCGGTGGGACCTTCGGTGCGGACTTGGACTTTCTCGTTCAGTGATAGCAGTGAGATTAGAGTCTCGGGGTCCGTAGGAATTTCTGGCTCTGAGGTAATAGGCATTGTCGCGGTATATCAGGAAGTTTGTAATCAATAAATTTCAAAGTCTTCCACTAAATATCAATTGCTCAATGGAAATAGAAGAAAGGCCAGAAAGATGCTATTCAGGCCGTGTAATCCTGGGCAAAATTTTGAGAGGCGAGGTTGGGAGTAACAAAAACCTTGCTGAAAACCTTAAAGATTTGCCTCCTCCGGCGGCACCGAACGTGGGAAACGCCTCGTGACGCTGCTGAGGACGCGCCGGTGATCTTTGGTATTTCGGCTGCACGACTGGCAATTGGCGAACAGAGCTTTGTATCGGGTGGCAAAATAAAATACAGACCTATGCAACTGCAAATAAAGCTATAGAGAGCAAGAGTTACGATTGGCAGAACCACGTAAGAGCACTGGTAGCGCAGGTGCCTGGCGAGAATAGTATTTGGAAATAATGGACCCATGGGGTTCTTTCGAGTCCTCGCCGTCGACTCAGCCCTCCTCGGCACCATGGAATGCCATTGACGATGTGCTGCCAGACTGGTCTTCGCCCGCGACTCCGTTAGCCGAGCAACCGACGCGAGACCAGCTCGATACGGGATCAAATATCGAGAATGGAAACAAATCTGGATTTTCTAGTCAAAATGCCCAACTTGATGAATTCCTGAAATCACGCGAACTGCCTGTCGCAGAAGACGATGAAGATCCATGGGCGTCATTTGTATCTTCACCATCCACACAACCAACAGGCGACGAGACAATATCGCAAGCAAAACTTCAAGATGATGTTGGCGGTCAGAAGACGGACACAGAAGTAGCTTATGATGGCGGGCTGCCAGATCTATCCGGAATGAGGATTACGGTTGAGAATAATTTAAATCAGGAAGCTGATGAACCTGATTCCAAAACACAACCAGAAGACACTAAGCCTTCTGAAGCTGGAACCGATGACCTCGGAAAGAACGCAAAGAACCCTGTGAATTTGAAAGAGAATGAAAAGTCTGAGCAGAAAGCCGACGATGCTGATCTCACAAAAGATACGCAAATGGACTCCGCAAACAACACAGTTGTGTCTCCCATTGATTCCGAAGTCAAGGAGAATAGTGATTCACCGGCAGAGTCTGAAGAATCTGCAGCTGATACACAAGTAAACAATACGACAACCGATCAGGCAAAAGCAGATGAAGCCGAGATAAGTGGAGATGCGGAAGAGCATGCTGATACGCCAGCCGAAAGAGAGACGACATCTTTCGCCGATAACTCATCTGGGCAACATTCTCCCCAAATCAACTCATTCTCAGAATTCACAACTGATTTTGCAGATGATGATGATGACGACGACATCGCTAGGTTTTCCTCTGCCCTCCCTCCAATATCACTACCAGGCGAATCAAACGGATTCGACGACCATCTTGCGTCTCCGGGAGGTGGCTTTGGGGGGGCAAGCGACTTTGCTGATCCGTTTGCTAATTCCGAGATGACAATGGCGAATCCTTTTGAAGCAGATTCTTTGCATATTCCAGAGAAGCCTAGTTATGAGGCTCTTTGTGATGTGTTTCCACTACCTGAAGTGCAGGACCAAGAGCGTGACAATATTGCTTCATTTTTCTCTGAGACTCAGTCTGCAATTGAATCATTGCTCAATTTTGGAAAAGCGTATGTTTAATATTGTTGAATTTTTTCTGCTATAACTAATCCATGTACAGACGAAAATACAACGGCATGCTTACTCGCCCAACGCGTCAATTTTTCATTCCATCGTTAAAACAAGCATCACCATCGGCTCCCGCATCACCAGCATCGTCAACCCACACCGCAATGTCTAGAAGCGTAACCGAAGACGGTATCAGAGTGAAATGGAAGCAAACTGAGATTCAATCTCGAGTTCATGAAATTGTATCAGATTGGAGAGCCAGGCAACAGTTTTCGAATAAATACTTTGACTGGGATAACGCTGATCAGCCTATGAGCCCGAGCAAGTACATGGACCCGACCAGTTATGAATATTTCCGGCAAGGGAAACTACCACCGCCGCCGCCACCACCCTCGAAATCTGCGAATACTGGTATTTCATTTGGATGGCAGAATGGGGCGAATCCGCCAATGCCAAATTTATCTGTGCCTCTCCAACCTACCCTGTCGTCATCTAGCACCATTCCAGCTCAGAAACAGCCGTCGAATACTATGGATGATTGGGGTGATTTCGCGGATGTTGACTTTAGCAAAACATCTGATGAACCCCGGCCGTTGACCGTGAATACTCAAATAAGTTCACTAGACGAAAGAACGGAAAGCAACGGTTTTGCTGGAACATCAGCGAGACAGCCTATGCCAGCAGTATCCGGACAGGGCACTCCGGCTATGCAACCTATGCTGCTTCAGCCTACTTTGTTACAACAAACAGCTGCTCCGACTCCAAAGTCGGCGACAATAGTCGACGATGATGATGACTGGGGTGAAATGATGTCGTCGCCCACAAAACCCGCATTCGCCTCCTCTAATGTTGACGAAGAAGCAACAACTCAGAAAAATACGCAACCTTTCGCTGTACACCGTCACCACCATACTCATGTGCACGGTCACCAAGAAGGCGCACTTTACATGCCTCCGCCAAAACCGTCATCGCCAACCTCTATGTACCTCTCATCGTCATCTTCCTCAGCAACAGACGTTTCGGTCTCTGGAAGGAAGGCGACTGTATTGTCGCCTACGTTACCTTCTTCAGTGGATACCAAACAGAAAGAGAATGAGCTCGTGCAAAGGATTATTGATTCAGTTCCTGACCTCTCGTACATGTTGGACTGAGTAGTATAGATTCTGGCAGTTTACTGGATTTTGGACCTTTTTTGTATATTATTTCGATTGGAGCTTTTAGCTGATTTAGCCGCAAGATTCAAATTATCATATTTCAGGAGATAGAGCGCTCTTTAAACGATAAATAGGCCATTCAATAGGTTTTATCAAAGAACTGAGTAAATAGGCAATATATTCAACTATAGATGTAGAAACCCGATGCGACATCTAAACTTTAATTTTTTCTCGGTGCACGAGGCAAAGCCCGAGTGGTCGCTCATCGACTCCGGTGCATTTCCACCAATAAAGAGTCGCATTGCATATAGATAATTGATATTGTTCAAACTGGCGCAAATGCAGAGTCGGCACGGACGGTCGATGCTACGGAGGCTGGTGCCAACTGTTCGGCAAGCGTATCAGGTACCGTTTGTATCTCGACCTCCGGCATTTTGGAGGTACAGAGGGTACTCTACAGACGGGAATTCAGAGCGTAGGTTTACAAGTTCTTTTTATTACTGCTGTTCAGGATGTTTATAGTTCTAATTTAGTTGATTATACGCTGAAACCGGAACTGCGAGCAAAAGCTCAAAATTTGAAGACTGAATATAGGCAATTATCAGAACTTCTAGCCAATGCCTACGACGACGCCAGAATGCGACAGCATGCGAGACTAGAATCTTTAATTAACAACGCCGATGAATATGAGAAATTATCAGCTGAATTACACGATCTAGAAGAGTTGACTACGGCGACAGATGAAGATTCATTACAGTTACGAGACGATGCGTTATTGGAGATGGAGGAAATCAAGCGGCAAATGTCCACTTTACGAGTAAAGATTGAGAGATTGCTTATACCGTCGCATCCGTTTGCCGACTATCCTTGCATTATGGAATTTAGACCGGGCATTGGTGGATCAGAGGCGGCTATATTCACAAAAGATTTATTAGAAATGTATCAAAATTACTGTCAAGCCAAGAAGTGGAAATGCTCCGTTTTGGAATATAACCCTTCAGGTGATGGTGCGGGTATTTCCGAGGGAATATTAGTTGTCGAGGAGCCTGGCTCATACGAAAGATTACGATTCGAAGGCGGTGTGCATCGGGTTCAAAGGATCCCTGAAACCGAGACAAAAGGTCGAATGCATACCTCAACGACAGCTATAGTCGTCATGCCGCAGCTGGACAACGGTGATGAAAATTCAAATGAAAGTGAACGCTCCTTTGCTCCGGGTGAAGTTCGCGTCGATATAATGCGAGCAAGAGGCGCTGGTGGCCAGCATGTCAACACCACTGACTCAGCCGTACGTCTTACTCATATACCTACCGGTATAGTAGTAGCTATCCAAGACGCACGATCTCAGCATAAAAATAAAGCAAAAGCATACATGATTCTCCGTGGTCGTCTAGCAGAAAAGGAATATAACGAAAAAGTAGCCGAAGAAAGGAAAGCAAGGACATCTCAGGTTACGTCGACCGATCGATCAGATAAACTACGAACATACAATTATCCGCAAAACAGAGTGACTGACCACCGATGCGGCTTTACAATGCATGATTTGTCGGGATGTATGGATGGTTCAGCGTTGGATACTTTACTTGATAAAGTTCAGGAATGGGCGACAAATGAGGAAGTGAAGAATCTTCAGTTCCAGTAAATAGTATAGTCGATTTGTATATATAATGTATCATATCCTGTAATTCAGAAGTCTAACAAAGATGATTGAAATAATTTACGAAACATGCTAAGATCAAGAAATCCTATAAGACAACGCCTCTTGAGAATACTTTTCAGTTCCTCAAAAGATAAAAATAAGTAAATAAACAAGAATTATACACATATTACGCAATCAAGCCGCTCCAAGCTCTTTTAACTCTTCCATAAACTGCTGCGGTGTACATAACTGCGTACTACCATACACAACCCGCTTATTAGTTCGTTTAGCAAATTCTTGCAAATTACCGTATTCCAGGAAATTGCCTCCTCCAACAGTAAACACAATCGCTTCAGAACAAGGTGTACGATTTCTAGGAATCGGTCGCGTTAACGAGCCCCTGGCCATTCGCGGGTCAAAGTAAAGATAATCGTCAGTCGTAGACGCACTGCTGCTGTTAGGATCCATCAATCCTTCCACTAATCGCGTAATCGTCAAATCCTTGCGCGAAGGCAGAAAGTTTTTAACTCCGGAAATCAAATTCTCAAAGCCACCAGAGAGACCGCCATCTTTAAGTTTCCCGGTTAGTCTATTAGACAAACTACTGAACCCACGCAGAATGTTCTCAGCAGAAGGACCACCGGCACTAGACTGATTTGACGAGCCGCTGGGCTGTGTAGACATCATAGTCATACGAGTCACTTCGCGCACTCTCTTGATGTATGTGAGCGACGAGATATCGCAGCCAGCTTGCACCAAAGCATGCTCGTACTCCACCATATCGGCCGCGGAGATGGTTGAGTCTGCAGACAAGAAGAAAATCAGAAACATGCGCATTTTATCTAAAGGATCTTTTCTCTCCGGGTCATTGATGGCTTCTAGAATGACTTGCTTAGGTGTTCTAGTGATATTTTCCTCCATTTGGAAAAAAGAATCCAAACCTCTCTCTTTGATACCCTTCAAGAGAGCTGTAGCAATGTTCATATGCATATCTAGCGTCTGCTTACGCGCAGTCAATTCTGGTAACGCTGTAATTGCAGATTTGAGATGAGCGGCGTTGGCGTTCAGATCTAATTGATTGACGTCCTCGATCGAATTCACTCCTGTTGCAGATGTGATTTCGGTAGTATCGTTTTTATAGCGGGTAAGTTCAGCATCGATATCCTCGGCTACCTGCGGGAAAGGTATAGCAGCATTTTTAAGCCAAAAGAAGTCTTTCGGATCTAAATCGTAACCCTTCTTTGACACCTTGCCATTGCCGTCGTCGACTTCCACTCTGATTCTGTTAAGCTTCATTTCGAGAACGTCATTGACTAGACACTGGTATGTCCATGAGTGCGATAACATAGGCACGAGATCGATGTTTCTGTCGAGTATCACCAAAACTATACAAAAGTTAGTCCACTATCAGTTGTATTACAGAAGCAGGGGAGATCGTACTTGGTCGCTGTGTACCGGCACTGGGTGAATTAAACGTATTATCCCTCGAATTAATCACATAGTCACGTAATTTTTGATCCAGTTTTTGAGCAACCATCTCAGCAGCATTTCCTCTAGGACAACGAATAATTGGAATTTGCCCCATTGTTAAGACCACAGAGAATAAACCCACGACTATCCGATCAATAATATCTTCGATTTCTTGTTCTTGAATTTTTGGAGCGGCTAAAGTGGAATACACTTTATCTAACGCGAGACTAAAAGCATCGGGTTCAGTTACTATGAAATTCAAGTATTGATCGAAAACTTGGGAGACCATATGAGCTGAATTGATTGACTGTGAAGCAAAATCCTCGAGCAAACTACGGGGAATAGAAGAAATGAAGTTGACATATATGGATTCATATAGTCCTTGGTTCAAATCTTGCGATATCCTCTTGACGTTGTCGGGAGTGGGTTGGACAAAGTAAATTGCAGGTACGTCTGGGATGCTGTGTCGCACCGAGTTCAAAAGCCTAAGACGTAGTCAGTAAAGCTGGTAACTCAGCTATCTCAAAATATTCATACATATGAATTGTGATGCCATTCTATATGATATTGTTAACATTGGTAATACATATATGAGAATCAACAAGAACCCAAGTACCTGAAACAAATCATTCACCCGCAGCACGCTTGATATTATATCCTGCCCAAATTTATCAAACACCAAAACCTTCCAAATGAGCTCGTCAGCTATAGCTCCATTGGTATCTGAGCCATTAGCGCTAGGCGCGACTTCGCCGCCAGAAGTGATTGGATTTGGAGGCTTGTCCTTGTTTAAATTTAACATCCGCTCGATAACGACTATTAACATTTGTAGTCAGTACCAGCAAATAAAGCGCAGCAAGATCTAAATATCAAAAACATACTTATCTGTTTATCTCTTAGAGTCATTGCCCTTGATACGGCAGGAGATCCTAATTGACTTGACATGACGGGCTTTTGTGTGTATGACGTGGCTGTACCAGCTGTGCGTTCGTTCAAGCGAGTATTGCCAGCAGATCCTTAAACAATTAAACTACCAAAGCAGCTACCGTGTTAAATATAATTCTCCACAAACTGATAAGGAGTGCAAATAATATACGCAAGCAAGCGACAGTGACAAAGCGATTCCTTGAAGCAGAGCTGCTCGACCGAGGCCGGGCTCAGCGACAAGGGCTTTATTTTGGGGCGTGGTCCACGATGCTTGCTCCCAACCAACAACAGCTGCGCTGCCCGAGCTGCACTCTGCACCCAACCTCAAACGCGATATAATACAACGTAAATATGTCAAATAACGACAAATACAAGTATAGACCGGAAATTCAACAGATGATGTTTGTCTCGGGGGAGACCAATGATCCGCCGACCGAGACTACATCACTGATTGAGGACATCGTTCGGTCGCAGGTCACTGAAATGCTCCTTCAAGCTACAGCTCAGGCTGCTAGACGCGGATCTCGGTCAATTGCTGTTGAAGATCTCATTTTCATGATTAGGCATGACCGAGCGAAAGTCAACCGTCTGAGAACTTACCTTTCCTGGAAAGATGTCCGAAAGAACGCGAAAGACCAAGAAGGAGGGGCTGTCGAAGGAACAGAGCTGCTGGAAGACGCAGCTGCTCCTGTTGTCGCTGCGCCCGATCAGCTGGGTCCTAAATTGAAAAATAGAAAATCTAAGGTCAAGCTTCCGTGGGATCTGACAAACATGTTTCCTGAACCTGTTCCAGATGCGGACGACGACGATGCAAACGCTGGATTAGATGAAGAGGAAATGGAAGCCAATCTTGCTACATTGCAGAGATTACAGTCTGCGGATGAGCGTACTAGAGCCATGACTAAGGAGGAATACGTGCATTGGAGTGAATGCCGACAAGCCAGTTTTACTTTTAGAAAAGGAAAACGATTTCGCGACTGGGCTGGCATCGGCGTACTGACGGATTCCAAGCCCAACGATGATATCATTGATATGCTTGGATTCTTGACATTTGAGATTGTGGCTGTCTTAACAGAAGAAGCAATTAAAGTGAAAGAGGCCGAAGACGACATTGAGATGAGAAGAAGCAAGCGCACAAAGACAAGAAAGACAGAAAGATTTCTCTTTGACCCTCCAGATGAAGACCAGCGCCCTATTTTAGCAAAACACGTCGCCGAAGCATTCAGGAATCTTCAAATTGCTAAAACGCGGCAGTCTGCGTTGCGCAACTTTTCTGGAGGTCTAGTCAGGACTCGCGCGGTTGCCATTTAGGTTGCTGTTGTGTTTGCTATTTTGTTTTGCATACTACATTTGGCTTGGATTTGTAGAGGAGGCGTTTGGCTTGATTTCTAGAGTTGCTGATTATGACAAATTCAGTTGTTCATAATACGCACATATTTATGGTACATATCCAAGGTTACCCATCCTAGCTCACTTTCGTAGATCCGAATCCTCCAAATCCCATCATTTGCTCCATCCGCAGACGTTCCTCGTCAGCACCGCTATCTTTATCTTCGTTTGATGTCCCTAATTTCTTTTGCTTTCGTTTAGCATTCCGCTTTTCTCTCCTCAGTTGCCGCTCTTCTTCCTCTACTTTCTTCCGTGCGGCGATTCGCTGCTGAATATCGTACTTTTGTCCTGAGAGCGCCTCTTCTCGTTTCTGTCGTAGCCACCGTAATCGACTCTGCACATCCGCTAATGTTGCTCTTTCAACCTTATCTGTCTGTCCAGTAGCCTGTAAATGCTGTTTGCTGTTTAAATGGTCTACCCACTGCAAACTATCTTTGAACGTCAGATCGCACGCTTCACAGTAATATCCCGCTCCGCGACCTCGTTTTCCCACAGCAGACGCACCAGCAGGCACGAGTGTGACTTTGTTTAAATTGGCGTCTAGATTAAGTCTTTCCCTCCGTATTTCAATCTCCTTTGCGTCTGGTGGTGTAGGTTCTCTGGTAAATCGTGATTCACGAGCACGGCGTTCGTTATCTGCGCGCTCGCGAGCTTGCCGCAGCATTTCCTCTTTGTCCCATGTTTGACGACCTGTTTCTGGCGGAGGCGCATTGCCATAGAGTGCTTTTCTCTCCGACATCTTACTGGTGTGGTGATGGCGGACCGCTAAAGAGTAAAGTCGATATCAACGAGCAATACTAAAAGCAGAGCCGCACGCGGTTAAACGCAGCTTTGGCTGGCCGAGAGCTGCTTCCAATCCTCGCTCGGTAAGTGCTGCACCACGATTGCAATTGCCCTCCAGATAACTACACAATGCCCGGTGTCGGAGACGAAGCCAACGCGTCGTTGCACGCAGAAAACATAACGGCTGAGTCAATTCTCGAGATCTTCTCCAACCCGTCGCTCACGACAACTTCCTATCTGAACTCGATCCTGCCATCATACCGCGACCGCTCGACGACTTTGCCGCAAATGCACACTGAAGCGGTCAATATTCTCTCCTCACTGGACAACACCACTTCTGAATTAATTGCGAAGCTGGAGAAAGTCGTGACAGAAATGCTGAGCTCGTCCACGCGGTTAAAATACGAGGTCGAGCTTCTGGCTGGCGATGTTGAGCAATTAGACACTTCAATCACAAAAGAATTAAAACCACGAGTCGAAAGCGAAGTATCACCGAAGAACCCAGCAATGCAGAGACTAGAAAAGCTAGAACTTGTGCGAAGACGACTTGTGGAAGTGATCGCTACATTCGAAGAAGCAAAGCAATTAGACTCAGATATCCAACGAAACAACGGTCAAGAAACAGAAGACAGAATCAGAGAACTGCTCTCTCAGAATAAATTCAAACGAGCAAATGATGAAGTCGAAAGGGTCGCGAAAGTCATCGAAGTCTGGACCGGAACTCAAGAGTATTCTACGAAGTCAGAGTACGTGGGCAAATTGCGGCGATTAGTACAGGACACAGTCTCTCGAAGTGAGAACAATAATGCTGCCAGTGCATTACTGGGAATTGCATCTGGAGAGAGTACGCCTGCGCAATCAAGAAGTCCTGTACCATCAGCAGCTGGGCTTGCTCGACAAGAGTATCCGAACGTACGGTCATCAGCTGAGTTCTTTAAGCAGGAGGCAAAGGAGGGATACCTTGGTTTGATTGAGTCGTTAAAGAAGATCCGACAAGCGCAGTAGTTGGTTTTATCACTTTTTGTATTATAGTGGAATCAGATGGGACATTTTGGTTTGAAGGGACGCTAGTTAGACATAAACGCAACCAGATAGTAGGCATATTCAATCCTCTAATCGTACAACTTTCATAACTACGAACGTGCTATATACCTGACTTCCAGAATCTGCTCGCACTTGACCTTGTGAGACGAAGCCTATGCTACAATCAGTCTCTCTCTCTGTATGCCATATTTCCGCGTCCTTTATATTTGATTGCCGGACCGTCACCAGATGATTTGTCGCTGTTCTCCAGGCGTCCGTTATCTGGAGCGAATGGCCTGCTTCGATACGAACCACGACCATTATATTCTCTACCACCGCGTCTGCCATCGTACTGGCTGCCATCGTACTGGCTGCCACTCCTTCTGTCGCGATAGTCGCCGTCGTCGTCGTACCGTCTATACTCTCTTTCTCTCCCATCATAGTGCCTATCTCCCCGTTCATAATGTCGCCTTCGCGGCGGTGCATCGTTGGCGGTGCGTTTCAGAGGATTATGTTTTGGCGCCAACGGGTCATCTTTGCTGATGTCAGCGTCATTTACTGGTTCTTCTTTATGCTTGCGTTCAGAACGGCCAGAGCGATCAGAGGAAATACTGCGACGCCGATGATGGCGGCGAGAAATGTCAGGCGAGACGCTGCGTTCTCTATCAGAGGCCGGAGTTGTCGATCTTCTGCTTTGCAACTGTCTCTTTTCAGGAACTGATTCTGATTGCGCGGATTTCTTCTTTTTGAAGATAAGTTCGCCACATTGTAGAATAATAGGCTCTTGGCCCTTGACTGGCCGATCATCGTCATTGTCCGAATCGATTTCAACATTTGCGAAACTGTCTAGAAGACTCAGAGACTCGGGGATAACACGGCCAAAGCAACAGCATTTTCCATCTAGATCAGGACATGGCGCAAGCTGCAAAATGAAGTTAGTTTGATTGCAATCCTCCACAAATATACAGTAATCTTACAGTAATGATAAACTGACTTGTGTTTGTGTCAGGGCCTTTGTTAGCCATGCAAAGGAGACCTCGTTCGTCAATATTACGCCAGCCCAGGTTTTCGTCTTCAAAAGGTTCGCCATATATGGACTTGCCGCCTGTAAAGAATACGTCAGAAAAAACATTGGGGTTTATTGGATCCCCAGAAGCGATCTCACCTGTTCCATCGCCCGCAGTTATGTCTCCTCCCTGCACAAGGTACTCTGGATCCGCAATTATGCGATGAATAGGACTATTTTTGTACGTCAAGCCAGGTCCCTTTTCGCCTGTACATAGACATCGAAAGCTATTAAATGGGAGATGCCTATTAGCAGAAGCCTCAGGAGACCAAGAGCAGATACCAACTCACTTTTCACACGTCTTGGGCACTTTATCCGCAAACAGCTCTATTATAAGCCTCCCTGTGACCGCCGGAGACTTGAGATCGATGTATACTCGCGGTCTGGGAGCCATTGCATGCGAATTACAGGAAGAACTGCAATGTCGATTTCCTTGTTAAGAAGAACAGGTGGCGGTGCAGAGGCTGTGGTGGCGCGCGCCTCTGCTCGGAAAATTTACATGTCCAGGCCACACGACCGCAGCCTCCACCATCGCCGCCGAACGCTTACTCTTCTTGCCCAGTCTCAACGCTTCTGCATGGACAAGGAGCTTCTGCGTCGATTCCCCTGCCCACCGAAGTGAGTAGTCTTTTCCGCTTCTTTCTGCGCGCGAAACTGACCGGCGCCGGCAGACCAAGATAACAGCCCTCGAACACTCCTCGATTTTCACGATACAGCCTACGTTTTGATCCTCGCTTCACGCAGCGTCCGCTTTTAACTATCGACGGCTTTCTGGCTTTCTCTGAGAAGTACGGCATCACTTGGATTTTTCCAGTATGGTTTCTCCGGTCTCATCCCGCTCGGCGATGGACTACAACCCCGCTCACCAAGTCGACAACTCCTACTCAGTCAACCACGAAGCCTCCGTTACGCTCGACTCTACAAATGCATTTGAAGGTGAGAAATGATTTTAGTGCTGCGCTTATTTTCAGATCTTTTGCTAACTTTACAAGGGCCCGAAAAACTTCTCGAGGTATGGTTTGCTCCTGACAGATTTCGACTGCCATCTACAATGGCTCGCGACGGTCTCAAGTCCGTAAAGCGTGCTCTATGGGAAGACATGCTTGATCTCGTGCATTGCAAAGTT
Organism: Myxozyma sirexii; assembly: GCA_030568315.1. NCBI lineage: Eukaryota > Fungi > Ascomycota > Lipomycetes > Lipomycetales > Lipomycetaceae > Myxozyma > Myxozyma sirexii. The sequence goes on along the minus strand of JAJLTT010000002.1, from coordinate 202,449 downwards.
CTTTCGGTCATTGGCACAGACGAGGTCGATGCCTATCTTCTCTCTGAGTCAGCGATGTTCGTTTTCCCTCACAAGATTATCCTTAAGACATGCGGTACTACTACACTCCTTGCCGGCCTCCCTCGTCTTCTTGAGCTAGCCCACGATGAAGCTGGATACCCAGCTGGCCTTGAACCATGGCATGTCTTCTATTCTCGTAAAAATTTCATGTTCCCCGATCGTCAGTTACATCCTCATCGTTCCTGGAAGGATGAAGTCAAATATCTTGATGCGCATTTCAGCAATGGATCCGCGTACATGGTCGGTCGTATGAACTCGGACCATCACTGGTATCTCTACTCCGCCAAACGTGATGCCTCACCATCGGATATCAGGACGGATCCGGCTACTGCCATTCCGGCCGATGGCAGATTTGAGGACGAGACATTAGAGATCCTTATGACAGGTCTTGACGAGAAGAAAGCTGCACAATTTTGCAATGATCGTCTGGTTCCCGACACAGCTTCTGACTCTGGCTCGTCAAGTATTGCATCAGATGATCTTGACCCCGGCCATATTGGAGGTGCGGAAGTCACTGCGAAATGCGGTCTTGGCAAGCTGTATCCATTCTCTCGCATTGACTCGTTCTCTTTCTCTCCATGCGGTTACTCGGCAAACGGTGTCACCAACAAGACCCATAACTACTTCACCGTCCATGTGACCCCCGAAAATGGATTTTCTTATGCATCTTTTGAGTCTAACGTGCCCTCATCGGTGTCAAAAATGAGTCCTCTTGAAGTAGTCCACTATGTCGTCAATATTTTTGGACCTTCTCACTTCAGCGTGACGATGTTTGAAGCACGAGGCGCGAAGAGCAGCTTTGCCGAGGCAAGTGTGAAGGACCTTGCTCCTTCTGAGGTCCCGGGATACACCCGATCAGACAGAATCGTATACGAACTAGACGACTACGATCTGGTGTTTTTGGCGTTCGAGAAGAATACGTGAATCACATATATATATATTTGTTCCGCCAACTGCTTTGATTCCGCGGTTCTTCGTATTTGATACCCCCCAGTTGCTCGCACTGACAGACATTTGTGTGTGTGTATATATATAGTTAGCAGGTTCATGATGTAATCTGTTGGGAGTATTACTGTTAGCTTCTTGACTGCTGCGTTGTCTTTATTTGCTTTGCTTGCATTCGGTTTAAGTGTCTTTGTTACTAAGATGTATAAGGTTAAACAAGATAGATTCTCTATAGAAATAAATTCGAAAAGTTTCTTATAGCAGCTTATTGCAGTGAACAGAATATAGTAGCTTATCTTGCTGGATCATACAATATTCTTAAATAATTCTGAAAATGTCATAGAAAGGGCACGCTATAGACTTCTGTTCAAGCAAAAGTTAATTCGCCAAAACCCGCTCGTTTGTCCCAACCGCTGATTTTGAATCATCGAAGTCCGTCTATGTTAGCAAAAAGTTCGGTGCTTTTCGGGGTCTGCCTTCAGAACGCCAGTAAGACTATTTGCGATTGATTTGATAGTACTTGCTGTTTTATATTGCGATTATTGGATTTTGTATTATTGTTCGAAGCTGCACGGTTGATCAGATGACGACCAATGGGCCTCTGGTACGTGAGCCATTACATAGCCTGGACTGCTGTATGACAGAGAGCTAACCAGTTTTGCTAATTAGTTTTATGCTGAGGATACCGTTCATACAAATAGTGCTAATAATGTTGGCATAGTCGAGGTATGTTGTGCTGGTAGAGATTGCTGGGCCATGATGCCCGTGTTCATATGCACTATATCTAATAAAATCTATAGAAAACCTGGCACGACGTGAGAGACCAGCTCAACTTATCTATATTCATACTCGAAAGAAGAAAACTAACTGCTGCTTTTTGTTATAGACGTATCGGGATTACCACGATAAATATGAAGACGAGATTCTCGAAGGTCCGCCGGAGATAGTAGACTTCTATCTAACCAACGGCTTACCGCCGCGAGGCTGGGTAAGCATGTTTTACAGCATGTTGTAGTTATATTTTTATTAATACGAACTATTTATAGACTGTTGTATCGGAAACACTTTGTCGACGGGTCATACCTGATTCTGCGCTACGTTTAATCGACCGCTCGTTCTCATGCGGCGATCTATGCAAGTACGCTGGTCGCGCTTCGCAGTCTGGTGTGATTACAGAAGTATCGATGGTTGTCTCTCTCCAACACACCCAGACCAATCAAGTTATTCATAACATCCCCGGTGACGAAATCAAGCTGTATTTGCATCCCGAACCGGGTCAGTTCATTAGCGACGGAGAACGACTGGGTGAAATCACAGGTACAACATATCGTACGGCGATCCGACAGTCTAATGGTGGCACGGTCTGGGTGAATAATGCGACAGATCTATCGGTGAGGGTGCCGAATACTGCTTCTACTATTGCGCCGCCAGGCGGCATCTCGCCTTCATTAATAGCCGAGCCTACAGGAGCTTCATTTCCTCACCAATCTGTCATCACCACTCGCGAAAATATAAGGAGAGGACAGTGGATTTACGGCGCCTACGATCCGGTTGTTCCGTCAGCGGGTGTGGTCCTGAGAACAGAAGTCCAGACTTTAAGTTTACGCTGGCTGCCTGATAACATTGAGGATTTCATGGACGTCGAAGACGTGGATTACCGAAAATTCAAAGTCTATCGTGATGTGATGGATGATAGCAGCTGGACTGTTGGTGACAGGGTAATGATGAAGAATGGACCGGAAGCATTTTCAAAATTTGGAATCACGCGACTGAGCAGAGAGCGTTATGGCGGATTCGACGTCAACACATTGATAATCACATCCACCGCGACTACGGTAAAAGTCAGATGGCAAGATCTCACTGAGACTATTGAAGATGCGAAAAATTTGACTCCATATCTGCTTGTTGACGATCATGACATCTGGCCCGGAGAATACGTTGAGCGAAAGAATACAAACACAAAGCAAGGAACCAATGAGCTCGAGTATAATAATTCCCAGATTGGCGTTGCGCAGCGCGTCGATTCGAAAGAACGAACTGCAAAAGTCCGCTGGTTCCGAGATATAGATAACTTGGTACCGGATAACTTGGCTGACGAATCCGAGGATGTCAGTTTCTATGAACTTGTACCACATTCACTATTTAGCCATGGACTTGGCGATTACGTTTATCCGCCGCATGCTCCATTTTTGAAAATGGCTTCAGCCGGTATGTCGTTGCTGGGACAGGGTGGAGGAATGGTGTCCTCTTTTGCGCGTGCGATCCTGACCCAGTCTAATAATCAACTGACTCAATTTGCACGCTCGCTTCTGCCTAATCGACCGATGTCGGGCCAACAGACGCCTACATCAATTTCATCAGGAAATGACAGTGAATATAGTCCTGTTAGCGAAACTTCTCAAGGGCCAGATAAATCTATCTGTGACTGGTATGGTCAGATCACGGCTTTAAATCTCGATGGATCTGTCGATGTACGGCTTGGATTCTTTGACCCTCCGAGAGTTGCTGTATACCCTGCGAGTCTTCTGGTGGGTGCTCCATTTGATGGAGAAGATGACGAGGAAGATGAATATAGTGATCCTGATTATGAAGAGATATCATGGTCAGGCTCAGATGAATTCGGCGAGCAAGAGTTTGATTATTTACACGACAATAGCGAGGAGGCTGCTGAAACAAGACGTTTGATGGCTGCAAGAGAAGCTACTGTGCGGCATCCGGATGGTGGTGAAGTTTCTGATGGGTCAAGTTGGGAGGACGCTGAGGACGAGGACGAGGACGAGGCCGTGGAGGATGAAGATGTTGACGACGAATTGCCCGATTACGGATCACCTGAAGATTTATCGAAGCAATCTACTGAAATTGCTGAAACCGCTACTCAAGACAAGTTACGAGATGCATCAGCTTCAGAAGAGCCTTCCGTCAATGGGACTGAGATTCAAAAAGATCTCGATGGGGTGCCGGAGCAGTTCTTGATTCTTGACACGGATCCCGGCGACGATCATCGCTATGTTTCTGAAGTCCCTTCTAAAATCAATCATCGACGTTTAGCTCGCGAACGCAGTATTCTAAGCACTTCTCTTCCTGAGGGAATCTATGTGCGAACGTACGCGAACCGGCTTGATCTCTATCGAGCTCTGATTATTGGTCCCGCTGGAACACCGTACGAAATGGCTCCGTTTATGTTTGATATCCAGATATCATCTGCGTTTCCGAAAGAACCTCCTGCGTGTTTTTTTCATAGCTGGAATACCAATGGAATCGGTCGAGTCAATCCGAATCTTTACGAAGATGGGAAGATCTGTCTATCGCTTCTTGGTACATGGCCCGGTGAAACCAGTTCAGAGAAATGGAATCCAGAAACAAGTACTATTTTGCAACTGCTAGTCAGTCTACAGGCATTAGTCTTAAACAAGACGCCGTATTATAACGAAGCAGGATATGATGCGATTCAAGATACCGACGAGTCAGCGGTCAACGCTGAGCTCTATTCTGAGCGGACATTTGTGTTGTCTCGCGGATTCGTATTATACGCGCTTGAGAACGGGGTGGAGGAATTCCAGAGTGTTATAGATTATCTATATTTCAAGCAGAACTATTTACGCAAGATTATAGATTGGGAGAAAGAGGTTTTGGATAATTCCAAAACGGATGAAAGTGCGTCGTCGTCTTCTGATCGGATAACAAAAGTCACGAAGGGGGCTCGGATTTTGCTTTTGAAGAACTATCAGAGTCTGTGTCAATCGGCTGAAGCTATGAAGGTGTGATAAAAGATACGCGGGTAATGTTTATGAGACAAGTGTATGAATGAATGAATCATCTTAATATTTGCTTATGTTATACGCAGTTGGTCTTTTTTTTTGTTATGTTGCGCTACTGGTTTGTACATATATAATAACGAAGAATGATTGCATGGTAATAGTTCCATTTGAGATTAATGCAGTGTTAGACTGCTCTAAGGTTGATATAACAAAACATGAACTATACAGAAAACTCCTAAAATGATATGACCCAAATCTACATTACTCGACCTGCCGCTCGAGGCTCAACTGAATACTTCATATTTAGAGTAAACATTCTTGTCTATTGACATTGATACAGGGGTTTGGTACAGGCAACGCCTGATATCGCGCCAAATGTACTCGATCTCGTTTCGTTTCGGCAAAAGATTCTATAAGACATGTCAGCATGAAATGCACCAAAGCACTACCTGAAAAGATTTCATACGGGGAATACAACAAGCAGTCGTCCGCGACCTTTCACGACGACGGCTAAATAATATATGACTTCGAATCCTTTGAACCCCTCGTTTATAACAATGTCTTGAATCAGCTCTAGGGGAATAAATTGCGACGAGGTCGAATATAGCATTGACCCGGTGCTTTTAACCTCAAGTCCAAAGTCGTGGAGTACTAATATCGAGTCCTCTGAGTACCCTCTGTATAGCATTGGTATGAGGAATAGGAATGCAGCAACGCATATGAGCATCTCGTGCGAGAATGTGTATTTGTTTGATGCGTTGCTGACCACAACATGCTTGTAGATATATATGTTCGTATTAAACGGTAAGCTCAATGTCCTGCTCTTGAACACCCATATCCGGTGAACACATGCAATGTAAAGAAGAAATAGCGTCAGTAACCGGTAGACTGCAATGAGAACTGTGCCGATTGTCCTGTGCCGCGGCTTGTTGGAAACTGTATAGCTCACGGTTGTCGGAGCAGGAGCATGACGCGTCACGGTCAGTCCTTTGTCTGTGACCTTCACCGTTGGTTCGGCCAAACAGCTCATGCTGTTCCTGTGCCGGATACTGTGTGTTGCGCATCTACACGGTACGCACTATCAGCGTCGAACCAAGCCAGATGATTACACGTGACATATGCGGCTTAATACGCGACTAAGCAATTAGTCATACAGTAGGGCACGACCCTACAATGAAAGCGCAAAAACAGTCACGACTCTGCTGGGAGAGGTTGGGCACAGGCAGTGCGCGGCGCTGAGTTGAGCGCTCGAAGGCTTCACCATCGTCCAGCTATTCGTTCTTTCCCCCAGCAAACGAATTACCTCTCAACAATCGTTCATTATGTCTGTTCCCGACGCCCTCGCTCCTACTCAGCAGGACATTGAGCTCCTGCTCGCTGCTCAAGCTCACCTCGGCAGCAAAAACCTCCAGGTTCGTGCATTTTTACAAGGATCTCGGTATCGTTCAGCAGCAGTCGCATGGTGTTTGGCAAGGACAAGTGGCGGGAGGATCGTGAGCAGTCGACCGGAGAACGCCGTTTGCAGTTGCGGGATGCAGATTGTGTGCGGAAATGCCCGGTGCTGGAGATGAAATAGTCGAATTGCTGCCAACACTTGAACTTATCGAGACTGCTGCCGGACACGAGAAAAGAGAACATCGCAAGATCTAACGCCTGTTATTGCAGACTCACATGGAGCCCTACGTTTACAAGACCCGTGCTGATGGTGTCAACCTCATCAACATCGGTAAGACCTGGTATGTTCACCGTGAATCCGAATGAAATCATTACCTCGAGAATACCACCGCTAACAACTCGCCAAAGGGAGAAGCTTGTCCTCGCAGCCCGTATCCTCGTCACCATTCCCAACCCGGCCGATATCGTCGTCGTCTCGGCTCGTCCCTACGGCCAGCGTGCTGTCTTGAAGTTCGCCTCGCACATCGGCGCTACCGCCATTGCCGGACGGTTCACCCCTGGTTCCTTCACCAACTACATCACCCGTTCATTCAAGGAGCCCCGTCTCATTGTCGTCACTGACCCCCGTACCGATGCCCAGGCCATCAAGGAGGCTTCTTACGTCAACATCCCCGTCATTGCTCTCGCTGACACCGACTCGCCGACCGATTTCGTCGACGTTGCCATCCCCACTAACAACAAGGGCAGACACTCCATTGGACTTATCTGGTGGATGCTGGCCAGAGAGGTCTTGAGACTGAGAGGTAACCTCTCGCGTACCGAGACCTGGAGCGTCATGGTCGATCTCTACTTCTACCGTGATCCCGAGGAGACCGAGAAGGAGGTCATTGAGATTGCTGCCCCGGCTAAGGAGATTGAGGCTGCCCCCGCTGTCGAGGCTGCAGACGAGTGGTCTGTTGATGTTTCCTCATCTAACCCTGCTGCGGGCTTTGATGCTACTGCAATCACTGTCGAGGCCTCCAGCGGTGAGTGGGTCTAAGCATATGGGGCATGAGGATGAAAACAATAAATAAAACTAATTGAAATTGGAAAAAGAAGATCTGGACCGGAAAGACAGAATCTGTGCGAAGGAGAAATGAAAAAAGGGATTTTGCTATGTTTTTTTTGTTATTGTTTGTATTATATAATATAAATATCCTTTTCCACAACTATTAGGATAATCCTTTTCGTTTGCATGTGAAAACAAAAAGCAAGTTGTGTGGTGTAGTTGATTATTGTATAACTTAAACTCTTCATAGAGATTTTAGAATATTCCAAAGAAGTTTTTAATGGAAGCCATACAAAAAGATTTTGTGTTTAATTTCAATGGAGACCAACCAACTGCTGGTGACAATATTACCGGAATCGTAACAACCACCGTCTAATAAGAAAACCCAAAAGAACCAAAGTTTACAATACCTAAAAACAACCAATAATGAAGAAGAGAAACCAGAAGCATGACGAGATTTCTAGCCGTCATCTAGCTACGACGCAGTTTGATGAACTTCAGGCCCTGGAATTTGTGCGGACGGATTCGAATGGCGAGACCGAGAGCGACTGCGATCATGAAGCCTAATAGTATCGGGAATTTAAGACCGAGCATGTTTCTGTTGTAAGGTGTGATTGTCGCAAGACCGGTTGCTAGGAACGAGAAGAATAGACCGATGTAACCTAATACTCTATGGTATTTATACTGGAAAATATGGATTAATAAACGGGAATCGCAAGCGGTTGCAGGACAGTGGTTTAACGTACCATACTCTTAGCCCGAGCTACGCTTCCGTAGATCGCAGGCATCCAATATTGAGTGAATCCGATGAAGACATTTACCATCAGAACGATGTACGCCAACATCCCGACGACTGCATGTGCGGAATGGATATGAGCACCGCCGTTCTGAGTCTTGTTGATGAAAACGATACCGAATGCCAACACGTAGCAGATCGCTCCGAGAACATTGAAAATACCGTGAACCATTCCACCAATCTGCTTCTCTGCTGTAGTAGCCGTTGGCTGAACAAGTATTATAGACTGCACCAGCATCATGATTGCAAAGTTGTTAAGCGCAGGGTGTCCCGTGAAAAAGATAATATCGCTGATCATGATCCGCCAAACGACATAGAAAAACATGCCAATGATCCCCACCTGCGCAAGTATCGACGACCGCGACGATACCAAGTTACGTCGGATCATGCCCATATGCGCCTTTGTCTCCTGCGAGTCGATGGAATTTATACTGCGCGCATCAGAGGGTACCGTCGAGCCCATTGAAAACGCCGGGAGCGAGTACGAGCTCCGCGCACTGAAAGATCCGGGGCCTTGCGGAACCGAGGAGTTTGCAAGAAGAGGGTCAGTCTCTTGTGCATTGGATGTGACGCCGTCTGACATCTTTGCTAGCCGACGAGAGATATCGCAAAATGACCGCTTTGGCAAACAAGCTAACCAGAAAACAAGAGTATCAATAACAACGACTGACAAACGAGCTTATCAGGCCCTGAACTAACCAGTGCTGCAGATTCTCACGATCGCGCTGTGCCCAGGACTGTTATGGCGGCTATCGCCTGCTATCGCCAGTTTAGAGTTTATGCGTGCCGAAAGTTACTCTGTCACGTGTAATCGTAATTCCGGCTGCTTTGAGTGGGCAGCGGGCGCGTCGCCAGATCACCGCCTGTTATTTTGTAGACGCGTTGGGGCTCTTAACCTTTGCGGCGTTCACTCCGAAATACTCATTGTGTCTATTACTGCGACGCCTCTACAGCAATGGCGTCGGGCTCACCTTCAACGGCCATATTCGACAAATCAGCGCCTGCGCCTTCAGCAACTATTCCCTTGCGGTTTCTGTATTTCTCATTCTGAACCTCGAAATGGTCAGTCAGCTTGCGCTTCTCGACCGGCTCATACGTTGTCCGCCATTTCCCCCATCCGTCTCCAACGTTGATGTTCACTCTTCCAGAATATCTATCCTCTTCGGGTAACTGAACCTTGCTATCAATAACAGTCCGCATTGTTCGCTGCACTTCGTTCTTGATAATTCCATCATACCATAGCGCGTAAACATCCGCCCTCGTAGACGCAGGCGTAGCATTCTGTCCATTAGAGAGCTCACTCGCGGTTTTCCATTTCACATCATCATCAAACTCGCAATCATACAGCACCAACGGCACTTCATCCGCCATATCATAAACAGGCTTGCAAGGAAACTTTTCGACATCCAGTAAGTCTTTAATCAATTCAGGCTTTTCAAGCCGTTGTCCAATAAGCAGCATAATCCCCATAATACATCGGACCTGGTGCCACAAAAAAGCTGTGCCATGTAAATCAAAAACATATATCTCGGTTGGTTCAGGATCATTGCCAGCTGAGTCGACTTTTCTGACTAAACTAAACCTGGCAGACAGGATTTCTCGGTAAAAGTGCGTCATTTGCTTTGAGCCGTCGATTTTGCAAAAATTACGGAAATCATGAGTCCCGATCAGCGACAGTGCTGCTTTATTCATAGAGTCAATATCTAAGTCTCCGCGCTTTGCCGCGAAGAAGTACCGGTAGTGCCGTGATCGGCAACTGTGTCTTGCATCAAACCCTTTGGGCGGGTGTAAGCAGACCTGGTAAACTCTGATATCTGGCGGTAAGGCGTGATTAAGCTGGGTAATATAAGGGAACTCTCTGCCGTCATTTTCTTCGTCGAGCTGCTCTTCTGGAGATAGTCGTGACCGTACTCGGAGACTGATAACTTGAGCAAGGGCAGATACACCCTTGTCGGTTCGACCGCAGCGACTGAATTCACAAGACTTGATGTCTACCTCTGATTCTATAAGTCTGCAGCGTGCAAGGGCTTTGAGAATTAACCCTTCGACTGTTGGTAACGGTGTCTTGTCAAACTGAACGTTGAGCCCATTGTAATTCCATCCCTAGTAAAAAATGATCAGAAACGTATCGCCAAATCGTTTAAAATCTCACTTACCAGATAGGCAAAGCGAATGCCAATCAACCTAGTAGGATGCGCTTTAAAATCAAAGCTTTTCTCCTGCTTCTTTAATTTTTTCTTCTTCACATGAACATCGAGACTAGAATCCTGAATAGATGTTCGCGTACTATATGGCACAGTCATTAGAATAAGAACCCAATATACGTAATGCACCAGCTTACAGTTCTTCCAACTCCTGAATTCTATTAATCAAGTCCCTTTTTGTCCAGAATCTGTAATCCACTTTCGGCGCAAACTCATCCATGTTATATCGTGGTTTATCGGGCAGCAAAGCACCAGACCTCGTCAAGTTCGTCTGATCAGCAAGCTCAGCGTCTATTTCAGCGAACCTGGCGTCTAATTCTTGCAAATATTTCTCAGCAGTAGCTTGTTTTTGTGACTCAAGAAATTTCGAAACTTCAAGTGCCGAATACCGTGCGCGCTGTATATATGGCTTGGAACCAATGTTCTTGAATACTAAATGTCGATGGAGCGTTGCGAATAAAGAGTTACTATCTATACGCGCAAGTGCAACTAACGAGCGCATTAAACGCATCCAAAATCACGCAAATCTTAAGAACCACTTTACCATTCGCTGGGAGCAGAATACAAAAGTCTTCAGAGCTTTTATGGGTGTTATTTCATTTTACACGCGTTTGCTTTTAGAATACAAAATCTTTTAGCCCTAGCCCAACATATGTCTGAACTTTAAATGTTAAGGCATTTACTCGAATAGGAGATAAGTTATTAGAGAGATGATGATTAATGGTTGGTTTAGGTTGAGAGAAAAATAGAGCTGTAGTCGTCTAAAACATTACACTCACTAGGCAAAAATCAACATTCAAAAATCGGCTTCTTAGTTCGACGTCTCACTGGTTCGTTTTTCTTATTTGTCCCAAACATAGCCCCTACTAGAATAATTGTATTTCTAGCATCTTCAACTTTGCGCTTATCGTCTTCTAAAAGAGAATGACCCAAAGATGAGCAGCGGTTGCGTTTTAGTTTTCGTGTGCGGGTGAAGCGGTGCCGCATATTCCCGATAAAACGTCGTATACCAGAAGGAGACTGCGATGGCAATTTATGTTGCTGAGAGCAGTTTGCCGATTTGTAAGGTTTAAGGCAAAATAGAAGCGGGACTTTAAGTAAGTCGGGACTATCTGATGGCGATCGTCCGGTCGTATCGAGATGAGAAAGTTGGCTTTCCTTGGGAGGTTCCATTGTAAGTGAGATAGATGTTCAGTATGCAGGCTGGTGATGGAGATGCTAAGACAGACATTGAGGGTAATATATAGCCCCTAAAACTAGCAATCACTATGAACGTTTGCTTTGTACTGCATTTCGTAGGAGGACGAGATGGTATTTGAAATTAGACCGGACAGAGGAGACAGCGGCAAGCACAGATGGAATAGGAAATTGGTTTAGGCTGAGACGAGCCACATAATGAGAAACAGGTATTTGCACAGAAAAAACACCGTCGGATAATATTCTTGATGTTGAATATAACGCAAACTGGTTCGATAGACCAAGTCAAGCGCTAGTATTGTTCAGATGGCGATGGCCCATAGATCATCGGAACATTGAAGACTTCCAATTTCTTAGTACCAATCTCAAACCTACTCATGATATCATATCACATTTATAAATCCTTCCGAGAATCCTCAAAACAGATGTTGATGGGTGAACTAACTGAGATTTGGCGCTCAAAATCGTGCGGCAGAGGTTGAAAGTTTGGCAGAGCGGCTTGCTATTGTTCGCTCTTCGTCACTCCGCTATTGTTTCTCAAACACATTCCCCTTTTAATCGTATCATACTTTGTAGAGAGTTTCAATGCGAAAAACTGAGCTGGCTGAGTACTGTTTGCTGTTAGTAGGCTGTTTCTGCACATATGCTAGGCGATAGTGAGTGAGATTCTGAACAGGAGAAACGTTCTATATTTGGCCGCTGGCAGCGAATCAAATACCAAACGCTTTCTATAATCTTTTACTGTTGTTGTCATATACCATTTTAAAAAGATTATGTACCTGAGTGCATCGAAGCGCTCCAACATCTGCAATCCTCCTCTGTGCAAGATCGTCAATTGAGGCAAAAAGAGTTCAACAAAGCCGATTTTTTTGCCGTTGGTTACATGCTATCAGCTGGACAATTCGGCATCTGTATAGATTCCACCAGATACCTACAATCTCGTGTGTCATTGCAAGAGCCGCATTTCAACGATATCTAACGTAATGGGATTAGTTAGATCCATATGCACCGCGCAAGACCCAGTCAAGGTCTTGTTCGACCGTCTTGTGCAGTTGCTTTTGTGATATTTACCTTTTAATGTATCTAACGGTCTGAGACAACATTGCCATGTGTTTTCTTATATGTGCGCTAGCGAGGATATCCGCACATTTGCGGTAATGGTACCTGCTTTCTGTATTGCCCAGTTGCCGTACCATACTGAAGCCACGCAAAAGGTAAACAATTCCTCTGATGTGGCCAACTATATGACTGCTGTCTGGACCCGCGGTGCTCTGCTCCGTTTGCTTTAGATGCGACCCCCTTTGTAACAGCAATATCGTACAGCGCTCTACTTGGAGCAAGATTTTGAGTATGTTCAGCTTTCTCAGGCATGCGTCTTTCTTCAAGCTAACAAAGAATCTATAGACGAAATGGATATGGAATCTATTCTCAACGATAAACATGCCGAAGTCGACGGCGAACTTGAGGAGAAACCAAGTCCCAGCTTAGATTCTGCTGAGATCAAAGCTTCTCAAGATCGGTTGATTGTGCCTTCTAAGGATATTGAGCTTGTGAAAGGCTACATTGATAGTTTGTCTTTTGGAGAAGCTATCTCGGTCCTAGTTGCCGCCGTCGAATATCATAATGATGATCTCAATTTCTCTTCGACCACAATGGAAAAAATCAAGTTGCTGCTCGCAGGTTCCGATGCTTATGGAACGGATGCAGAGACTCATGAATTCGATACTAAGGTTGAAGCTGCGCTGATAAAATACTACTCACCTTATCCTGAAGTTCGGTCTATTTCAGCACCTGATGATGATGAAGTTCCTATCGAGACTTATAGAAGCTACTTGATCACTATCGTTTGGGTGATTGTTGGCGCTGGAGTCAATCAGTTTTTCAGCACTAGACTTCCTCAGATCATGCTTACCACTGATATCATGCAACTTCTCGTTTACCTTTCCGGGAAAGCATTTGAGTTTCTGCCTGATAAAGGTGGACATATTTTCGGAAAGCGTCATTCACTCAACCCTGGTCCTTGGACATTTCAAGAGCAGATGTTTTGTACTATTGCCGTCAACTCTGGCATTGGAATTCCCTACGTGACTCAAGCCAATATTATTGTGCAGAAGCTCGACATGTTCTACGGAAATACATGGGTCACTATTGGATATCAATTCCTACTCGTTCTTTCTAGCCAGTTCATGGGATTTGGATTCGCCGGACTTATGCGCAGAATTGCAGTGTATCCCGTCAAAGCCCTCTGGCCGGTAGTTCTTCCTAGTCTTGCTATGAACCGGATGCTTGTGTCTCCGAACAAGAAGGAGAATATAAACGGCTGGAAGATTTCAAGGTACAATTTCTTCTTTATAGTCTTTGCAGCTTCGTTTGCATGGGCTTGGGTTCCTGTTTATTTATTCCCGGCGTTGAGTCAGTTTGACTGGATGTCATGGATTGCTCCTAATAATTTCAACCTTGCTGCTGTTACTGGTATTGCCATGGGAATGGGCATCAATCCTATTCCAAGCTTTGATTGGAGCGTGATTGGATATTCTAGTCCGCTTGTTATTCCTTTTTTCTCTTATATGAATACATTCATCGGAACGGCCCTTGGTACTCTTATTATTTTGGCGTTATATTACACAAATTACCGTTGGACGGCATACATTCCCATCAATACTAACATCCTCGCGTCTAACACTATGGGCTATTTTGACGTCAGCATGGTCATTGGAGAAAATGGCACGTTTGACGAGGCTCTTTATCAGCAGTACTCACCGGCGTTTTACTCTGCGGGAAGTCTGATGTACTATGGGTCGCTCTTTGCGCTTCATCCGGCGTTATTGGTGTGGACTGCTTTGAACTACGGACCTTATTTGAAGGATGCTTTATTGGAATTTGTGAAATCTCTGCGAGATAGATCGCGGTCAATCTACACTCGATTTGTTGATCCGTTCTCGTTATATATGAGACGTCACAAAGAAGTTCCGGATTGGTGGTTTTTGATTATCTTGCTTATTTCATTCATTTTTGCGGTTGTGTGTTTGACGGTTTATCCAACGCAAACCTCCGTCGGCGGTCTAGTTCTTGTGATTTTCATCAACTTTGTCTTTTTGGTCCCTATAACTTTGCTGAATGCTACGACCGGAATGAGTTTAAGCTTGAATATAATCACTGAGTTGATCTCTGGATATATGTATCCTGGAAATGGAAATGCCTTGATGACTTTGAAAGCATATGGAGTTATGATTGATCAACAAGCAACCACATATATCTCAGACCAAAAGGCTGGGCACTACGGTCGAATCCCCCCGCGAGCGGTTTTCCGAGGACAAATGCTTGCAACCTTGATTTCTGTAATCGTCAGTCTTGGAATTGTTAATTGGCAGATGGGACATGTCAGTGATTTCTGCTCGAGCGAACAGGCTGAGTCGTTCACCTGTCCGAACGCATGGAGTTTCTTTTCTGCGTCCATCATGTTTGGAATTTTGGGACCGAAGAAGATGTTTGATGGCATGTATCCTATTTTACCTTGGTGCTTCCTTATTGGAGCACTTGTCACTGTGCCGTTCTTCTTCGCGAAGAAATATCTTCCGCGAGCTTTCAAGTCTGTCCATCCGCTTTTGATTATTTCGGGTATGACTGTCTTTGCGCCCTACAATATCTCGTACTATATTCCCGGGTTTTATCTGTCGTTTGCGTTTATGTTTTTCATACGCCGTCGATACTTGGCGTGGTGGGAGAAATACAACTATCTTCTCTCGTCAGGCCTAGGCGCCGGCCTCGCGTTTTCTGTGATTATTATATTCTTTGCAGTGCAATATCATCCGAAATATGTTGTATGGTGGGGATTAACGGTGTTGTACGAGGGAGTCGAGGGCGGTAACGCTCAGGCGTCGCTGCTTGAAGTGCCTGAGGCTGGGTATTTTGGACCAGAGCCCGGTCATTATCCGTAAGAAGATGGATGGTATTGCTTGAATAGGAAGGAAGTAGGTTTATACCTTCGCTTTAATTCGCGTTGATAGTCGATAGTATCGCAATGAATGTATAGTATTTCAATGTGCTGTGTTGTAGAGACTCTAAGAAAACAGCTTTATAAGTTTTCTACGGTATTTTTTTAGATCATAATATCCGTTACTTACTATAATTCAGAATTCTTATGTGCTTAAAATTGAGTTTAGGTCGCCATGAAACGTCATTAGTCAGGAACACAGCCGCGCACACGGCGATTCCGAATTCTATGTCCTGGGTCTTTCACTAGCCAAACCTATAGCGACTGCGCTCTGTTTTCTCATATTGAAGGGCTCGTACTCGATCTGTGCACGCATTTCTCTGAAAGACTTTGTACGATGCATGAATCGCTTCGCTTGAACGGCATCAAAAGGTAGTACGAGCGCACTTGCAAATACGCCGATAATCTTCGGCCAACTATCATAAATGACCTCCCGGCACCGTTCGCAGGACTCGTGGTCCTTGAGGGCCCGCAGCTCACCCGATAGCAGAGAAAGACCTTCGGTGGACGTTCTTACCAAATCCGTTTCGAGAGTCAGAGTTGACTCTTCTCCTAGCGAAGTTGCGACCTCTGATGAGAGTTACAACTACGTGATTAAGATCAGTTGTCTTACCTTTCAAACCACTCCAGATTTGCCGTTTGCAACGGGTCCGAAGAAAGCTAATGATTTCCCATTTATTCCACTTATTGCAGCTATTTACGGTCAGAAAGAACGTCGCGTCGAGCGCGACGTTCTTGCGTTGGTGAAGACAATCGCGCCGGCGGAGTACATCAATGATTTGAAATTTCTTCTGGAAAGAGTCCGAACCGGTACCGATCCCACCGTGGCAGATTTCTCATCTGAAGAAGATTTCAAGACCTGGAGACGATTTGAAATTTCAGCAATCAATCAGATCATTTTGGGTATTGTTCAAGGTGGATTTCAAATCTTACCGGCAAACTCTGCCGAACATTCACTCGTCTATATTCCGCCTGACCCGTCCGATATCTATTTTTCCATTTTAAAACGATGTCTCTCAAGAGATATTTCGAAATTTTTGCAGAGAACGAAAACTGAGAACGCTGATGTGATGGATCCGCTTTCCAGACGCGCGATTTCGATTCTTAGCGATGATTCGCGAGACCTACTAAATACGCTGTATCTAAGATGGCGAGTAGGAAAGTCTACACGCGACGTGTTGACTCTTAAAGGGTCATTAGATCTTTTACTGGCGGACGAGATGCCTTTGGCGGCGTTTTTGAATATGTTTCGACTGATTAGCTTTGAGCCTCTGACTACATATACTATGGCACACGAGCCATGGAAAATCAGCAATGTAAGCGTTATTTATTAAATAACTGTTCTGAGAAGTTTGAGATGCTAATATGTTTTAAGCAAAATTTGTACCTGGAATGCCTCACGTCTCTGTACAACCTACTTATGAAAATGTTGACTGCTGAGTTGGACAAGATTACAGATCTGGAACCTATCAGTATAGCAGAGATTTTGGCGATGTTTGATCTCTATCTCTTTTCTGATTCATACTTTGCGCTGCATGGTATTCTGTTTTCAGACACAATTGCGACGATGGAAGAACATATACGGAATAAAATCAGACGACACTTTGAAGAAGAAGTAACGGCGGCCACATCTCGCGAATCATGGCCAGATCTGGCGTTACTGACCGATATATTGAAACGTGAGATGACACTGCTGAATCAGATTCTTGAGATATATGAAATGCCTGTTGCGCATGCCAACGTTAATGTTTCGCGTTGGCGAGAGTCATTTGATATTAAACGAGCTGCAGCCTCGGGATTGATTATGACTGCTACTGCTATGATATGGCCAATTTTACAAGGGACTATGGCTAAAATTACAGCTCTGGGTGAAGGTGAACGGTTAGAACAGTTAGTTGAGTTTTATTTTGCTGTGCATGAATTACAAGAGATACAAAAAACATTGACAGAGTAAATTTTTCTGCTGCAAAAGATTTTCTACAATGTGCTAATTGATGACTACAGTGAGTCGAATGACCTTGACATTGAGAACAAGTTATTTCCGTATATGTTACAAAGTATACACCTCGGGGCGGCATCGCTGCAAATGGAGCCGGGCTCATGCAGCGATTCGGTAAGTCTTAGCACCAACCACAATCGATACGTATGCTAATTGCTATCAGTTTTTGCCAATGGATGACGAAGCAGCTCATAGTGCGCAAATGCTGTTTATGGAAAAAGCCTGGACAGGCGAGTTATCTCTCATACAGTCTCTCAACTGGCCCAATGAAAGTCAACGTGCCGCGTTGTATTGCGCTCTTGTACGTGATCATACGGAGCCGCTGCGGACGTATATCGATTATTTGAGATCATCGTTCTGTGAGGATATGTGCCAGGAAGAACTGAACTCAGACTTCTACAGCATGCCTCTTGAGGTATGTGTTTTATTTGTTTCATTTTGAAAGATAGGAAGCTTATACTACGATAGGCCCGAGTGAAATTTTCCAATGTCAATTTTCTGAAACGATGCATCGATTCGCGGAAGGCATTGCTGGACAGCGAATATGTCTCATCTATTCTGAATACCGGTGAATCTGACTCGGGAAGTTCCATTTCCCCTGATAAAAAGCTGGTCTGTCTGAAACTCAGTATAATCGACTTAGAAGGCTACACCCCATCAGCGCCCGGTGATACACTGTATTTATTAATCGAGGCTAAAGATACCGGATCTATGCAAATAATGCGAACACGATCATTAGCTGTATCATCAAGTGGTCCTTTGCTTTGGAACGAAAACTTTGAGTTGCGATTTCCGCGGAATGTCGACGTTTACACCTTTACGATCAAAGTGATGGAGCATTTATTCGGCAATACTGTCAAAGAGGAGGCAGTTAACTTTGTTGATGTAGATGTTCGTGATAGTGCGTTCTTCGAGCCTGGTGTAAGCAACATTTTGACGTGGTCAGCTGAGATATTTTCTAATTTTGTTTTAGGATTATCACTTGTCCATCCGACCTCGAGGCCTTATTAGACTCAGAATGCAATTGACGAAAGATACAGACGCTATTGATGTGATTTTAGATAATTTAGCTACTAGTTTGGATGAGCTAGAGCAGTGGATGATACAAAGCGTATCTGAAAAAATGTTTCCAACAGTCGTCCGAGTTCTTTCTCTAGAAAACCTCTCAGCACTCTCGGACGCGGGAGACTTCGATGCCACAAAAGATGCAATTTCGTCGCTTCTGGATTACCTTGAAGGTAGTTTCGATACTCTTTCCGAACAAGTTGGGCGGCGAATCGCTCGGTCTTCGATGGTTGTTGTATGGGAGGAATGTATAGAGGTGTTGAATATTTTACTTGATTCGGCAACCGATCCAACTGAGAACTTCATCGAAAAGGAGAAAACGGATGTTGTCAATCAATGGCTTCAAACTTTGAAAAAGTTTTTCCATTCTAGTCAAGAAGTACCGCTGGCGATGCTGGAGAGTGAAAAATTGAGAGAAATATTACGAAGAGTTTATTAATTCGTCGAATTGAAAAGTAGAGAGCTAGTACTGGCGTTTCACCATGTGCGTTGATTTTTGGATTTTTGGAATATTATCAATCTTGCAAAGAGATTAGGAGTTTTTTGTTTTGGTTGTTTGCAAGTGAACTGTTTTATTTTTATGTTATTGTAATGTAGATAGCCGCATATGACATTCGAGATTTGACTGATAATCGGTGTCGTCAGACACTACGGTCGCTTAGAAGTTGCCCATCCTCGGTATTAAATACGAAGGTCACGTGTAGATTACGCAGATCCCTTCGGACGTTGTCCCCGAGAGCCGAGAGTGACGGTGTGCTTGGCTAAGTCGAGGTAAGCAGCTCTTTATATCTGTGTTGGATTGCTTAAACCTTTTCAGGCTGTACTGCATAGCTTATATTTTGTTTATATCTCGAAGAAATCACATCTTAGAGTGATTTAACGATGGTACGCAATCATGAAGAGCAAGACGAGCATCCGTTCATGTGAGTACTTTGCTATACGACATCATCACTCGTCGAAGAAATCATTGTTGACGATAAATGTAGACCATATCGCGATGACCAGAGACGTTCAGAAGCAAGTGCACCACCACCACAATTTGAATACCATCCCGCTGCAAAATGGTGGAGAAGACCCTCGGTCTACGTCTATCTCCCGAGTTTCTTCCTCAGCGCTTTCGCTATGGGTGGATTGTTGGCGCCAATGCTGAATTTAAGTCTGTCATTGTACTGTCGAGCATATTACGCTGAACGGAACTCAATGACGTCGCAGGTGATTAGTGTGTTTTCTGAGATTGATGCCGATTGCCAAAAGCCGGAAATTCATGCTGGCGCATCAAGGATTTTGATGATGATTTCGCTCATTCAGAATATACTTTCTGCGGTAATCAGTCCGAAACTCGGCGCTTTGTCGGATAGAATTGGCCGGAAACCAATTATTTTACTATCTGTTGCTGGTGGACAGTTTGTGAGTGATAGTTTGAGATGCCGTAGGGTGAGTGATGGTGCTAACGATGTATTTTTAGCTTTCGTGTCTGATCAATTTGGCTATCGCAAAATCAAAATACACGTATGCCTACAGGCTCTTGTTGATTCCAGCGTTTTTTGATGGACTTACTGGATCAATGGTTGGATCCCTGCTGATGGGACAGGCATATATCACCGATTGCTCATCGCCATCCAAACGCGCATTCAGCTTTGGACTTTTACGCGCGGTTATGTTTTCGGGTATTTCAATAGGTCCAATAATGGCCGGTTTAATAATCCGACGAACCGGCAATTTACTTTCGGTGTTTTATATCTCTACGGGCCTGTATATCTGCAATGCTTTGTACATCACCTTTGTACTCCCTGAGTCGCTTTCGCGCGAGTCCCGCGCTCACGCCTCAGAAGTCCAGAGACAGGACTCTGACGCTAATCTCTTGCACATGAGTGGTTTCAAATCGTATTTCCGCCACATTCAGTTTCTGAAACCGCTCAAAGCACTCTGGCCCACTGACGGCACACGCATGGTGATCAAGCGAAATATCGTTATACTTTCCGCGATCGAGACGTTCTTTCATGGTACTGAGATGGGTGTCATTGTGAATCTATTGCTATACGCAGAGCTTACTTTTGGATGGACTAGTGTGGCTACGGGAGTTTTCATTTCATTGGCATCGTTTGCAAGGGCGTTTGCGTTGCTGGTGCTTTTGCCGTTGTTGATGACATATTATCGGAAATGGAGGCCGCATACGCTACATGAAGTTGGTGCTACAAAGGGTGATATATTGTGAGTATTAAATTGCGCTTAAGGCTTGTAAAGTTATCGGATTGCTAATTTTGTGGTTTATTAGTATTATTCGATTTTCGTTTGCATTTTACATTATGTCTTATGTGATCTTGGTGTTCTCGCGAAACACGGCTGAATTCTTGATCGGTGAGTGCTACATTGTTTTGCGATGACTGTCGTTTGATGGTACTAATACTTGCTTGTTTAGGAGGAATCTTGGGGTCGCTGGGTTCAATTGGATCTCCGACTACGGCTTCTACGATTACAAAACACGTGCCGAGAGAGAATACCGGTGCCGTATGTAAACGATCATTTTCACTGATAAGTATTCATAATTAACTTTTAGCACAGGTACTTGGAGCACTTTCGCTGCTGCAGAGCATCTCATCAGTAATCGGTCCTCTGATCTTCTCAAACATATATGCATCGACAGTAACATTCGCACCCAAAACTTTTATTTACGTGGCGATCGCGTTGTTCAGTATCACTCTAGGCATATCAATGACGGTCAGAGAACATGTCGAGGGAGGATTATATGACGACGGAAGCGATGAGTTGGATGACAACGATATGGAACTTCGGTCAGAGGATGGAGATGGGCAGATTACACTATAGTCATAGTTAATTTTGTATAGTTTTCTGGGGAATGGAGGAGGAATTTTAGATTTTTCGGTTGGCGTTGTGTTTGTGTACTTTTATTTCAGTAGTGTGGAGTAGGTAGTTAATCGAGTCAGGCATGCTGTATGTGGATTATGTCGTGGGTGCTTATCAGGTGCTCATCAGATGCCGAAAAGCCGAGTATTTAAAGATGAGCCTCATGAATCATAGAGCAGCTTTCGAGACTCTGTGCTGCTGTCATCTGATCTGATTATTAGCGAATCATCGGACGCAGCGAAATTTAACATGCTCTGGCGTAGTGAAGTGCATTGAAAGTCAGAGAGGGGAAAAGGAAGACAGCGGGTTTGCATGGTATGACGCATCGATCCAAGATAGTCAGTCATACATTATGTGTTCACAACCCCTCAAATTTGTTTGAATTCATAGCTGCATTTTAACAATTATCATTCTTCTTTCAATTACAAATATTTACAAGGAATTATATCGTAAACTAACTTCGAACAAAAACCCCTCGCGACAGAAAATAGACACCTAACCTTATCGGAAGCCGGAGTATCAATCCCGAAGCCCTAACGAAACCTAAAAGAGCGGCGCCGACCTTTGTTCAGGTTTTCGTCCATTCGTTATCGCCGACCTGATAATAATGCGTGTTGAGTGCTGTGATTTGATGGCTAGGATATGTCCGCGGCAGTTGCATCTTTCTGTTCAAGTCAATTGAGGTGTTAAAGCTGAGTTTATTAACTAATCGACTGAAACTTTGATATTCTACTCTGTTGCCAAAGTCATCAGTCTTGCTTTTAAGACTGCACAACGGGTAAACCAGCGCAAAAGCTCATAATCAAGGAATCTGCTTCGTTGTCAACATACACCAAAGTTTCTCAGCCAAATGCTCGACGATGGGCGAAATTGTCACTTCTCGAATCCGTTTGCGATACGTAAGATTCCGCCTATTCAAGAGAAACCTGTTATGATGCCTGAATCAGGTGCAAATTAGTTCAGCAAACTATATTTCAGTTGGATGGATAGCCTTGTGAGGGTACGCATATCTGTAATGTGGTGCTAATATGTCGATGTTAATGGTTAATAGACAGGATACGCTAGGCCTCTCGTTGAAAACGATATCCCATTAGTCGACCAAGACGGCGTGCAGCTCCAATGACTGAAAATTCGAAGCGCACTTCCAAGCTCGTCTCGCCACAGGCCAAAAGAAGAATGTGCTTTTTTGGACCCTATTAGATACCTTCCCATTTCAAATCTGGTTCTCTATGGTCACGAGAGTTGTCGTCGATTTAGTTTGAATGACGGCCCCGCAATTATCTAGGAAGATCATTTATGACGTGGCGGATGTGTATGAGGCCAAACTGGCCAACTGGCCGGCCACCTGATTCCACCTATTGGACCTGGAGTCGGCGTGGTTGTTGGACTTGCGTGTTATTGACTGTTGCTTGTGTTTGCCAGCAGCAGGTTTTCTATCAATCCGGATGTTCTGGATCGCAGATGCGCACAGTTTTTATAACACCCTGTGCAGAAATCGTTGCGATATCGAATCGGTCAAGGATTGAGTATACGAATGGCAAGGTCACGAACTTGATGTCGACGGATACATATCGGATCAAATTCTGCTGTATGTTTGTCCGCCATGTTTTTGATGCGCGGTACCGCTTGTCATCTGCTTGATTCTGCTTTTCCTCAATATTGGCGTCTCTGCGCTATGAGGATGTGTAGGGAAGGTATGTCATGAATATTTCCGGGCCGCGGTGGGGGAAATACTCTGGCTGGGCTATTGCTCCACTTATTGTCGGCATCGTGGTATTAGCTGCTGGCACGCTAAATCCTGGCCAATCTTTGGCTGTCGTATTGGATACATTATAAGTTTTCAATGCCAGAGGGCCAGAATATTGGGCTTTTCATTGGATTTGCTGTCATTTGCGTGTGATGTCTTTTTTGTTTGGGCCTTGCAACCACATACGGTAATTATGAGTAATTGAGACATGTGATGCGGTAACTAACAAACTTTTTGATAGCCGGAGCAAGAGCGTCAGTGAAGATGAATATGGCTACGACCGATAAAGTGATCCAAGCCCCAATGTCGTTCTTTGACACGTCTCCACTTGGCCGAATCTTGGATAGATTCTCGAATGACGTGGAGTCGTTGGATAATACGCTGACTGACGCGTACCAAATGTATCTAATGACAGCATCGTCTACTCGTGGAATCGGAATTTTAATCATTGTGTACTTTCATTACTTTGCGATTGCGTTGACGCCGATGATTGTGCTGTACGTTGTCGCGACAATGTACTACCGTGCCTCAGCTGTGGACATCAAAGGCATGGCCTCAAACGCGCGGTCAGCCGTTTCTTCTCACTTTTCGGAAACATTGACGAGATTGACATCTGTACGCGCGTTCGGCGAGCAGGAACGGTCTCAAACAACATGAAGAGCGAGCTCGACGAAATGAATCGGGTCTCGCATCTTTTGGTCGGAAATCAGCAGTGGCTGCCAGTGCGGCTGGAAAACATAGCCTTGTGTCTCGGTTTAATTACAGGAATGCGGGCTGTGCCTGCCCAATTCAATGTTAATGCCGCGTCATTGGGATTGGTGTTGCCGTACTGTGTGTCGCTTTCGATGCAAATGTCGATGGTGATCAAGCAGCTTGCCGATGTAGAGAACCATATGAATGCGGCAGAGCGTGTGCATAACTGTATGACACGCCTGCCGTCTGAGGCAGCGTATGAGATAGTGTCTACGCGTCCACGAGCGACGTGGCCGAAGCGAGGCGCGATAGAGACGCATGACGTCGAGCTGCGGTACCGACCATGGCTGCCGCTTGTTTTGCGCGGACTATCGCTGTCAATAGCCGGCGGCGAGAAGATCGGTATCTGGTGGACGCACAGGAGCAGGCAAGTCATCAATCATGGTTGCGCTTTACCGGTTGGACCGAGCTGTCTGACGGGACGGTGATGATTGATGGAGTGGTTATTTCAAAAATAGGACTGCATGGCCTGCGGTCGAAGCTTGCGATTACCCCTCTGGATCCGGTACTATTCAGAGGCGCGGTGCGGTCTAACCTGGATGCGCTCGACAGCTACTTGGATATGCAGCTATGGGATGCGCTGCGCCGCGCGGGGCTGGGAGAGCCCGAGGACGAAAGGCAACCGTCGTCGTCGTCATCGCGTTCGGTAAGCGAAAGATGCGAGCAAAGAAGCGAGCGAGCGTGCTCTCAACAGCCGCGGCCACGCAAGCAGCGGCAGCAGCAGCAGGCTCCAGCTGAACACGCCGGTGGACGACGACGGCCAGAATTTCTTGCTTGGCGAGCGGCAATTGCGTCGTTAGCGCGGGCGCCGGTTCGCATTTTCCAGATCCCGGCGCTCGATGAGGCCACGTCGTCGGTCGACTACCAGACCGACGCCGCGACCCGGGACATTGTTGTGCGAGAGTTTGGGCACTGCACAATGCTTTGTATTACTCATCGGCTCAAGACGATTGTTGGATACGACGTGATGCTCGTGCTGGACGCCGGACGCGTGGCTGAATACGGCCCGCCGCACGAGCTGTACGGGCGCGAGGACGGGATCTTTCGCGGGCTGTGCACGAAGTCCAAGATAGGGGAGGCCTGCTCTGCGAAGAAGGGATGAGACAGAGCGTAATCAGATCTAAAACAGAGATAATCAGGAATACTCGATAAGGCCCGCAGTCGCACAGCACGCGCAGTCGGCGGCCGGCGACCAAAACCGCCGGTCATTAAGGTTTGCAGCGGACTCGGCTCGGGACCATTGTATGCCCGCTGCCGGCCGTTCGGGCTAGCGTCGCGAGCCCGGAAGCGAGGCCGCGCGTCTTTCTGACGTCACTTTGCGCGCAAGCCGTGCTCGCTGCCAGGGTCTGGGGTTTGAGCCGTATCGCGAATGCGAGCCTCGGACCCGACGGGCTCGCAAACTCCGTCGGCCGAGTGCGGCTGAGATTCCAACCCGGACGCCGGGCTCTTTTATAGCGGCGGCCATGGACGCGTCTGCCAGGCCGGTCCCTGTTTATCGCCTTCTGCCAGACATCCGTAGCCACCATGCGTTCTTCTTCTCCCCGGCGCAGAGCTGCTTCGGCCGCCTCCATTGCTGCGGCAGCGGCAGCGGCAGCTTCTTCCCTCACAGACACCTCCGACGACGAAACCACGCTCGACGAGCGCAAGGAGTGGATGGGCATCTCGGATCCCCTGCTCAGACGCCGGATCCAAAACAGAGTAGCCCAGCGTGCGCGACGTATGTGATTGAGCTGGTTCTGTTGTTCTTGCACTCAGCGCTAACATGACGTTCTCCAGGCCGGCGTCTTGCGAAAAACAAAGACCGCAAAGCGGAGTCCAAGAACATCGCGAATGCAACGCGAGACGACAGCTCGCGCACTTCCACCTCTTCTGCTTCCTCTTCCTCAGATGCCTTCTCCAGCAATATCGATCTCACCCCCTCCATCACCACCGCCTCCTCTTCCGCATCATCGTTCTCAGACGAAGAATCGATCTCTCCCAGCACCCCACCCGCTCTGCTCTTTGCCAACCCGCAAGACCTTCAACGTGAACATTACGAGCGCGAACTCGACTCCCTCATCTCTCTTGACTTTGACCCCGCTCAGTCCTCCTCTCTGTCTGAGTTTGACATTGACCAACAGCTTCGCTCGTGTGGTGATGCTGATCCAACTGCCTCCTTCCCCTTCTCCACCGATCTTGCCAACAATATGACCAACGCAGCCGACGCACTTCTGATGCCGTGCCAGTCGGTCGGCGCGGCAATGTGCCAAAACATCTGCAAGCTGCCTCTCGCCTATGATCTACCTCGCTACCAGGTATTCGTCCCTTCTCCTGAGGACTCGGCATCGATTCCCCCAGCTCTATACCCGACTGCTTTACAAGGCGTGGTTGCCCACATCCAATACGTGGACGCAATCCCATTTGCGACTCTGCGCGACACTTTGCTGCAGCAGATGAGACTGGGCTCGTTTGACGAGATTGAGTTTTGCCAGGACCTTTTGAACGACGGTTTCCGCGTCTGGGGCACCGACTCTGCGCAGCCGCTCGCCTGGGAGATATCAGAGCCATTTGCAAAGAAATGGTCGTGGCTCATCGATGATTCTATTCTCGATATCGCCAAGTTTTGGGCTGGCCAGCGCAAGCAAGCCGGACTCCAGGAGCCATCAACCGCCGGGGATCCGTTGTTTGCATAGGGCGGAATGGTAGATGATGCATGTACATAAGTTTTGCTGGATTTGTTATATAAGTATGAATTTCTAGTTTCGGAGTTTTTAGTGTTTGAATTATGATGTTACGGGTCTATATATTTGCGTGTTGGCTTGTTTTTGATTGAAGGTGTATGATTGTACGATATGTGAAATGAAATACAGAGCTCTACTCAAACAAACCGATTACCAATAAGCTATTAAAGTTAGGTTTTGCCAGTATAAACTCTAAAACGCTGAATAATTTAAATAATTGCGAAATGCGACGAAAATGCGAGCACGAAAACACCGCATTCGGGCAATTTTATGCCATCTCTCGCGCGAGTGAGTTTAAGTTGGGAGCTTCTAGAACGACTGAAGACTTTAAGACACTTTCAACAGTTACATTCATTTGTTGAAGTTATCTGATTTCTTAAGAGATAAAAAACCTAATCACAAGTCATCGGTCTGTCAAAAAGTAAATAAAAAAAAATTATGGCGACACCAGCAGGACTCGAACCTGCGCCTCGAAACGAGAAAAGATATCGGATTTAAATTCGAGTCTTTCGCCTTAACCACTCGGCCATAGTGCCATTTTTATATCAAATTAATTTTATTTGCCGCCCTGAGCCGTAAAAACATCTGCGGGTTAGGGCGCGGGTTAGGGTAAAATCATGAAACATTGCTAGATCCGTAATAACAAATTGCGGAAAACGGTAATTAGCTTAATTTTCGTTTTAGCTGCACTTTGTCTTACCATGTTGTGTATCGGGCTATGTTGAATTCTTGCCATGATCATACGGTCTAATTTTCTATGGCCACTTTTTGATCGGCTAGTATTGAATGGAATAAACTGTTGCCAACGGAGGGCGGCTAGTAGTTCCAGTTCGAAGCGATGGGTTCAGAGGCGAACGTCTGACCACTACTCTCGGGAAGCCAGAGTGAAAGGGTTGAGAAGTCGGGCAGCGTTCAAGTTATTGGAAGTATGTTTTCTTATGACATGTGTAGAGTGGGGCGACTGTACTGACGCATAGCTGATAGATTCATCAAGATCATAAGATTTTCAAACCAGGACAGACAGTCATCGATCTCGTACGTCGCCATCTTTTTAAGATCCACCTGCAGATATCTAACTGTTCCCCAGGGTTTCGCACCAGGTTCATGGACACAGGTAGCAGTCGACCGCACTCGTCCGAACGGTCGCGTGATTGGCATTGATATTCTCCCCGCTGCACCACCGAAAGGTGCCTCTGCGATCCAAGGCGATTTCCTATCTCCACAAATTCAAACCATTATCAAAGACTACCTCCGCGAGCAGGATCTCGGCAGATCAACAGACGAGCGCGAAGACACCGTCGACCAGGACGGTATGCGATTAAGTTACATCGACATCGAACGCGCCACCGATCGTTCTTCCCCCGACGTTCCGGCGATGGCGGAATCAGCAGAGGATACAGTCGACGTTGTGCTGAGTGACATGTCTGAACCCTGGCCGCCTATTTTCTCATTTTGGTCGTACACGTTAAGCCAACCTTTCTTTAGGCTTATGAATACGTCCGGCATATCCTTCCGCGATCACGCTACAAGCATGGTAAACATTCTCTCCGCCTAACCCACAAACTACCTACATATCATCAAACTAATCCACGAGCTTTATTCAGGACCTAGTCAACGCCGCTTTGGCATTTGCGCTCGATACACTTCGCCCGGGCGGTAGTTTCGTCTGCAAATTCTACTCTGGCGCAGAAGACGCGTATCTAGAGCGCAAATTACGCAAATCCTTCGACCGCGTCAAGCGTGAGAAACCAGCCGCCTCACGAAGCGAATCAAAGGAGCAATATTTCGTATGTCTTGGGCGCAAAGCTTCGGTTTCTAAACGCGATCTATACGGTAACTTGTACGATTAATCGTGGGGTTATCTATTTTGTACATACTTGTAAAATAATTAAGTGAAGATTGTTAATATGATGCTTTACAACCAGATGACCTCGCTAAAACAAAGAAACCACAAACTAGACAAGATACATAATTGTTTAAGAATCAATAAATGTGAATAAATAATATAATAAAACAAAAGACCTAAATCAAAGAAAACCTCCATAATAACAGCTACCCTAAAAAAACAAAAAGTCCAGGTCGGCCGCGATTCAAACTGACCTATCACTCATTTGTAATTATTTATATATATACTATGTACTCTAATGATATCTGCGTCCATTCGCATGAATCTCATTATTAACACTTCCGCCCAAAGGAGGGAACAGATCGCCTAATCCGCCATCATTCTTTGGCTGCGAGGCAGGCGCTGCATCTTTCGGATCTCCCAACTGCGCAAACCACAGTTTATTTCCTTCTTCTTGCGAAATGCCCGCAAAGCATCGATTGAAAATGTCACTGTAGAAGTTACACGGCACGCCTTCGACGCCTTCCTTGATGTTCTCCGGTAGCGCTTCCCAGTCTGCGAGGTTAGCAGCTGGGAAAAAGATCGTCTTCGCCCCGGAACGCTTGGCGGCTACTGTCTTTTCGCGAAGTCCACCAATACGCAAAATCCGGCCAGTGACTGTAATTTCACCAGTCATAGCGTAGCCTGGGTCGACTACCCGATTGAGCGCTAACGAGAGCAACGAAGTCGAAATAGTCACTCCAGCAGACGGACCATCTTTCGGGGTTGCGCCTTCAGGACAATGCATATGGATTCTAGCATGATCAAAGAATCTGTTCTCCGGGAAATGCGACGCAATAAACATCTTCGCAAAAGTGTACGCGATAACAGTCGACTCCTTCATGACTTCTCCAAGCATACCTGTGCGTTTGAAACTCTGCTGCGAGGAAGGTAAAAGCGGAGCTTCAAGGACAGACTCAACGTACATCGTCGTACCGCCCATCTGCGTCCATGCAAGACCTGTCACGACTCCAGTAGGTGGCTCATCGTCGTATAACTTGTCGGATGTGAACACAGGAGGACCGACGTAATCCGGAAGGTTATCCGCAGTGATTTTCACATGAACAGAGTCTGGCACGGCCAACGGAATGCGCAGTTGCTGAGCAGACGACTTGTCCGGATCACCGGCAATCTCCTTACCCATTTCCGTCAACAAGCTTTCCTCTGAAGCATCCGGATCTTCCTTCAAACCTTTAACAATGTCAAGCGCTGACTTTCGATACACTTTTTCAATCTGTTTCTTGAGGTTTCGGACGCCACTTTCACGACAGTAGCTCTTAATGAGATTATCAATCGCCTCCGGCGTCAATTCCACGTCAACCTCTTTGAGACCAGAGCTATCCCGCGCTTGAGGAGCAAGGTATTTCATAGCAATAGCCTTCTTCTCTTCCGCGATATATCCAGAGACTTCGATGACTTCCATACGATCAAGTAGTGGTCGAGGAATAGTATCAGTCATGTTGGCAGTACAAACGAACAACACCTTTGACAAATCGACAGGAATATCAAGGTAATGGTCCAAAA
Organism: Myxozyma sirexii; assembly: GCA_030568315.1. Taxonomy (NCBI): domain Eukaryota; kingdom Fungi; phylum Ascomycota; class Lipomycetes; order Lipomycetales; family Lipomycetaceae; genus Myxozyma; species Myxozyma sirexii. Next base: position 172,494 of record JAJLTT010000002.1, on the reverse strand, counting down.
AGCTGTTGTTCTGCTCAGGATCAAGAAGCTCGAGTAACGCAGAGGCAGGATCACCCTGGTGTCCGCGACCAATCTTATCAACCTCATCAATCAAGATCAACGGGTTCTCAGTCTGACATTTCTTCAAAGATTGAATGATACGACCAGGTAAAGCACCCACATACGTTCTTCTGTGTCCCTTGATCTCAGCAACATCAGTTAAACCGCCCACACTGAATCGCTGAAACTGTCTGCTGAGAGCGCGCGCAATCGATTTACCGATCGACGTCTTGCCCACACCGGGTGGGCCAACCAAACAAAGAATCTTTCCGTCAACATTACCGCGCAGCTTTCCTACAGCAATGAACTCGAGGATACGATCCTTGACATCCTTAAGGCCGTAGTGGTCTTCGTCCAGGACGTTAACGGCATGTTTGATCGAATAATTCTCAGTCGATTGAAGGCCCCAAGGCAATTGTGTAATCCAGTCAAGATAGTTTCTAGTGACATTAAATTCAGAGGCTGAAGGCTCAAGGTTCATGAGCTTATTCAGTTCTTCTTCAAACACGCGCTGCGCAGCATCAGGCATCTTCAGCTTATCAGCGCGCTCTTTGAACTTCTCAACAAGTTTATCCTTGCCATCGGTCTCCATGCCAAGTTCTTTACGAATACCGCGCATTTGCTCCATGAGATAGTATTCGCGTTGACGTTTCTGAATCTTGCTCTCAACGTCCTTGTTGATTTTGCTCTGTAATTTTGCATTCATAAGTTCCTTCTTCAATAAAATCAAGCCCTTTTGCAACCGGTCTGAAATATCGCGGGCATCAATTAATTCTTGTAGCTCGGTAAGTTCACCGGCGCAAACGGCAGCCGCAAAGTCTGAAAGACGAACAGGCTCATCAAATACATTTCCAGTAGCAAGACTGAGAGTGAAAGCCGTAATCTGATCGCGGAAGATAGGATTCATAGAAGAGATTTCCTTAAGCAAGTTGACGATTTCGGAAACAACAGCGCGAATAGTTGGGTCGTTCTTGTCGACAGGGTCGTCAGGTCGATTCTTGACGTGTACCATGGTAACGCGATCGCGCAGGAAGGCCATTGGTTCAGCTTCTTCCGCGGCTTTCCCATCTAGAAAAAGTTAGTATTTTATCTTGAGCAAGTGATGAAAAAAGGAGATAAAACCCACCTTCAGCAACAACGTCAAAGCTGGTAACATCTGACTCGGCAGGTGTCTCTTTGCTTTCAATAGGAATTTCAGTATGTTCAGCAACAACGACTTTCTCGACTTCGATTCGCCTGTGCGGATACAGCACGATAGTCAAACCTTCCTTTTGAGCGCCATCTTTAGTTTCGCTTTGCGGAAAAATGCTAGTAATCTGAGCCAAGACACCGTTATGGTAGATCTCATCGGGAGCCATGATGGCTTCGGTGGCCGGGTTAGGATCTTTCTGTAGAAAGACGCCGACATAAGGGTGCCCACGCTTGACAAGCTCACGGACAGCCTCGATATGTCGCGGATCGTGCAATACAACAGCTTTATAAAATCCTGGAAACAATGGACGCGAAACGATGGGTAATGCCATCAGTTCCGGAATTTCCTCAGGTACGCCATTTCCGAGACGCGAACCGTTAGGTGCGGTAGTCGAAAAATCAGGAGTAAATTTGCGCATCGTCACAACGGGACCGGACGTAGATGACGCCGGCTTTGTAGCCTCATCCCTTGCAGACTTGTTCTTTTCTCCTTTGTTCTCGTTGGCTTCTTTCGATGATTCGGCAGCAGAAGCTTCGGACTCAGCATTAGCAGGCGCAGCCGCATCAGTCTTACGAATACGTCTCCGAATAGCTTTGCGCTCCTTACCGGCAGATTCCTCAGACTCGGGCGCCTTGTCATCAGCGGCAGATTCAGCAGCAGCTTGTCGATCCTCTTCGTTAGACTCCTTGTTCTCTTCCTCAGTCTTCTTCTTTTCTTCAGCTTCAGCGTCAGAAGATTTCGAAACTGTTGAATTTTTGTCGTCGCCGTCGTCGTCGTCAGATTTACTGGTCGACCTCCGCGTAATGGACTGGGAGAACGCGCGCCGCGACAAGACAACTGCCGAGGGCGCCACAACTCGTGCGCGCATGACGGCTGACAAGTGCCGCGTCGCAGGAGCAAGTATCTGTGTTGGATGCGAGCGGACAATGATCGCTGCACGAGGAATTGCGCGGATCATTGCGGATGGCGTAGAGAGTTGTCAGAAGTAAGTGTTGAATGCTCAGTAAGCCGGGAGGCGGGTAGACGACAAGTGGCGTGCAAGCTAGGCGCAAAATTCAAATATGCGCAGCAATAGTGGGTTTGTTAGAAACAGAACCAAACAGCAATCAAAATGCTGGTATGCCGGACTGTACACCAAAAGTGGTTTGTGCAGGATTGAAAGTGTGGTTTGGTGGGCGAACTTAAGTCGTGCGCAGCGGATGGCGGTGAAAGATCTGAAGCTCAGTAAGCAAGACGTGGCCAGCTTTGGTCACGTGAATGTCACGTACGCTGACTCACGATAGTCACAGATCTGGGAGTTAATGTTACCTGGTTATTCTACGGCAAATGCCATTTCATAACTGTTTGAGCAGATGCATTCTATCAACAGTGCTACAAACAGAATATACTCTGCCAAAATGTTATATTGTTATTACTATTTACTGCTTCCTGCCAGAGTCCTAAATTCATCAACCTTCAATTAATAATACATCTATTTAGTCGGGAAAGCAGTCTTGCCCATGTTAGGCTGGATAACTGGACCACCTTCTTTCGGCATAATATCAAAATCAAAGATATCAGCAGGTATAGAGTAAGACACGCACGAGTTGGGGATGTCGACAATCGATGAAATGTGAGTCTCGACCGGCGCGGCAGAGAGAAGTAGGTATGCCTGTTCGCCGGTGTATCCGTATCCCTTCAAGTACTCGATAGCGTTAATGACAGCCTGTCGGAAGGCAATCTTGGCGTCAAGGAAGTGCTGCTTTCCATCGTCGTCAACCGAGATACCCTGGAAAGTGAGGTACCGTGAGGGACCATAATGCGCGGTAACGTTACCGGGAATAAAGACCGGGTTGTAAATCGACATGTCTTTCATACCGTTCTTGATGATTCCGAGCTTGAGGGTGATGATTCCGTGCATCTCAATGGCGCCACAGAACGAGATCTCACCGTCACCTTCTGAAAAGTGGATGTCACCGACCGAAAAACCGGCACCCTTGACGTAAATAGGCAAATAAGCCTTTGAACCCCGGCTCAAGTTCTTAATGTCAATGTTACCACCATGCTCACGGGGAGGAACAGTTCGGACACCTTCTTCGGCGACCTTAGCGACAAGAGCGGGGTCTACACCCTGACCAATATACGAGCCCTCGGGATTAGGCAACGCAGCGACAGTGCAGCCATCATTAAGCGAGGCATGGAAGTCAACGAGCTCAGACTCACGCTTCTTCCAGATGTTCATCATCTCATACGAAGGAAGGGTGCCAATAATACCCGGGTGAATGAAACCAGGGAACTTGACGTGCGGGATATGGCGCGAGGATGCGAAGATTCCATCAATGTCCCAGATAGCTTTCTGAATTTGAGGGTACTTGTCGTTCAGGAAAGCGCTCGTCTTCTTAGGATCCATAATGGCTGTGTAGCCCCACGGCTCATCGGGGAAAGGCTGAATATCCTGGATGTCGACAACGAGAAGATCGCCAGGCTAAATCGTATGAGCGTCTGTCTTTAATACTGAAAAAATAGATTTGACTTACTTCGGCACCCTTGACTTCGATGGGACCACTCAAGCAGTGAATGCTGAGAGGATTCACCTTAACAATATCATCGGCGTCATCGGTGTTAAATACTTGACCACCAGACGAGTCAAAGCACTCAACCTTGAATACCTCACCAGGTTCCACCGAGCACTAAAAATTACAATCAGCATCGACAAACTTCGAGACATGCAAACGAGTCTATAAGGTCTTACGTAGAACGGAATCTCGGGATGCCAACGAGTGTGGAGACCAGGCTGCTCGCTGTAAGGCTTGTGGAGATCAACAGAGATCTTGGTGGGAATGGGTCCTATAAAATAATCAATTGCGTAAGTAATTGCAATAGTAGATAGAAGCCTAAAGCCAATTCGCTGTAGTATTGAAATCGCCGATGATCTCGCTGCTGTCTCCATGATGATCGAGAAATACTTTAAACGAGCAACAAAAGAAAGATAACGAGACCAGACATAATCTCAATGAAGAAAAGCAGCAACTTACCGACAGGCATGCTGAAACAACTAATTCGACGTATTTGCAAAAGAAGTATATTCTTCAACAAATTGATAGGAGGGGAAGAACAACAGCAAGAACAGGTTCGGAAAAAACAGGGGTCCGAGAGTTGGCGGCAGTTTTGGTGCTCTGCTCTTTGCAGATAAGCCCCGGCCTTATCGAATTTAGACCCGGCAGAGCAAAGAGTTGCCATTGAGTTACGGCTAGGGTTCCAAAAGAAGGCATCAGATACTGATTCAATGGGTTTGCGTGCATGTCTTGTTTAAAAGGAATAGAGACGTTTGAAAAATAAACATATTATTGCCAACAGCTGAAATAACATATAACGCGTACGTCGGCAGATAGAATCTGGGAGACGGGGAGACAGCTGACGAGCGTGACTAAATCGGGATCTGAAGTCCGCCCATTACAATATCAAGAACTTATGTAGTACCATTCATAGTTTGTGAGTCCCTTGCAAACTCTTTTTAATAATATTAGTTTCAAGCAGAAGAAGCAGAAGCGTATGTGTGAGTGTGTATCGGATGCCAAATTTCGACTCAATACTTCTTTAAAAAGCGGGACCTGGGAGTCCAATTATTACTGGAATAATCGCGGTCTGTCTCCAGAGGACAGTAAAGGTATACACAGTAAGTTAGAGCATTACTCCTTGTCAAAATGGCTTCTGTAGCTCTTCAACGTCCTATTGGCAAAAGCCGACGATTGCTGCAGACATATCTGCAAGCGTAGCCGTACTTTTGAATGTAGAGAAAGCTACATTCGGCAAACGACACAATGTGCAGATTTATAAATTTTTTGATTCAAATTCCTATGCAGTAGACCATAGCTTTATATCTTCAAATTCTGAAAGTTGTCCATACAACCCAATAAATTGAACGCGTTGAAAAATTCATAGACTCGAATGAGGTTATAATATCATCTAAGAAGCACTCTCTAGCTATTTTGCTAGTGCAGAAGAATATAAACTGGAGCAGTCTAGATATTCTAGAATTGCGCAAAGAAGCCCATTAGGTAGCTGCAGTAATCTAATATCCTAATACAAGTCTGGCGAATCGATGGTGCCCATCTTAACATCAATCACTGCAAAACGTTCTGCGACAGCAATTGAGTCTGACGCAAAACATTCAAAGACCAGACTGACTACGCACGTATTTCTCCGCTGTGGGAGATCATCCCAATATCGCGTGGGAAAGTCAGTTCTTTTATAGCAATGTCGATATAGGGCAGCAAATACCACGCACGTGACGCAAAATGACAGCCAAAATTAGCGTGCGGCTGGCAGTTTCGGCGATGGCCGACGGCGCGGATCCTCACAGGATATTTTGTACACATATTACCACTCCTGGAACATAGTTTACCGTATCTTATCTTCACTGCGGCATTCCAGAAGCTTTGGAAGCAGGGAGGGTTTGGTCGTGTCCGGAGACTTTAGCCTGGTCGCGTAACTGGGGTCGATATACTCTTGTGTCTTGTCTCCACATTCACAACAGGCACATCGACACCTGGGAACCAGTTCCTTCGACCTTCGCTTTAGGACAGCTTAGCTTTGCTTCTATGGTATTTTCGGAAAAGACTGCTTTATTACAGCAAGGCAATAGCGCTGCCGGTGCTGCAAAGGACGATATTCAAGCGAATCATCGCGAGAGTCTGTCTCCGCACTCGAGTTACAGCTCGATGGCAAGTTCGGCATTAAAGCGGAAGCTGACTGCTTCGGGAGAGGAAGATGAGCGAGGTCTATGGTCGGAGGAATTAGTGAATGAGGAGAATGCTGGGCTGTTGCAGCAGAGCGTGCTTGCTAACGAGGATTTGCCCGCTACGGTTGTCGAGATTGATGCCGAGCTCGAGCGCTCTATATGTCGGAAACTAGACTATCGACTGCTACCAGCACTAAGTCTTATGTATCTGTTCAAGTATGTCGGTTGTTTTTATTACGCGTTCTGTTGAAGGTCTAATGTCGATCATAGCTCTCTGGACAAGAGCAACCTTGGAAACGCCAAAACTGATGGCATCGATATCGACCTTCATTTTGTCGGCAACCAATACAACTTACTACTCTCGATCTTTTATATTCCATACGTGTTATTTGCTTTGCCGCTTACCATGACAGGGAAGAAATATGGTGTGACGCGTGTACTTCCGTTCCTCATGCTGGGGTTCGGAGTAATGTCCTTGATTTCCTCAGCGTGCCAGAATTGGGCCAGTTTAATGGCTGTCCGTTGGTTCCTGGGAACTTTTGAATCCGCATTTTTCCCACTTGTTATATTTTACTTGACCACGTTTTACCGACGTGGTGAGCTTGCCCGCCGACTAGCTATATTTTACGCCGCTTCGAACATTGCGTCCGCATTCTCAGGTTTACTCTCTTTTGCTGTGTTTCAGATTCAGAATTCGCCCCTAAAGGGGTGGCGCTGGCTTTTTATTATCGAAGGCGGATGCACTGTAGTTACTGCTCTCGGAGCATGGGCATTTCTTCCTCGTGATGTATTATCTGCAAAGTTCTTGACGGAAGAAGAGCGCGTATTAGGATTTCTACGCGTGCAGAGCGACTCATCCGCAGTCGTTAACGAGCCCTTGAAAATAAAAGAATCCCTGAAAGTGTTTGCGCATCCTGTCACTTGGGGATGGCTGATTCTCGAAGTTAGTTTGGGAGTACCATTACAGTCTGTGAGTGTGTTTTTGCCGCAGATTGTAGAGAGACTGGGATACTCCACAGTCATGACAAATTTATATACAGTCGCACCAAATGTTACTGGCGCTGTCGCACTACTAATATTTGCATTTCTGTCGGATAGATATCGGTTACGATCACCGTACATTGCGATTGGCTTTTTGCTGCCTGTTTTGGGATTTATAATTTACTTGTCTATTGATGATGTGAACTCGCACATCAACTTGGCATATTTTGCATGCTTTCTAATGACAGCGGGTATTTCTGCCCCATCTGTATTGCTATCTACATGGTTTTCCAACAATATCCCATCAGAGGGCCAGCGAGCTGCATTGACGGGCGTCGGTGTACCGCTTGCCAACTTGATGGGACTGGTGTCAGTTAATGTTTTCAGAGAGCAGGATAAGCCACGGTACGTGCTCGCGTTGGTAGTCACTGCCGCATTCGGAGCAATTGGTGCTGTTGTGACGACTATTATGGGAGTGTGGATGAAGTACGATAATCGGAGGCGAGATAGAAGGCAGAATGCGTGGGTCAGAGGGGAAGTTGCCACGATGGTGTTGAGCCAGGGACCTGCGCATCCGGGATTTAGATGGTTTCTGTAGAGTATGGATTTAGGAGATTAGGTGGTCAGGTGATTAATAATGGTCATGAATTGATATTTTTGGCTACAACACCGAATAGTAATTCCAGAGCCAATGACAATAGTATCTGTGCAGGCCACGACCGGAGATACTGATGACGGCTGGCTGGTGCGGAAATAAACCTTTCGGTGTCCCGGCAAGGGTTGGATTGCATTGCACGCCTAGTACTGATACAGTAGGACAATTGTCGCCCGACGCCATTGTCCGAGTAACCGAAAGGTCCAGAAGTGGTTCCGCCGCGCTGATAAGTGTCGTGTCGTCACTTGGTGTTATCTATCTTGCTATCCGGCGCTATTATGTCCGATTATCGGCGACCGCAGTGGGAGAGCTCGCAATTATCCTAGCTCAAAAACATAACAGCTCTCCCTGTCGCATTTTGTCATTTACTATTCTACATTCAATACTCAAACACTAAATTGTTTCTCATCTGATAACATCAATCGACCCAATAGAAGACTATGGCCTCGGGCCTGTCGTACTTCGCTTTGCAGCATGTGAATCAAAGATAAACAAACTTATCGCTCGGAATTAAGGGCGCCAACTCCGCAGTCTCCACTGACCAGCTCGCCTCCACGCACCCACGACCGACAAAGCACAGGCTATAACCCATTTTGATATGCAAACCCGCTTTTGTACTTATTGATAAAGCATCATGAGCAAAACAATAATCATGCTGAGTTGTGATGTGTACGCAGGGATGCTATGACACAATATAGAGTTTCACGGCGCATCGGCAGCGCGCTGCCTAAAACCTTCTTTACTCGGATTCATTAGCGTCAATCGCAAGTTCCGCATCTGCGTTTGCGTGACCGCGCGTCCTTCCTTTAAACGCTGTCAGTTCTTCCATTGTGTCTCCACTCCCTCCATCTCTCCATCTCCAATCGTTAATCAGTGATTATTGGCAACATGGGAGAAGAAATCGACGAGAAGCATGCTGAGCTTAACGCAGCTCGCTCTCTTGATGGATCTGCGTTAACTTCAGCATCTTCGTCTTCGGGCTCAACCTCGCCCAAACAAACCACCACAGAAAAGGAGAGCAGAAAAGAGGCGGTAGAGGAGCATGCTTCGGATAAGCGAAATTTTCTGGCTCGTGCTGTCCGCTGGATTACCCCGTTCATGCCTATTGATCCGCCGCCTGTGCCTGCTGAGCCAAAGATGACGCCGGAGGAGACCAGCACACTTTTCGGAAAGCTGATGTTCAATTGGATGAACGATGTCATGAAGGTAATAACTGATAATTGGCTATTGATTTCTAACGCAACTAACATCATCGCAGGTCGGATACTCGCGTCATATCCAGGAGAACGACATTCCAATCATTCAACCTTGGCGCAGATCCGAAGTCATGACCGATAAATTTCTAGAAAACTTTGCCAAGCGTGTAGCCAAGGCAGAGAAAACTGGGAAAAAGAAGAACTTAGTCTTTTTGGCGCTGCATGATACGTTCACGTTTGATTTCTGGTGGAGCTTTATCAATCGCAATGTTGTCGATATCGTTCAGATGACTTCTCCTCAGCTCTCACGTAAAATCATTTACTGGGTATCTGATAAGTATACTTACGGAACTGGAAATGCTGGAAAAGGAATTGGCCTAGTCATCGGATTGACTGTGATGCTCATTGTTGCCTGTTTTTGCCAGCAGTTGTATTTTTACTCTGTCAATCGCTTCGGATCACACTCGCGTACGGTATTGATTAACGCACTTTACAGGAAGTCACTTGTATTGTCTAATAAGGAAAGATTGGAGTTCACAAATGGTAAAATCACAAACTTGATGTCTACCGACACCTATCGCGTCGAGTTTGCTGCCAACTTTTTCCATCACTTGTCAAACGCTCCCGTGCCTATCATTATTTGTCTTGTCCTACTTCTTGTCAACATTGGGTATCCGTCGTTAGTCGGTATTGCTTTGCTGTTTGGTGCTATGCCAGTCTTGGCTGTTATCACTCGGGTTATCGCGCGTCGTCGTATGAGATCGACGGTCTTTACTGATCAGCGTATTAGACTTACTCAGGAGTTGCTAAGTTCTATGCGAGTTGTCAAATTGTTCGCTTGGGAGAGCGCATATTTACAAAAGCTATCAATCGTCCGACTTAAAGAGATTAAGATTGTTAGATTGTTGCTCACGCTTCGCTCAGGCCTGTTTGCAATTTCTCTGACCGTCCCGCTTTTCTCTTCAATGATTGCCTTCGTTGTGTTGTCTGTCACCGGTCATAAAATGGATCCCGCTAAAGTTTTTGCGAGTCTGGCATTATTCAATATGCTGAGAATGCCGCTTATGTTAATCCCAGTTGCTCTTAGTACGGCCTCAGATGCATACGTTGCCTGTAATAGAATTCAATCTATGCTAACGGCTGAGGAGCTCGACGGGGCGGTTACCGCCGAAACAGATTTGGACTGTGCTATCCTTGTTGATAACGCATCGTTCATGTGGGACGAAGATCCGGAGGCCTATCAGCGTCGTCTGGAAGAAGAGAAAAATGCGGCCAAGAAAGTAAAGGTGGCAGGCGGTGGCCGTCCAGGAGGTCCCGGAGGTCCTGGAGCACCTGGTGGCAAGAAGGAAAAAAAAGAGAAAGTTAAAAAGCGAAGTGGTTTCTGGTCTCGAAAAACAAAGAAGACCAATAACCCCAAGAGTGAGAAGGAAGAGGATGCGAACGCTCTTAGTCGTATTATCTCGCTTGAGTCAGCTCATGCTGTTGGTGTCGACGCTAGTGCTAGTGAAGAACGCGGTAACCTTGATGAATTGCCTGAAGATGAAGATACGACGGATAAGTTCACTGGACTGCACAACTTGAACTTCCGAATTGAGAAAGGTGAATTCGTGGTAGTTACCGGTTCTATTGGTTCTGGAAAGACTTCGCTGCTTGCTTCACTTGTTGGCGAGATGAGACAGACTTCCGGATCAGTTAAGATCGGTGGAAGAGTTGCGTACTGTCCGCAGCCATGGATCCAAAACAACACATTGCGCGAGAATATTCTTTTTGGAAGAGAGTATAACGAAGAGCGATACGAGGAGATTCTCAAGGCTTGTGCACTGGAGCATGATATCAAAGTCTTACCCGCCGGTGACCAAACTGAAATCGGGGAGCGTGGAATTAATATCTCAGGTGGACAAAAGTCTCGTATTTCGCTTGCTCGCGCATCCTATTTTGATTCTGATATTATCATTCTTGACGATGTTTTGTCTGCCGTGGATCCTCACGTCGGTCGCAGTTTAGTCGACAACTGTCTTTGTGGCATATTGCAAAACAAGACGCGATTGTTGGCGACTCATCAACTGCATGTGTTACCCAGGGCTGATCGGATTATCTTCATGACTCGAAAGGGTACATGTGTTATTGGCACTTATGATGAATTGAAGGAGACTGTTCCGGAATTTTCAGAGCTGACCACATACGGATCCACTCAGCAAGAAGAAGAGGAGCAAGAGGAAGAGACCGAAGATGAGAAGCCAGTTCCAGTTTTGACAGGTAACATTGAGACCGTGGAGGAGAAATCTGGAGATGAAGAAAGCTCTGAAGATAAGGGAGGTAAATTGATGGGTAAGGAGGAGCGAAACGTCGATAATGTCTCATGGGAGGTTTATCGTGAATATTTCCGGCACGCAGGAGGACCTATTTTCGGACTGGGCGTTGCACCTCTTCTTGCTGCATTTGCGGGTATCGCTGCAGGACTTCAGATTGTGACGAACCTGTGGTTGTCGTATTGGACTCAGGATAGATTTGATAAGTCGAAAGGATTCTATGTGAGTATATTCGAATCGAGAATCTATGAGATTAACTAACAATAACTGTAGATTGGAATATATGTGATGCTGGGAATGACCTGTGCAATTATGTTCTTCATGTTGGGATGGTTCACAACTTTGGGTGAGCTCGACATCAATATTGATAATTATTTCAGCGGGATGCTAACGTTTCATATAGCTGGATCTCGTGCATCAGTAAAAATGAATCTCAAGGCAACCCAAAAGATTATGAGTGCTCCGATGTCATTTTTCGACACCAACCCAATCGGCCGCATAATCAATCGATTTTCCAACGATGTCGAGTCAATGGACAATACACTTACCGACGCCTATCGACAGTATTTAATCTCATTGACTAGTATTATTGGCGTGTTGGTGCTCATTGTTGCGTATTTGTATTGGTTTGCAGTTGCGCTTGTTCCATTGCTTTTTATGTTCTATATGATCACTTCGTACTATCGTGCGTCGGCTGTCGAGTTTAAAAGATTGGATTCCAACGCTCGTTCGACCGTCTTTTCGCATTTCTCTGAAACATTGACTGGTCTAGCATCCGTGCGTGCCTACAACGAGCAAGCGCGATTCAAACATCGAATGGAGAACCAACTCGATTACACAAACAGATTCTCGTTTATGATTTTAGGCAACCAACGATGGCTAAGTATTCGGCTGGGACTTATTGCGATCGCTCTTGTTTTTGTAACCGGATTACTCGCTATTCTTGTGCATTTCTCTGATTTGTCGGCTGCGAGTGTTGGTCTTGTGTTGTCGTACTGTACGATGCTTTCCGGGCAACTTGCGATGGTGATTAATCAGTTGGCGGAAGTGGAGAATCATATGAATGCCGCTGAACGAGTATATCATTATATGTCGAAGTTGCCTAGTGAAGCGCCCTATGAGATAGCAGAGACCAAACCTCGCGAGACATGGCCGGAAAACGGAGCGATTGAGATGAAAGATGTATATCTACAGTATAGACCAGGTCTTCCATATGTTTTGAAAGGATTATCGTTATCAATCAAGGGCGGTGAAAAGGTTGGTATTTGCGGAAGAACTGGTGCGGGTAAATCGTCTATCATGATTGCACTATACCGGCTAGCGGAGATTACAAAGGGGCAGTTTCTGATTGACGGAGTCGATATCTCGAAAATCGGATTGCATGATTTGCGCTCTAAACTTGCGATTATTCCTCAGGATCCGGTGCTTTTCAGAGGATCTATCAGATCGAATCTGGATCCGTTTAATCATTATTCTGATGAGCAGCTGTGGGATGCGTTGAGACGCTCAGGCTTGCTCGGAGACGCTGATTCAGCAGATGAATATAACGAGAAAAACAAAGGCAACGGAACAGCGCCAGGAGCGCAAGCTAATGGCAAATTTCATCTGGACCAGTCCGTTGATGACGAAGGTCTCAACTTCTCGCTTGGCGAACGGCAGCTGTTGTCACTTGCTCGTGCGCTCGTGCGTAATTTCCAGATCCTGGTACTCGACGAGGCAACGTCATCGGTAGATTACCAGACGGATGCTAAGATCCAACAAGTTATAGTTCGTGAATTTGGCCATTGCACGATTCTCTGTATTGCGCATCGATTGAAGACGATTATTGGCTATGACAAGATTCTTGTTCTGGACGCCGGGAATGTGGCAGAGTTTGGTCCACCGGAAGAGTTATTTGGGAAAGAAGATGGAATGTTTAGGGCTATGTGCGAGAAGTCTGGTATTACGAGCAGAGATTTTGGAGAGCCGCAGAGTCAGTTGGAGTGAAGAGAGTGATATTGGTCATGAGGTGCCTTAATCCGACTAAAATGTGAACAATATCGGAAAGTGTAAGATTATAAAACGCGGGCGGGGAATTCGCCGCTGGTTAACTCAGTCCGTTGAGCAGGCCAAGTCGCCGTAGTCACAGCTGCCCAGACTTGTCGCGCGTAATATCGTTGCATTAAGAAATACCCTACAGCTGAGTCACGAGTCACGAGTCACAACGGAGCGTGTGGGTTCCAAATGCGGGGTATGTGGGGTCTCTATCGGGATTTGCAGTGGAGAACTGCAAGGATTTTTGCAGGCGCACTTTGTTGGGTTATTTTGCTATGGTGCAAATACAGCACAGTTGTTGTAGTTTCAGTGAATATGTTCATCCTTAATACGATTAGTATTGCATGTTTACTGTGGTAAAAAGCACCTTGCTGGCTGCGGCAAAAAAATCAGCAAATAGCTGCTGAGCTTGAGTTGATTATACGGTCCTGAGTAATACCTAATTTCCCCGCACTTTCCTAAAAGCGCGAATCCTTCTTCAAGGCTTCGTCTTCCGCTTTTGATCCCCGGGCAAGCAATCAAAACAAATGACCACTGTCCAAGCATTCTCTGCCTCGACGGCTTCGGCCTCCATCGCGGCCTCGTCGTTTGCGTCTATGCAGGCAGTACTGCAACTAGGGGCTGCTCTCGATTCAAACCCACGACGGCCGCGCAAACAGTTTGTCTGTAGACACTGTCAAGTCTCTTTCAAGCGCGGCGAGCACCTTTCGCGACACGAGCGGTCCCACACAGCCGAGCGACCGTTTGCGTGTACGGTTTGTGAACGAGCATTTACTCGCAAAGACTTGCTTGTTCGGCATCGCCGCATGTGCGATGGCACCAGAACAAAGCGAAAGGAGCGAAGGAGGTCGGTGATACAGCGTGTTATCATTCGTCCGAATGAAGTTGATCCTCCCGAGCCACCACGGCCTATCCAAAATGAAGACCAAGTGAAGTCAGAGGAGTTACAGGTAACTGAACTTGGAGACGATGGTCAACCGAAAGTCGAACACACATGGGCTGATAACTCGTTTCTCGACATTCTGGATATTACGTCCTCGACACCAGACTCCGCAGACACCATCTCCACTTCAAGTCCTACTCGGGATCTTGAAGACTCGGTGGCTGCTACTGCCTCTCAATTTGCCTTGAATATGCAAGACTGGGGGTTTCTTGACCAATTCCGCATTCCAGACATGTTCAGTACCTATGATTTACCGTTCCCCAGCGGCACGTCCATCCCGACGACCCCTTCTTGGCTACAGTCTGATTTTGATTGCACTGGGTCGACAGACAATGAGACTATAGTCGTTGATGATAAAGTCTCTCCTCGTCCGTCACCATTTTTGGATATTAATTCCACCTTGCCAATACCTCCAGCTCCTATATCGCCTACAAGCCTTGTGCGGCCGACGCCGGCGCAGCATGTATGGATTGTACCGTTTGACGATAATTGCCGCTCTGCAATGATTTCGCTTCTTTCTGGCCGCACGACTTCGCGAGATATTTTTGTGTTTGACACTATGACTATGCAGCGTTACCTCTCCATATATGTGACAAATTTTAGCCTGCATTTTCCAATCATCCACCCGTCAGTATACAAATTTGAAGTCCTGAAAGAATACTACCGAAACATGCACCTTTATTCGACTAATCCTTCTGATCCAAACTATCCATGGGAAGCCGTTTCTGCCGCGGTTTTGACAGTAGTTTTGGCGGCCAACGGCGCGGTCCACTGTCTCTCTCACAAAGATGCTCGGGTGTTGAGGAACTGGGCGCGTCAGCTTCTTGCTGAACTTCCTAATGAAGCAACTATGCCTGACGAGCGACGTCTGGGGTTAATTCAAGCACACCTTATTATTTCTGGATTTGACGCTTGGAGTGGAGATGATCAAGGAATGCAGACAGCTCTTGACGAGCAAGCATTTTTTGTCCGATTTTGCACCCTTGGTTTGAAGAGACGACGAGAACGAATGACGACCTCTTGGAAAGATTGGATAGTGCGCGAGAGTTGTCATCGTCTTTTCTGGGGTGTCTTCATAGTGTTGTCGGACTACAACATAACTTTTCATCAAATGCTTCCGCTGCGAATCAACGATACTGGTGTTTTTCTTCCGGAAAGTGAGACCCTTTGGCATGCGCAATCTGAGAGTGAATGGAGAGCATTGCTACCTTCTTGTCCGCCGCCTTCGAGTATTGATAAAGTTGTCTTGTCGATATTGAATGATCCGTCGTGCAGAGTCAATGAATTTGCAAAGATGCAATCTACCTCTCCCTCGTCACTTTTTGAAGAGGATAATACGAAGTCTTCCGATTTTTTCAACATGAAAGAAGAAAGTAATAGTTGTCCTTCATCACCGTCGACAGCTAGTACCACAGAAGATGAAACCGCGACGAGGGTTATTGTCATCAACGAGAAACCTCATGTCCTTTCATTATTTTCCGTGTACATCGTCATGCACGCAATCATGAATCATATCTGGACGGCAGATCAAGTGTTGCAGGTTGGATATACGCCAACAGCTCCTCGAATGCAAGAATTGAATAAATTACGATTATTCACATTTCAACAAGCCGAGCGAATTTTGACGCAGTCTGCAAAGAATTTAGCTGCTGCTCAAGCTGAATTTGCTCGACGCGTTCCCGGTGTTTCTGGCGTCCCGGTGTCCCCAATGATTTTCAATTCATGCTCGCTGGTCCGAGTAATGCAAATCAGATTGTTTAAATCGTCAAGTGTCCTAAATAGTTTACTTTGCGATCCGGAATTGAAAGTAAATATGGATGATGCGCTTGAGGAGTTTTTGGCCGCTAAGCCAGAGATGGGATCGCTGGTCGATAAGGCTTTAGAGGAAGCGGTTCTGGGTCTTGAAGTTCAAGTTCGTGCTGGCCCTGCTATGGTTAAGAGGCTGGCGCCAGTATATTGGAATGTTGAGCATGCGTTATGCGGATGGGATTCAAGTGAGTGTATTTAACTTTGATGTGATGAAGAGCGAGATGCTGACTGCTTTGAAATAGACTTGTTTTTGTCGCGCTGGCTACATGAAATTGAAATTCGAACGGCCATGTCAGGATACAAACCGACTGCATCCGAACTCTCGATCCTTCATCGCATTCAAATTCTCTTACGCGACGCTAGTATCTTAAAAGACGACATTATCGTCAACGTCGATCAAAACTCACTGCATGATCGTGAGCAATCTTCGACACAGTTCAAATCAAATACGTCACTTGCGGCCGCTATTGTTGAGTTCTGCTCAGACTTGCTAGATGATACATGGGTATGGGGTGTATCGGTCAAAATGGCCCTGATTCTGCGTCAACTAGGTGAAAAATATCGAGCACGGAATTTACAGTGTCGCGTAATGAGTTTTGATCGTCGCGGAAGTGAAGTACATGAGGCGCGAAAGAGTGCGTTAGATGACATGTTTGTGCCGCAGATGTTTGATCCTTTTGAAGGAGGTAGTAGACGGCATTCGGTGATTTGATTGAGCGGTGGCGCATTGCTATGGATTTATTTAAAATTATATATAGGGATTGAATATAGGTTGTCATGATAAACTGCTGTCAATCAACGTAGTCCTATGAAATTCAAGAAATTAACTTGTAGAACCGTCATTAAAAAATATATAACTTTTAAAATCTATGGTTCAATATCACTTCCAGAGCTAACAAGAAATCTTCAAAGGATTGCTAGAAAGTTGTTCACCAGAAGAGCAATGTTGCGAAACTGACTGCTATGCTTTGTGCGGCCAGACTCTGCCTTGTTCAAAATTGAGTTTTGATTTTCTAATTAAATGCGCAGTTTATCTAAAATTATTTATTAAATACTTTCCTGTATTCCTTTGAATAAGTTTATTTTCTATGGGTTATTATGATTTAATTAATATCCTCCGCCAGATAACAAGTCTAAAGCATCGTCAAAGATTACACTGACGTTAACTATAATCCAAATACCCAATATTTTCAAAAATTTCAAATTTCCCAATTTCTTAAACTTTCTCAGCATATTTCCACTTCATGAAATGAAGCATACCAAGAGTCAAATACTAGCCTTTGCCAATTTAGCAGACATAGCCACCAAAAACACCGGCACAAGACTAATAACCTCACTAACTCCCGCCCACGCAGGTCCAACATGCACTTTCACAAACGCGCCGGACACCATCAGTATCGCAAAGAGATTATACCCTAGAGCCCAAATAACTCCAACCAGAATCCTCGCTCGAAGTTGTCGCGCAAGATCGAGAAGCCGAAGAACACCGGCTATGTCGCCTGTCAATACGCATGCGTCGGCGGAGGCTAAGGTTATTCCGGCGGTGGTCATGCTGACGCCAATATCGGCGGCTGCGAGCGCGAGAGCATCATTAGCTCCGTCACCGCAAAACATGACTTTTCCTGAATTCGTCGCTTGAAGATTGGTGATGTAATCTAATTTTCCTTCAGGTGACGTGTCGGCTTGGAAAATAGTGATACCAAGTTCTACGCAGACGGCAGACACAGCGGGGCGCGTATCCCCGCTGAGAACGTGGACCGTGACACCGCGTTGCTGGAGAGTTTGCACGACGCGTAAACTGTTTGGCTGTAGCGTCGATGCGATGCCGAAGACAGCCAATATTGGACCATTCTCGACACCAACGCAGAACATTGACGATCCTTCTTCTAGCAGTTTCGTAATGCGAGGATCAGAAGTGGCGATTCCAACAAAGGCCGGTTTTCCGCAAAGAAGGGTTTCGGATTTACCAGAAACTGGGTTCTTGAACGTGGTCCTCATACCAGACCCAATGACATTCTCAATTTCACCAACCGGGTACTCGTGGTTCTCATGAGAGTAAATATCAGACTCGTGATCAGCCATGTATGCAGCCACGGCTCGAGAAATCGGATGTTTGTTCTCAGTCGCGATAGATCTAATCAGACCGCGTACAGGATAAAATGTCGAATCGTCAAACCATGCGCTTTTCACGCCTAGCGTGTCCATCGTCAAAGTTCCAGTCTTGTCAAACACCACATGCTTAATATCCCGCGCGATTTCAGTAGATCCGGCAGATTTCAATAGCACTCCATATGAATTTTTGCCAACAGCTACTCCCACTGATAAAACAAGAGGGATAACCAATATAAGCGCACATGGACACGATACAGCTAGTGTAGCAATAGCAAATGTAATTGCGTCGGAGCAACTTTTCGATCCTGACCATTTTCTAGTACCTTGAGAATCGACCAATACCCAAATCAGAAATACACCACACGCAACAAAAATCATCACCGGTATCAAATACTTGGCAATGGCCTCCACAATATCACTTTGCTTTGTGCGAAAGGACGACATCGAATTCACTAACACCTTAAGATTCGAAATCGAGTTTTCGGGAACAAGTCTAGTTGCCCGGAACAAAACAGGATCGCCAGAAACTAGCTGCGCACCGGCAAGGACCTCCTTACCGGTCTTCTTTAAAACAGGTAGTGATTCGCCTGTAGCATGCGCCTCGTCAAATTCACCGAATCCGGAAACAATGATGCCGTCAGTAACCGCATGCTCTCCTGGCTTCAAAATAATTCGATCTCCATGGACAAGTAATGACGCTGGGATAGTTTCATTAAAAGGAAAGAGTTCAAGATGCATCGTAGTAGGTTGGTAAACATCAAATTTGACCTGATTGGCTGCAGCACGGCGAATAATGGCCGTAATAACTTTTCCGAATAAAACCAGCGTAAGTAAAAGAGATGACGATTCGTATAACTCTTCCTCATCTTCCATTTGACCGACGCGGTGAAGAATAAAAACAATAACAGAGTATAAGTACGCGACGGAAGTAGACAGAGCGACTAAACAATCAGAATCCATTGCAAAGCGGTGACGAACTGTGAAATATACAGACATGTATATCTTGCGAGCACAAATAACTTGAATAAGGGTAGCAAGAACAAGCATTGCTATAGCTTTCGACAAATTAGTAATACTAGGGAAATTTCCCCAGGAAAGGACTAATATTGGAATTGTAGCCACCAAAGCCACAGCAAACTGCGCAAACTGAATTCGAGTTTCAACATCGATAGTAATGCCAAAAAGCTTCCAATCAGAATTATCATCTTGACTGTCAGTGTATGAAATAATATCGTCAATCCGAAGACCTAGCGAAGCCATCTTCTCGCGAGCATTGACAGCCACCGGATCATAGTCGACTTTCCAAAGTGTATCCGAGATCTTCGTCACACTTTCGCCATTACATTCACGAGTAGAAACAAAATAAAAGTCTCTCTCATTAGTACGTAATACGGAAACTCTGAATCCCGTTTGACGCTGCAGTTCCGCACAAATCACTTTCGCAGAGGTCAAATGAGGGTAATAATCAACAGATCCTTTCTCAAAAAGGAAACTAACAGAGATATTCGTGACCCCGGGGATTTTCTGGAGAGAACCAAGTACCTTTTTCTCACAAGATGAGCAAGTCATACCATGTATTGACAAAGCTAATGCTTCAACGGAACTAGATTCAATGTCGTGATTCGCTTCTTTCTCGGAGATAGGAGTCATCTTGTTGGGTTCTGCACGATGAGATGCCGAGGTCTGGTGATGAGAACCACTGTGGCTATCAGCATCAGCATGACGATGATGATGATGATGATGTCCATGACGACGATGTCGACGACGAAGACGACTAGTTACTTGAGGTGCGGGCACCGATAGCGTCGGATAGAGAAACGAATACGGACCATTCGAAACGCAACAACGAGTAGACACGCCGAGTTCACCAATAATCGAACATAGACAGCGACGAAGAATTTCGCGCTGGCTTTGTAAAAAGTTGAAATAGTGACTGGCGATAGATTCGTGAGTTGTGCAGCTCGCTGCTCAAGAGTCAGTATGTAATATATATACTTACAGAACAGACTCACCCAAAGTTTCGCGTTTGCATTCATTATCGCATAAAGCTTTAGCCAAACGGTCAACACACTCATCTATGAATTATTAGCAAGCTTCCTGATATACTCTAGAATCAGATACATACCGTTACAAGGACAATCAGCATCCGCTTTTTTGCCTTTAGCAGAACGAAGTCGTAACACCTTATGATCAGTATGCGCAAGTTGAACGGCCGTCGTACCAGCACAGCAAGCAATTAGATTATCGGAGCTGGACGTGGGTGTCGCGTCAGGCGTCTCGTCAGGAAGCGGACAGCAGGGCACAACATAGTCATTCGCGTGAGACTCCCCATATACGGGAACTTGATCTTCAGTTTCATTAAAGCAACAGTCGTCCTTCTCGTCAGCAGAGCAACATTTTTCTGCCTCCTCATCATCATCGCAGCAGTCGTCCTTCGCGTCAGCAGCACAACAGTCGTATTTCTCATCAGTAGCGCAGCAATCGTCTTTATCGCCATCAGCACAGCAGTCGTCCTTTTTATCGGCAGGACAGCAGTCCTCTTTCTCGTCACCAGCGCAACATTTGCCTACCTTATCACCGCCAGCACAGCAATCTTCCGTCTCATCTTTAGCACAGCAGTCGTCCTTCTTTTCATCAACGCAGCAGCTATCTCTATCGTCATCCGCACAGCAGTTGTCTTTCTCAAAATCGCCATTCTTCGGAGCACAATCATTACGACACACTACTCGCTCTCCACCACTGCTTTCCTTGTCGCCGTCGCAGCACTCATCATCGCTCCCAAGCTTCTCCTCAAATTCATCACAGTCATCAGATCCACAACAATTCACCTTCTTCTCAGATTCACTACGCGGTTCCTTCTTAGAAGCGCAGCAATCGTCTTTCGAACTCCGACACTCGCCATCGCCAACGCAGCGATCGAGTCCAGACATCGCAGCAGTAGAACTCTCGCCAATATCAGCCACTCGCTCAAGTCTAACAATAGCCATAGTATCGGTCTCCAAACGAGCAACTACTGCTGCTATAAAGGCAGTAGAAAAGTAGGTGGGAAAGTTCGGCAAAATGGCAACGCGTCTGGATCTTTTTGGACGGAACAAACTTCATCCCGCGGAATCATCCGAGACAACGACACCAGAGCCCTTTCCCTGGATTCCGCCGTGACTATCTTCAAACGACACAATCTAAACATATTTGGAAACGATAAGAAAAATTCGGCAAATGTATTTAAAACTTGGACTGTTGCCTAATTTATGAGGGAATATCAGTATCTGCTCATCGCAGTTCTTAAATAAGGTTTACGGGTCAGGGGTAATCTAAGGCTCTAGAATATCTTCAGCTAATGTTCTCCCAAACGCTTGTATGAACCTCAAGCGGATGAAAATTTAAAGAGGCGTTTGTAATGCTAACAAATGCATATGCCGCAGTCAAAGTGCGATACAGCATGCCATTGCCTACTGTTGTGCGGATATCTGCTACGCGGTCAAAGACGGCCAGCAATTAAGATTTACGGATAAATGTCTGTGGCGTTGCATTACTCGGTTATGCCATATCAAGAGCACGTAATAGTGCACCGGGAGCCCGCTATAATGATGTATTTTTGACGACGGTAGGAAGCCTGCTAGCGTACAAATAACATGCGATTTCCGAACAGAGTCGTATCCAAGAGAGGCCGATTACGTCCTGCGTAATTCTAATCTCAACGCCTGTAGACGACCTCTCAGATGACTGTATGATGCAGACGTATGAAGTACCAATCAGCAATGCAAACCTCTAGAAGAAAGTGCAAACCAGAGAGCTCATTCGATCTTACTAACTTTTAACCGACTTCCATGTCAACCATTTTTGCGCGCCATTCGGCACTTTTATGTTTAACATAAAACTGTAAAACAAGAAATAACACAGCTATGATTGTCACAATAGTGAAAAGCCAGCCAATGCCTATACCGTTTATAATTGGAACTGTAATAAATGTACATACGCCGGCCGTGACGCTGCGAATGACTATGACAAAATAGATTAGAATCGACATTGAACTGTGTCGGCGCAAGTCTACTTACAGGTGTTGATAGACGCGGCCGCACTTCGGCGCTGCGGCATCGAATCAATCAAAAACGTTAAGGTGGCGGTAAACACGATAAATGAACCGAATCCAAAGGAAAATGTACCAACAAGCTACATGCCGTACATGTTAGCTTACTTTTCCCACTCGCAATCAAATTCATAATGTATTTCCGTCTGCAAACTCACCGGTACAAACCAAAATAATCGCTTTTCAGCCGTCCATCCAAATAAGATGAGACCCACCGCGACAGAAAGTCCTCCGAAAAACATATTTTCCGCAAGTCTTGCTTCTGGTACCAACACGCCATTGTTCTTCTTAACTGAATTTTTTATAATCCTATCACTCCAACGTCCACCTACTAAAGTGCCTGAGAGAAAGCCTAGACCGTTAGGCAAATATAATAAACCGGTAATGATTGAATTGAAGTTATATGGCTCGTTTGTGAATAGATGCGGTATAGTGTTATTGACACTGACAAAAGATATTAGCAGGCATCCTAACAATGCAAACCTGGGGCTACCCACAAGTATAAGCAACCGTATACAAAACTATTGTAGGCAATAGCATAGAGGAAGCTTGGATACTTGAGTAATCGGAATGATTCAAAGGGTCCAACAAAAAACTCATATACTCTAGTACGATAGTACTTTGACTTGCTTTTCTCCTTTAGCTCTTGCCTTATTTCTTGAATGTGTTCTGGCACGACTGTATATCGGAGCGTCTCGGGAAGCAAGAAAAACATCATGATTAAAGAACTCGCTCCCAGAATCATTACATAGTATTGAGTCGATCGCCACCCCCATCTCTGGACCAAAGCACCAGAGACAATCGGCTATAAAAGACATTAATTTATCTATGACTTGGTCGATTCAGATAATACTTACAGCAATCAACGGACCGCAAAGAGGACCGAGATAAAAATACCCATTAGCTCGTCCTCTCTCGGTAGGCTTGAAAATATCGCCAATAGCTCCAGCGCCAACTGTCTGAGAAGAAGCTGCAGCACCGCCAGCTAGAATGCGAAAGATGACCAGCATCGTGACGTTTGTAGCTAGGGCGCAGCCGATATTAAACACTATAGACGATGTAAGTAAGTGAACAAACAGCAATATAGTAAGATACTTACAAACGAAGAGCACAAATGACAATAAGTAAACACCTCGACGTCCTCCGATTTCTGAAAAGTAGCTCCACCACAATGGAAAGACACCCAATGATATCATGAAGAAACCGACAGATAACTAGAGAATAACCATGAGCTAGCTCCAACTAACTACAAAACATTCAGGACTCACATTGATAACTGTGAGATCTGTATTGAACTCCTTCGCAATACTGTTGACTGCTGGGTAAAACACAGCAGAGGCCACCGAAGGAACCATCCCAGCAAAGGCAAAGATAAATAGCAACATATTCTTCACAGCAGATGAATATTCATAAGGATCTTCCAGCTCTTTGACAAGGCAAAATCTATGCAGAGTCCCAATAGGATTGCGTCTCCTTGGCTGCTTCTCGAAAATACCCTCGCTTGCTGCGGTTTCTCCGTAACTTGCTTGTGTTCCTGCAACACCAAGAACAGACGGAGATGCAGGCTCGAGGATCACAGCCGGCGGAGTCAGTCCTCGCAGACCCAGCGCTTCGTCTCCAATTGCGTTCTCCCCATGTCCTATGTTTGTTTGGCCACTATCAGTCGCCTTCTTTTCAATATTGCTGTTGTTCTCATGGCTGACCGATGATGAGGGTGGCGCACCCAGCCGAAAAGGGAAATTGTCCACGTTCTCGTTTCGGGACGCCATTGCACCTGCACAGTTTAGCTGTGGTCGATTAAGATGTAGTAAATACTGTACAATAGCAAGAGGGCCATCGGTGCACGAAGTAGTAGTTCGAGCAATATGACTCCTACATCTCGATACGGGAAAGCTTCGTGGTGCTGCAGCTGCTGGGGCTCGAGCCGAGTTCTCTGCGGAAAAGGGTTCAATTCGTGATGCCCCCGCAAATGCGTACTCATCTCGGAAGAGCCGAAATCCGTTTAAATAGTGTAGGCGGTGGTTTGCAGCGTTTAAATACTATTAGATACTCTAATGCATTCATTGCTACCTGCTTAATACAAATTGTACAGCGGGTAAGAAGAAGTACGATTGTGTAGTCGTAGCAGAGTTTAATAGCCAAAAGTTCAGCGGATAAAGAATGACATCAGCCCTTGCCGATATCGGTCTCAGTGCGCTTACTACTTTTTCCTTTGCATTTGATTGGTGGCTTTGTATTTTTTGAAGCAGCGGCCTACTGCGAACGGTGTCTGGCGAGCAACTGCATGGGCCGTAAGGAGAAGGGGTTTTGGCAGTTCGGCGTCGCTCCGATGGCTGAGGGAGAAGATCTCGGGGATCATCGCGGATTTGTTTACTGTTCACTCTCTCTCGATATGCTTCTAATCTCCGCATTTTCTGTCTTCGTTTTTTCCTGCTATAAGCTAGTTTCTATACAAGTGTGCTTTACATTAATATACAGGCATCTGCATTTAGATATAGAAGGATGTGGTCGCATGTTGGGAATATTCCTTCATCTGCTATTTGCGCCAATTATATATTTGCTATGCTTCATACTCTTATATCTTTTGGCTGTGACCTCCATTTCTGGATTACGCCTTAGCCGCTCTTCGATTCTAGGTGCGTACATCAGTACATATTTATCTATCAATTCTTCATTCAAAATCTATGC
Organism: Myxozyma sirexii; assembly: GCA_030568315.1. Classification (NCBI taxonomy): domain Eukaryota; kingdom Fungi; phylum Ascomycota; class Lipomycetes; order Lipomycetales; family Lipomycetaceae; genus Myxozyma; species Myxozyma sirexii. The sequence continues at coordinate 147,729 of JAJLTT010000002.1, read as the reverse complement.
AATCATGTCCTCAACCATCTCTCCAATAGCCAAACTAGAGGTAAGACCTACAAGCAAAACGTCAGTTAGCGAAGCAATCTTATAAATTCTGAGTTCCATGCTCTCACCCGGACTTTCAATTCCTAGAAGATTAACAAACCCCGGAAATCCTTCCTCCTCGCGTATAATAAAATCAGTGAATCCCTTATGATCAGGTCCTGTGAGCTTTGGTCGGATACCAGCGTAATCAGGCTCCAGAGCAGATTTATCAATCCCGGGTAAGTATTTGACAATCTCTTTGTAAACCTCATCTAGGTCATCACCGTCCGCGGCAAGATCGTCGGCGGAAGATACCCATTTGATATTTGGTCCAAAACGGATACGGCCACCGAGATCAAGTGTAAGATGTGTACCTAGTCCGCCGTGTCCAGAGGGACATGGATATACCTAAATACTTGCGTTAAACGAAACATATCCCAAAAACTCGAAAATATTACGTACAAGTCTCTGAGTCTTTGGTCTTGATAATCCGTAAGAAAAATATGAGCCTTTCCCGAAATACGCTTGCACATGCCGTTCAGCAGGGAGCAGCATATTAGAAATATCGGGCGCAGCAAGTCCAGCAGCATTAATAACTTTTTCAAATTTCAAGACCGATGTTTCCTTTTCGCTTCCTTCTGCTCTTCCTTCAAATTCAACAGCATATAATTGTTGGTGTTGGTCATACTGAATGTCGGTTACGGACGTATTCAACGCAAGAATGCCATCTTGGCTTTCAAATTGGCCAAGCAAGCATTCCATTAATGAGTGAGAAGAGATAATTCCCGTTGTTGGAGAATTGAGGATCGCAGACCGAGCGGTTACGGCCGGTTCAATATCTTTAGCTTGCGATAAAGGCACGAATTCAGTAGCGACCTGTATTGATCCGTCTTAGTACTTTACGATAGAAGAGGTAGTTAGATCATACCCCAAGCTGACGAGCTCTTTCGTGCATATTTTCTAAATACTCATGCTCTTTTTCATTCTGCGCCACAAGCCACTTTCCTATAAATCGATAAACACAAGTTCCTGACTTTCGACTTCGCATCAAGAATAAAGGACAGGCTCACCACATCGTCGATACGAAATCCCTGATATTCTATCGGCCATCTCATATATCATATTCTTCCCTCTGATGCATAATTTTGTTTTCAATGACTCGGGAGGATAATACAGTCCAGCATGAATTACTTCCGAATTACGCGCCGACGTCTCTGTTCCGAAAGCCGAATGTCGTTCAACTAGTAATACAGCCGTACCTGACCGAGCAGCTAGCCTTGAAGCTACTGATAAGCCAACTACTCCGGCACCTATGACCAAGTGAGAGAAGTCAGCCATTGTGGCAATAGAAGAACGCGAATTGAATCGAGTATACGATGACTGGTAGTCTGTTATATATCTGCGAACCGAGCCGCACCGCAACGCTGTTGATATCCGCATCGCTTAGCCAACTAATAGTCATGTTCTTCATTCGATAGTCATACATTATCTTCAACCGGGAAATTATCTATCAGCGCAAATTATCAATCTAAAAACAAATCACTGATTAAACAAGATAAGAAAAACCCCCTTAAACTCGCTCTATCAATAAACAACCTTCAATTTAAAACCACCACCAAATCCACGCGCAAAAACCAGTAAAATACCAGCAACTAAATAACAAGCCCCGCAAAATGCCACCAAACCAGCATAATTATTATTCATTGACTTCAAAATCGCTCCAGCGATCGGCGTACCAATAAGCGTGGCTATACTGGCGAGCGTATACGCTGTCCCGTACGTCTTTCCGTAATCTCGGATATGACAGATTTGGGAAAAACACACGGGGACTAGGGAAATACCAGTGCCTGATGAAAATCCAAAGAGCACCAGAAACACTATCAGACCGCCTTTATTTTGCGCGTCCATTGTTGTTAAAGGAAGCCATATTCCTAGCGTGAATATACTACACAAGCCCACAGTTATGACTAACAAGTTGAACGCTCCGTACTTGTCAGCATAATATCCAGGTATGAACCGACCAAAAACAGAAGCGGCATTTAAAATCGCAATTGCGCTATAGCCGAATTCCTCGGTAAACCCTTTAGACGTGCAGTAGTTTACCAAATAGGTGGCGGGAATCTGCAGTGCAAGTTCGACCATAAAGTTACCAATCGATGTAGTTGCAAATAATCTCTCTTTGAACATGCGCAGATCAATCATTGCGCTCTTTCCCGGTGCACTTTTCAATCTAGTTTGCATACATACGACTGACAATGTAGACAGCACCAATACCACGAATCCAACAATTCGAATAGTCCAGGAAAACCCAACTTTCGGAATTAACGACCGGATCATGAGCGGAAATATAATACCGCCGAAACTTCCCCCCGTGCAAGAAATTCCTAATGCCAATCCGCGACGGGCTTTAAACCATTGCCCGATAACTACGATGGCCGGCGTAAAAACCATAGAACACGAGATACCGCCAATAATACTAAAACTGAGAATGAATTGATAATACTCAGAGCCGAGACTGAACATCATGAGAGCAAACACAAAGCCAAGCGAACCCACTGACACTAAAATCCGTAGTCCATATTTATCATAGATTGGACCTAAATGCTATATGGTTAGACCGCGACCAGAATGACAATCGGAGAGCGAACCACTTACCAACTTGCAAGCCACAAAAATACAGCAAAAACGAATAAAGCGAAAATATCCAAGAGACAGTTCCCGAGCTATAATGCGACAACTGGTTCTCCGTTAAATAGGACTCGAAAACACCGAGTGAATTCCATAAACCGAACGACGTAACAATAGCACACCAGGATCCGAATACAACGGTCCAAGCCTTCAAGCCGCCTTCGGGATATGTTATGTCATCTTCCAGGCCAAGTTTTTCAACGTCTTCAGAAGAATCAGGGCCGGATGTAAGCAGCTCGTCGATGGTATCCAGAGGAGGTTTTTCGGGATATTCAGCGGCGTCGGAAGGCGAGACCGTGGATGGAAAAGACGGCATGGTCGAGAGCGATGAAGAACACGTACACTTCAGCGAATTTATCAGGTAATTACAAGCCAACCAGCTCAAACAATATAGTTCACTGACTTGATTGCACCGCCGTATCGATAGCCCTCGGATGCATAGACGCCAGCTAGAGCTGCTCTATATCTCATATTTGATGGCGGCGCACGGATCACGTCATTGGACCCGCTCTGGCGAGACTGTGTCAAAACGATAGCTATCAGTAAGCAGAGAGTGGTTGAACCGATTTTTATGACAAACATGACTTTCCAGTCGAAAGAAGTCCAGACGTCTGTTCTGCGCGAAACTCAATCACTCAAGAACAAGCGATGAGCTGCGAAACAACTTCCCGTCTTGGCACCCTCTGCATTTAATGCTTTAAAACCGCCTGCTAAGACCTGCATCACCAATTTCCCAGCTGCTTCTAGAGCCTTGCGCTGTAGCGTTACCACAGTAATGCATAGCTTTCGTGATACATAAACCCGGCCGAAGTGTGCATGGAATTGTCGGTAGCCCTGCTATTGTCAACCATCGCCAAAGAGCGAGACGGCCGTTTTAGGGTTTGGTCTCTCAACACATAGAACAAAGGCATTATCGTCAATTGCTATCTAGTTCTTAGCATGGTCATGATAACTGTGATTTCTACGCAAGGTTAGATAAACCTTTATATAATCCGATACCTGAGCTCGGCGGCGAATTCGCTCAAGTGCGCGTAAAACAGAATAGCCGCGCGCTAACCGCAATCGGTAACTTGCCTCTACTTTATTAGACAGCGTCTACATGACGATAGTCTGCTGCGACTTCTGAGTGGCCTTAGTGCCGTATATAGGGTCGAATATATGTAGTAGCATTTTCTTACTAATCGAGTGAGACGTGAGTAGTAGGAGGGCCACTCAGAAATGTATAAACCATTAATACTCGTCGCGCTATTTTATCCTTCCCAAGCTGAGTCGTGATTGCGTTGAGTCGTTAGTTAATTGGCTCTTGCTGACTGTTCATCCCTATTTTTACTATTCCCCGCGGCTCTGAGACCGTATGTAGTAAACGACTCAGTTTTAAGGGGCGTCCGATGGCTCTTTTGACAGCCCTCGGCTGCGTTGCCCGGTCTTGGCAGGGCTTCTTTCCATCCCATCTTTTCGTAGTTCTCTGGTATGGCGGTCAAATATATCTACAGCTCTTGTAAGCTCGCAGACTTCAGATCTACATGAGCTTCTATATTCTCCGGGTGCAGAAAAGAGAACCGATAAGAATCCCGCGTTGGACGGTGAGCGGTCTTTGCCTCGTATCCGGCTCCAGCGCTACAAGATAGCAACCACTTTGAGGGCGAAGAGATGCCTAATTTCCGGGGCTCTGCCTTTCTAAATTGAGGCGTGAGAGCATCACGGGTACTTTCAGACACGCGGTGGCAAAACCGTCTTCTGGCGTTCGTGCGGACGGGCGACTGGCGTTGGCGCGATAGCTAATCAAAGCTGCGGCCGGCTATCAGAATTAGACTTTGGCCCTGGTAAGGCCCCGGCTACGAGGCCCGATAGCGAGCGAACGAGCAACTACCAGCCGTCCTAGATGAGCAGCTGGCCTGCTAATAGAACATAAGCAAATGTTCTCTGCGGTTTTCCTGAACGAACAACCACCTGCATCCAGAAAGCCGGTGGCGTCTGATTGCGGGTAGACATGCCTGACTCACGCGGCAGACTCATGGCTTAGCAAAAGCGCCTCCCGGCCCCCCACTAACAGCAACAGAGTTTGAACCAAGTAAACCGTGCCCGCACAGGTCTGTAGGCAAGATTTCGCTCTGACCTCCTTTATCTGGTCCGATGACTGTGCGAAGCTCTTATCTGGCGCAGGTGGGTCAGTGAACAATAAACCTCTGTCAAAGACGGCCCTAGCCGTATTCGAGATTGACTGTTACCCGATTACGCCTCTTTGCAGCTGCCCAAACTTCACACTTTCACCGCTCGACTGAACGATTTTTGTGGAAAACCATTTGGCGTACTCTAAACAATAATACATTGACTTATATTGAAGCAAGGCACTCGAGTAGCCGCCTTATTTCATTGCTGGAACCTATTTAATTTGACGGTGCTCGGTCGCCGGCTTGATAAGGATGACACTGTAGCGCGATTAGACGCACAAACCACCACCGGGTCAGTCCGTGATCAGTAGTATACACTCGTTTCAAACGGCGAGCGCGCGAGCTGTATAAATCCGCTGCTATTTCGCTCGCTCTCAGTCCGTCTCCTCTATTCTCTCAGCACGGCACCTGCAGACCATTCACCCATCCTTTCTTTCTTCGATAGAACCTGCAATAATGGCTGAGGTCGATGTCGAGAAATATACCCCCGAGGGATCTCTTAACGAGAAGTACGATTCCGTCCTCGCTGGTGAGGTAATCCCTGTTTCCGACGATGGGTCGTCCAACAAAGCCCAGGCCGGTCACCAGCGCGCTGATGCGAATACCTTCATCGGCAAGCTTGAAACCTTTGCGGCAAGGTACAAGATGGAGTTGATTGGTATCGAGGCCGTGCCTGAGGAGGACCGTTCGGACCGCAGTGTTTGGATGCCGGCTTACTTCTGGTGGGCTGCTAACTTGGTCATGCCTCCTGTGGCTATCGGATGCTTGGGTATCTCTGTGTTCGGTCTGTCCTTTTGGGATTCAGTTCTCACTATCATCTTCTTCAATGCCCTCGGATGTTTTCCTGTTGCCTTCTACTCTATTTTCGGTCCCCTCTATGGTCTTCGCCAGATGGTCTTCTCGCGTTTCTGGTTTGGATATCACGGAGTCAAGATCTTTGCTGTTTTGAACGTCATCGGATGTGTTTGCTGGACTGCCTTGAACACCATTGTCGCCGCCTCACTTCTCCACTCGGTGAACGACGGTGCAATGCCTGCGTGGGCTGGTATCCTTGTTGTTGCATTCGGAACCCTTATTTTGGGAATATTTGGTTACAAGCTTGTTCATAACTACGAGAAGATTGCGTGGATCTTCACTTTTGTTATTCTGTGGATCGTAAGTGTTTTTTTATACAATATAATCATTTCCATTTTGCTAATCAGTATGCATTTTTAGTTGATTGCTCGTTTGAAAATATCCGGAAACTTCGCACCTGGAATTATGCCCACCGGATCGTCCGAGGCCGGTAACGTTCTTTCTTATGGCTCTGTTGTTTTCGGAGGTACCAACGGTTGGGCCACCTATGCCTGCGATTATGCCGTCTATCAGAAGAAAGACGTCAGTAAGAGGAAAATATTTGGATCAGTCTTCGCGGCTCTTTGGATGTCGACCAACTTCACCATGATTGTTGGTGCTGCGATCATGGCTGCTGCCGCTAATGCACCCGCTTGGGCTGCGCAGTACGAGAACAACTCGATCGGTGGTCTTGTTTACTCTATCCTTGTCACTGACTCCTTACACGGATTTGGGAAGTTCTGCGTTGTTTTCTTCGCGTTGTCGTGCATCGGTGTCAGTATCGTCAATATCTACTCGCTCGCGTTCTCCATGCAGATTATCTCCCACTACTTCGCCATCGTGCCCCGATTCGTCTGGTCCGTCATCGGAACCGGTGTCTACTTTGGTATTGCCATGGGCGCGTACTACAGTTTCGACGAGTTCATGTCAAACTTCATGAGTATCATCGCCTACTGGATCTGTATCTACGAAGGTATCGCTCTTCCCGAGCACTTCATTTTCCGCAAGGGTGACCTTTACGGATACGATGTTAGCATCATTAGCGACGCTAGCTCGCTACCCCCCGGAATTGCCTCAACGTTTGCCTTCTGCTGCGGTGTTGCCGGCACAGTTCTCGGTATGGGCCAGGTCTGGTACGAGGGTCCTATTGGCATTGCGTGCAAGGGCGATGTCGGTTGGCAATTTGCTTTTATTTTCTCGTTTGTCTCGTACATGGTCGCCAGACCTATCGAGCGTCATTACTTCCATCGTTAGAGCTTGGAATGGATTTGGGTTTTTTGTACAGAAATTATTTTGACGTTTATTGTTTTGATTTTCTTGGTGTGCTATAGGATTTGGGAGAGCATGTAGTCTTTGTTTATTGTTCTAATTATTAATTCTGTATAATAAGCTTAAATTGACAAGGATATTACTATCAAAACCACCTCCGACATATATAAATCCTCAGCAAAGAACATCGTATATACCCCCAGATATAGAAGAAAATATTTAATTCAAACCCAATGTGCATCACTACGCCATCCACTCCGATTCAACTCTGGTCTATTTCTCAACTCCGGTAAATTCCGAATTCGATCAGAACCATGCTCATACCATCTATAATGCGTCAATAAATCCAAATTATTGACCTCGCCGTTAATTGTGAATGTCGTGGTACTGTGTACGAATACTTTGATTCCAAATTTCTGTTCGATGGGTGTAAGGAGATCTGGATAAATGTTTCTACAGTCGCGAATAGTTAGTTGCTTTATACTCGTCGCCAGGTTGTCGACGGCATCTAGGATCTCGTCGGTAGAAACAAATCGACTTTCCGTCTCGGCTTTGTCGTACGGAATACCAAGTAAATCAAAAATCCCAAACCGCGTGACGACAGGTGAATATTCCACCTGCACGCTTTCTAAATTCCGCAATTGTCGGAAAACGCCCAACGACGCGTCTTGAATGGTATTTCCTAGTGACAATTTCCGAATATTAGGACATTGAAACACGATACTATGCGCCAGCGAGTATTTCTCTGGATCAACGTCATGCTCATCGCCGCCTGGGTGATGATACCGGTCGATATCCGCATAAATCGAAGAGCAGTAGTCGATAAGTAACCGATGATAGCATGCCGACGATAGATCTAATTCTTCGAGATATTGACTCGACACGCTTCGCAGCATTCTAACAAGTGCGAAATTTCCGAGGAAAGGATATGCAACGTCAGCCAATATCAATTTCCGCAGCCGTGGCCGTTCCGTCGAATTCCGCGAGTCGACCCATACGCCTTCTGAATTCTGGACCACGAATCTCGGTAATTCCGTCGAACAAACAAATGTAATCTCTTGAATAGCAGCAGATCCGGCGTACAATAGAAGCTGCGGAACCATTGAATACTGGATGTCGACAGTTGCGAGATTAGTCAAGTGCGTGAGGTCGAGCTCGGCAGCATTCTGGAAACCGCCCATACCGGTTGCGAAAGCGTCGATGCGGACCATTTGAAAACGCCTGAGATTAGGCATGACGTTAAGCAGCCGCTGCAGTCCGACCATCCAGAGCAGAATCCATTTATTTGATCCGAAAAGTGGCGAGGTAAGGTATCTGTAGAGATACTTTTCTTCAGGAACGTTAGAGCCAATATGTAAACTCTCGATACTATCCAGCATAGTTGTATTGAACGCCGGGATCTCGTAGTGAATTGTCTCGCGAAACATTTCGAACCAGTCGACGTCAAAATGGACATGTTTTAGCGACTTGATAGGGTGGTTCAAAAGACATAGAACGAATTCTGGAGAATTGCGAATATGCACGGTGATACTAGTCAACCGAGAGAATATCTTGTTGCTTGAAAAAAAGGTCTTGTCGTTGAAAAGCGATGTAGGAGCAAGTAAGTGCACAGCTGACAGATGCTTTAGTGAGTTTTGCAGACTATCAGAGACAAGGTACCGCTCGACAATGACTTGCTCCAATAAACTCTTCGTTTCACATAATCGCAAGGTTCTCAAATTACTGCGCGCGTATTCGATGCATTTAAAAATCTCCTCTGAACCAATCGGACTTGCGGTTTCTGAAAAATCGATTGAAGACCAGAGTTCCGAGGAGCCAAGAATCGCATCGCGCCACGAGCGATTAATTGTTTGTAAGCGCACAACGGACAGGAATGGGAGGTACTGTAGTATTAAAACAAATATCTCGGCGGGAAAGTATAGCTGTGGATCCATGAGAACCCCATTTGGGGGAGTCTCCGAGGACGCGGGATCCTATATAACCATTAGCCAAGTCTGTGAATACGTCCGTTCGGAGAAGAGAGATAGACCTCAGAGTAAGGCGACAAATGCATCAGAGAAGATAGATCTGTCAGTGTATCGTCTCAAGCAAGAGCAAGGTGATTGACTGCAATCACATCGCGCAGAAGGTCTCCAAAGGCAATCACTTCAATACGCACTCGTAATCAGGCCGAAATCACCCTACGAAACTGATATCTGGATGATGTTTACCGGAGTTTAATGAGGTAGAAATGGGTACTACCGAACGGAGGACCACCGCTGCCTCGCACTACGCCGCATCGTTACTGAATCCCCTGCATACCGGGAGCCCGGCAAGACCGCTTGCCTTGCGCGCAGCGGGATCTACTTAGTCAGCTTCCAAGTCTACAAGTTACAGGATCTTATGTATATGATTCAATTGAGCAGGTCTAATTTAGCCAAGAGCACGCTCCGAGTGAACCGATCAATAAAGCTTCTCGACGATCTTGTAGAAAGAGCTTCCCTGGGTCTCAGCAATCTCCTTCTCGAGCTTTGTCACCTGGCGAGAACCGTCGGCGCCAGCAAAGGTACCCGCACCCCATGATCTAGACAGAAGAGGTCAGTTAGCATGCAGATCATGTCACGACAGCAGAGCGACACTTACGATCCACCGTGGAACTCATCAAAGGAGCTCATTTGAGCGAAGGCCCGGTATCCAAGGGGAATGAAGTTGATTCCGTGGTGAACGAGGACTGAGAGCGAGTTGGAGACCGTAGTCTCCTGGCCACCCTGGGGAGTACCAGTGGACACGAACATACCCGCAGACTTGCCAATCAAAGCACCGCTGGCCCACAGGGCACCGGTGCCGTCCCAGTAGGATTTCCACTGCGAAGGGAAGGTTCCGTAGCGGGTGGGCACACCGAACAGGAACGCGTCGTGCTCGGCGAGAGTGTCGACAGTGGCAGTCGGGTAGTCGGGCTTGGGCGGAGCGTGGAGGATGGAGAGGATCTCGGTCGGGAGAGTCTCGGGGACCTGGAAGATGGTTGCTTTTCCGCCGGCAGACTCGACACCGACCTTGACGGCCTCAGCAAGGGCCGAGATATGGCCGTACATGGAGTAGATGATGATAGCAACACGAGGAGCCATTGTTGGATGCGAAGACGAGTGGACGAGGTGGTGAGGATGAAGGGGACATCCCTCTGCGCGTTCTCACGTATTTATGTCACATACCGGAAAGTCAATTGATGGCCGTCCAGAGCTGCTTATGAATGATCTCGTAAGATTTCGGCAAGATTGGTCAAACACACCTTCCTGTTCAGGCAGGTTATATTCGCTCGAGTCCGGAAACCTTCGTTAGCCCCTGATTATTAGTACCGGCCCCATTGCTTACATGGCTACCCGGCGTCTGCTTTTGATGAGAAGCCCGCTGGGAGATGCAGTAAATTGATTTGCGTTGCGTTCTAAGAGCATATGGCGGCAAAGTACGTGCCTTCTTCTCGATGTTTGGAATCTGGCGACAATAGACTAACTACTTGATAGTAACGCAGCATCTCGCTTCCTCACGCTGCGGACCGGTGCCCGGATTCCAGCTCTGGGACTTGGGACATTCACTACTCCTGAAACTGGAGGTTTTGTCACGGTATCCTATTTTCAATTATATTTCGTGTATTCCAACATTCTTCTGACTAAGTTGTATGTAGACAGCACTAAAACATGGTTTCAGACACTTTGACACTGCCGATGTGAGTGCTTGTTCATAAAAGACTGCTAGAATGACACTGAAACTAATCTGACCAGATCATGAATGTCGAACGGAGAATCGCCGTGTCTGTGGCCGCGTCCGGAATAGACCGATCGGAGCTCTTTATTTCAACTAAACTGTATGTGGCTCATTAAATACCGTGAGATTAATGGGGGACTAATGCGGTTGCAGGTGGAATTCACGCCATCTTTTTCCGGAAAGGACAATGAACCACGCACTCGAGTATTTCGACACTCCATACCTCGACCTCGTATGTTCCAAGTTTCTTCGTCTAACCGTACGAATGCTTACCAAACAACGGCATAGTACTACTTGCACTACCCATTCTCTATATTCAAAAGCGGTAAACCAGTCGATCCCGACTCATGGAATTTTTTTAATGCATGGACACGAATGCAAAATTTCGTTCACGACGGAAAAGTCAAAGCTCTCGGCGTTGCTAATATGCCGCTTCCGCAACTCAAAGTGTTTGTGCAGTATTGTGAGGAGAATCAGTTGGTGCTCCCTGCCGTTTTACAGTGTACGGTATTATCTTTGGTTTTTCCACAAATCACAGAAGCTGACAGTTGACTGTTTAGGTGAAATTCATCCATTTTGTGCGCAGAAGGAGATGATTGATTATTGCAAATCTAAAGATATCCAAGTGGCGGGATACAATGTTATGGGATCAGCAATGATGAAGGCTGCACATGATCCGACGATGCAGAGGGTTATGAAGAAGTACGAACGGAGTGCCCCGGAGATTATCGTTGCATGGGCGCTGCAGCAGAAGATTGTGCGTTATCTCTACTTCTTTTTCTATAATTGGCAACATTCTAATTTATAAACAGATATATCTGCCGAAACTTACGTCATCCAACCGAATCAAGCAGATCGCAAACCTCGAGCTTGAGCTTGAAACTGAAGACATGCAGTTAATTGACTCGATATCGGCTGCTACAGGTGATCAACCTGCCGTCGTACCGTATTGGCTGGACCCTGATTTACTAATCACTGGTCCGGGCAGGGACGATGATAAAGCTATAGTGGACAACAGTGGAGAGTTCATCTACGGACATTCTCAGACGAAGTCTATAGCGAATGTGCAACAGAAGTGGAAATTTTACTGAAATGATGTACAATAATCTGTAAATATTTAGGGATAGAGGATAGAATTGTGTACATGTATATGATGAATGTACCGAGACATAATATGACGAGTTAACATGAACTACGTAGGAATGAACTAGACCGGAGAAGTTAGTAACGGCACTACGCCCGACAAGACAGCAAAACGTACATGGTTAATCTTGGAAGCGTCAAAGTCCCAGACGTCAGCAGCGTACACGTCGGACTTGATGATCTCCATGACGGCGTCCATCGACTCGGCTTCCATGATAATCATCGAACCAATGATGTCTGGCTTGGCGCCTTCGACGGTAGGGTCGAAGTAGCTCGAGGTGATGGCACCACCGTAGACAACGACGCCCTTCTGAATGAGTTCCTTTGCGCGAGCGATGTGGGCGGGGCGGACGGCCATGCGGGCAGTGAGCTGGAGAAGGGAACGAGTTAGCACGAGGAGTGGAAGAAGGTGCAATTAGGCGCGTACCGAGCCCTTCTTGTCGAGCATGTAACAGATGAACTTCATAGCGTGTATACGGTGATGAAGAGAAGCAAAGGGGATGATATAAAAGAAGGAGGTAGAGAGCAGAGAGAATTTGTAGCCAGAAGAAGCAAGAGTGGGATTCGATTTCGGCCTAACATCAGCACAGTTCGGATGAATTGCTGAGGCACTGCTATCACGACCGTCTGTCCCAATCCCGCTTATCTGAGCTACAAACAATGCCTGCGCATCCCGCGGTTCTTGCCATTTGCTCTCCGCCTTTTGTATGCTCGTTCTGCGGTCGTGGATGCGGTGAAAAGGCCTGCGAGCTGCACTCTGTGGGGTAACTCGCCGTCCAAACTCATTTGTTCGCCGGCAATCCCAATTTGACTGCGGCTCATCTACCCCGATAATCCCTTTCCATTCACCGTTCCGCACCTTCAGCACACGACTGCGGATTCATTGATTAGTGGTGCTGTTTCTGCTGAGCAGACGACTACTGTTTGTCGTAAGTGCGGCTATATTATAATGCGAAGTAGCTGGGCCGACTCGACGTCTTTGCGATCTTATTCCCAGCCATGGTTATCGATTACCCTCCACCTCGCGCATGCACACCAATACTCATGTGCAGCTCCGCAACTCGTATCCTCACATTCTTACTCCTCACATTCCTCTACAGTATATCAATCATCAGCAGCATCCCAGACCACGGTCAGCACGCGCTTCGCTCGTTTCCCAATGAGCCGCACATCCGGCCGCTAGCCTATTGAATCAATTTTCACCGCCCACGTTCCTCACCACCATCTCTTATTTGATCTCTGTTCGCCAAGATAGAGCATAGAGAGATATGCGCGGAATTGACTTTGTGACGATGCTGGTATTCTGGAGTAGTTTTATTGAGAACTTGCATTGAGCGTATTATGGCATAACTGGGCTGTTTGGTCTTGTGCGCTGTTACTGTTTTCTGAAATTACCCTTTCTGATATTGGTAGATGTCTTCTGCCGACGTGTACCGACATACTCCAAACGACAACAGAAGCGAGCAATGAGATGTATGCAGTATTTCGGTGTTTGATGCTACGCTTCACGCAACAACATCATATATGACATGGCCGCTCAGTCTGTCCGTTGCACACAGACGGTCTCTTTCTAGTTTCATTTTCACCAATTGAAATCTAATGCCCTGCCAAGATCTCGACTAATTTCGCAAACATTTTACAGACCTCTTGGCAGGGCTAAGTACTTGTCTTGAAAACAAATATTCTCACCCACGTGGGCACTTTATGGTGTGCATTGGTGAGGCTAGTTGCTGAAGCAGCGTCTGCCTAGACTACGATTTTGCAGCTGGCTTACTGTATCTGATTTCTCTGCATATGTATTTCCATACTATAAATATAGCCTGCAATCCACCGTCAATCATACCTATCCATCTCCTCTCACTATTTCCCAAGACCCTCTCAAGCGCTGCGCAAGATGAAATTCTCTACGACCGCCCTCGCAGCGGGGCTCCTCATCGCCACTCCTATCCTCGCGAAAACCGAAGCCGGAAAGCCTGACGAGATCCGTATGCTTTCATGGAACTTGCGCTATGATTCCAAGCCAAACACAATCACGGTCGAGCAAACTATCGAGAATTTAAACGCAACGGTGCCGGTTGATGATGATGTTGTGTATTATTCTAATATTGCCGAGATGCCGTGGTCTGATAGACGTATCGGAATTAGCAACATGATTAAATTCAACAAGCCTGACGTTATCTGTGCGCTATCTTTGATTTTGTGAGTGTTTATATCAAAGAGACTGCTAATATATGAAACATAGGTGTTCAAGAGGCTTTGCATCGTCAGGTCGAGGATTTGGCTACCTTACTGCCTGACTTCGAGTACATCGGCGTCGGACGTGACGACGGTGTCGAGAAAGGTGAATACGAAGCCATTTTCTACCGCACGTACGTATATTCATCCTTGCGCCGCCCTTGAACAGGACAACTCACAAGAATACAGGAAAACCATCAAGGTAATGGACTGGAGCACCTACTGGCTGTCTGATACTCCCTTCGAGCCTTCCAAGTACCCCGGCGCAGGCTCGTATCGTTCCGCTACCGTCGGCCATCTGCGTACAAAGGCAAAGTCAGAGTTCACCGCTATCTGCACCCATTGGGATGATCGCTCTGATGAACAAAGACAGCTTGCTGGATCAATGATTAGATACCGTGGCGCATACGAGGCCGCGACGACCAAGAAACCGGTGTTTGTATTTGGCGATTTCAATTCTCCCGCTACTGGCAGCGCCAGCGGCGGCTACAATATCATCACTGGCGAATCGGCAATGTTACCTATGAACGAGACCTTTGTCAAGCGCTACAACTCAAAGCTCGCGAAAACCTTCGTTTTCAATGACCTCCTTCACCAAACTGCTCCCGAGTCTCGTCAGGGTCATTTTGCGACGTGCACCGGTTTCGCTGCCGTCGACGCGCAGACTCCGTCTCGCATCGATTTCCAACTCGGTGGAAGTAATGGCGGATATAGTGTTAACGCTTATAAGGTTATGGAGGAGTTCTATGATGATGCTTATCATTTATCTGATCACCGTCCGATTATTTCGGATGTGGTGGTTGGATATACTCATTAGTCGGTGTCTCCGACCGTCTCAAAAGGAGTAGATTCTGAAAAGCTCTGATAAAAACTAACTAGAAAATTAGAATGAATTTGGTTAACTATATGATATTCAAAAAATGTATTTACCAAAAATGCCCTGCATCACAATATATATCACAAAACTGTAAACTAATGTATAAAACAAAAAAAGGAAAAAAATCTAAATATCTAAAATATGTTCAATCACAACTCCTTGTGCCTCCAAAGCCCGTCATCCCCGCGCACAAGACATCTAGAAGGCCAATAGCGCTCGTCAATCTGTACGCTTACAACACTCGTCACATCTTTCCTATTCACAAGCTTCACTCTAACGAACTGTCCATCGCTGCGCTTATTCTGCCGAATCACCGACAGGAATTCATCAAGATCGTTAATTGGTTGTCCGTCAATCTCGATGATCCATTGCGCGGGTCGCACGTTATTAAGCGCTGGTGCACCGTATGATACAGAACCAACGTACACACCGCGAGATAATGGCACAAGTTTGGAACCGTGAGCGACTTGTTCGACGGCCTCGGTGAAGGTCTCGTGCAGAAATGCACCGCTCCATTGCACGATTTTAGGAGCTACGATGCCAGATGACATATCAAGCAACGGTCTGATGTCGACGGTCTGCTCAGACCCGTCGCGGACAATCGTGAATTTGTAAACTGTCTTTGACCGATCCTGTAAATGCCGCTCGAGATCAAGTAATCTGACAATCGGATCTCCATCGATTTCAAGAATGATATCTCCCGCGCGAAGATCATTCGCATCATTAACCTCCTTGTTTGCATGCGGGAACTTGTCAAATACGCTCAGTAATGATACATTAGTCGAGTTCAATCTTGCTTTCGCAAGTCTCGTAAATTGCTTGGTGCGCGACCAATGTAATCCAAGACCAGTAGCAACCGAAAGAGATACGACGGATGTCTCGAAATTAAACGTGCGGAGTTTCGGAAGCGTGATTTTAAAGCCGGCGCTCTGTCGAAGTCGGTCGAGAGTCGGCTTGATGTATGCGCCAAAATGAATACCTGTCTTCCAAAAAATATCCACGTCTTGCGCGTTCTGCGAAGACGCGTTAGTCCATAATCCAATGATTTTGTAGAACTCGCGAGCTTTGCCGGCTTGCTTTGACTCGGGGGCTTTTTCAATATGCTTCTGCGCAATCAGGCCGCCGTCGCAGGAAACGCTATCGGCAAGAGAGATCCCTTCGACATTCATCAATCGGAATCGCGGCGGATTACATTTCGTAGTACCGATATCGCCAAGCGCGGATACTGACGATGTCTTCTCAATCACCGAGTGCGCACCATTAAGTCCGACTACCATCACTTCATCCTTAACCTTAAGTACGACGTCGGGATCAAAGTCGGCCACACGGAGCTTGACACCAGATGGAAGATCCTCCATATTGAAGGTCAAGAACGCAAGCCGATCCATGGCAATGACGCGACCTGAAAGATAATAGTGACGGATCGTAAGTCTGATATCGACCACTTCAGAAGGAACAGCCGCGCGGTCGACGGCAATGATTGGAAGATTGTTCTCAAGAGATACAAGAGTGCCGACACCGTAATACGGGTTCAAAGACGCATATCCATTAATGCTGAACGGAAGTCGAACGTTGACATAAACCAGACTATCGCGCAAGATCGACATCGCGTCTTCTTCCTCTTCTTCTTCGTCCTCCTCCTCCTCATCTTGCATAACTTCGGCCTTTGTATCGAACAAAAGTCTATTGGCCTCGACAGTCAACTTTTGACGATCCCAGACGCCGGTAGCATCATTCCGCACATAAAGATAATCCTGATGGAAATGCCGATCGACCGTAACCAACGACGTAGTTTCTCGCGACTGTCCGAGATCGCGGCATCGAATCGCAACACGCTTCGCATCAGGAATACCTTTGAAAATCTCCAACATCGCAGCGAGATTCGGAGTAGGCTTATTGGCTACGGCGACCACGAGGAAGTTACGCGTAAGAGCGTTCCAGTTCAACATTCCGGAAAAGGCCACGTAGACACCTTGATTGGAAACAGGCATTCCATGGGAACGCGCCTGCTGATACGATAAATCGTGGAAGATAGCGCCGCCAATCTCAGCGAAGCGGTCAGGTGTGATTGCATGCAAATCGCCCACCTTGACATGGCACTCGAAAGGTTGATCGCCTCTATACAGCTTGAGCGTGACCTCTGCATCAATGCTCTCGTCAAGAATCTCGTAAAGAGGCACGAAACTATCGAGGATTTTACCGTTGCACGCGACTAGAATATCGCCGGGCTCGAGTAATCCGTGCGCGGGACCACCAGGCAGTACGCGAGATACCGTAAGCAAGCCGTTCGACTTTGCGTTCCAGTTTCGGCACATTTCCTCAGTGTCGGAAGAAAATCCAAGTCTGCGCAGTTCATCGTATGAGCGGTGGATAAATTCGGTTTGTAAAGTCCCGCGCGTAATCGGCGCGCCTGCGCGAAGACAGGAAAGTGCGCGCACGACGCGATCGAGCGGAAGATAAAACGACGAAGCAGAGCGCTTTGAACCGCCGGCATTAAGCGCAATCGCTTGACCGGCAATATTCAATACTGGCGAACCAGACGAACCACCAGAAGTACCGGTGGCAGCCTGGAAATAGAACGTATCGAAATCCTCATACGAGTCATCACCGTAGCGAGGGGCGGCACGGTCAAGTCTGGCTAAGGTACTTCCCAATATACTTAGTTTCTCACCCGAGTCGTTGCCGACGACTTTGATCGAAAGACCGATTCTGGCCAGGTCGGGACGAAGTTCGATTTCTTCGACATCGAGGAATTTCACCTTTTCAGTGTCATATTGGAAAAATCCAAAGTCGTGAACTGGGTCGCGGTAGATTGGACGCAGAGCAACTTCCTCGTAGCTACAGAAGAATTAGTATGGTTTTTTTTGATGGAATCATCAATATGACCATCGCACTCACTTGACAAAAACGGCAGTGGCGGTAATAGGAGCCGGACTAACGACATGTCGATTGGACAGGATAATTCCACGCTCTTTATCAATGACAAATCCGGTCGCAGTGTAGTCGCCGCTAGACTCTGTATCAAATGCACGCACAGCCGAGGCCTTGATTGAGACGATTCCCTTGACGATACGCTCGATAGTCTTATCCCACGCCAGGTCGCGGTTATGGTTCAAGATAGCCTGTTGCGCCGCTGCGGTAGCGGCGGTGGCAGCAGCAATCGCGGACTCATTCGACGGCTGCTCAGCAAGGAAGTGCTTGGCAAACGAGGACGGCGGAGAGACGGAGGAGGGGTGTATGGGCAGATGGTGGTCAAAGTAGGCTGCCGAGTTTGGAGGCGGCGAGCGCGCGCCGGTGGCAGATGGGTTTGCCGACAGACGCAAGGCGGTATCTGGGTCTGGCGTAAGCGAGGGCGTGCGGATGATGTTTGCGAACGCAGAGGCTGTCTTTGGGATAGCGATTGTGCGCGGAGCCGACGGGGAGTGAGAGGACGAAGGTGGCGAGGCGGACACGAGGGAGGAAGACGCGTCGGGGACGCCGGAGGAGGGCATAGTTGAGGGCGACGATAGAGCCGAGAACGCCGAGACGGACACGAGCGTAGGCAGGCGGAAGACGCGGCGGATAATGGTTAGACGAAGGAGAGCAATTCAACTGATTGAGAGCAGCAGAAGAAGAGCGAAGACGGGACCGGTGGGTCTTTAAAGGGCTGGGCGGCAACGGCTGCGGGGAGTGAGGACCTTGACAGGCATGGAAGAAGGTTACCGCAGCAGCAGGTGAGTCAGGTGAGCTCGCGCGCGTTTCTACGGTGGCAATGTGCTTACACGACACTTGTGCTTCTCGCGCAAGCTTATTAGCCAATCTTACAGCATTTCAACTGATAACGGCGGCAAGCAGTCCGGAACTTGTAATCGCACCGATAGCAACTGCCTTGGTATTACTCCCAACGTGTTGTGGTGCACACAGTACGGGCTGCACTCAGTAGATAATAGGTGCTTGCAACTCCAGTATAACTCGTAACTGCGGCGATAGTTTGCTGTTCAGACGCGCTCGGGCACGCGACTTGCCACTTCGGGAAACCGTCCGGCTGAAACAACGATAGTCCGAATGTCGCTGATACGAAGCTGAGTGTCGAGGCTGACGGTATGTGGTGTATCTGCTCCGATAGAGTCAGACGAAGATAAGTCTGCTAAACACAGGTATCGCGGCAAGCAGGGATTCAACGACGCGCCGCCTCCTTCGCGGCGGCGGCGGCGGCGGCAGCGGCGGACGCCACCCTCAACGAGCCGATGCTCATCGGTCGAAGTCGGATAATTGATACGTTCTCAGCTGAATAAGTGCAGAGATAACAGAGCAGATACAGGAAGGTCGCACCCCTGGTCTTTGTAATATATTATGTAAGCGCTTACATAATGTATTATGTAATACTATTTTGGTGCCAAATTGCGCAATCTGAAGTGGCCAGGTCCATCAACGTATTAAGCCTCTGCCGCTCTCGACGCAGCAACAGCTGCACGCGTCCCAGCCGAGCTCGAGCTCCTGTTTCAAGAAATCGCTCGAAGCCGCTTGTCAGATTGTGGCTGGCGGCGGTGGCTTTGCGCGCTAAGCTTTTCTCCAGCCACGACCCCGCGCCGCAGCTTCTTTGTTGCGTCTGTCTTTGGGCTGGCTGGAGTATTCTCTGGGCGTTGCGGATAGCACGAGGAGGCAGACAATAAAGACCGTCGTGTGCGCTGCGCAAAGGGCTGTTGTTTGCCAATGGTTCTGCTGCGTGATGTGGTCTGGAAACCGAAAGAGAGCAGCGGAACGCGTGCTGCGAATGTATGACGTTCCTGACCAGACGAAGCCAGACAGCGGCTGTGCCCTGCTCTATAAATGCCTCCCCCTTTCTCCGACGTCTTCCACACCATCTTCGGCTTCATAGAGTAATATCCAGCAATGCAGGCTATCGAGAACATGTTCGACTTCGGTCGCAACCAGAACCAGGACATCTACCAGAACAACTACACGCCCGAGGAGCACCAGGCAAAGTTCTCCCATGAGGCAATCGCCGGCGCGGCTTCCTTCGCTGCCGTACGTATCTCTTCTCGGTGCGCGGTACTCCGGACAACGACTAAGTACTGACGACGAGTGCAGTTCAAAACATTCGAAGACAGGCAGCGTCGTAGCGGTGAACCCGTCCACCATGCGTTCGCAAAGGAAGCGCTCGCGGGCCTTGCCGGCGCCGAAGTCGACAAGCTGATCGAGACGAAGGGTCTTGATTTCTACGACCGGTATGCATCCTTCCTTCTTATTATATCTCAATTCTAATCTGATACGTGTCCTCCAGCGAGAGAGCAAAGTCCCACGCGCAGCAGCAGGTCCAGCAGATGTACGATTCCCACTACGGCGGCGATCAGATGTATGATCCCCGCGCTCGACCTCCTCCACGACAGATCCAGGAGTCAATGGGCGGAGGCTACGGTGGGAACCAGGGATTCGATGATGGATACGGCGGAAACCAGAGATTTAACGACAACTACGGTGGAAACCAGGGATTTAACGATAACTACGGTGGAAACCAGGGATTTAACAACAACTACGGTGGAAACCAGGGATACAACAACAACTACGGCGGAAACCAGGGATATAACAATTACTAAGCATATCCTCGAATAAATAATTGAATGGTTATCATATCATACATTATCATACATACTAAAACCCTCTTCTCGTCCGCGGAGTCTGCGTCCTGGCTCTGAACAATCCCGGCGTAGCAATCCCTGAGACTCCAGTTCCAACAGTCTTCACTCTATCCTTCTTTTTCCGATCTTCTTCCTCCCTTGTAATTCTATCCTGCTCGAATTGCTCCTCGATCTCCATTCTCCGTGAAAATTCTTGCTCGGTAGCGCGTTTGTGTCGCGAAGTAAATCCTGACTTCTCCTTCACGCTGTAGAATACTCCGCCAAGCTCCGCCAACCAATGCGCGTCGACAGCTGACACCGTCGACATAAACTCCTTCGACGTAAGAATCAATTCATGATAGACGACGTATTCAGGTAGATACCCCAGTCCATATAACGCAGACGTGGGATGCAATTGCACAGTCACGCTCGTCCGCAAGTTGACATACTCTCCTAATCCCTTTCGTTTCGCGGCTTGGATAAAGTATCCCGAACACACGCATTTCCGAATCACATCCCAATCGGAACCACAGGATCTGATTTCAATCTTTTGTAGTTTCACAATATCAAGTAATTGCTCCCTAATCTCTTTGGCTCGTCGCAGCGTCTTTGGATGTAAGAAATGTCGCATACACCAGCTATCAGAATGCTTATTCGCAACCCACTGATTATACACATTCAGCAACGTCAAATGATCAGACTCGGCCACAAAAAACTTCTCTCTAGCGGCATCGGATTCCTCTTGTCGCTCTTTAGGTCGGTAAAATACATTCGGCACACTTAACATCGACACAATAGTCAGCATCTCCTGCGTACATTCGTATTCATCCGACATAATCAATAATTTAGACAACGAAGGCTCCATCGGGAACGACGCCATTCGAGATCCCAGCGTCGTCAACTGTCCCATATTATCAAGCGCTCCCAGAGCCCATAAATCGTACAAACTACTCGTCATCGTCTCTGCAGGCGGCGGATCCATAAAATCAAACTCCATCAAATCACGAACACCAAGCGACTTGAGCAACAAAATCGTGTTGGCAAGATTAGTCCGCTGGATCTCTGGAATGTTCTGCACGTAGAATTCGTTGCGGAATGCCGACTCTGTATATAATCTGTATGCGATTCCCGGTTCAGTGCGTCCGGCGCGTCCGGAGCGCTGGCTCGCATTGGCTTGCGAGATTGGTGTGATTTGCAGTGAATCCATTCCAATCCGCGGATTATATACTTTCAACTTTGAATATCCTGAATCGACGACAAACTTGATTCCATCAACAGTCAATGACGTTTCGGCAATATTAGTAGCCACGATAACCTTCCGAGTTCCTTTCGCGGCCTTATTGAAAATCTTGGCTTGTAAATCAGCTGGCATTTGCGAGTAAATCGGTAAAATCTCAAGTTTGGGAGGATTGTCCAACGTAGCTAATCTTTGAGCCGTAACTTCACATGTAGCTTCAATATCCTCTTGTCCGGTCATAAACACCAAGATATCACCGGGCCCTTGCTGTAAATGGATAGTCAGAATCTGTTTAACTGCGGCATCAACGTAGTCTTCGCAGGGGCTTTTAGAGTACAATACGTCGACAGGAAACGTGCGTCCGGGAATTGTGAACTGTGGAGCATTGCCGTAGAAATTAGAAAACCGGTCGGCGTTCATGGTAGCTGATGTCACTATAAGTTTCAAATCTCGTCGTCTCGCAAGAATCTTCTTGAACAAGCCCATTAAAACATCCGTATTCAGCGCCCGCTCGTGCGCTTCGTCCATGATTATACAGGAGTATTTATCAAGATCTGACTCCTGAAGTGACTCTCGAAGTAGAACACCATCGGTCATATACTTGATAACAGTCTCATTCGAAGTACAATCTTCGAAACGAATGGCATACCCAACCTTTCCGCCGACTTTGACGCCCATCTCATCGGCTACTCGACTAGCCACACTCATAGCAGCCACCCGACGCGGTTGTGTACATCCAATCATTCCGCGGTTTCCGTATCCGTCTTCGTAAAGAAATTGCGTCAACTGCGTAGTTTTGCCGGACCCCGTTTCGCCAATGACGATGGTAACTTGATTGTCACGAATCGCGCGTAAGAGCTCCTCGCGCACAGCAAACGCAGGAAGCGCCTGCCTCTGTTCCGCAAGTGATTTATCCTGACTGAACGCAGACGCAGGCGCCTGTTTCTGCATATGCGCCGAGAACTTGTTACTCCCGCTCGCCGCTTCATCGCCTCCATCGCCAGCTAACACGCTATCCGATTCATCATCTTTAACGCCCATGACATTTCCAAGCGCTGTGCCAGCCATATTCAGCGAATCGCGCGCTTGCCGTTGTCGCTCGCGCTGTAATCGTCGCTCACGGACTAATGCTGAGCCTTTACGGCTGAACACCGCCATATCGCTTTGCGGATCACGAATTGCGGACACAGGATCTCGTTGCCGAGTGAAAACATTACGGCCGTCCAAGAACGGAGGAGTTAAGTCGTGCACGAGTAAATGGACTCTATTCTCCGCTTCGTCATCGTCTTGATTGGAGAGGTCAAGGCCCATGCTTTGTCCCACGCCCGAGGTGAGAAGTTGATTGGTTTCCCACATATCATTATCTCGCTGTTTCGCCTGCGCACGCATGCTGATTCTCGCTGCCATCTTCGCTTGGAGTTTCGACTCGGCTTCAGTGATGTCGTACGTCGACCCGCTGAAGGGATTATGCGACTCGTCACCGGCAACGTGGCCCAGTTCGTCTGTCGCATACCAGTCGCGCTCAAGCGCTGCTAAACTCTCTTCGTCATAGTCGGACGGAAGAAGGCCGCGGGACGCAAGTGGCGTAGCCTGCCGCTGCACAGATGGAGTGCGCGAAGAGATCCGGGAGTGAGCACGATGCGATGATCGTGACGACGACACCCGGACTTGGTAATCTTCCCCATCAGTGTCAGCAGCGCCCCGTTTCTTGGATGACGATGAAATTCCCTGGCGATGACGGCTGTTCTGTAATCGTCGTCGAGCTTCCTCGGAAAGTCCAGGACCATGGCTTGGTGTTTCGATTCGCCGTTCTCGTCTCGCTGAAATAACTGAAGCCGGGAGATTCGGTTTTTTAAACTCTTCTGATGATTGTGCTGGCGTCGGAGGCTTGCGAATTATAAGACCGCCTCTTGTATTTGGGATGCGTAAACCGCCGGGTGTTTCTTCGTTGCTGCCAGGAAGTCGGTCGGCTGTGCTTGTGAAGTTGATTTTCTTGAGGTCGTCCGCCATCGTGTGCTGCTATCCCGTTAGTCACTGCACAACAAAATAAAAGACAGAATATCCCAGCACTCAGATTCACCTACTTCTTATCAGACTAGACAAATCCCTTCTCTTTACAAAACCTCTTCCGTCGCAGCAAAACAAAGAGGCCGGTGAACCGTATAATTTCTAAACCGTGCGGCTCGCCACCAACTCTAAACGCGTTTTCTCCCATCTTCCTAATTCGAAACAGTTCACTACAACTCATCGAAACAAATGTCACTAGTCGACGAGTTACTAGCTGATTTCTCACCCTCGGCGTCTCCTTCGTCGTCGAGGTCCGCGTCTGTGGAACCGGATCCTACGCTCGACGAGGAGAAAGCTGAGGAAGTGGTAGTTAGCAGTGAGATTGAGAGTGCGTCGCGATTACTGAGTACTTTGACGCCTCTGTTAGATGTATGGTTGCGTTTTTTAAAAAGATCAAATACATGATACTAACTTGCATTCAACAGAAAATTGACGAATACATGAAAAAAGACGCCTCGGCGTCCGGGAATGTCGAAGATAACCCAGAATACAAACTACTCGTACAAGTCAACGACCTGGCCACCGAAATAACCTCGGAAATCGTTTCATTATACAAATACGCTGCCGAAAGATACCGGCCTCGATTTCCGGAATTAGAATCCCTGGTTTTGAATCCGGTGGATTACGCAAAAACGGTGCGGATCATTGGAAATCAAGTTGAGAATATCACAGAGCTGAGAGATACCTTGTCTGAATGTTTACCAGCCGCGATCGTCATGGTCCTCACTGTTTCCGCAGTAACTTCCAAAAGTCGTGAATTATCCGCTGAGGAACTGCAAGAAGTAAACGGGGCATGCGAGAGGATTTTATTTTTCGACTCTGCGAACCGCAAAATTACACAATATGTCGCTACAAAACTTTCGGTTTTTGCACCAAATACGGCGGCGCTGGTCGGCGCTACGACTGCAGCTCAATTGTTTGGCGCAGCAGGTGGTCTTCGTGGATTGTCGCGGATGCCGTCGTGTAATTTGCCTGCGTTAGGCGTAAACCGGCGCAATCAGACAAATATCGGTTTAGGAAACACCGGTGTCCGACAGCAAGGATATTTATATTTCAGCCCTATAATCCAGCGACTTCCAGACGATCTACGGCGGCAGGGATTACGTATTCTGTCAGGAAAAGTGACGTTAATGGCGCGTGTCGATTTAGCTCACTCGAGCTTGAACGGCGAAACAGGCAATAATATGCGCGAAAAAGTTGAAGAGACGCTAGATAAATTAGCAGGTCCGCCGCCTAATAATGGTCCTAAGGCGTTACCTGCTCCGGATGATAAGCCGTCGAAGAAGAGAGGCGGAAGACGGCTGCGGAAGTATAAGCAGCAGTTTGCCATGACTGAAGTGCGCAAGGCGCAGAATCGGATGCGGTTTGGGCAGCAGGATGGAGATTATATAGAGTAAGTAGGAGGGTTTGGTGTATGATAGATGTATAAATAAAGTAATGTCTAGATTATTCTGTTTTGATGTTTGCGTCGGTAGATGTAGAGTAGTCATACGTGGACAAAGGCACTGGCCGCCCATCATCGGTGACATCCTGCCATATAAACAGCTCGCAGCCAGTCTCTTGTTGATAAGACGCCGCACAAGACCAGAAATATTTCCCTTTGGACGCTTGCTGTTTCGACACGCAGCGCAAGACCATGGTTATACCGCAGCGACAGGTAGGACACGTATTTGGAGCCCATTCAGGCCTGTACATTCGAAACGTGATGTTTATCCTCGCATTTCCCGATAGAGGATGAGGTTCGACACAACGCGCCCGCATGACGGTGTGCTTGTACTGCTCTTGACAAGGCGCGTGCATGACAAGAAGAGAATTGTGAGGAAGATGCAGCGCATAAGTAGGCGTCTTGGACCCAGTCACAGCTTCACGCAGTCTAAACTCCCGCGTAGCGCCTAGTGACAAACTAGCTATCACCGGCTGCGGCCCGTGGTACGTCAGTCTGTCGGCATGATATCCAACACCTTCGTGAGCGCCCGCATAGTGATTGCAAAACGCGACTTCGGCAGACCACGGATTAGATGTCTGATACTGTTGCCGGGGACGAGAAGCCAGCTCGCGCGCGACGAGGTCTTCGACTTTACTCTTCACAATCTCCATGGTGTTTGTGAATGTGCGCACGTCCGATATAGGCGCGCCATTATACCGGTATGTGTGCGCGAACTTCTCACCGCCGCCGATCCGCGTCTGGCTGACGTAGAACGCGGTCGTGTGCGGCGAACTCACTTCGCGATTGAACAGCCGAAACTGGTTTGCGGTCCACGTGCCTGCCTCGGCCAGAAGCTCGGAGAGAAGCGTTTCTGCAAGCTCGGAAGAGAGGAAATTCGGCGTGAATGTGCACGGCGTGCGGTCGGCTATCATGCGCGGGGTGTAGAGATGCACGACGCCACGAGTGTACGTCGAGGCCGCGCTGCCTTCAGAGTGCGCGCGCGCATGGGGCGTGGCCGTGAAGAACTGGGTCACTTCAGCCTGAAGCGGTCGCTGTGTGCGTTTTGCCTGCTTGGAGTGGCCTTGCTGGAGCAGCGCTGCTGCCGCGGAGACGTCGCCGCCCGCAGCGACCAGCGCCTCGAGCAGCTGCTCAGCAGCAAGCGACTCGTTGCAGAGCGACGCCAGGACAGCCAGACGCGTGTCGGTGTCGTCTTCGGTGCCGGAGCCCATGCATGTGGAGTGTGCGTGTGGAGTGTGCGTGTGGAGTAGCCGCGAGTGAAGGCCCGGCAGGACACTGCTTAGCTCACGTCATCCGGCTCTTGTTCCTTACTAAGAGTCACGTGATGCACCAGACTCGGTGCGGCCTCAGTTGCTCCTTCGCTGCAGCACCGCAGCCCCCAAAGCCCACGACCGCCAAACTGACGCTTCACGACCGCCGCCGTCCTCCGCCGCTGCCGCTCGCAAAAAACCCGGGCCCAGCAGCAGCAGCAGCAGCAGCCTCGAACCCGCCGTCGTCCTCGCTCGACCAGACCTTCGCCTCCGCCGCGTCCTCGACGCCGACGCTCGCTCGCCCGCAGCTCCAGCAGCGCCCGTCCCGCAGAGCCGTGTCGCTCTTCGACCAGGCCTTCACCGACTCGCCGCCTTCGGCCTCCTCCGCCTTCGCCGCCCACTCGGCGCCTTCTTCGCGACGCTCCTCCACCGCGTCCGAGCCGGGATCAGCCTACCTGCTCCCGCTCTCCGAACTCGACCCCCAGCGGCCTCAGCCGCTCAACCGCTCGCACTCGACAGCCGACGCCGACCTCGACGCAGACGAGAAGTTCACCAAAAAGCGCTCGCCCCAGTCGACGATATTCCATCCGATGCTCGACGCCGTCCGCTCAAAACTCATGCGTATCCGGCCGTCACGCGTCTACACCCGCTCCCTGCAATGGGCGGCCGTCACGTTCTTCGCCCTCATCGTGCTCGTCTTCATCCTCCATCGCCAGCTCCAGCCCTCGGTAGTCGTGCCGTCGTACGCTGCCCTCAACGACGCCGTGTACCAGGCACACAACCAGATCGCCTTCCAGCCACTCGTCCCCTCCTCGGACAAGGACGTTCCTATTGAGATCCTGCGCGCTCGTCGCAAACCCAAGGCGGCGCTCATCTCCCTCGTCCGCAACTCCGAGATCGAAGGTATCGAGATGTCGATGCGCCATCTCGAGGCACGGTTTAACCGCAAGTACAACTACCCGTGGATCTTCTTCAACGACGTTCCCTTTGACGACGACTTCAAAGCCCGCACCAAGAACCTCACAAGCGCCGAGTGCCACTACGTGCTCATTCCCGAGGAGCACTGGTCTCTCCCTCCCTGGATCGACGAATCCCGCTTCATTTCGTCGCTGGAGTATCTCGGTGCCATTGGCGTCGGCAAAGGCTGGATGATCTCATACCGGCACATGTGTCGCTGGAACTCCGGCTTCTTTTACAAGCACCCTATCCTCGATGAGTATGACTGGTACTGGCGAGTCGAGCCCGACGTTCACTTCTTTTGCGATATTGACTACGATCCGTTTGCATTCATGGCCGAAAATAACTTGAAATACGGATTCAACATGAACATTCTCGATGACGCTAGATCGTTCCCTTCCATGTGGCGGCAAACTCAAGAGTTCATGACCGACTACCCTGAACTGATCCACCCTGATGCCGATCTCTCGTGGATTCTCGATCATCGCAATGACGGTGAATACAATAATTGCCAGTTTTTCTCCAATTTCGAGATTGGCTCGCTTGACTTTTTCCGCAGTAAAACTTACAACACGTATTTCGACTACATTGATCGGAAAGGCGGGTTCTTTTACGAGCGATTCGGCGATGCGCCATTACACACTCTTGCCATCGTTCTCTTCCTGTCTAAGAAAGAAACCCATTTCTTCAGAGATATAGGATACCAGCACGATATCAATCGCCAGTGTCCCGCGAACCTTTTCGATAAATGTTCATGCGAACCAACTGCTCTTGACGAAAACTTTTATAAGCTCGTTCCTATGGAGTCGCCTCAGAGAAAACCTGACGATTCGTGTATTAGATTATGGCTTGGCGGAGAATGGCTTGATAAGGATCCCCAGACTGGAGAGTATTTGAAGTCTGGGTATTCCTTTTAATGGGTTGTAGATTTGGTTATTGATATTTGTTTTGGCATATGCTGTTTTAATATCTTTCTGTTTATTTTTTGCTGTCAATTGGTTTTGAATATGCATTTTATTGTATGTAGTAAAGTATCTTGCTAAAAGCTCTCAAAAGGCGAATGTAATTTAAGTTCTTGTCAAATCACATGCTGGTTCACTCGCTGCAATCTTCGTATCTGTAATCATGAAACTTTTATTTTCAAAACACCTTTTACTTTCAAATATACAAGTCTATATAACAATGCACTCTTAATGGACTCACTCTGACTTCTTTGGCTTCTCCTCCACTTTAATCTTCTTAAACTTTGCAACGAAAAACCCATCGACGTTATACGTGTGCGGATAATATCTCTTTGTCAGATTCAGCTTCTGATTAAATTCTTTACCTCTGAACGACGTGAATCCAGGGACACCAAATATAAGTCCAGTGTCGACGAGTTTGATATCGGGCCGTTTGCGAAGCGCGTAGTCGACAACAGCTTCGTTCTCGTCGACCATGACCGAACATGTCGAGTATACTATATACCCGCCAGTCTTTGAGTTCGCGTCGACAGAGTCAATGGCTGCAAGCAGCAGTTTCTTTTGCAAAAACGGGAGATCGATGAAGTCCTTTTCGTTTCGGCTGGTTTTCACTGACGGATCTTTGGCGATAACGCCGGTTCCTGAGCATGGTGCGTCGAGCAGTACTCGATCAAATCCACCGATTACTCGCGGGAATTCTTGAGCATCGTAGTTACATACCACGGTATTAGTACATCCTAGTCTATGGATATTGGCAATCAAAGACTTTGTTCGTGCCTTGTTGGAATCATTGGCAAACACGCATCCTGTATTTTTCATCAACGCGGATAAATACGTCGTCTTTCCACCAGGCGCAGCCGCCATGTCAAGCACGCGCTCTCCTTCCTGCGGCGCAAGTGCAATACACGGCAAGAACGACGACGCAGCTTGGATAATGTAGTGGCCGGCAAGATACTCTGGTGTAGCGCCAATAGGAACCTGACTGTCGAAAATTTGAAGACCAACTTTAGTCCAGTTTCCGATCGGTTTGAGGTTGACGCCGCGATTGACGAGAGCCTGTGCCAGGTTACGACGACGGGTCTTGAGAGTATTGGTGCGGATGGTGATCGGTCTCGGAACTTCGTTAGCTTCGAAAAACTCAATTGCTTCGCGAGGGGAGAAGAGGTCGAAAAGCTTGCCGGCGAGAAATTCGGTATAGCCATAGTAATTCGCAATGTCGGAAATAAGTTGGGAAATGTATTCGCTGCGCGAACGACCTGGTTCGCCGAGCTTTGAGAAATCGTCGAGGACATTTAGAATTTCTTGAATACGAGTGCGCGAAAGATGGATATCGGGAGCGACGTTGGAAAGTTCTTGGTCATCGGCGGATGGAAGGGTTGATTTGTCGACGTTGATTTCAACTTCTTCGTCGTCTTCGACGTCCTCAAGCTCGTCGTCATCTAATTCGTCGGCGCCGTCTTCGCCTTCTATTAATCCGTCCGAGTCGTCATCGTCTTGCAGGTCAAACTCATCGTTCTCCTCCTCGTCTTCATCCTCGTCATCCTCATCATTCTCGCCATCCTGTTCGTCTTCTTCATTCGGCTCCTCGCTCTCGTTATCGTCCTCCTGCTGTTGCTGCTTTTCCTGCTCCTTCTCCCCAACAGTCTTGAAAGCTTTGGCTAAACCCTGCATATTCGCAGATTCCAAAAGATCATTATCGCCTTCATCGTCGCTGAATATTGTTCTTCCCTCTTCCTCCTCATCTCCAGAGTCAACCACCTCCTACAGATAAATTAGCACAACCCAGAAAGATATTCAACGAAAGCAAGAAACGTACGTCGTCAACAGGAGATTCCTCATTCAAATCACTGTTGGATTCATCCTCGTCTCCAAAATCAAAGAAACCATCATCCGTCTTAGCAGCTGGAACGGCAGCCTTCTCTCGCTTGTCGCTCTTCTTCTTTCCGTTCAGGTACTTCGTCTCTTTATCCCCGTCAGCCCGTTTCCGTTTGCGATCACCCGCTTTAGAAGCTGGCTTTGGAGCAGATTTGCTCGGTCTACGCTCCAGTCCGCCTTTCTTGTAATCGTCATAGGACGGAATAAGACCTTGCTTAGTGCGTGCCTTACGCCCCAACTTCGGACGCGCTTCTCTGACCATTTTGCCTCGGGTGGGAAATAGTAGACGGCGAGTATTGAAAGGTATTGAGGAAAAGAGGAAGCTCCAGAAGATTTTTTTTAGGTTGAGTTGGGAGTTTTTGGGACCCCTGAAAATTTTGTTGCTCTGCTTGCACAGCGTTTGGCGCGGTCTTTGCTGCCGATAGTATACTCGAAATGGCACAGGGAGCGTTGAAAGTGCTCAAGAAAAGGTATTGTGTGTATATTTGATGCTGACGCTTGTGGGGAAAGTGCTAATGGCGTTTAGTGGTGCGAAGAAGTCGTTGACGCCGAAGAAAGCGGCAAAGAAAATCATTGCTCCGCGAAAGAATTCTGCGATTGTGACGGCCAAGCTGCAAAAGGTATGTACTTATTCATACGTTATTATCGAGAGTATACTGTATATTGGTACGAATGAGGTTGCTAACGTTTGTGCAGAAACACTCGTCGGCTATCGCAGTCGGAACTGAGAAGCTGCTATCTTCCAGAGTCGGCCATTTAGAAGTACTAAAAGGATCGCGAAGAGAGATTGCAAAGAAAGATGCGTTGAAGCAAGCTAAAGAGAAGATCGCAAAGATGGCCCAAAAGAGCAAGTGAAGAGCAAGTGGTGTGTGATGGTTACTGCGATATGAAATGAGATTTTGTAATGGCGTTTATATGGGAATATATTTGTTATTGGATGATTCATGAGTTTAGAATAGGAATCAGTAAAAGATGTCTATAATGTGAAAACACGATTTCATCATTCAACTAATAATCTCACAAATCCAGTTATCTATCCCCATCACGACAACGATTTGTTCATGAAACGGCGGCGAGTAAACGCAAGCCAGTACTAAATCAAAGGTCAGCATCATAATTCACCAAACCACACAAAGAAACTGGTTTTTAAATAATCAACATACCTTGCTGGGCTTATCGCTGTTAGCGTACACTCTATCAATCAATCGCACAGCGAGCTCCTGTCTAAACTGCGCCAAATACCCTCGGAGCATCTCCGCCTCGCTGCGGTCTCTAGGCGGCGCATACAGACTATTTAAAGGAAAGCCAGCATCGCCCGGAATCGAGAAATGTTCGAGTGACAACGTGTTCAGAATACGGTTCGCTTCATTGCGATCGACGGTAGCGTTCTTGTTCGCCGATATCGCGGATAGACAGTCTGTGATAAACAGAATCCCGTAGATTAATGTGCGATCCGCCGGCCCTTTGATTTCGAAATTGCGGAAGAAGGAGTTGGCGCGGAAAAGGTCGAGCACTTCGTCGATGATGTCGTAGTCTTCCGAGGTCGGGTATGCCGGGCCGCGGAACTTTGTGCGCAGCGGCAAGACCGCGAAGTTTCCTGTTCGGTGATCGGGTTAGTATTTACACAGCGTTTTGATTGATTAATTGATGATTGACGTACCGACGAGCCGAGTGTCGGCTTCAGCGAGAAATGTGGAATGGTAGGCCTGCCAAGGAGTTGTCAGTATCGCTCGCTACTTCACGATTGTTCGCGATCAACAGCAATGATCGTATTAACACGTACAGGCATTGTAACGGCTCAAATCTGGCTAGCAATATCGTAATAACCTGGCTGATTGCACAATAAACCGAGAGGACGTCAACGAGGCTGGCTCGACGAGCGAACCGCAGCGCCGCCGCAGCTCCAACTTAAGCTCCGCCGCGCTCCTCAATCCTCGACCACCAAATGTCGTCTGCTCTGGAACCCCCAACTACAGCAAAAGTCGTTCTCCACACGACAAAAGGCCCTCTGGAAATTGAGCTGTGGGCCAAAGAAGCCCCGAAAGCATGCCGCAACTTCCTACAGCTCTGCATCGATGGCTTCTACGACAATACGATCTTTCACCGCGTCGTTAAGGATTTCTTAATCCAGGGCGGCGATCCGACTGGAACTGGCCACGGCGGGTCGAGTATATACCACGACGAAGGAGGATTTGCGTCTGAGATACACTCGCGACTGAGGTTTAATCGGCGCGGACTGCTAGGCAACGCGGACGCCGAGAAAATGAACGACAACTCGCAGTTCTTCATAACTCTAGCCGCGACACCGGAGTTGCAAGGAAAACACACTTTATTTGGAAGAATCATGGGCGACACCATATTCAATGTTCTCAAGATTGGCGAGGCCGAGCTAGATGAGAACGATAGACCGCTATATCCCGATAAAATCACCAGAACTGAGATCGTTGTCAACTATTTCAGCGATATGAAGCCGCGGATAGCATCTTCTCAGTCTACGAAATCGGCAGATAAGAAAAAGAAGAAATCAAAACCAAAGGTTAAAATGTCATTTGCCGATGATGAAGAGGGTGAGCAGAACGTAGAGGATGCTGCGACTCCGACGTTCAAGATGAGACCTGCGCATGAGATTTTGAATGATTCAAGGCTTTCGAATCAGACTGCTCCTGAGCCTGAGGAACACCATGCCACAAAAGCGGTCAAAAAGTCCGCACAGGAAACTTCGAATAAAGAGAAATCGCTGAAGAAGTCAAAGAAATCAGAAGTTTCGGATCAAGAAGAGAAGCCACCACCAGAACCAGAAACCTCTATTGACGACGGAACACAAGCACCTTCACAATCGTTTGATCGGATATCCACTCAGAAATCCGATTTCGACCGTATAAACGAAGAGATCACGTCAATGAAAGCATCGCTGAAGCGTAAAGACGCCGCTGACGAAAATGCCAAATCAAAGAAGAAAACATCATTGCTGGACGAAGAACGACAGAAATATCTAGCGAAGAAAGACTCCTCGTTCCTGTCAAAGAAAAAGAAAGCCGAAGCGCGCGAAGCAGCGACTCTTGCCATGCTCAGTAAATTCACTTCAAAGCTGCACACTGCTTCATCAGAAAGTCCGGCTCCGCCACTTCCCCCCAAATCGTCTAAACGCAAACTTGAAGCAGCCGCCAACGACGAAGAACAATTGTGCGATCTACATAACTTGGCCAATTGTCAGTCTTGCTTATATTACGATCGTCTAAGTGATGATGAAGATGATGATCCCGCATCGCTTATGTTGCATACGTTTACAGATACGAAAAGCGTGAGAGTCGCTTCTCAGCATCGAGAATTATCGCCGCCTCCACCGCGACGACGAGATCGAGAATCAAAGACAAGACGATGATTGTGGATTGTCAGTGTACGATAGTTGTAAATAGCATATGCAGACAGACAGAAATAAGCAAGAAAAGCATGATTCGCATGGCAGGAATAAATAAAACATATAATTACATGAGAAATAATATAGGAACAAACTGAAATAAAAAAGATAGTAGTCATGACATCGAAAGACTAAATTACCGCAAGCTCCCCACTTTTCAACCTCATTCTTTTATCCTTCTAATCCTCTAATATGTTGCAGCTCCATATTTCCCTAATCACAGTGCCAAAAGGAGATAATAGCGAGCTTACTCCTCCTTGACACCGCCAAGACCGCTCTTCTCAGCTTCCTCGATAGCTTTCTTGTCAGTAGCGACATCGCCACCAGCACCAGTGGCACCGGCAAATAGACCAGCAGCCTTAAACGGGCGCTTGAGGTCGCCGACAGCCGGCTTGCCGAAAACATGGATCTGGACGAATTTCTGCTCATACAGACTCTTGAGGGGCAGAATTGACTGCATGACAAGCGGGTTGGTGTAGCCAAGCTTCAAGTGCATGAAAAGTAGGATGGCGACACCGAAAACGGAGGACTAGAGATCAATTGTTAGAGCATACCTCCACACATAAGAATTCATCACGGTAAAACGTACTCGCATGGCAGAGGTGATCTGCTGAAGATCGTACTCTTTAATGGTGGTTGTCACGAGCTTCTTTTCAGTGTTTCCAGACATGGGAGCAGGAGGCTCGACGTACTTGAGCGTCGTCAGGTCTACACAGCGTCAGCACAGCAATTCACAAGCAATAAGCAGCAATAAGGTACGGACCATTCTTGGAAGTGACCTTCAAACGAGCGTAGAAGTAAACAGCAAAGATGATTACGTTGCTGGCCAAGTACACGCATCTGGCGTAGAACACGACCATCGGGTCCTCGAACGGGATCTTTTTCGAGAGCTGCATGAGCCCGAACATGAGGACCATGTTAGAAACTGCGGGATTCATCTTGAAATAGTAGCGCTATCGAACAGAACAGAGAAAGAAGTGAGATTGCGGCAGCAGGAAGCTTCAGAGCCAACTGTGGGCTTCTGAAGAAGGTTGTGTGGTGTTCAATTTATCTGCATTGAGTATTTAGTGTTATGCCGTAAACACATCAATGCTTTATACATAGGGTTTACTAAACTGGTTCCATTTCTACAGCGAACACTCGTCTGCAGGCACCAGCATTTTACAATCAGCAGCAACAAACACCGCGAGCAGCAGCTCGAATACCGATTATTCTGGACCGAAGCACGTATCGAACGCGAGTACTTGTTTCTGCAAATGTCTGGTGTTGCCAATGGGCAGGCTCCGCAGCCGGAGTACACCCTGCCAGGTACGGGACTGTATAACCTCTGATGCGCGTGCTCGTGCTGATTGGATGTCGCCAAACATATAGGGGTGATGCGGTTTTTGCAAACGGAATGGCAGAAAAGCGAACGGAGTAGGATTCACTGGGAGATTGAACGCGCAGAAATGAAGGTACCTTGAACTGTTTGGCGGGCGGATGGGGCTGTCTGATACTGATCTTGATATCCATAGGCGCGGATAGCAAGACTGGAAGGAGAAAAGCGAGGAACCGAGAAACTAGTCGAGTCATATTTCAAACGGATAACAATGCTCGAACGTGCGCTTGCTGAAGAAAGGTGTGTTGATCTACTGAAATGGTTTGGCATTGTGCACATTGCTGATATCAGATCAAGATCTAAATCAAATGGATCACCAATTCCTGCCAAAGACTCATCGGAGTCTACAGACTTGGAGGCTGAACTTGAATCTGGTAAGTTATTAGTTAAACTAGAATCTATGGACTCTGCTAAATGTGTAGTCACATTGGAACCGTTTGTCAATAGCAAATCACATATCGAAGAGACCGAACAGAAGCGCGCCAAATCACGGCAATATTTAGAAAAGTAAGATCAATTATCAACAACCTCTCGCACCACTCACACTAACGCAAAATAGATGTTTACAAGAAGTCACGTATCTGCTCGTCTTAGCGGACAACATGCCGCTTCCTACGTCATCGCAAGATCAGCCCTCATCGAAACCGACAAATGGCACCGGTCCGCAAGTGCCGGAAACAACATCCTCACAATCTGACGGCGACAAGAAAGCAAACAGCGGCCGACCGAGTGCGCGCATGCTAGCGAATCCGAGTACTCGAACTGGTAATCGAGTAATCGTGGTCGAGGAAGAAACTCCTGAAGGCGAAGAACCGACTACCGAGGTACGGGCAACACAGACAAGTAACCCGCAGCTTATCTCCCAGACAGTTGAAATAAACGACGCTGATGCAGACAATCCGGTGCCGATTGGCGAGCATGTGGTTAGTACCATGAACATTGATGAAACTGAAGGATGGGAATTCGACGATCGACCTGGAACAACGCCAGCAGCGGCAGTTGCTGCAGCTGAACCTCCACGCTACACTCGTTGAAATGACTTGTTGCCTTTACCAGTAATTTGCTATTGTATATTATGCCATCTTTCTGTTTGTTTTTATCGGAGCAGAACACCGTCATTGCCTATAAATGAAATACTAGAATTACAAATCATAAAAGCATAATTAATGCTCTTTAAACACAAACCCAATGCAATACAACTACACTATCGGTCTCCATTTACCTTCTGCTTCTCGTCGCAGTTACTCTCTTCATGATGTCTGTCTGCATAAAGCACATAATTCACAGATTCCAGAGGTATATCCCATACACCATCCGACCCTTTCCAAAGGTACTTGTCATCGTGTGTAATGACTGCATATTCATCTGTAATTGTACTCAAATTATCCAGATCCGCCGTCACCATTTCGACGTTGTAACTTATGAGCGCAACGTATATATAGACAATAAACATCACCAAGAACGACGGAAATGCCAGCGCCCACCACCGCGAAGGGTAATAATAGATCTTCAGACTGTTAAGTATGACCTGTGGTAGAAACGCCCATAAGACGTAGATTATAAACGCGAAAGTACTCGATACGTAAAGAGCAAAGCCAAAGTACTCGCGCTCGGGAGGAACCGCGTCGCCGCCTACTGTGACATCAGACTCCTTTGCTAGTTTGTCGCCGTCTGGGATATCCGCTTCAGAGTCTGAGGCGACGGAGGCTGTGCGGGTTGCCGGGACTCGTGGGGAACTTCTTCCGGATGTAAAAAGAGAGAATGGGGTATTTGTTGGTTTTTTGAGGGGCTATTCGGAAACAGCAGATGTCAGCCATAGAATTTCATCAAGAATAGTAGAATAAATACGTACAGTAGGAGGATGATTGTAAAATGGAGGCTGGAACTGCCAACTATTGTCTTCCAGGGCTTCGAGGTTCGACGACGACGCAGACTGTCGTGGCCGTCGCCGGCGAATTGACGTCGAGGACTTGCTTCGTTTCATCATCTGCAAAGCATTTAGCTAACACAAGCTGTGTATGAAGCTGTCTACTCGGTACTTGGTGATGCTGTCAAGTAGAAGCTGATATCGAAAAGGAGATGAGCTGAAGATGAAAGGCATCAAATAAACTTTGATGAGCCTCAATCATCTACATTGAACACCGCTTCCCGAAATCTGTGCATCTTCAGAGCGCAATTCTTTGGCATTTCACACGCAGATATAGTATAAACTGCCATTCACGTACACAGGATTTGTATCGCATTGCTACATGAGCGCAGAGCCCGAGCAACCCGTTGATGACGATGTTCCCGATTCCGGTATTAGCTACGCCGCGAAACCCGCCGAGGACCCAGTAACTCCCGCCGAGCCTGTCCAAGTATGCATTACTGCTCATGTTGTCAATTGATTATAGCTTTGTTATAGACTCATTTACTAATGTATTATTTTGCAGGACGGCTTGCTGGAGCCGACTCCGACTGTCGCGAGCCATGTTCCTGACACAGCCCCAGGACCCCACGAACAAGACGCTCCCCCCTCTCCGGCCTTCAACGACTCGACAATCTCCAGCACCCAACATGATTCCTCACGCGAAGATCCGGTATCGTCTATAACCGAGGCATTGAGCGCGACAGATCTCATGTCCGAATCGACCGCACCACCAGTCCAAGCCCCCAAGACTGCTCGCGACGACGAGATCAGAAAGAAACTGGAAACAAGTGTATTCAACGTCAAGACTATAAGCTGGTTTGATCCGTACGGGACAGTCCGCGAATCACCTATCATACTGCAGAATACGAACGGACCATGTCCGCTAATTGCACTTGTGAACACGTTGATTCTGTCAGCTGCGCCGGGGTCGGTTTCGCCTATCTCGAATATCTCAGCTGCACGAACTGAGATAAGCGCTAGCTACTTGATTGATTTACTTGCGGATGTACTGTTAAGTTCGGAACACACCGAGCATACCGATATCAACCATGTTTTATCGTTATTACCGAGTTTGCATACTGGATTAAATATAAACCCGCGATTTGATGGATCATTCGAGACATCCGAGGAGTTATCTGTATTTCGGGCTTTTGACGTCGACCTAGTCCACGGCTGGATTTCTGATCCTGAAAATAAATACATCGATTCAGCGGTGACTAAAGCCGGGTCATATGAAGGAGCGCAGGGCCTGCTCGTTGCTATGTCAGAGTTATCGTCGAAACTACAAGACGGCCAATCGCTTACTAAGGAAGAACTCGATACGATGGAAAACGCTCGGTTAGTACAGCTGTTTCTTTCGCAGACTGCTACTCAACTTACACCGTTTGGTCTTTCTTTTCTTTCGGAGCTCCTTTCGCCTGGCAGTCTAGCTGTGCTCTTCAGGAATGACCACTTCTCTACAATATACAAGCATCCTGATTCAAAGCAATTATTCATGCTGGTGACGGATTCCGGATTTAGTTCAATGCCAAATATTGTCTGGGAGTCATTAAACGACGTCAGTGGATCAAGCAGTTACTTCTTCAACGGTGTCTTCGTACCCAGCGAATTCAGCGAAGAAAAACAGCAGAAGCAGAAACCGTCAGCGCAACCTGAAGACACGCAATACTCGAAACCGGTACCCACGACTGATTTGGACTTGGCACTAGCTATGGAGTTACAACGAGAAGAAGACGAAAATCTAGCACGCGAACAGCAACGCCGAGAAGACCAAACGGGCCCCAACGCGCGGCGCGGTGATCGCACGCGTAATACCGCTCGCAGCGAGCGACAGCCTGGCTCGTCTGCTGCTGCACCAGCGCCGCCGCCTGGATCGCGACCCCGGCCTGGGACAAGGGGATCGCATGGGAATGACCGGCCGAGAGGACCAAGTAATGTGAGTGTTTATTCTCCTTATGCAGGGCAAGCGCGCGGTTTACTGAACGAAATACAGTCTTCGGGACCGTCGGCGTCGGTATCAGCTAGTTCCAAAAAGGCCAAAAAAGCAGCGGCGGAGAAAGATAAGTGCTGCATTATGTAGGATTATATTTAATATATACTTTTTTTTTGCATTGAAAAGCGAGTTTGCAATTCGCTATTCATAGATAATAATGTAGACTATTTATTAAATCACTTTTTGGCAGAGTCTAGTAGTTCAATACTGCTCTTCACAACTCCAATAAGCGCACTAGTCTGTAACGTCTCTGAACCGCCGCTAGACAGTCTATACTCAATATCCGCCAACCCCGAGATCAGTTCTGCGCGCACAACCGGCGCGAATTGAATCTGTTCGGACTCTTCAAAAAGCCCTTGTAACATATCGGCTAACGCCAAGCCATTCAGCTGTTTGATTTTGCTTACAGTCCGGAGCGCTGTTCCCCATTCTTCAGTCATCATCGTATCCATAAGAAGTCGAAGATCGGACGGTCGTGGGTTTCCCACACATTCATATATATCGGCATCGGAAATCGGAATAGTCTGCTTTGCGCCATCGTCCCGTGCAACATGACATGCCTGCAGCACATTTAATGCGCGTCGCATATCACCTTTTGACAAAGCCAGTAGAGCAGAGAATGCTTCGTCTGAAATGTTCACGTTCTCTTGTTCAATGACGTGGGTAATCCGTTTCCTGATTGATTCAATTGGGATTGGAGAGAATCGGAAGCGAGTGCAGCGAGATTGAATTGCGGGCGTTAGTTTATGAACGTAGTTTGCTAGAATACAGAATCGTGTATGTGTAGTGAATTTCTCCATTACTGCCATATAAATTAGAATTACAAGAGTCATAAACAGTAAGCAGTAAAACATACTTCGTCGAAGAGCATTTTGGGCAACATTCGTCATCATATCCGCCTCATCGAGAATAATCAGCTTAAATCCTTTACTAAACATCTGTCTTGTCGAGGCAAACGTCTTGATTTGCTCACGGACAACGTCAATTCCTCGCTCGTCTGAAGCATTTAGCTCCAAGACCATGTTTTTGAAGTTCTTGCCGTAAATCTCGCGCGCAACAGCTAAGATCGTCGAGGTCTTGCCAGTCCCGGGGGGTCCGTAGAAGAGGAGATGAGGGATACGGTTGGAGGCAATAAATATGCGGACTATATACTGTCAGTACATTATCAGAGCCCTCACAACCTCTTGCAATGCTCACTGGTAGATATAATGTTTTCGTGGCCGGCGACGTCGTCCAGACTACTCGGTCTATACTTTTCGACCCTTTAAACCCGTCAAATCAGCGTTGTCCTCTTTATATCAAGCTAGATAAATATCGCATACCAAGGCAGGTTATCTGGTTCTTTCTCTCCAACTTTCCCCTTGCCAACTGAGGCAGGGAACGAGTCGATCTCCATGGCTTGCGACATGATGTTTGTTGCAAGTGTACTATTTGAGAGACGAGGACGCGTTTCGACGTGTTGGAACGTGCTAACTCAAATAAACTCTAATCGTGAACTTTAACTGGGATTCGTCCCAGCCGACATTTACTTGCTATTGCAGCGATCGCATCGACTCACTAGCTGGCAAGTCGCGGTATTATACGTCGTTTTTGTTTCCTGACGCAGTAATTTACTATTAGTGCGATAACGAGAGTGCAGAGCCGTCGAGATGGAAGTAGACGCGCCGAGCTACAAAGCCTGGGCTCAATACCAGACAGACATCTACGCTACTCTTTCACCGCCCAAAATCACCACTGACTCCCTGCGATGGGAAGCCGAAGCCCGAGCCAGACTTCCGCTGCGCAACTTCAACTATATCTATGGAAACGCAGGGCAATTTAGAACGTACGCCGCGAACATTCAAGCGTTTTCTCGCTATAGATTCATTCCGCGGATGTTAACTGGTGCTACGAACCGTGATTTATC
The DNA here is from genome assembly GCA_030568315.1 of Myxozyma sirexii. Classification (NCBI taxonomy): domain Eukaryota; kingdom Fungi; phylum Ascomycota; class Lipomycetes; order Lipomycetales; family Lipomycetaceae; genus Myxozyma; species Myxozyma sirexii. The sequence goes on along the minus strand of JAJLTT010000002.1, from coordinate 106,763 downwards.
AGTCGATCTGTTTGGCAAGAAATTCCCGTCTCCGCTGATTGTAGCGCCGATTGGAGTGCAGAGTATAGCCCACAAAGAGGCCGAGTGCGGATCTGCTCGTGCTGCTGCGCGATTGAATGTTCCATTCATCCTGTCGACCGCATCAAGTACGAATATGGAGACGGTAGCTGCTGCCCATGATGCCGATTCTGTAGATCCGGCTGCGGAATTTGCGAAACCAGATCGATGGTATCAATTATACTGGCCAAACAACGATGTCATTACGAAATCAATGCTGGATCGCGCTGCAAATAGCGGATTCTCGGTTCTCGTTGTCACGCTCGATACCTTCTCCTTGGGATTCAGGCCTTCTGATTTAGATCAGAGCTATTTACCATTCATATGGGGCGAAGGATGTGCGATTGGCTTTAATGATCCTGCATTTAAACAGTTCTACGCGAATTTAGTGGCCTCGAAGCCGAAACCGTCGTTATACCAACGCATCAAGATGCTTCTTTCCAGAAGTCAAGGAAGTCTTTCGTTAATGATTTTTTTACTTTGGTATCAGAAAGCTATTTTCCTTGCGCTGGCATGGCTATCGCAAGTATTCTCCGGTGAGCATAGAACATGGGAAGACCTTAAATTCCTTCGGGAGAACTGGAAAGGTCCGATTGTTTTAAAAGGAATCCAAAGCGTCGAAGACGCTCAGCTTGCGATAAGGTACGGAATGAACGGCATTATTGTGTCAAACCATGGCGGAAGACAAGTTGATGGAGCCAAGGCTTCGTTAGACGCGCTGGCAGAAATTACCGCTGACCCAGTCATACTCTCGTCTGAATTAACTGTACTTTTCGATTCTGGTGTACGTACAGGGTCTGATGTAGTCAAAGCATTGGCACTAGGCGCTAAAGCGGTGCTAATCGGCCGACCGTTTATTTACGGGCTTGCGATAGATGGCACAAGCGGCGTTGAACATGTTTTAAGATGCTTACTAGCCGAGACTGATATTACTATGGGAAATATAGGTAAGAAAAGTATTGCAGAGTTGAACAGGGATATTATGGAGATGGCTGGTGCAGAGCTTCCGCTGATAAACAAGTAATGCTGTTAGTGCGTAATATATTTTGGTTAAATCCTACAGTGACTGGAGAGCGGCAGTAGCTCACTCCTCACGCGCTTTTACCGCTCAGCGCTCACAAATTCATGACATCACTGCTACTAAAATATTATAAATCAATATCTAACATTAAATTGGAGCTTAGTGAGGAAGTTACAGAATTGACTAGGATCGCGTCGACTCTATTGATAAATATCCAAATAGGGTAAATAAATACAAACCTTAAATCCCAGCGGTCAACTTGTGAATTGACCCGCCCAACCTCGCTCGCCCAGTCTTCCTTCTCCCTGTCCGACTTGCCCAGTTCCACTTCAGCAAAGAATCGCTAGTTATCCCGTCCGCCAGTAGTGGAGGTTTACAGAACTTGATGATAAAGGTAATGTTTGCTCTTTGAATTCACATTTTGTAACGCGAATACGCTCCTTGATTTAAGCAGGTATATTCTTTTCCAAGCAGGTTCTGTCTTTTAGGTGCCACCTTTGTCCTTCGTCTGTCCCACTCAGTTGCTCGAGACAGCTGGGATAGACAGGAAGGGCAAAGCAACGTGCGCTTTCTTCTGATGGCTGTATGCCGTCGATAGAGGAAAGCGCGTCGGTGAGTAACTCACGCGCCGGCTGGAAGAGAAGTGTAGTTCTTTGCGACAAGGATCTTTGGCGTATTGCCATCTTCCTTCTTTTGGTCCATGATAATGGGCTTGAGAAGGAGAGGCCTCGGTAGCGACATTTGGTGTGTCGTGGCGCTGGAGGTCCTTGTCGTTTAAGTTCACATAGCCTACTGACAGCGGCAGTGAGGAGCGCGGATCCGACAACACTCTCCAAGAGTGTCTAATTCTGTTCTGTTTCTGTATCTGTATCTGTTTCTGTAGAAGGATATCTCTGGATATCACTGTCGATGGCCGCTGTGTCTGTCTATATAGTTATGCTTGTATTTCGTATTCGTGGCAGATTTCAAAGTGGCCTGGCCACAGAACTGGCCCCGAAACGGCCTTCTGCAGTCTGTATTGCTTATCTTGTATATTGTTTTGCCTTTGTATTCTCCTGCTTTGTTGTCGCTAGACTCTGTAGGTCTTTGTTTTGCTTGCATTTTGGGGTCATCTCTGTGCTCGTCCCTTATATATATAGCGCACAGAGAGAGCTCACAGCGTTGCTTCGGCGGTGGACCGAGATAGCGCTGAAACATTTTTTATCCACAATCCAGACGGCGAGATCTTCTTGAAGCCAGGTATCTCGCCATGCGTTGCTGTGTCGCGGATAGCGGCAGGTGCAATACCTGTCCATGCGCGGGTGTTCCTAGATTCCTAGAGATAGATCCCGCGGCTTCCGCTCTCCTTAGTCCGCTGCGTGGGTCCGGAACCACAAGGTACGGAGGCACACAACGCAAAACCGCAATGTTTTCGCGACAGTGACATTGCGGCAGACAACGTCGGCAGTCGGAGACGTCTTGTCTTTGACTGTTCAGGTGCGGACGGGTTTTTTAGTGGGTAGTAATCCACGCGGCCCGTAGGTCGTAAGAGCTTTGCTGCGTGGATTGAGTCCCACATAACTCATTCGTGAGTATGCGCCAATGCATTCTTTCCCGTCCTGGCTACTGAGTGGAGAGCCACATTTTCCCTTGACGTTCGCAGGTCAAGTGGATTAAGCGGCAAGCGACTGCGCTCTGGCATTCTGTTTGCTGCAGCGCAGAAGCAACACCGTGTGGATCTTTATCGATTGTTGCAAAAACCCCAATAAGAAAAAAAAACACAGTAAATGAGTAGAAATATGATAGTGAACAATATATTGCGTGGAAGGATCTTGAACTTGGCGAAGGACGCGTCTTGCGGCGCGCCGTTCTAAAAACCTAAACTCTGCAACGCAACGCGCAGTCTCGCTGAAGCTTTCGCGACCCAGCGGACTTCAATGGCTGATATCTTGTCGGTTCTGCCAGACTTCGCGATAGACGACTACGATATACTCAACACGTTCTCGGAATGTAATCTGCTGGCAGCTGATCTGGCGTCGCTGTCGTCGTCCGTTGACGCGCTTGCGCGACGGACGCGTCTGAGTCAGATCGAGCTTCGTTCGTTCCTCGCTCAGTATGAGGAGGAGCTTAAGAAAGGGGATATCCAGAGAGGGCCAGTTGGAATATCTGCATGCTTGGATAGCTTGAAGAACGGCGAGCTACGATATTGCTCGACGGGCGATGCTGCGCTAGATCAGCGTTTATTCAATGGCAAGGGAATAGCTACGGGATGCATCACAGAAGTAGTAGGCGAAAGCAGTGCTGGAAAATCAACTTTCCTAACTCAACTCTGCGTATCGGTACAATTGTCTTTTGAAAACGGAGGGCTAGATGCCGACGCAGTGTACATTTCAACCGAAGGCGGATTATCGACGCACAGGCTTAACATGCTGATTTCCAGTTTTCGAGCACGGTTTCCAGACGATCATAGTCGAATTAGCGCAGATAGAGTCCACTACGTTGGATGCAGAGATTTGGAGGAGCAAGATCATATCTTACAATTCCAATTACCTACTTTTGTCCGCAATCGCAATATTGGGCTTATAGTGCTTGACAGTATTGCAAGCCACTATCGAGCCGAGCATTTTGGGCGCGGTCCGGCAGCAATGTACATACGAGGCAATGAGCTCCTCAAGACAGCCGCTGTGCTTCGACGATTGGCAAAGGAGTGCAACTGCGCCGTAGTGGTAGCTAATCAGGTTACAGATCTATTCAAGCTCGGAGAGTTAGTGCATGGTGCAATTAGCAGCGCCTCGGTAATGACTTTAACTCAGCAATCGCAAATATCGCAAGCTACACAACGACCCTTAGCGCCGCCCAGTCAACCACCATTATCTTTACTAACGCCGCAAAACGACGAAGACTCGTCGCGGTCGTTTGACGAAGAAGAAGCCGAATTGCTGGCATCTATGGCAGAAGAAGAGCCAGAATCGGACTTTGACGTGATGGAAATGGATCTGCAATCACGATTCTACACGGGTTGGAACTGGTTACCTGATGCCGCTAAAGATGCCGATTACGTACCTAGTAGTCAAGGAAAGACGTCTGCTATGGGCCATGTATGGAGTATATGTGTATCTCAACGCATTGTCCTGAAGCGAGAAACAAGCGGGATGGACTATGATTTAGGACGAGGCAAAAGAAGTATGGAAGTTGTCTTTTCGCCGTACTTTGAAAGCGGGATAGTGGTTGAGTTTGATATCAATAATCATGGAGTTCAGATGGTTGGACAAACAAAGAAAGCTGATGAATCTCGAAAGTTAGGGAGATTATAGCGTTCGATGTGCGGTATGCAATCATTTATTCAGACACTATTCGAATTTACACCAACAGAAATCAAAGCCTCTATGTGAAGACAAAACCAAGAGCCATACTGACTCCAAGAATGGCGAGAGCAAGAAGACCTAGACATACGAACAAAACCTTCCGCATACGCTGTCTAGACACTATCGCATGTAGTCGTTCTTTTGCAGTCAATTTACTTCTGTAAAGAATAACTTCCGGATCATTGAGTAGAGAAGGCGGAGACAGAGTTCGACTACTACTCGTCGACAATGTTCTTGTGAGCGTTATGTTCTTCGCAAAGTCCGTCTGGGTCTGTGAAGTGTACTGTCTGCCTTGGTAGGCTATTGCCGGATACGCGGTAGAGACCGTTGTTGTGGGTGGTAATGGTTCGAGGTGAGTAGTCGCCTGCGCCGGGTACGGTTCTGGCGAGTAAGCCGGTGGAGGAACCGATGGCACGTCTTGCAGCTCAATTGGCTGTTGTGAGTCTGCAGCTGGCGCGCTCGTCATAATGCAGAAGAAATAGTGTAGCAGCGAAGGAAATAAAGACCAGTCAGAAGCCAATTAGTAGACAGCAGCAACAGCCGGGGCTGTGTCAGGGACGACCGACCGGCATGACTCTCGGGAAAAAGTAAAGACAAATCCATCTCTTTCCCGAAACTAGCATAGTAAGTAGTCATCAGAGCATTGCAAATTGCATACAGCTCCACCTTCAGCTATATACAGCTACCATTTGCCGAGATACATCACCAAAGCGGTCAAGTACACTGAACAGCCTTATCGCTGTTATCGGCATCTCGTCTGCTTTCGGTCTAAGCTTCTTCCCAATGAGCCATTTCTTTCACTTACGCTCGGCCCGGAATATCTCCGGTCTTCGTTTCAATTTGAATTTCATGGCTATTTTTGATTATTCTGTTAATGGGCACTGACTAATCTGAGTTGAAGGCTTGAGCTGTAGTTGCTCGCTGTGCACGTCTATAAAGCGGCTGAATGAAGATAATCTTTCTATACACTTCAGTATTCCTTTTCTCATCTATTGGTTTTCTTTGATTTACGGGCGCACAGTGATATAAAATATACAAAGAAATATAATATTACAAATGTGAATAAATATGATACAAAATAATTCAATAATATGAATAATACACAATTCGCCATCAACTCCTTATCTTTTTTTTTTTGATTTTGTCGATTTTCACCTTTTTTTTTTTTTTTTTCGTTTTTATTTTTTTTTGATTTTTGATTTTTGATTTTTTTTGTTGCAAAAGAGCACAGAACTTCAGCATGCAGTAAGAACAGAAAGACAGGTCCAGAAAACGCAACGATCACCAAGGTAAACAAGTATCGCTCAAATATCGAAGGTTGATGCCTTCTCCATAGAACTTCTTGGGACAAGGGACAGGTTCTGGGCTGGGAAGAGGTGCGTTGAGAGGAGGATTTTCAACATCAAACTCAAGCGGAAGAATGAAGTCTTCGCGTGTTTCGACTTGGAAATCAGTGCGCATACGAACGATACGATGATCATCAAGTACTGGTAAGGAAACAGTTTGATCTGTGGGGATATAGCTCGACCTCGCGGCCAACGTAGGTGGTTGGTCGAGAAGACGAGAATGAGCGGCTTCAGCAAACATCCCACCCACCCGTACGTCATTTGATTCCAAGGGCCATGCACAAGCTGGAGAGTCTGCATCTAACTCAGCTCGTGGGCGCTTGGAATGCAAGGTCCGACTGCTCTCGGGTAAATAACGTCGGTGTGAATTGACTGCCGGCTGGTGCTCAGATGGCCTCCATCGGATGTTGCTATACTCCACGGGAGTAAAACGATCAACGATCCGATGATCCGGGTAGATTAGGTTATTGATCATTTCTTGTTCATCGCTAATCACCCGGAATAACTCTCGCTGCAAGTCAGTGAGGCAGAAACGCCAGTACAATCTAGCGTATTCATGTAATTCCACCTCATGCTGATCAGTGAATGCTCGCACGGAATCGGTAAACGCGCGCGCAAACGCATAAGTCATTTCCGCTTTCCTATGATATTCAAACTCTTCAATTGAAACGCATGATCGATCAAAAGTAACTGGCTTAGCGCAACTGTATAAAGCCGACACCATGACGTTGAAAACTCGTCCACGGTCGCAGTTGGCGGTCGCAAGACACACTATATCCCATAGGTTTTGTGCCTTCACTAGCGAGAACTCTATCCTTTCAAAGTCATGGACAATGTGGCCAGCCAGCTTTCTGTAGTATAGTCTCACGGCGTATTCAGCCGTTATGGTCGCAATCCATTCCGGACGAATACGCATCTCGTTCTCGGTTGCAACGATCACAATTTGATAAATACGCGTCAAATTACGAATACTATCGCAGTTGATGCGTCTTTGAATTGCATCCGGCTTGTCGCACCCAAGTTCCTTCAAGAGATTGCCATAAATATAAGCGTAGTTCATCTTCTCGAAAGGAAGCGTACTGGACCAGTGTTCTCTACTGCAAGGATAAACCTGGACGTCGACATTGCAGTTTGACATAAGTCTCATTCCGGCATCGGAAAACAGAAGCTCCGGATAATCTTGTCGGCGAATATGATTGACTAATTGCCGATCAATAGCGACCGTTGTATGAGGCATCCTCCTAGCCGTCGCCTTGTCGAACTGGTAAAGCGACTTCCCTGCTTTCCCACCCATTTTCATTCTGAGTGACCTCTGTGGCGCCGATAGAGTCGAGCGGTCGATGACTTCGTTCACACGGCGCGAGGATCGTGGGATCAGGAATCCAGTATAGCGGCGAGGCGTACGCGGCAATGGCTCGACAACGGCGGCGTCCTGCTTCGGTTCTGGCTCAACCTCGGGCTCAACGTGCTCATAAACTTGAAACTGCTTCTGAGTCGCCGGCCTGTCGTTAACTCGGAAGGGCTCGTAATACTCCATATCCATGACGCCGAAAACTCGTTGCAAGTCGATACCAAAACGACGATATTCAGGCGGTGCGTCGACCGATGGAGACAAAGGTCGCGGCACATAGCGAGGAGGAGAATCCGAGCGCTCTGGGAGCTGCGACTCCGGGAGGCTGTACTGAATGTCTGCAAGTGGAGCAGAACCTTCAGGTTTCTGATTCGAGACTCCGTAGTAGTCGTTCATTGCTGAAAATTGCTTGGGGATAGCTGTAAGTCGAGGTCGTGAAGTTGTTGAAAGGAAGTTGGGTAACGGGAAGAGGGGAGAGAGGAAAGGCCGAGAAGTGGCTGTTAAATATCCAGCGAGTAACTCAAGCAAGAAATGAAGTGGTGGCATCTAAAATTAGCAGCAAAACGTGGCATCGCGAGTACCTCGGACAAGGAACAAAGTACACGATACTCATGTCCTTGCTGGACGGCCAGCGGTGTACTTTAAGATTTTGCATTTGAAAGGACAGTTATAAACCAGTTCATATATTATTCACATTCAACAACATAGCATATACAAAAGACAAAAGATGTCTCTTCTATCAAGCGAGACGTAGTATAATCTTGTCGACTGTAGAAATATTTCGTTGAACAAGGAGATAAATCCAAGGAACAAAGACTTAAACCTTAAACTCAAAACACCTTTATTCTTCAGGCACATTAAACTCTTCTTTACCGCAAGTACATCGTCTTCCGTGTTCTCGTTCTTAACAGTAAATTTAATAGCAAGCAGCTGTATCTGATGTTTGACATTCTCATGACCTACTTGTATTGTTCGTAAGAAGAGTCGGGGTCTTAGGGTTAATATAAATGCCGAATCAGGTAATTTACTCTACAAATCCTGTATTTCGTTCCTTCAAAGCAGGGCCAGCAAGGAAAATTATGGCAGAGAGTAGCCAGCACGCGCTTCAGAAACGCAGATGGTCAGAATGAACCAAACAAAAGACTTGAAACACATTGAGTGTATACTTATTATCGCAACGATCGAATTACAATATATAGAGAATAAAGACAAAATATTATAAGAGAACTCCCAGAAAACACCTGTATGAAATCAGACAAAACGGTCTTTCAAGGCCTGGCCAATAACTCCATAAGTTCACCACACAGTTTCCTATCTGCAATCTTCTCTGCGCTCTTCGCTTTCACTATACCATACGCATCAAGACTAGCGCAGATCTCCATAGCTTCAGTGCCAACTTCTTTATCAAGCGGCGCACAATAGATAATCAAACCTAGGGAAGTAAGTAGGCGGCTAAGAGTAGGTGCTGACTCTATTTCTCTTCCTATCCCTTCAATGAGAGCGACGATGAGCTCGATACCTATATCCGAGCCAAGCAATACTTCTTCCGAGTTAACAGCGCGACGACTTTGTCCATAAGCAGTGATATTGAAAGCAAGTGACGAGGCTGCAAGCCGTACGTTTGCATGATCGTCGAGTAGAGAGTTAGCACATAGCTGAGCCAATTGACTGCCTAATTCAGAAATCAAACGCGGTACAAACGATGGCGTGCTAAAAAGATTGCAAAGTAGCTGCAACGTTACAAGACGGACTTGATAGGGATTCTCGTCGTTTGATGAGAAGGTGACGACCGTATGGATAGTGCTAAGATCTGCGAGACCAGGATTAATACTAACGCACAACACAAAAGAGGCCCATTATACATACCAGTCTCCTCGGCAAACCATGAGCCAACTCTTACATCAACAGCAGCAACTCTAAACAAATCAATAATGGGAAACAAACTCTCGCCGTTCCCGCCGTGCGCGTTCAACATTTTCTTGACAAACGTCGCCCAGTTTGCAAGATCGGGAATTGGTGCTTCTCTGGCACCCTCTGTGTTCCGCACCTTTATGAAATTGATGAGATGTTGCACTATGTCATCAGCTACGCCGGCTTCAACTAATTTGCTCTCCAGCTTGTCAAGAGGAGGCAGCTTGGTGTAGCTGATTGGATTGGTTGAAGTGCCAAGCAGAGTCGGCAGCCGTAATCGACGATGAGGATGTATAGGGTACGCGGTCTGTAACAGACTCTGCACGTTAGCCTCCAAAGTAGGAGGCGACGCTCCTTTCCACTCGTCGAGCTTCTCGCCGTCGATGAACGTCATGAAAGTCGGAGTCGCAGAGATCCTCCACCGCGAACCAATTTCGTAAGCATCATTGATATCGACTTTTATAAACTTGCATTTATCACCGTATTCCTGCGCAAGCTGGTCATACTTGGGGTAAGCGATTTTACATGGCCCGCACGTGGCTGAGGTGAAGAAGACGATCGAGCACTTGCTTGCTTTAATCATTTGCTCGAGATCAGAAGCTGAAGTAGTATGAATGACCGAGTGCGGCGCATGATTTGACACTGGCTGAGACTGGGGAGCTGGAACGGCCGCGGCAGGCGGCACAGACGGGGCCGTGGTTATAGGCTTCAACGACTTCTCAATCATCGGCCTCATCATCTGACCGAATGGCGTCTCGAGAACTTCACGAGGCAAATTACAAATATGAGACGGAATATCGCGACCAACCAGGAACTGGCATAAATCCTGAGAGAAATTGTTGCAGTTATGCATAAACAAGTCGTAATTCTCGGCTCGATAGATATCTGCTAGCGAACCGATGTATTCGCGCACCACCTCTTCCGGAAGCGAAGTGTCGCCCATATCGATAATCTCAAGCGGTTGGCCATGGTGGGTTGCACCAGGAACTGAAGTTTGCACGCCTGCGCCGTAGTAGTACTCGACGTTGTTGTATACTACACTCGTGTGCCATACGCCATCTGCAGCCGGACAGCGTTAATAAGCTGGAGATCACCAAGATTTAAGGAATACACGTACCTATTTGCTTGCCGATAAACTGCATCGAGAACTGTGGTAAGTAGCAGTTAGCTAAACATATTCCGACCTTGGTTGTAGTAAGAGTAGGTCTACCTGTCGCGCAAGTCCTAGATCAGGGAGTTAGTCGCTGCACGATAGAGACGCGATAAGACTGATAGGTACCTTTCGATAGATCGTAAACGTATAATTTCACAGGTGAAGCCGTCATTGTGAACGTGTTTCGCAGCCAGTACAAACGCAAGCAACCAAGATAACTAGCTGTATTTATAAAGCGCACACGGCCTGGTTTGTTCACCGAAATTCCGTCTGTCTTCAGCCGTGCGTCACCCTCACAGCAGTCACGTGAGTATTGTGAGCTGTGAGCAGCTGTAGTGAAATACAGCGGTGGCAGTGGCTATGGCGGTGTAGAGCAAATACTGATGCTCATCGAAGCATTATTATCTGTAAGCTGTATTACAACAGAATCACTATTCACTATATCAACAGCATGCGGCATACGCAGCATTCTCTAAGGCTGTGAGTAAATCATTTAGATGCCCATGAGCCGCAGAGCCAAATAGTTCCTCGGCCATATAAGAGTCAAGTCAGCTCAACTCATCCACCACCACAGAAGCAACTTGGCAAATGCGTTACGGAACCAGCAAAGATCTCAACATATGAGCTGTTTAACGCATTTGAGCTGCTCTAGGTTTGGGCTTGGACGGACAGCGACGTTGTCTCGTCAGATAGACAAGATCACATGCGTCAGTATGAGATCAAGGACGCGAAGAGAGTACTCCAAGTACTCGTTGAACGAGCCAGAGTTTCCGAATATTGATATGGAACAAATAATATCAAAGGTAAGCAGTCAAATGGCTGCCGGGTGCATGAATTTGACGTAGCTAACCAAAGCCTCATTAGTACTCTAAACACCATACAAAGAGGTATATCGGCTTAAACTAGCATACCACACGCAAACAAGAAACTAACAGTCTATAGACTGAGTTTAGCAGATCTCCTACGCTTTGGAAGACCGCCGGTTCCAGCTGAACAGCTAGTCCTCAACGCACGCTACATCAGACACGAAATCCTGAGCAGTCTTGCGCGCCGAGTCGTCGCTTTACGTGATTTACCGTACATCATGATGCTAAATCCCAATATCTCTCAAATTTATCATAAATATCTTACATCTATAAGCTTTGTTTACGGTGACGACAGTTTCAGGCCAGAGAATATAGCTGCTGATGAAGAAAACCAGGAGTTCACTGCTGCGCTGGAGAAAATGGTCGACGAGCACACCGACGCGATCCCTGTTCTCGCAAAAGGCGTTGCTGAGTCAAAAGGATACATCAGCAGCGCGGCAGCAGATAAGTTTCTTGACGAACATCTTCGAGTACGTGTTGGAACAAGACTAGCTGCCAAGCACCATATCATGCTCACGAAGCAAAGCGCGTGGGAGTCAGACAATGATCGATATGTCGGGATGGTTGATACCAGTCTCCGACCGGCTGAAATGATCCAGTCAGTCGCTGATCTTTTGGCGGATGTCTCTGATTTACAATACGGCATGAGACCTACTATTAAGATCGATACGGGTAGCGACATAGAGATTGAATACGTGGCCGAGCATCTGGAATATATCTTCACTGAGTTACTAAAGAATAGCTTTAGAGCAACTGTTGAGCATTATTCTGGACAATCGCCTTCGTCAAACCATCGTCTCAGTACGAAGTCTGACTCGAGCCAGGGTATATTCGGAGGACCGACCGCTTCACTGCCACCGGTACTAATCAGCATAAGTCGTGCGCCAACCGGTGTACAAATCCGTCTACGAGACCGAGGCGGTGGCATTAAAGAGCACCATCTAAGTCAAGTATGGGGCTACTCGCAATCAACGTTCGAAGAAGACGATTTAGATGATGGCTTCAAACGATTGAACTCTCCGCCTCCTAGTGTTACTGGCGCTGGCGGTAGTTCGATGGGTGGTTTGGGATACGGATTACCGCTGAGCAAAGCATACGCGGATTATTTTGGAGGAAACATAGAACTCGAGTCGATTTTTGGATGGGGTGTAAGTTCCCCACCTTTGTGTTTGTTTACTTGCTGCTCACCCTGGCTAACTTGGTTTAGACTGATGCATATGTCACACTCCATTGTGCACGTAACGATTAGCGATTTGCAACATATCCGATATATTTCAGGCTCTAATAAAAATACTAACACAAACGAGAGAAAATCAAACTTAATACCAAATCCTCATAAGTCATTACCATTATTACAATAATTAACCAGCTCACATAAAACTTAGCTGGCTGTAGTGTATATCGTCTCGTATGCTACCTCAGTCACAACCACAAAGGCTGTATTCGTAACCTCAATGACGTTAATCGTGTCTGTGTTGGCTGACGAAGTAGCCGCCTGGACGTCGGCAGCGGTAGTCGATGCCATATTATCAGTTGTAGCAACAGACGCTGGTGACGTATACACCGCACTCATCGTTTCCGGAAGCACAGATGAAGTCGGACCTGGCAGCGAAAAGGTCGTTGTTGCTGTAGAGCATACCAAATCCGGAAACACAGCAGCCAATTTGCTCGAACTCGACATTGGCTGAGCAACTACCATTGACGTACTTGTAGCCGACGTCGCCATACTTGATGATGCGTCTGCAGTCGTGGTAGGCATACTTGCAGAACTAACTATTATTGCATTGGCAGCCTCGACTACCGTCGTCGTAACATATGCGATAACTGCACTACTCGGCTCGTCCTGCTGCACAAAGCCGGCGCGGGCAAACATCTTTCTCGGAGACGGTAAAGCAGTGGCAATCACTCGGGTCGTGAATGACCTCGGAAGATGATTATTGTGAACGTGATGTATATGAGCCGCCGCCGCTGCTCGACACAGAACCAGCGCAATCGCAACTAAAGCTGTAAACGTGTATCTCATCCTCAAGTACTACCGAGCCATAAATTGAGAAATTAATACAAAGGCCGGAATCAAGCATCAAGCCTTTATAATCAAGGCCGCACAAGCTGCAGAGGATTCATAGCCTTGGTTCCAGGCAGGGGGGGAAATCCAAGGAATGCGTAACGACGCGTTTGACGCGCATGCGGCTCAAACGCGTCCCTTGAATAAGACAAATTCGCTGCCATGCAAAACTAAAGATTGCCTCAAGTGGAAATATCCAACAAACCGAATTCTATCATGTAATTACAAATTCTATTTGGCTATAAAAATAAATACAACTATCCTCAAAAAAACAAATCCTATACACATCACCTATTAGGGGCTCTTCTAGCGCAAGCAGCCTCCGATATCTAACCGCTTAATCTGCTCTCATGAGACCAGTCACGTAGGCATTAAATTCCTTGGGATTATCCAGGTAAAGATGGTGACCCGCCCTACTGATTATCTTACACTCAGACTTCAACCCGTTCTGACGCATGATCTCAGCGGCTCGCTCACCAGCCTCAGCGTCCATCCAGTCGTTTTCACCGTACATCCATATCGTCGGCACTTTGAGGTTTCTCACGCGATCAATCAGCGCAATGCGAGCGTACGCACCAGGCGCAAGTAAACGGGTAATCGCGTATTCTCCCGACCCTCGAGCAGTGAACAAGCCTAAAACATAGTCGTGTAGTGCCGCGGACTGCTCTTTCGGAAGCATCGAGAATCGGTTGCTAGTCCAGAGGTAGACAAGTTGAGGACCAAGAGGGCCGGTGTTGCGCACAAAGACGAATGGTGAAACGTGACGTTCCCAGAGAAAGACAAGCCAGGATGGGATAGGCCGTTTCAGCTCTTTTTTGGCAATAGGATGGGGATATTGACCAGCGCTATTGTGCACCAAATGAGATTTCGTGGTTTCTTGCTGCGGCAGCATCTCAACGTTGGCGATATCTGCCGCATCCAGTTGTCCGGCCTGGTTAACGGTATCTTCATCGTGGACGGCGAACGGATCTCTCGGAACACCCGCCGGACTGACTAAGATCAGTTTCTTGATTCGCTCAGGGTAACGCAAAGCGTATGCAACACCGACGTATCCGCCCATTGAGTGCGCCATTAAGGTAAACTTCTCAATTCCGCGCTTCTGGCGCCATTCTTCTATGGAATCGACAAACCAGTTCTCGGACGCATATACTGCATCGTATTTATCTTTGGCTTTGATACGGAACTTGGGCCGCGACGAGCGGCCGTATCCGAGCAAATCCAGCGCATGCAAGCGCCAACCAGCAATGCGCGAAAGGCCGTCGAAATTGCGGACAAAAAATGCAAGACCGGCGCCGTAGCCGTGCAGGATGACAAGGTCGTTGCTGACCGGCTCGGTAGTGCGCGTGACTTCGAACTCGTTGATCATGCGACCGGGCGAGAGCTCGACTTGGAGCGAGCGAGCTGACCGAGTGGCATCCGGTTCGGGGAAAAAGGGCAAGAATGACAGCACGGCGCGCTCGGCGGCCTCGAGCGACGGCGGACTCCACCATTGCTTGACGGCGGTGCGGAAGGGAAGCGGCATCTCCATGGAGAAGATGCGCGAGGCGACGCCCCTGCGGGGCGGGTCGGTGTCTGTGTTTGCTATGATGATATCTGTTGCGTCGTCGTCGACGTTGACGATGCGACGCTTGGGCGGGTTACGTGGCGGAGAGGGGGGAGCCGAGAGCGAGGACTTGCTGCGGCCGAGAGCTGCGTTGGCGGAGGAAGCGGCGACGAGGGCGACGGAGAAGAGGCGGCGGGGACTCGAATAAATACGCGCACGCAGGCGAAGAGCCCACGCAGCAGCAGACGGGGCCGGGAGCTGCAATGTGGCGGCGGAGAAGGGAGCGGCGGTCGTCAGCAAGGATCAGCCGCGCGGCGACACGCAGAAAGGTCGGAGTCGCCGGAAAGCAGGCGTCGGGGGCGATTGCAGCGCTTCCAGAGCGGCGGCAAGGAGTGCTTTTTGCAGAGAGCAGCAGCGTCGACGGCAGAGACGGGCGCCGGGCGGAGAAGTGCACGATAATCGTCTGCGCCGGCGCCGGGCCTGCGCCTGAGCCTGGGCTGGAGCCGTGCCCCCAACATAGTGCATCACGTGCGCAGTCACGTGACTGTGTCACGTGCGGTATTGTGTGGTTGATTTGGTTGTATTATATAGTACAAGTGCACATCATATCAGCGTGGAGCTGCATATCAAACTCCCGCGCCAGCTTCCGTATACTCCAGTTGTCCACCACCAGCACGCCCTTCTCGCCCTCCGTCTTCCTCAGAATCATCAGCGCCGCCTTCGCCATCTCGCGGCTGGAGCATGTCCGTGTCGACACCACCCACGAGCCGAGCAGGGGGATGTACTTCGAGACGCCCAGCAGCAGCTGCAGCTGCGTCTCGAGCAGGGACCGGTTGCTTCTGTGCTTCGTCAACAGTCCCGGCCGCAGGATCACGGTCCTGTCGAAGCCTAGCCGCACGAGATCCAGCTCGACGGCGGCCTTCATCCGCGAATACGCAAACGGCGAGTCCAGCGACGCGCGACTCGACGACACGAGCACAAACGTCGACACCCCGCGATCACGCGCTGCCTTTGCGATCGCCAGGTTGAGGTCGTGGTCAATCCGGTACTGGTCCTCGAGTCCGCCGTCGCCGATCTGCGTCCGGCTGGCTCTGATTGCCGAGAACAGGATCTGGGTGTTTGGCGGGATAGCGCCGGCGATGTCGGCTGTCACCACGCTGCTGAGAGGATTGCGGTCCGTCTTGTTGGGCTGCGAGCGCAGCGGCCGGCGGGTGACTGTCACTATCTTCGTGATGGCTGCGGGGAGGCGCGGGGCCTTGCGCAGTAAGATGGTGAAGGTGTTTCCAGCGTGCCCGGTGGCTCCGACCACGGCTATCGTGTCGCGCGCCGAGTCAGCTAGACAGGCCATGCTCGTCTCGTGCGGTCTTGCTGGGCTGCGTCTGCAGAGCTCTGCATGCCGAACGCGCGCGGTGATTTTATAAACTGCCCCGCGAGCGCTGCGGAGCAGAGCTGGCGGTTTGTGGGGGTAAAGTTCCTGAGTCAGAGGCGCCCTAGACTGGACCGCGCTCCGTAATCGAACTCCGCGTCTGTTTGTAATACGGCTGCGTTCTGCAACTCTGCCGCGACCGCCGTTGCGCACCGCAGCGAGCGCTTTGCGCGCAGAGGCTCTCAGCCCGGCGAACCTGCTTGCAAGCACCAGAGTCGAGAACAGCCGGGTTTGTCATCGCCCGAAGCAGCCGCCTCGCCGATTACGTAAATAGCGTTTCAGTCCAAACTCTATCTCTCGCTCTGCCGCAGCGCCGGATCGCGCGTGGGGTTATTGAGCTGCGCGCTGCGGTTTATTTGGAGTCTGCGAAATAGCAGAATATCCGTACTCTACTGCAATGCGCTGATACAAAACTGTGCGGGTGCACGCTACTCGAGGGAATGGCGCACATCGTCGGTGCCGGCGCCAACTCTAAAAGCCTCTGCGGCATATCGTCGAGTTGACGGCTCCGGTCATCCTCTCTCGGGGACATGCGATTCGCTCACTCCTTCCCCGTCTCAACGATGCTTTCGCACAGCATCTTCTACATCCGCGCATCTCTGACAAATGAGCTGCGTACTCCAGGTTCTGCCGGTATGCTGATGGTCGGAATGATGCTAATCCGTTGAGCGATATCCAGTATGCGCCAGCAGTCGCGGCAACTTCGTCGGCACACCATCCAGCTCGTATTCCCTGCAGAGCTTGACTAAGCACTCGCTGTCCTGCAGGCTGCCTGCTGCCAAATCCTCCATTTTCGCAAGGACAAGCGAGCCAGTCCGGCAGTTTATGGGCCCGGGAACTTTATTATTGGGTTCCTGACTTCTCCGTCCGGCAAACCGGCTTGGTAATATGGCAGACTAGACAAATACTCGCGTCCAACCTCGGCCCGCATATCGTAGTACGTGAGTTCTAAGTGCCGCAGGCAAGCAGCTAGCATAAAACCTTTGCTGATGCATCCGTCGCATACTACCTGGCGATAATCTTTGCTGCCCCACGGCTCATTGCTCAGCCGTGATTCAAACTAAAATGTTTTCGGTAAATCGTCTCTAGACAGTCATACAGCTCGGAACTCAACCCGAACAGGAGACCGGGAACACGGAGAATTCTGTCCGGCTTCCATTCCAGCAACTGCTCTCGTATTAAGCAAAAGTAACGCGGCCGCAGCAAATCCTTGCGCTCGTAAATTGAAGCAGTATCGCGTCTTTGTAATCAGAAAGTTTCCTTATACCGTCTTGTACACTATATGTATCCACTCTAGTACTTTACAAAGGCGGTAGACATCGCAGACTATTCCTTTGACCGCATGGAACAGATGATTGCTAAACTAATCCTGCGTCATCTGTCTCGGAAACCTTTTCGCTGTACTATACACGCAATCGACACCTTTCACCAAACAGTTCCGGCACGAATGCTGTACTTCATTGCATTTGATCTACTGCTGCGGGCAATAATTACATGACTGCTTCGTTTTACGCAATGGATCATATCCTGCCGATCCATCCTTGCCCATCATGAACTCTATAGTCCTGATTTTTGCATACGTTTCATTACTCATTCCTTGCCTTGAGCGAGATATCTCAAGCGCGGTTCCAGCTAGAATATAGTTATCTCCGCGATATTGACAGATATTTCCCTCGCAATAAATGGTCGCAACTCGTCAAGCCGCACATTGAACTTGACAGATATTACTGTTTATGGTAACTCCGTCGAACCCGGGGCCTTGAATCAACGTTTAATCAATAGCTGTGGTCACGTTGGTCTTTTGTTATTAGCTGGGGTGGTAATTAGCACCATATTATTAGTTTAATTTTGGGGGTAGCATGAAGTGGCAGACAAACCCAGTCCAGCAGCCATGATTGTATTGCAACTAATAGACACTAAGATATCGCCCCAGACTGCAGCATTACCCTGGCAAAAATCTCAAAACTAACAGTTTCGTATTCTTGTCCTGACGCGACTCTTATCATTTCCTGTAACTCTTCCTCTGTAGCATCATCTTTTGCCAGATCCGCTGCATTTCGCAGATCTTGTACCGTGATGAATCGCTGAGTTTTCCGGTTCTCGATAAATAATCCAAATGCATGTTCTAGCTCTTCCCTATTTCGGCTGTTGACTAAAGTTGTTGCATTTGACTCCTTGTTGTTTCGTGTCGAGGCCGCGGATTCCTTTTGTCGTTCCTGATATTTCAATGCCATGATTTCAACAAACAAGTCATGATCAACAATCCCACTACCTTTCGGATCCGCAGTCGCGGTAATCTCTTTTATCTCGCTCTGACTCGCCACAAGTCCAAGAGCACCAATGGCATCTTCAATATTATCAGTGTAGAAATTTCCAGAGACCGGATCGGCTGCTATATCGTATACCTCTTCGATCTCCGCAATATCTTCATCGGTGATTCCCAGGTACTCTGCCGTCAGCCGTTTTCCTTTTCCGCGGCGTTTGCGCTGAGGCTTGATCTCGTTTGATGGAGTGGCTCGAGGTGCTACTGCGGGAGAGTGCGCTGCGACTGGTGGTGGATTATAGGTCGTAATGATTTCAAGTGTTGGTTCCATGATTATCGGTGGAGTAGACTCAGTCGATCTATCCATTTCCGCTTTTGAATCCGCTTTGGATTCGTCTGTAATCCTCTCTTCGTCTGTAATCCTCTCTTCGTCTGCTATTTCAGCCTTCATGGACTCAGCTGGGCTTGCAGTAGATAAAGCATTTGACGCAGATAAATGCGGTACATTATCAGCTAAAGCCGGCGGCGTCTGCTGTCTATCTACCACTTTCGAAGCAGTGGGCGCCTCCGCCTTCTTGTCTGGTACATCCACATCGTCGTCTCCCTCATCAGCATCAAGCATGCCTATATCCTTCGCCTCAATAGCGCCATACTCCTCGATCTCGTCGTCATCTTCAAACATGATCTCGTACCCTTCCATATCATAATCTGGATCCACATCTTCTTTATCTGACGGCGAGCTAACCTGTTGTTCCGGACTATTTTCCGGTGCTGGGGAGGGTCTGTTACTTCGCCGCGGGACATTGCGCGTTGATCTGCGCGTTCCTGGCGGTGATGACGACTACAGTAGTTGTTACTAACAAAGACTTGCATACATTATCGCTAAACCCAACTTACCATCCTATAAGCTCATCCCAACTAGAAAATCAGCAGTCTAAAGCAACCCAATATCAATTCCAACTGATCTCTAACCAGTCTACCATTCACCAAACCCTAACCTCCCAGCCCTTGAAATAAAACCGCCGCAGCCAAATTTTCTCTTTTCCACACATCTCTTTTATTTAGCTAGAACTCATATCTGCCATCTTGACAGAGAGGTATGGGTGTGGACACTGGAGATATATAAAGCTGTGCTATTCGCTTTACTGCGAAAGGAAGTATCGCGCCTTGGTTTGTAGAATTGAGGTCTTTTCGTGGCCATCGCGGCAGATGATATGGTGTTGTTTGTCGCGTGGGTATATGAGGCGAAGCATACATTTATTCTGTACTGATTTACTTATGAATTACGAGAAAATCGGATTTGAGAAGTGAAATTTATTGCTGTGAACTACTGGCTGTGTTTCGGTGCACAGTTAATAAAAAAATTGAGCGCACCTAGAAACTGTTTTTCATCTCGCGGAGCTTCTTCATGGCTTCGGCTCTGTCTCTGGTGCCGGTAGCCGTGATGACTTGCGGATCCTGCGTGAACGTACAGATTAGTAATGCAAAGTCTTGATAAAACATACAAAGTAAACAGATTGATACATACAGTGAGCATCATGAAGGGATTGTAAGTCTTTTCATCACCGATAGTAAACTTGCCAGCAGTGACTTCGTTTGCCTTGGTGAATTCCTCGAGCTTGGAGAGAGCCTCGTTGGAAAGAATCGATTTCGCAAACTTGATATTCGAAGCGGTGTATTCGTGGCCGGGCTAAACAATAATCTCACATCAGTATCATAGTAAATAGTCGCACCGATATCAAACATACGTAGACTTTCGTATCGTCGGGAAGTGCTCCGAGGATGGTGTTCAAAGCCGTGTCCATCTGAGCAGAAGTTCCCTCGAAGAATCTGCCACTTCCGCAAATGAAAAGGGTGTCGCCAGTGAATACAGCGCGGTCATCGCCATCCTCGACGAAGTAGCAAATGGAGTCTTGAGTATGGCAGGGAGTATGTAAAGCTGTGACTGTGATGTTTCCGACTTTGAACGTAGACTTGTCGGCAGGAGTTACGGTGACGTAAGGGGAATTGCGTCCGGCGATGATAGGCACGTCGGGGAAGACAGAGTTCTAGAATGATTAGTTGTGCGCTTGCTGAGATGGATGAGCTAAGCTTACCAGCTGCTGGTTACCACCTGGACGATTCATTAGCAACGGCACTGCACTAGAAGCATGCGCACGAATAACATACCCGAGTGATCGTGATGATGATGAGTGTTGACGATGCCGGTGACGACAATCTCGCGCTTAGCAGCAAGAGCGTTGATAGTAGGAAGAACCCTGTAGAGTATCAGTCTGTCTATCCGAGTACTTTGTTCCAATTGATACGCACTCATCAGGCTCAGCAGGGTCGATAATGAGGGTCTCCTTTGTGGTATCGTCCGTCACCAAATAGCAGTAGTTGTCGCCAGTGCCCCAGCGCATCTTAATATGTTGGATATGCATGTTTCGTCGAGTCTGAACTGCGAATTAGCCAGCAATCCCCGGTAAAGATATCGATCATTCGCCAATCGGCACCAGCTATACACTATTCTCTGGCTTGACGGCGGCACTCGCAGTCTTCTCTTTCCTCCACCGATCATCCCACCACATGCCTGCCAACGCCGTCGCTATCAATGACATCCAAATCCACCGGGCACGCATTACCTGTAAATATGAAAAGCGAAGAGAGTTGTTGCCAAAGCCGGTCCTGGAAGTTCTTACTGATGTGCGTTTTAGTATGGTGGAAGCAAACATGTGAAGTTCCCGTTTTAAAAGCCCCCGGAGACGTCGAAAGTTCCACGATTTATCACCCGGCCACCGCCCTCGAAAAGCCATTTCTTTCATTGGCTGGCTGATCCGGGATCAGCAATCATAATGCGATGGGTAACGCCCCTAACCCGAAGAGCTCGTCTAATACGTAATAGTTTCCTATATTGGCTGGCTGTGCTTATGGTTATTCATTGTTTATGGGGCAATTGCTATTGTACATATCGCTCTAATAGCTAATAGCAACCGCTACAGCTCTCGTCGCAGCACTAGACAGTCTCTGTCTCGCCAGCGCTTGCCTCGACTTTGAGCTTTTTCTCCTCGCCCGCGCTCTCGGCCGCGCCATCATGCTTTCTCTTCTCGCCAACGGCCTCGGAAACTTTCTTGGAACTAGACTGATTGCGCCGTCTTTTGCCGCTCGCACGCACATCATCCGACGGAATTACTCGAGTTCCTTGCAGCACGAACCCGCCACCTGACTTAGACGTCATAAGCGGATGCGTCCGGCCGGGGAAGACCTGGTATTTGCGCACGCGGGTTTCCAAAATAGTCGGAGCTAGGACTCGTAAATCGGCCATCAAGTCATGAGCCGTGTCGACGAGGGGTTCCTTGGCTGCATGATAGATTGCAATCTGGCGAGATCCCGCCAGAGCTGGGATCAGCTTGTTGAGAAGACTGCGCGTCTCCAATGTCGTCGCGAGTATCAAGCTATTGATACAAATTAGTATTCAACCCCATCGTAAAGCGACCAACCCGCCAAACATACCCGTCGTAGAAACTGGTTTGGAGTTGATTGAATATACTACTTAACTCAGCCTCGCGGGCTACTTTGCGGTAATACTGTCCCCGACGCGAAGACTTCATTCCCGCCAGAGTCTCTTCCGAGAGTTTTTTCACAGCTACGAGTCGTCAGTCATTGCGCTCAAACCGACACTGCAAATAAAACGTACCTTCTTCTTCTTCCGGATAATACAGCTGTAAGAGATTCATCATTTTCAACATCCTGTTGGTCATTTCCTCGGGAAAATTCAAGTACTTGATAAGTTCGTAATTCGGGTGCTCGTTCTCATGTATTAACAGAATCGTTCCCTCACCATCCATTCGCTCCAGCATCGCCCCGGTGAGCAAGCCGCCGGTATCATCAACAACAATGTAATTCCCACCCGGGTGAACATTCGCCAGGCTCATCATCAGACCTAGACTTTCAGGCGTCATCTCCAGTATACGATGATAATCTTTCATGCTGAAATGCTCGATAAGCTCCGAGGTGCCCATACTGCAGGGTGTGAAGCGCCGTAAATACTTTTGCTGTTTCCGTCTTGTGTATTTGGCTTTGCTGTATATACTTTTCTTGTCGAACGCGCCATGAGATTTGATAACCTGCTCGATAATCTTCTGCCCGCTCTCCGTTTTCTTCATATCTTCAATCTCCTTCATTGATAGTTTCTGGATAGACGTATCATCAATCGTAGTTTCATTCGTGCTAATCCGGCCTTCTTCAGCAGCACTGTCCTCGTCGCCTTCTTCATCGTCTTCAATCTTATCAGTAATCACGTCCGACGACGCAAATAACCCTTCGGACGAGTACATAACATCCACATGCTTATCATCGCGAATCTCGTACGTATAACCAAATGGTTTGCCAATAATATCGTCGGCGTAAAATGCTCCAAACTTTCCAACGTGGATCGTGGTATGCGGGATTACCTGAACAACTCGTAACGTTAACGACGGCAGTCTTATTAAAACCCAGTGATTTGCCAGAATTATATCCTCATTCATATTTTTCTCTGCTTTTATCTTTGTTAAGCGTTGCTGAATTATTTGGAAATGGATGCAAAATCATTGTTGGAAATTCAAAATTTTTTTAATATTCGAGCCGCAGCCCGTAAACTCCCAATTACTGAAAACTGTTAGTTCAGATCATAACCTGCCATTTCTTACGATTCTGATAAACAATGCTATATTCTATTTTGAAGAAAAAAAAAACAAGATTAAAACACACACAAATGAATTATATACACTACTCATCGAAATCATCTCCACCGCCTCTCCGTCTCTTCCCACCTCTTCCGCCGGCGCCATCAGAGCCTCGCTTTTTTCCATACTTGCTAAAATACTCTTTCTTATCCTTCTTTTCGCGTTCTCGCCGCTTAAGCGCGTTATCAGCAAGTTTTTGCTCGAAAACAGCTTTTCTCTCTTGCTTCTTTTCCTGTCGTTTACGATCCTTTTCGTTGCGAAGCGTCATGACTTTCTGCAGAAGATCGCGTTTCTTCTTTTCATCGCCGTCGAGCACAACAGCTCGTTTAGCGAGATATGTGTCTTTCTTCTGCGGCCTCATCATTGCGATCTGAGATTTAAACGGCAGCTCAGTTCGAATAGCTTTAGGAACTCTAAGAGGGTTGAAATGACGAACTGGTCTCTCGATAGTCTTGTAATGCGAGTCCTTGGGATTCGGCACCGCGATTTCATTCTCGTACCGAACTTGGCCTGTAAGTCGCATACCTTGCCATTCCGTCTTGTCTTTGATAAGAAGTGATGTGACGGGGTTATACATCTTTCTCGGAAGTATAGGATACCAGGCACGGAGAATAACGATATCTGCAAGAAAGAAGTAGAAAAATTAGCAATTGATCGATCGGTTTTTTTCAAATTGTTAAAATCAACTTACCGCTCATGAGAATCTTATCTTCAAATGTAGCACGGAAATGCCCTTCTGGTTTCGCCAACGCGCGCTTAATCTGACCGCGGATTCCAGACACCGTTTTTATAGTCGCTCCTTCGAACTTGGCCACTTCAAGAGCAGAAGTAAACATGCCCTGAATAAAAGCCGTGTTCTTGAAGATCTTGTATGGAGTACCCACAAGCTTGAGCTTCTTGACAATCTCCACACTTTGGTCGACTTCTTGTACTGTGCCGGTCGCCGCGATTCTGAAAGCTCCAGTGACTGACTTGTTAGCAACCGAATTCATGGCGCAGAAACCTGTATTGGGCGCAACTAGCGGCCCATAGAATGTAGCCAGGCAATGTAAATGCTCAGGCGTATACTTCAGCATGCGATTTCGCGTGCGAGAATCGGTAGTAGTGTAGATAGGCACGCTTTGAAAACGTCTCCATCCGATCGAGAAAATCAGTGGATCGTTTGACTTCAAGATCTTTCGATGCCACCGGTGACGTTTGATACGGACCTGTAGAAACCCAAATCGATCCTCCGACGCAAGAAGACTTCCCATAACCACGGGAAATCTCGGATCAAAGGTATCGATAAACTCGTACGGGATATGATCGATTACCACACGCACATAACAGCCAGACCGGAATCCCTCGATTCGATCCCGAGTAGCCTGATCCATATCTTCGTATTCGGCCTTATTGATCTCGAGCTGCTTTGCAATTTTTGCCTTTTGCGCATCGTGCCAGGTGTCATATAACTTTTTCTCCGGATCATCATCGCCAAGACCATCGTCCTCCTGAAGTTCCTCTTCTTCAAACCGAAGCCGCAATTTTTCTTTCTTTCGCGCGTTTGCTTCTCGTTCTTTTTCAAAGTCAGCCTTTGATGACTCTCCGCCTTCTTCGTCTCCATTTCCAGGCTTTTCCTTTGACGACGACGCATGGTGCGTTTCGCCGGTTTCAAGGTCTTCAAAGTCACCATTTTCTTCACCGTTTTCGTCACTGTCAAAATCACTGGAGTGATACGCATCATCATCTTCGTTGTCATCGTCAGTATGCCCGGTTAGGAAACGGCCCCGGAGAAGAGATAACGCAGGAGATGCATCGGTCCAGCGAGATTTAAGTTCATTGTCGTCGTATACCGGAAGCGTGCGATCAATAACCTCAGCGGAGGTAGCTAGGATTGAGCTATTGTCGCGCTTCTTGAAAAAGTTCCCGTCGTCGTCCTCTTCGTCTTCAATGTCTTCCTCATTCTCCTCCTCTTCATCTTCATCGGGCTTCTCGTTCTTCCACCGGCCTATAACGTCTTCGGGCGTGATATTATCCAAATATAGCAGCTTTCCGATATCCCATTTACGACGACCGGTCTTGTAATCTTTAAGAGCACGGCCAGCAAGGTCATCCTTCCAGCGCAAATCACCTCGGTCATCATCCTCGAAACCATCAAACTCGTCGTCATAGCCCATATCAGAATCACTATCAGCAAAAGCTAGCTCTTCATTTTGGTCATCGTCATTGTCGTCTTTTAATAATTTCGAAGCAGCTTTGGCATATGCCTTTTCGTCATCCTCTTCGTCGTCGTCGTCTTCGATCTCGTCATCACCGTCATCGACATCGTCAATTCCGGAGTCATTATACGACTCAGCTGCGACAACGTTTCCCGTTCGTCGCTGCTTTCGGCCCGTATTATTTTTCTCGGACTCGTCTTCCTGGTCATCAGCTTCCTGAACTTCAGTAAGCGCATCGCCGCCTTGGAAAAGCTGGATTCCAGCACTACCCTGGCCAAGCATATTCTGCGCATTCTGAAGACCAACGACAAGACGCTCTCCTACACCTTTTTCTTCGCCTTCAACAAAACTGCGGCTGCCAACGTCAATGTAGACGGCATCTTTGTCGATCAAGACACCACCGACATCACTCATGGGTGCATATATAACTTTCAATCTATCGTCCAATCGTTTTCTGCGCTTGATTTTTCCTTCTTCGACCTCTTTCTTCTCTTGATAGGGCGTCGGACATGGATCTGGGAGTCTCTCGACATCGGACACAGTCAGATCACCAATACCAGGAATATGAACCCGGGCGTTTGAGGCCGGAAGTGCGGTTCCGTGCACATAACCGTACAAAGTAATCTTTCTATCAGCCTTTGGGTTGTTTTCAATCTCTGTGGGATGAGTTATATCAACCACTCTATCAGCTAAAAGATACGAATGCTCGTTTCTCCACTTCAACGGACGAAATTTCATGACACTTATGAATCTAGCAAGATTGAGAACCTCCCGATCAGGGTATCGGCCGTTCATCACACCCGAAAAGTAGAACAGCTTTGCTCCTTTGTAAACTTCAGTCCATAGACGGTGTTTTAGTCGTTTCTTGGATGCGCGTAAAGTCGAAGGAGATTTGAATAGATCGAGATGCGTGGCAATGCCCAAAATACGAGGAAAACCATGAGGAGCGAGCACGTTCAGAAATTCCATGGTTTCCATCTCGAATCCAAAGTTCCCGTCAATCATGAGCAAGACTAGATCCGCTATCTTGGCAATATCCATCATCGAGTTCAGATCATTGTTGCACTCCATGAATGTCAGTCGACGCCGTTTACCCGAGACAACAGTCACTGGACCTCTGATGTCGCTTAGAGTATGCTTTGTGTATCTTCGGACTAAACTCTTGATGAGTGTTGTCTTTCCAGTCTATCGTTGTACGTCAGTGTTTGTCTCTCTGTAGTCGCAAAA
Source organism: Myxozyma sirexii (assembly GCA_030568315.1). Lineage (NCBI taxonomy): Eukaryota > Fungi > Ascomycota > Lipomycetes > Lipomycetales > Lipomycetaceae > Myxozyma > Myxozyma sirexii. The sequence continues at coordinate 80,286 of JAJLTT010000002.1, read as the reverse complement.
TAAGAATCAACATACGCCTGGGGGCCCTACAACGCCAATAATCACGGGGGGTGCTTCTTCCGGTGTGCGATCCACCATAGGAACATGAAATCGCTTTTCGTTAACCTATGTTGCTCATATTAGCTTCGCAATAATATCAGGCAGACAATTCTACATACATCGTGAGTACGTCGCGCCTGCCTTTCCAGTTTCCGGGGAGCGGCAACAGCAAATGCCTTGGCATTATGGCCATTGCTATGAAGAGCCTTCTTCGTGCTCTTCGTGCGAACGGCTCTATGAGCCTTGTTCTCCTGCTCCATAGTGTACTGAGCTTAGTTGCGGATGCTGTTCAGGCTTGCAAAGAGGTCTTTCGCCTTTTGTCGCTTTTAGCAAAAGTCCCAACCAAAAAATATTTTTGATAGCAGAAGCCATAAATCACTTATGCTGTAGACGTAAAATAGTTTTGTGCACAGCTGCCCCTGCACAAACCTGCAACTATTGCACAGATATGCAGATGCTGTCGTCATCACTCTGACTCTCCCAGCATCCTGGCCGAACCGCCTCCACAATTGCTATTTATTGACACCGCCGTCGTGCATTCTCTTCGCTTTTTATCCACACAGAGAAATCTTTACTCTCGAGCATATTCAACTTTGAAAATGGCTGGAAACTCGTACATTGTGAGAGCCAGGTCAGGGATCATGAGGTCGTTGATAGTTCGCTAACAGCTGGTAGATCCAATTCAAGGAAGGAGCTTCCGATGATGAAATCACTCAGTGAGTTCTGGTCGGTGTGGGAATATCATGTTTATACTATGTGCTAACAATATCATAGGGTCAAGCAGGAGCTGATCGATTCCGGAGGTAATGGAACTCGCCACTGCGTCATGTGTGATTTACCATCTAACTGAATATTTAGCTGAGATTACGCATGAGTATTCTTTAATCAAGGGTGTTGCGTATGTTCTGCCTATATCTGTGTTTTCCGTCATATAAAAACCTTGCGACTAACTATAATCTCAGCGTCACTCTACCGGAAGATCAAGTGAGCAGTCTCGAAAGCAACCCTCATATCCATACGATCGAGAAGGACCAGGAGGTTCACATTTCTTAAATCTTGCATTCTTAGACTTTGGCTTACTACTAGCTTGGCGTTAAGTGGTTTGGCCTGTAGGTTTTTGGTTGAGATGGCTGGAGTAATTGTTGTCGGTTCTACGAGTTATTAGCCTTATTGTATCTTTAATTGATAATTTTCGTATACTCTTTTCCTCTTATATTTTCTATTTGTTATTCAACTGTTTACTTCAACTAACCGATTATTGACAGCAAAGCAAAGAGAATAACGTAAATGTCCGTAATTAGAACGCGGGACTCGATAGCAGATTGTCATCTGCGCCTAACAAATAAACTCCAACGTCGCGTCCCCGAATCTAATCAACAATCCGCACAGGGAAACCGACGAACCAGCAACCCTTCCGTCTGTTGTTCACATCAACCACCAAAATATATCGCCTGCCAGTCTTTTGCTAGTAGAGCAGTTGTCGCTCGTGTAATAGCTTGCCAGCCAGGTGCGAGCTCCGGTGGCTTCATCAAACCATGGATTCCGGCTTTGACGAGGTCTATCGCTTCTATGGTTTCCACGATCAATTTCCCATAGCCTGGACCGACGAGGCTATAGACGACAAACGATTTGCTTTTACGCTCGGAAATGACGTGTATGAAAGCGATAAAAAGGATACGCGGGAAGATCGTGAGTGCAGGCTATATCGGAACCCCTTGATTGACGAGTTTACTGATGCGTCTGTTATGGTAGGTGTATTGCAGCATAACTTCGATGTCTTTGTTAAAATGAAAAGTGCGGTGGATACCGCGTACATTGAAATGCGCAAGGATTTCCTGCAGGAACGGAAACAATGGGGTGTAGCCGACATTTCTCGAGCAATTGAAGGTACGAAGCGAACTCTCATATTCAACACTTAGAGACTAATACTACGCTGGAATAGATGCCAATGAACGAGCTGTATGGATTATGAAACCGATCATTGACGGCAAAGCGATTAGTGACCGGTTAAAAAGCACGCTATCATTGATTGATAAACATCGCTATTTATTTGATCTACCGGCGTCTCTTCAAAATAGCATTTCAATAGTATGTTCAATATTCCAAGACTCAATCTGTTATTTTTCAGTTTACTGATGCCGATTTACTACAGGGCGACAATGATTTACTCTTACGTGATTATCGACGAGGCCGCAGTTTGACGGAGGAGATACGAACAGTGCCCCACACATCCGAACTCACCGATTACTACATCCAGCAGCGCCGAGTCATTGAGAGAATCTGGGACGAAGTTGAAGAAACCATTGAAAACTACAAGGAAGATGTATGGGAAAAACTCATACAAGCATCAACTGAAGGAAATAATTACATCGTTTATATCTCAATTCTGCTCGAACTAGGTGTTGAAGATAATCCAATCTGGGTCTGGCTCAAATCGCAGATCGAGAATATCAAAGTGCAGATGGCTGACAGTTTCTATGAGCTAAACAAATTTCTGAATATGCTGCAACAGGGCCTAGATAAAACACATAAACTGGATGGAGCAGCCTTCGTTCACTATTTTCTCCAAGCAGTCAAAACGCCGACCGATGACCCCGATTTTTGTCGCGACATCCCAGATATTGTGATCGCCTGGCGGCAGATGCAGGCCGTTGTGGAGGAGGTTGTCAATCATTTCGGGAAAGAAATTAGTAATCTCTGGATGTGTATAAAGGGCTTTCTTGACGGGAGGACTCAAGAGAGTCTTCCAACTGGCGTTAATGGCGAGTCGAAAGTTCATTTAATTTTCACCAAAGAGCAAGAAGCTGAATTACACAGTGACGGGAAAGAAATCGTGGAAATCTTCACCACAAAAGTCGCAGAGTTCTTCCTGAATACCAGCTCTGAATGCGAAGAGAAAGCAAATGCAAGTCGTCCGGAGCGCTCAGAAACGGAAGATTTTGGGCCTCGCGAAGGGAAACAAAAATTGGTTCAAACACAGTCATCACCTAGTGAAGAAAGAGATGGAAATAGCATTATGAATCTGGAAAACACAAGCATCGCATCTCTGTCAGCTAGTGCGATGCTTGCCAATTCCTTGAAAAACGATCGGATCGCAGATACGCAGAGATACATTGATAAACCAAGTACCCCATCCGCGACGATAACCCGGAATCAACCACAACCTGCTCCATCACCAGGGTCTTTGAAAAATTACGAGCTATATGCTTTCCTACCGCCTAACGCTAATGCGATTGCTACTAGCTACTACTTGGCAGATATAGTCGGAACTATTGGAACCGTCGCAAGCGAGCTGTCCGCTCTGGCGATTTCAACAAAACACATTGATACCCTTCGCAACATGGTCTCAACAGTTCGAGAGCGATGTACCTCGGCCAGCTGTCTAGCCTGGCAGCAAGATGCAAAGAGACTTAACCTGTTGGAAGACTGGCGCGTCTCTTTGACTGTCAACGGTACGCGATTACCGGCCTTGTTCCTTGCGTATCAGACTGTGGTATGGAAAGGCTTGCATCGGGTGATGTACGCGGAGAATGCACAGCGGAAAGCAGATGTGCATGTGGTCATGCCGCCAAGCTCGAAAGTTGTGTCAAACATCAAGACGCAGTTTGTGAACTCCATTTTTCTGGTTATTGACGGCGTCATGCACGATGCCGTCGCATCCGACAAGTCTCGTGGACCAGGCGACGAGACTCCACGGTTCGCCGTCCCGTCTGAAACCAGGATTTTACTCACGATCTGCAACATTGCCGCACTTAAAGAGTCTATTGTACCGCAAATGTTTGAGCGGTTTTCAAAGTTTTTCGGTATGACGTTGACTGATAATTCGAATATCATGGGAGACGCATTGAAACAAGCGGACGAGCAGCTTTTCAACGCATTCTTGAAGAAAAAACGGAGTCAGCTGTCTAGTATAATACGTACTGGGATCCTGAAATCTGGAATACAATGGGCGCAAAGAGAGAAACCAACGGATGTTAGCCCCTACATTTATAGAGTGCTGCTCGCACTAGTCCATGTTCACGCTCAGGTGTCTTCAGTAGCGCCTTCGCTGATTGAAAGAGTGATTTCGGAGCTGCTGAGGCACATCATCGTGACTATCGTTGAATGTTTCCGGAACATTGATAAGTTCTCATTTGGCGGGTTGCTGCAAGCTACTATTGACGTCCAATTAATCGATCAAGAGATGTCAAACTACATGACTTCCGAAATCGAGGAATTGTGCAAGACAGCGTATAGTACAGTGCAGGAAACTACCGATCGGTCGCAGATGGCTGTCGACACAATGTCTGCTCAACTAGAGGAAATGAAACGACTTCTAGGTCGTTGCCATAAGAATTCTCGAGTTGAATTCCTGTGTTTTAAAAGGGAGAAGAAAAGTAAGTCTGAGCCACTGGAACGTCCTTCTCTGCAGAAAACGACGAGCCAGAATGAATACGCGAATCTTCGTTAGAGTCTTATGATTATTACATGTATAAAACTGCGTCAAAAACCCTGCATATTACTAAAACATACGAAGACAAAACTTTAAACAAAAACGCCAATGCCATCACCCGTCTCCCTTTGTTGCCGTTCTTCTCTGCGTTTCCGTCTCTCAGCTTTCTTTCTCGCCTTAACTCTAGCCTCAAGTTCAGGTACATTGATACCAACCGAGTCAGACAAGCATTTACAGTACGCAGCTTCTCGGCCAATATCTAACCAACTCTCAGTCGCAAAGTTCACACTCTCAGCACAGTTGTAGCCAAGATTGTAACCGGCGTGGTATCCATACGGATAAGTGATGACAAATTCGCCTTGCCTGTGGACCAGTTTGTTCACTTTAATGCCTTTACTTTGCAAAAATGAAGGCGAAATGTTGAAAGTCTTGTGGCGTAGAAACTCCTTGCACGTCTTATATTCAGTAGGAAATACCGAACTCATCATACTGAAAAATTTAGGCTGGTCAGCTTGCGAGATAGAGTACCACTGCTTGGGAGCGCCGAAATGGATATAATTGATTGAATAAAGATCCATATCCTCGACATGCCATGCAAAACTGGACTTCCACATGCCAAAATATAAGTATGCAGTGTTAACCCCGGGCACCTCTTTGCCAAGATCATTCAGCAAATTGTCTAATTTCGCAACATTCCACGTTTTGGTCTGGTCCGTGAACAGACTGCCTAGTAAATCGGCGCCATAAAGCGGGTTGTTGTACGTAATTGTTTTCCAGTATATTCGTTCGAGCTCAGCGCATCTCTCGTCGGTAAATTCTGAAGCATCAAACCGATAATCGAAATTGTCTAATTCAGCAGATTCCTGCGCCGATAGCTCACCACGCTTCCTCTTTTCGGTGACAGTGGATGAAGGGGCGGAGTCTGGTGATGATGCAGCAGTCGTCTTGACTCGCTTTCGAGGATGTTCAGAGTTCGCGGTACTTCCCTTGCGTCGTTCGCCTCGCCTAGCAGGAGGTTGATGGTCAGACTCTTCAGACAGCGCTCTCCATTGCGCAAGTGTATACGATCTTCCTTTTTCGATGTTCGCTTGTGAGAATATGCCGTTTGATCCGGAGATATGCTGAACAATAGGTCTTTTTATTCGGATGTTTCGAATTTGTTGATCGGTTAGTTCAGGTAAAGCGTCAAGCCACTCCTTCGGAGGAATGACTTTGACTATGCCGCTTTTCATACCGTACGAGTCAATGTTCTTGATAAATCTAGGAAATGATTCGAATTGCTCCATTGTCTGTTTGAAATTTAGTATAGACTCGAATTATCGAAGTTCAGTTTCACTTACAGGCTTAAAAACAGGTACAGTGCCTTCGAAGTAGTGATCTGGGACAATTGGTTCTGAAACGCTTTCCTCTTCCTCGTCCTCGAGATCATCTTCCGACTCTTCGGATAACGGATCTTGATCCACAGCGTCATCTCCAGACGGTGGCGGAGTAAATGGCTCTGGTTCAGGCGCTACTATTTCCTGCTCAAATATCGGTTTCGAATCTGAAATCTGCGCCAGTCTTTCGTTGAGAATCTGTCGTAGATAGTCGGGTGCCACTGGGTACGGCAAGGAGTGATTCTGAGGCGAAGGATAGACGACCTCAGACGAGTTTAAAAGCATAGATAATGGCACGGCAGAATTGCGCGCGTATGCGCTATATTGTTCTCCAGGAGGCGGTAATGGTGGAAGCCGAGGTGCGTATAGCGAAGGATTGAGCGGGTAGTCGATGTAAGATTGCGGAGGCAAGTATTGCTGAGTCGATAGCGACGGGTAACTCTGCGGCAGAGGGAGCTGCAATGGGGGCGCGTCGACGGTAATTTGCCGCTTCTGTGCAGCCTCGTCGGCAATACGGTCTGCTGCGGACAGCATGGTAGCTGGTCTGTATGAATGGTTATCAAGAAGCAGGTGGTTATGTGGAGGAGGGCGGAAGTATAGACGATTAGGGTCCGGAGGCAGGGCATGGTGTAATGGTCACGTGTCGTACATTATGTAATCAAGATATAATCAGAACAAGGACGGGCAACCAGGCAGGGCAAATCAAGAGGATTCAATGCGATGACGATCCTCAATAAGTTATCCAGTGAGTTGTGCTTCTGTGTAAGCTGAGCAATTAGAGAATATCTGTGAGCTGTCGAAGGATGAGTCCACGCCGACGAGTTAAGTGCTTATTCCGTATACCACCGTCATCGTCAACATTCCCAGCTCTGCTGCCATTTTACAGGACGAGCACTACAGGCCTTTGTTCTGAGTGTATTTGCAATGCCAACGTGGTGAAAGCCGGAGTAGACAGTGGCCGTTGCCGATTGCTGCACGATTCAATATTCTTCAGGTGGTGAGCAGCAACTGAGCAGACCGAACACAGCGCCTATTCCGCCTTTCCTGCATTCCCACTATTCTCGCTCCCTTTGCTATCCCGAGCCAGCAAACAAACGCTGATTCTACTAAACGGCATGATCATTTACCCCCACCTCAAGCCTGCCCTTAACCGCAACTCGCTCGATGACATAATCCGCGCTCGTCGGTCAAAACGCCGTCCGGGGATGGCTCCGTCTCTGTTTCCCCACACTGCGCTCCGTATAAGACCGCGCACTCGTCTGCGTTTTCTCTCCGCGCCTCCTTCTCTGACCAGTTGTTTTGAACAGCCTGCGCGACTCACACGACCATGCAGATCCTGATTACCGGTGCCGCCGGCTTCGTCGGCCAGCTTCTCGCCAAAGAACTTCTCTCCAACGCCGACTACAAGCTCATCCTCGTCGACATTGTTGAGCCGCCAGTTCCGGCTGGAAGCAAGTACCCCGGCAACGCTACTACCATCAAGGCGGATCTAGGCGCGTCGGCGTCGAAGATAGTCACAAAGGACATCGACGTGGTCTACGTCTTCCACGGCATCATGTCCGCTGGTTCCGAAGCCAACTTCGAGCTTGGAATGACCGCCAACATCGACACCACCCGCGCTCTCCTCGAGGCATTGAGACTGTGTGGCAGACCCACTCCGATCCGGGTCGTCTATGCATCCTCCGAGGCAGTCTACGGCATGCCGACTCCTGAGGTCGTCACCGAAGCCGTCGTTCCTACCCCGGAGTCCTCGTACGGTGCGCAGAAACTCATCTGCGAGACCCTGATCAACGATTACACCCGTCGCGGATTTATAGATGGCTACGCGCTGCGATTTCCTACGATCTCCGTTCGTCCCGGTAAACCCACCGCGGCAGCATCTTCATTCCTGAGCGGCATGATCCGTGAGCCTTTAAATGGGCTGCCTTGCGTCATCCCAATTGAGAATCGCAATTTTGCGCACTGGGTCTGCTCTCCGCGCACGCTTGTCGCTAACCTGCTCTACGCAATGACAATGCCTTCCGACGCTGCACCAAAGCATATCCGGGTCGTCAACTTGCCTGGAATTGGTATCACTGTGCAGACAATGATCGATGCCCTCGAGGTGGTAGGGGGAAAGGCTGCCGTTGACTTGATTAGCGAAAAAGAAGTTCCGGAATTACGCGACATCTTGTATTCATGGCCGGCCAAGTTCGACAACAAGAGAGCGTATGATATGGGGTTTAAGCCTGATCAGCCATTTGTCGACACAGTCAGGGATTACTATGAAATGTATGTCAAAAAGTAAAGCTGCATCTAGTTATAGTGGCTTCTATTATTATAATTAATTAATTATAAAATAACCTAAACGTTGTCGCGTAGCGTCTACAATGCTTCTACTTGCCCAAATGCTGAACTATCCAGAATTACCCCGTAGCAGTTCTCGCAAAGCCTACCACCCACCTCCACCACAGACACGCCCGGGCATGCCACAGCCTGCGTCCTTTCGATACTACTTGCGTCGCGTTTGAATCAAGAGCAACTGCTTGAAGAGCGCTACAACGCAGCAAGACCGTATACACTTGGATCAAGTGCGCTTCAATAGAGTTTCCACGCGACTTGGTCCTTGTCTATGCTTAAACCTCGCCGAAAGCTTGTACCGCTTTCCCATCCAGAGGACTCATTTGTTGATGGTATAATGCTCTGTGATTCTGGTGTATCCGACTGACATTTTCAAGATGGCTAGATTGGCTGCTTTTGACCGGGTTCTCGAGATACCTTTCGACAAGTTGGGCAGCTTCGAGCGGAATGCGTCGTCTTGGGTGCACCATCCCCTTTCTCGCATGGCATCTTTCAACAAGGGCAACCATTGCTCGGGCCATACTTTCTCAGCTTCCGAGGTCCGTCGTGCCTATAAAAACACCACGTTATGATACTATTATTAGCCAACAAGGCATCCCCCTTCAAGGGGACGTCCCTTGTGTGTGCAGACTCCCCGGACCTTTATAGCGGGAGGCCTCTGGCGCTCCCTCTTGATTTCTTTTCTTTTCTTCGCACCGCTTTATATCAATTAGTTTACTCCTATCGTACGACTAGCTTTCAACTTATTCAAAATGACTGGCAGCAACAACGTCGGGTACACTAATTACGGGGGGTTGGTGCTCCCCCTTGGCGGTATTAAGAGAAATGTGGAGGAACAGGTGCATTCGGCTGAGACTGAGTTGTATCTTCAGCTGAAGTACGCAGCGTCTCAGATGTCTATAAGTCCCTTTAACACTCCTTGTGAGCCGTTCTATGGGACTGGTATTATCGGCGGAAACGTCTGGTCGACGGAGGAAACGACGGCCCAAAGCTCATTCCCCTGCGATTCGACTCCTCCTACTCCTGTTAGCGAACGTTCGGCTTCCAGACAGAACGAAGTCATCGACCCCTCGACTCTGCCGGGACCCAAGCCGCTCATGCAAAACAAGTCGACTCGCAAGGCGAAAACTACGTCGCGCGCCTATGACGGGCGCCTCCGCTCTTATAGCTTGAACATTCATTCCAATGGCCTCGCGATCATGCTCTCACGCATGCAAAACCAACCCTATCCGGACGTGGTATATTCAAAGAGTCGTTCCTCGCTCATGAGAAGCTCCAAGCTCATTCTCCGCGTCATCCCTTGCGCAAAAAGCGATCCAAACGCTTGCTCGAGCTTCGCTGATCTCAAATGCGAGCCGGCATACGCCAAAATTCTCACTGATCTCGAATGTCATTTGCCCGAGAATAGCGAGAAGCTTGGAGCTTATGACAGTATGCGTAATTTGACGCGGTTGTATCGGGTCATTATTCCAATGACCCAAGGAAACCAGCACATTCGTGCTGAGTGGATCGACGAGGCTCTGCGCAAGCACGACGCCAAACGTCAGGCGAAAATCGCCAAGGGAGAAAAGGTTACCGAGCGCGGTAGGCTCAATTTGACTGTTGGAATGGCCCAAAAATTATGGGACAAACTGTTGTATCAAGACGAGGAAGTCCACGGACACGCTCTTGATGTGCTCATCTCTGCACTATACAGTTTCAAAGTCAAGATGCCCGCCGGTAGTAGCGGGAACGAGTTAGTCGACTACGAAGTAGGTCGACCGCAAAACATGTTCTTTGTATTTGCGCGCTCGTTCGAAGACTCGGTTGGTAAAGGAGAAAATCTCCGACAACCTGAGCTCCGGGCGTATACCTCTATGATTTGGCACAAGATTCTTACAGATCTGCAACGCGAGATGTTCAAAGTCATGGGCGATGAGCTCGATCAGCTTCATCGTATTGTACATCCGAATTATAAGTACAGTCCCAAGAAGAACGCATCCGCGGCCGAAAATCATGACTCGGGCGAACAAAGTCTGGCAAGCCGTAAGACTTCGTCGCGCCGTTCTTCAGCTGAGAGCAGTCAGACGAATTCCAAGCGCAAGCATGCTGAACCAAATGCAGACTTGGCAGCATCAAAGCGCTTGAAACAGAAGAACGCGCAGGTGGACTGTGAGGTCTTGCCGGATTTCGTTGCTCAACCCGCTCCCCAGACGAACTTCTATGCGCCTGCTCCTCGAAAAGTCACACCTATTGTTGTTGAGAGAATAGAGATGATGGCTGAGCAGTCGGCGAATGATGACTACGTTTCGTATCCAATTCCAAGCTACGTTGTCAACGAAGTTCCTGAGCACGTAGTACCTGATGTGGCAGTGTTCCAGGCTACTGTTGAGCAGTCTGCTCCCGAATTTAATTTCGATGCATTCGGAATGCCGGTGACTCAGGGTGATCAGAACGAAGTGTTTGTTCCTAATGCCTGGGACTTGCGACTGCAGCAGCAATTAGCTGCTCAAGCACCGCAGCGTGACTTTGAGGATGCGAACAATTACTTTGGATTCGACTTTACCGAATTCAATGAGTTTGCGTCTATGCCTGAGCACGCAACCGATCCCGTCGCTCCCGCCTCTGAGATCGTCGCTCCCGCCTCTGTGTTGGATCCCGATTGCTTCCAACTGGATCTGACCAACTACATCCTCAACGTGGAAGTCATTGAGGACGGTCCTCAAGACGAATCACCTATGGACCATATGCCGCAAGCTCCCTCTTCTATTCTTCTCATGCCTGAGATTCAGATGGAAGGTATCTGCGCGCCATCGCCACCGTTTGCACTTCCCCAAGTGCCAGAGAAGCCTAAACGCTCTACTCCAGAGCTAGTCACTCCCGGCCAAATGACCCCAGACCACCCAGTCGAGGCACACACCCCGGAATCCCACCGCTCTCTCGCGCAGCCGCCAATCATCGGAACTCCGACTTTCGCCACCAAATCTCCTGAAGACTTCTCAAAGGGCTATCAGAATTTGATGTCGCAGTACACCACCCTCGCCGGTGGTCCTGTCACTGGCCTTGTCAATCATTGACCAATGGCCTATTTGCCTTTCTGTTATTTGCATTCCTGTTCTTTGTTTTTCCGTTATAAAAAAGCTCAATGAGCACCACAAAAACCCAAAAAAAAAGGTGAAAACTTACAAAAATACCAAAAAAAAAACATTTCTGCATTTTTCCTGTCTGTTTCTTTCTGCTTTTCTTCACAAAATTTACCAGAAAAAACAAAAAAAAATTATCGTCTTCTGTTTTCGACTGTGTTCTTGTTTTTTGATTATATATCCTCTTTCTTCAGCAATTTTTGAATAGTTTTGTAATATTATTGTGATTTGTATATTTTATTTACTCTGTGCAACTGTAGCTGTAAATTCAATTAGTCGGTTATAAAAGTGAAATGCCGCTAATAATCCACAATCTTTCAAATAACGTTTCTCTTTTCTGCTATATAAGCCTAATACATATCGACATCAATACACATACAGAAACAGAACAAAGAATACAAATACATCGACATACAGAAAATCTCATTTATATAAAATACCATCATCTAAAATTTATCAAAATCCGCAAACGCACTTTCATCAAACGTAGTTTTAGCACCTTTCACCGGGTCATTATCACCAGTAACAATCCTACTATCTTCAAGGGTTGCAAACGAGCTCTCGAATTCGTCAACCGGGTTCCCGCCGCCATATCCGCCTGGCATACCGCCGCTGATAGGTATCTTCGGAGGCAACGGCGGACCGTTTGATGACGCGCTGGTATTCGCTGCAGGAGCAGAGAACGAGGCAAACATCGAGTCGAACGCGTCTTGCGCCGGCGCCGGTGCAGCAGACGGAGATGATGCAGCAGCAGCGAAATCAAATGGCGAAGCCGACTGGGCCGGAATCGGAGGTGGTGAAACTGAAGTCGATAAACTAGCCACCGGTGCACTAGCAAAACTGTCTTCGAACGAAGCAAACATATCCTCGGGATCGGGTTTAGCCGCGGCGGAGTTCGGCGCGTCAGTAGCACCCGCGGATGATTCGTACGCTGGTGTAGAAGAATCCACCTGCTCCGAAGGCTGCGAAAAGGTCTCAGTCGAGGCGGGCTCAGCATTTGCATCTGTAGCAACGGACGGCTCGACTGAGGCTGCGACAGGCTGTTCCGGAGCCGATTCAGCATACGCAACCGGCTCAGACGGAACACTAGAATCAATAGCCGTGATATCGGATTTCCCTACCGGTGATTTACTAGCCATCCGCATAGTAGCACCAAACTCCTCGGGAGCCTCATCATCTGAAGAAGAGTCTTCAGCAACATCTTCAGTAGCCGGAACTGCTGTTCCGCTAATATCCTCGATTGGAGGATACTCGGCCGAGAACTCTGCTTCGGGCGCGACATCCTCTGGCTTGTCGACTGGCGTCAATGTGTCTCCTTGAGGCTTGGGAAGTAATCCGAGCCCAGAGAACACCGCATCAAACTGTTCTCTAGTACCCGCGTATCCCCCTTTCGGTTGAGCCTTTAATCCAAACGGATCCTCACCGGACGTCTCAGCAGCAACCGGAGTTGCTGCCTCAAGCGAGGTAGAATCATCAATAGACCCTATCGTGAGCCCGCCTCCCATGCTAAGCTCAGGTTCAGGAGCCTTAGTATAGTCGCCATCTTCACTAAGCACAGGCGCGGTAGCTTCATCCTCGCTCGCAGCGCCTTCAGACGCAGTCACGACAGACGCAGACGAGTGTGGCGAGTGCGTACCAGCAGTAGCTGATTCAGGTACATTGATTGGAGTATCAGGTCTTGACAAGCCCTCCCTGACAGACTCGGGCGCGTTATTCTGCACAGATGACGAAATACTCTCCAAATCAGCAGCACGGATTCCAGCTACCGCGCCTCCCGCTGCAATAGCAGCCGCCAAACTTATTGGTCCAGCATTGTTTGCAAAAGTAGTGGTGGTTGTGGTGGTAGTGGACGGCGACGGCATCTCGTCATCAAGAGAATCTTCGTATCCTGTATGTGGCAGAGACGACGACTCCGAGGTCTCTACCGAAGGAGCAGCTTCAACCGACTCGGGCTGAAACTCGGCATGTTGAATTGTAGTCGCGGGTTCAGCAGCAGGCGCGTCTGAAACAGCTGACACTTCCCGTGAAATTGCCTGCTCAGGACCTTGACCAAAGTCCGCAAACATACTTTCAAATATGTATCCACCGTTTGCGCCAGAAGTCGGCGGTACAGCCGCTGGCGAAACAGGAGGAGAAGCAACAGGTGAGGAGAAAGTCGATCCCGGATTGGAGAAAAACGGATTTGTAGAAGTTGATCTGGCAGACGCAGGGGTCTCAGGTATAGAAGTTGCAGCAGCAGCACCTGCGCTCACCTCCGCTAGCTCAGCCTTAGCAGAAGCCAAGTTTTCCTTTTCATACTCCAACTCAGCCTCCGCATTCATCAATTGATTACGATTACTGGCAACCATCCCTTTTTGTTGACGAGCTTCTTCACGGACCTTCTCAGTCTCAGCTTTTAGGCTCGCAGACTGCTCAGACAGGTACCGGATTTTTTCTTTCAAAGTGGCATTCTCACTCTGATCAGACTCAAGGTTTGACATGATATCTTGGTACTGAACTTGCATTTCATGCATACCGGCTTCGAGAGTAGTCAGCTCCTGGCGAAGCTTGGCAGTCTCGTTGGTGGAAACAGCTAATTGCTGCTCAACAGCTCGTACTTTCGAAACTTCAGACTCATAGGCGCCGCGCAGCCCGCGCAGCTTACCCTCGATATCAGTTCGCAGCGCAACCATTTTTGCCAGTTCAGCCTCCGCCTTTGCGCGCTTCTCCTTCAGCTGAGTGGTCTGAGAAGTCATCGCTCCAATCTCAGTAGACAATTTGCCAAACTGGGTAGTCTCAGCTGAGATCTTCTTTCTAATCTCGCGATCATCATCTTCGACGGGCGCAGAGGCAACCGCTGCTCTAGACTGTTCCTGAATGGACTGTGGTGGAGGTGATGCAAACAAAGTAGCAGGAGGAGGAGAGAAAGTGGACGGAGGAGAGAAAGTCGGTTGAGGCCCGACAGAAGGCGCTTTAGACCCAGCTGTCGACGAGCCAGTATGCTGCGCGCTTACAGGTGTGAACGTAGAAGCGCGAGACGGACTACCAAAGGCAGGTGCAGCTTCGTATTGGGTGGGCAAAGGCGGTAAAGGAGGAGCAGACGCTACTACGTTCGTAGGAGGCGGGTAGGTGCTGCTACCAGTCTGTTGCTGAGATAAAGTCTGTCCAAAAGCAGAAGATGGTTTAAACGGCTGTCGTCCAGTGATACTAGGTGACAGAGGCGGAATAGACGAAGTACGCGTCGGAGGCATTTCAGGTTGCGACGAAGTGCTAGGAGACTCAGCAACGGATGGCTGTTGTACTGATGCGGAAGACGCAGATGGCGAGTATGACGGCTGGGATGGGGCGGGTGCGTCTTTAAACGCAGATTCATCAATATCAAATAAATCAAGAAGAGATGATTCGGGCCCTGCTGCGGTTGGAGGTTGCTGTCCAGTGAAATCTCTTTGCTGCTGCGAAGTAGGCTGGGACACAGCACCGAAAGGCGACGATTCTGGCTGCGACGGCATCTGCTGAGGTTGTTGGCGCAAAGAAGGAGGGATCAACGCAGGCGGAAGAGTGGTCGGCAATTCAGCTCCAGAAAGACGCTGCTGAACAAGGTACATCGCGACGGCAAATTCATCTTTGGAAAGATAGCCAGTGTTATGGATATCAGACAAATCCCAGATTTGGGCTAAAACGTCCTCGGGAAGTTTCGAAGTCATAAAGAAGGGGACAGCGATCGCTCCACTGATTTTCCCATTTCCTTCACGATCGACAGTTGCAAAAATGCTATCGTAATGATCCTTTTGCTGGGAAGTAATTAACCAGTCTTCAGCTGGCGGAAACGAAGGAGTTCTCGAAACGCCAAACTGCGGGTTCTGCGAGCCGCCAGTAGTAATTGGTTGTTGCGCAGGAGCTGGAGCTGGAGACATGTGCCCGCTGTAAGAGCCTCTAGCCCGAGGAGGTGGCGGCATACCAGAATACTGCTGAGAAACGGGAGGAGGAATTTGCGGAGTCGCACTATTACTATGGATACTTGATCTCGAGATAGGGCGATCATGAACCGCTGCTGCGGCGGTGAAGAGAGCAGGAGGGACAGATTGCGGAACAGTGGGCATTGATCCATTCAAAGTGCACTGGATTAAATGCATGGCAATGACAAACTCGGTAGCATCAAGAGCACCCCGTCGGTGGATATCAGCGAGGTTCCATATCTGGCCAAGAGTCTCGGTGGGAAGCTGCGCACGAAGAAAGATATCGCGAGCGACGGAGCCTAGCGAATCAATCAGAAGCTGATCGTCTATGATTTCAATATGTCAAATATTCACCTGGTAAGAGATTATCCGAGGTGCTGCTCTCAAAAAGTTGGATAAAACGAGTACGTTCAGCTGGGTTTAACGGCGGGACAGTGCTAGGTGAGAATGGTTGCTGGACTGGCTGCGGAGTAGAGTGGACGGGAGACATGCTGCGATTTCCAGGTTGGGCTTGGTCTGCAAAACGAGGCAATGGTCCAGCTATACAAACAAGTAATAAGCATCCAACCCCCAAAAGAAAACTAACTGCCAATGGCAATATCGGAAAGACATACGGCGAGATGCTAGCTCAGGAGCTAAATGCTGCCCGCTTTGGACATAGCCGATCAGACGCATAGCGATAGAGAAACCCGTTTGGTTGAGAAATCCATTGTTCTGGTCATCAGCAATTTGCCAAATCTATAAAAAAAATTAGATTGTTATTTCGCATGTACAATTGAACTGAAATCCTAAGATCAAACGCATACTCGACCGAGAACCAGAGGGGTTAATCCAGAGCGCTCAAAGAGTGAGCGCGCAACCTCACCGGTGACAACGCCGAGTGATTCCGTATCAAGAGACTTAAAAAGCTGGCCGTAGAGAGCTCGTTCCTCGGCCGTCAGCGACAGACGCGGCGGAGGAAGATGGGTTGCTAAAAAAGATATAGTGTCAGCGCGACCCCTCTCGGCAGTAGACGCAGGAGATTCCGGAGCAACAGCGAAGAACAGATCAGCCAATTGTAAACTTACATGTCCCAAATGCACCAGAACCAGAAGCCATAAATATATACGGCCAACAGCGTTAGGAGCGAATTGAATGAGTGTTGGGGAACAGAGGGAAGCAAATCCGGGCCGAGTCGACAGAACTGAAGCTCTGCGGAGATCAAATCAAGGTTTAGGGCGTGGGTTGGCCTACCGGATTCGCCGGAGTGTAAACAGAGGCTGTTGCGCAAGAGGGCGGCTACATCAGAATAGTTATTGGCAATCTGAAGGCTCCAACAAGGCCAATTGCGTCTAGAAAGTAATATGTAGCAAAGCAATAACTATCAAGATTCATAATACGCTCAAAATCTCAAATTTCAAGCTTTTTGGGCGGGGTTAGGGTTCATGTTTTTGCAGATACTATTAGAGCGTGTGACCAGATATGATATAATGGCTCGATGGTTTAGTGGTATAATTCTCGCTTAGGGCTTTTCACCCTAAGTATAATTTGCGAGAGGTCCCGGGTTCAATTCCCGGTTGAGCCCTTTATTTTTGTTGATATCTATCATTTTTTTTTATTCATTTGTAACTAATAGCTATAGATTCAACATCTTATTGCTGTGGGGATCGTGGTCGTGGGATGGTCAGGTCAGTATTGAAGCGAGCAGTGAAATAGGGCTGAGAAAAGAGCATATGGATTAAAGATGAAACTGGTCCCTCCACGAGCCTTATTAGGAATGCTAACAACGCCAGATTGTGCAATTGATACGAATTGCTGTAGAAAAGTAATACTGCTTTGATGCAGCATTTACAGAGTCCTGGTCAACAACAGAAAATTACAGAATCCGCGTCAACAACAGAAAACATCGTCCACAATCCGCAGAGCACCAATTGCTTGCTCGAGCCAGTGTTGCACAACGTAGCAATAAGCGCGCGTCTCTGCCCTCCACTATAACATGCATGCATTGCCCAGCAGTCTTTAAATACCTCCTTCATCCTCATCCTCTCAGTATATCTCCCCATCCCCTTCCTGGTGCATTTCACGACATTGGTCATGGCCAGCACTCTCCTGCCTTGCCCTACTCCGCGAATGGCCCCTAGCAGACCATGGCCTCCGCGTCCTCCTACTCCACGTCCTCCGCGTCCAAACGGGACAGGCAAGAACTAAAAAAGGACAAAGAAGTATTACGCATACACCCACTATCGTCATCGCCTCGTTATATCCTGCAACAGGTCATCATCATGAGCAGCTGCAGTAGGATGCAATCGATAGTCTTTTGCTGAGCTAGATAGTTTCTCTTCTCCAGTTGAGGTCACATAGCACCTATTGTTCACCGCGTTGTCTATTTATTGCTCCTAATACATCTTTTTTCTCAATATTCTGAACAATGCAAATATCATACATCCATTAATCATCGCCCCGAATCTAAGCAAACAGCGCGCTCTCAGACAGCGGATCAACGCCTTTCTCTTTCCTCTCCTTTGCCTTCACAAGCTTAGCCACCTTCTTCATTTCCTCCTTCTCCTGTCGCCGCACTTTGAGGTTAACCTTACCTCGTCTGTACTCTGATCGCACAGCATTCGGTGATACGAACTCCTTGTTCTCATAAATCAATGGGCCCGAAAAGCTGCCTTCAATGACTGAAATCAAAGTCATGACAAATCTAGGTCCAATCTCAACCAGAGAAACAGCAAGTTTCTTACTCTTCTTGCCCTTATCCTCTACCCCTTCTTCTTCCACCTTGCTAGTCGACGCAGTATCAATCGTCTCGGAAATCTGATAATTTCTAAACCAGATCTTGCCGTCAACAATCGACAACGCCAGCACATGATCCACAAACGGCTTGGTCTTGCGCGAACTTTTCGGCACACCAAATATTTGAACAAATAGCTCCTTGATAAGCTTGTAATGCGGTGTGCTATCGAATTCACTTCCAAAGGACAGAATCGGTCGCGATCCCTTTAGACAGTTTCCGGTAAAATTCAATTCAGCCATCGTATGCATATTCTGGATATGAAACTTTACAGTAGGTCCGTTAGGCGTCTTCGCCAGATACATGTATAAATCTTGATGTTTACGAGCTTCAAAATATAAAACGTTGTTGCAGTTATAAAGATCAGAGAGCTCGTTCAAAAGGAATAGTTTGGATTTGGAATCGAATTTGGAATCTTTCTTTGCATGCGGAAGCATTACCGCCAAATCATTGATCCAATGACGTTGACTATACTGTCATTAGCTGGTTTCCACCTCCTTAATCCAATCCTTGACATACCGAAAAGTCACGCCTCGAGAGGAAAGTAAAAGCACTCGCTGTCTATTTCTCACAACCTCAGTAGCCTCTCCAGCGCCTTCCTCCTCGCCCTCACGACGTCTCTTGGTTCCCGAAAGGGCTTTATACAATGAGGCCATATTCTGTTGCAATATATACTTGAAAAATGGTAGAGAACTGCAGGAAATCAAAAAACCAGAAATGCTTGTCGTTGATTTAACGAAAAATTTGTGTATGAATGAGTTTGGTCTTTTTTTTTTTCAGGGGCAAAGTCCCAACTGAACGTGCTTTAAACTTTAATCCGATTTCGGGCACAGCTTGTAAACTTATAACCTGGCTGCAAGAGTTGAATAGTGATTGAGCTGGTTGGGTCGTCCGGAATATTGTATATGATATGTTTCTGGCGATAGAGTGTTATGCTTCTGGGAATAGAGCGGTTTAACGATACTTGTGCGGACTTGCAACAAAGTGTAAATTAAGACCTCACACACAGCATTATTGTTTATCATTTTGATAGTTTATGACAATGTATGCTCTATTGCATCATATTCAGCCGGAAATAAGGCTTAGGAACAAAGTTCCAAATTACCGTGTTGGCGACCGGTCACTACCATGACAAAGAGCCACTTTATCCAAATAGATTTCGAGTGAGATTGTAACCCTCCACTGATATTTCTGTATGCCAATTAACATCAGTACGCTGTACACTAGCTAATAAAGCCCATGCACAACAAGTAGGTGATGCAAACTACCCAGTAAGCAAAAAGGCTGGAGCAGATGATAAAAAGTTCCAGATGCACCGATAGCATAGATCGCCATCAGCATTGTTTTAGTTACGGCGTAACCGTCATAATATCAATACCTTTGACTATCGCGCGGCTCAAAGGCGTAAATGGAAAACTCACTTGGCCGCTTCCGAACACAGTCGCAACCCAATTTCACCAAAACAATCACCACAAACCACGGCACGCAAGAACCAAACAGCTCAATAAATGCGTCAGCAGCAGCGCGGCAGCTTTGTCCAGTCGCCGCTGCCTCAGCAAGAGACGTACTATTCGCTGCCGTCCGAGTCGCCGCCGTCGCCTGCTGGCTATTCATACAATCCGCCGCCTGAGGTGGTCGTTGCGCCGAATACGAACGTGTTTAGCAATAGCTATTTGAAAAAGAAAAAGAATACAAATCAAAAGACGAACAGCAAAAATGTGCCGAGGAAGTTAGATGCGAGCGGTGCAATCAAATCTGATAGTCTCGAACCGACTTCCAAGTCTGGCATACCTGTAGTAAGTCCGGCAAAGCAGGAGAAGAAAGACAAGGAAAAGTCAAGCAAATGGTCATGGTTTAGCAATAAGGATACCAGCAATGAAATCCTGAATGAGAAGGGCGGGCAGGCTCAGCAATATGAAACAGAAAAGTCTAGTCCGCCGCGGTATCTCAAAGATAGCACGACAAGCAGCGGAAGCGACACCGCAGGCCCGCCTTTTTCCTCATCCGATGAAGACGAATACTATCGGCCCCAGCAACCCCGCCCGTCGATAATCACAAGAGGAAGCGTTTTAGATCAGCGAAAGATGAGCTCTGGCTCTGGATACTTTCCAGATATCTCACCGTCTTCCAACGGATTCGAGCAGTTTCCTGCATCGGCAATGTCCCCTCCAGACTCTGACGAAGTTCTATCTCAGCCTTCAGCACCCCAAAAGAAGTCCTGGTTAAGTAATTTCTTTTTGAAGAAACAAGAGCAAAAAGAAGCGGATGAGAAAGAGAAAGCTGCTGCAATGTTTGCCGCAAATGGACCTCCGTCGCCGCCAACGTCGGTTACATCCACCGCTTCAACTCTACGTTCGAATGTGAATGCCCGTAATCAGAGTACTTTGTCTCTAGCTGCGTCGTCCAGAGCACCAATTGCTAAGCCCAAAGAAAGCGGTGGCTCGTTGCCTATACCCATTGCTTCGGCGGCTAACGCAAATAATATCGGTGCGACCGCAGCAAATACTGGAAATGGAAACTCCTGGGCGTTTTGGTCGCGGCAGTCGAAAGAAAAGCAATCAAGCAACGAAGATGGCGTCATTGCTTTCTCCGGTCCAAGCGCGCAGTCATACTCTCAGAAGCAGCGCGGTATGTCATTTGATAATGGAACACTTGTATCGTCGGAGCCTAATATGGCTGTCAATCGGGAACCTGTCAGTCCAACCATGTCACGTTCTCTTTCGCGCAAACCTTCAAAGGCAACGTTAGGCAGTAGCTACCAATCCAACGTCATCAGCGGTTCAACCACTAATCTCAACGGATACGACATTTACAAAGGCTCTCCAGCTGGAGGTAAACTCGTTCGAGCGGAGAGAAATGTGGACGCGAACTCGGTACGCACGATTGAGACTATTGGAAAACCCAGAAAGGACGTGAATACAGTCAAGTCTGCTAGCGGCGCAAAAGAAACGGCGCTGATGGCTCCTACGCCGACGAATGCGACTGACAATAATATGATGAAAGCCGAGCAACCGATGATTGAGAAAGAGAAAGAGAAAGACAAGAAGAAGAAAAAGAAAGGCAAGGATGATCAAACACGGTATCCGAACATGGTGATTCCCAAACTTGAAGACTGTTTTGAACCAGAAAGTCCACCGAGCGCGATGTGGCACTCACTCAGTGCTCGGATTGCGAAAATGTTTGAGGATTCAAAGCCGGCGCAAGAGAAACATTTACGACTACGAATTGTTCCTGCGCCAAAGATCTCAAAAGCAGTGGCGATTGGCATACATGGTTTCTTCCCAATCCGTATGGTGCGCAGTATAATCGGCGAGCCAACAGGAACTTCCGTGAAATTTGCAAACGATGCAGCGCTAGCTATCCAGAGATGGGCTGAGCAAAATGGACAAAGTAACATGGAAATCGAGAAGATTGCGTTAGAAGGCGAAGGCATTGTTCTTGACCGTATTGAGAATCTTTATCGGTTGTTGTCGAATTGGATGGACCATCTACGTCAGGCAGATTTTATACTTGTCGCGGCACATTCGCAGGGAACACCGGTCGCTGTTCAGCTTGTGGCTAAACTCATTGAAGAAGGGCATGTCGATAATAAGAGGATTGGAATACTGGGTATGGCGGGAGTTTCGCTTGGTCCGTTTTATGGTCTCGATCAGAAACTAGTTATGCGCGCTTATTCATCTATCGAGCATGATTCTTTGAAAGAGTTATTTGCGTTCCAAAGTCCCAACAGTTTGCAGGCAAGACGGTATATAAGCGGACTAAGAACCGTGATTGCACATGGTGTCAAAATCACGTTCGTGGGCTCGGTGAATGATCAATTGGTGCCACTATATTCATCACTATGCGCCAATGTGACGCATCCTCACATTTTCAGGTCCGTCTTCGTCGATGGGAAAACGCACGCACCGACGTTTATCATCCATTTTATCGAATTGTTGGTGAAGTTGCGCAATTACGGATACTCTGACCACGGTATTCTTCGCGACATTAGCGATGCAATGGCAGGTACACTTACCGGCGGTGGTCATTCGATTATATACAACGATCCGGGGGTATATGATTTAGCTATTCGACATGCGCTGGAGACGAGCGTGATGAATGGGATCCCTGTGGCAGTCGATGATAAATTTGAAGTGCCGATGCCATCTAACTATAATCCCTACCACTTACCGTGGAGTGTTCGAGGAATGTTTGAACAAGATATCGGTATGTTACTATCCTCGTCTTTCTGGTATTTTTTTTTTCAAAAGGCCATGCTTGCTAATGAAAGGTATATAGTCCGAGAACACTTAGAGGAGGATATGAAACGAGTTCTCAGAAAATTCGACGACTGGGATCCCGACACAAAACCTCTCAAGGACATTAAATACCGGCTCTCAGCCATAAAGAGCTCGGTAGATGGAAGTGGATCGAGTAAATTGCCTCCAGCTGGAATGCCTATGCCGGGCGAAATTGGAAGCGGGACCGTACCTCCAACCGGAGTTATGGCTAATTAAATTTGTTTTCTTAGCATTGTCACTCATTTAACCACATTCTTTAATTTTGAATTTTATTGTGTTTTTATTGTACATTTGGACGGAGTTTTTACTTTTTTGTTTGTATTTGTATGTTGTCAATTGTTGTTTACTGTTATTATGCTGTTAGAAAGGTACTCGAACTGTACTATAATTTTACTTAATTGCGGAGTTGTATGTTATTTCAATACTGTATAAGCAAAGACTATTTTATAACTACACGTTCTATAATACACGGGGAAAAAATGGCCCAACTACTCCTCTAAAGCAAATGTGGCCGCTACAACTAGTGGAAAAACAATCGTCGCATCGGCATACACTTTGACGCTCTTCGCATCCGCCTTGATTTTCCCCCATGAAACAGCTTCATCTGGTCTCGCGCCGGCGTCGCTACCGTCAAATTCCTGCCCGGTATTGATATACACTGCGTAATCTGCGCCGTTGCGCATTAGACATGCGTTTGCAATGTGGTGCTTGACTAGTCCTCCGCCAAGGATAATCATACCGGCTTTAGCCGCCGCCATTGCCATGCTGTTAATCCTCCGTATGTCGGAGACAATGTCGATTTTCAACTGCAGCGGCGAGGAACGGAATGTGTGGAAGAAAAGCATGTCGCCGATACTTCCGTCGGTGAGAGCAGGGCAAAACACAGGGATATCATTCTTATAAGCCCAGTAAAGAACAGAGTCTTCGTTGTTGATTTCTTTCCCGAGCCGAGCAATGACTTTTGATGGCGACCATAATACCGTCGGATCAGCTTCTTGTTCCTCGAGCATCTTATCAAGAATAGGAACGATCCATTCTTCAAATAAACAATAGTTATCGTTGGGAACTAGCAAATTCCCAATCCGATTCATTCCCTGCTCGCGCAATCCGGCACCAGGCAAACTGAAATCGCCAATGTACGTAGTCGCAAGACACTTGATCAGGTCCTCTTCCACGCCACCGGCTGTAGTCACAATCGCAGAGATCTGCTTATGTTGCGCCAGATATTTCAGCGTACTCCTCAGCCCGGAAGAGATCAAATTACTAGTATATCCCAAGAAAATCGTGCATTTCTCGTCCCCGGTCCCGTCTTCGGCCGGAAGCCCATTATCTTCTCGTTCTGCCTGCTTTTGCTTCGTATGGCCTCTCCAGTGCCGCATTTCGTTGATGATTTCGCATGCTGTGCCGACTGAGGTGGCTTGGAATCCCATTGTCTTCATAGCCTGTACTAATGACGAGACTCGGATATTCTTGTTTTCGGGGGCATTAAAGTCGATGCCACCGACGGCGATAGCGCCTTCTGCTACTGGATCTGACGGCTTGAGAACAGCGCCTGACGCCAATGACGGTAATTTATCACTCATTGCGTTAGCTGTAGTCGCGTTTGTAGAGATGAGATGGGGAAGTTGATAATTCAAGAGCAGAAAAAAATATTGAGCCGCTCATAGGCGATGGATTGGGAGTTCTCAGTTTTATTTGGATAGCAATGGACAATTTATACTTGTTTTTAATATATAACACGGATCAGTTAAAAAAAATACCATAATATTAGAATTATTATTAAAATATGGAGATTGAAATACAACAATAATATTACTGCTTTAGGATAGTATCACTAGCAATTGGCCCCCCTTCCTTATAAACGCCGAAGCACATATATAATTATTATCTCTGCACACCACGTAACCAAGACGGTTATGAGACCCTCCGTCGCTTGGCTGAGTTCCCAGTTTGTTCTGTAACATCATCCTTGATCAAACCGTCTGGATACTGCGCGGCAAGATCGTCTTCGTTGTAAAACACGTTCGGATCTGGCGTGGCTAGGAAATCGTCAACGTCAAACCCGTTATTGTCAAGTGCCGGAACAAGTTGTTCTTCTTCAAGAATCTGATGGGGAGACGGTCTATTTGAGTCGTTGGTAGACGTCACAGGTGACTCGTCCGAGTTGAGAGCAGTAACACCAGAGCCACCACCATCGGCATATGATGGTAAATTAACTGCTATCCACTGCTGGACTTGATCTAGCGATTGTCCTTGTAAGTCAAGTTCTCGCTGTAATTCATCCAGGGTTTGACTATTAGCAGGAGTCTTGCCCGAGCCGCCGTTGGCCCGACTAGCCTCGAGCCCGCTAATGAGATGCCGTGCGCCTTCGGAGAGCGACGACAAGGTAGGCGACATTGCGGCAGACGACTTGGGAGTTGAGGCGAGTAAGTCTGGGAAGAAGGATCGACCGTTTGCACCAGTTGCCGGCGTGCGGTTCTCCATGGGTATCATATCGAGGAAGTCGGACTGTTCAAACATGTTGCGGGCAGAGTTCGGAGAAGGCGCATTATATGTGGACGAAGGCATGGCCGTAGATGTCACGGGACTCACGAATCCACCGATAGTCGGGCGAGGATTCGATAGTGGACTGAGACTACTCGACGGTGATTCGGCAGGGAGTTCGAGGATCGGAGAGTCGGCGACATCGCGAAGCATGAGTCTATTGCGATTGGAGGGCACCGGGCTACCCACGGGCACGATAGCTGTGGCTGAACTCGGCCCATCACTAAGAATCTTTGACGGATTACCGTAGACAGAAGCCAAGAACCGCAGTATTTTTTCAAGAGTCTCCGAGAAGGACTGATGCCGGTCCCGAGTCTGGTAAGACTCTCGCCACAGCAGCTCGTTGTCCTGTCTGATTTGCTTGAGCTGTTCGCTGATAGCCATTTGCGATTGGCGAAGATTCTCAACCTCCTCCATCAGTTGATGAATATCAGGCTCATCTTCGTCATCAGACCCCTTCGACCCGCGATTACGTACAATATTGTCAAGTAAGTCCTCGCGACCGCGGATGAAATTAGGAGAATGAAACTGCCAGGTCTCTTCGCCCGAGTGCATTGCGCCGGCAGTGACGTCTTGGACCTTGTGCCAGCCATACATATTCAGCTGCCGCACAAACGACGAGAAGTTGGAGTGCTTGAAGTACTTGGGAAGCACGGTCCGCTCGAACTGCTCGCGGCCGACGACCTGGAAACTGGTGCCGTCGGGCATCCAGGTGATGTGAGCGGCGTTTGCCGGGTCGTTGACCATAGTCCAGAGCTTCATGACAAACGCAGGCCGCGCCTTCGGAGCCGACGTGATTGCTTTGCGAGACTTTGTGGGCTTTCGTGAGGCGGCCGTCGATGCTGTAGAGGTTGCCGGGGCGGTGATGGAGCCGGGGACCGTGAGCCCGGTCGTGAGGGCCGGCCGCTGCTTGAGCGCCGAGGCGGGCGATTTGAGAAGAGCCGAGGTGAGATCCGAGCCAGCCATTGCCGAATTGGAGCGAGAATGCGGGCGCGAGGAGAAGCTGGCGGAGAGGCGGAGGAGAGATCACGGATAGAAGCGAAGTTTATGCTGCAGCGAGAAGGCAGCGGGAAAAGCGCAATCGTCGAGGATGGCAGAAAACACAGCCGTTCAACTCGTCCGACCCAGACCAGAGGCGAGTCGAGGCAGCGCAGAAGTTTGTCAAAGACGGGAAGGCAGAAAAGATTTGAGGGGGGTGGGAAAATAGTTCGCGATAATGGGCGCACTTGTCAGACTGCGGCGAAGCATAAAGCGCCAACCTCGCCGTGTTTATGCGGCCCTTTCGGGAAGGCCTAGCTGGTGCGCCGGACGGCTCCGCGGC
Organism: Myxozyma sirexii; assembly: GCA_030568315.1. NCBI lineage: Eukaryota > Fungi > Ascomycota > Lipomycetes > Lipomycetales > Lipomycetaceae > Myxozyma > Myxozyma sirexii. The sequence continues at coordinate 54,124 of JAJLTT010000002.1, read as the reverse complement.
CTGCTCGTCTGCTGCTGCTGTTTACGTTTATTCTACAGCAAATCGGCTGAAATTCGAATATATTCACTGCCAAAAACACCAGGAAAATTTGCACTCCCCAAACGGCCGCTGGTTGCAGTTCGGTCATTATTGCGCTGGTCCCGGTTCGGTTCGGGTTGGGTTCGGCGTGACGTAGTTCTGTAACTCCGTGGCGTTTGCAGCTCGAGCAGCCGTAGCTACTGAGAGACCAGCAATGCCTTTGACTGCAGCGCAGCTGGCCAGGATCGTGTGTGCTTGGCTGTGCAATGGCTGTATGGGAGTTCTGGCTAATATTTGTCTCTAGGAGGAAAACCGGCAGAAGGCGAGAGAGCGTCTGGCTGCGCGCGCCGAAGCGAAGGCGAAAGAGGCCGTCAACCAGGCCGCTTCCTCTGCTCCAGCCCCGGCGCAGCAGCCCAGTACCGTGCGAGATGCCTCTCAGAAGCGTCCGTATGAGAACATCCGGCCGGCAAAGATGTTTACAAATTACATCGAGTTTGGTGCGTTGTCGTGGTGCCAATATCGACCGATCTGTCCTAACGTCGTCATACAGATTTTTCCAAGATCAAAGACACCAAAGGTGGCTATATGGCAGACGAAGAGAAAGCCGCGAACGGCATGACAATGGAGGAGTGGCGAAAGAAGCAAAAAGTGCTTGTTGATCCTCGTAAGTTGCTGCGTTAATAGACCACATACATGACTGGACACTGATTGCGACTGTATCTCAGCTCGGGCACTGAATCCCGACGACAATCCAAAATGCTTCGAGTGCGGCTCCTTTGAAATAGATCATGAGCTGTGGAAGATATTCGGATGTCGAGTGTGCCGTGCCTGCAAGAATGAGAAACCCGAAAAGTACTCTCTGCTGACGAAGACAGAGTGTCGCGAGGATTACCTGCTCACTGACCGTATGTGTTTTTGCTTTCTGCGTGTGTAGTTCTTGACTAATTTGAACGTCCTAGCTGAGCTCAGATCAGAAGAAGACTTACCGCACCTCGAACGGCCGAATCCCCACAAGACCACTTACAACAACATGATGCTGTACTTGCGATACCAAGTAGAGGAGTTTGCCATGAAGAAATGGGGAGGCGAAGAAGGTCTAGACAAGGAGTACGAGCGACGAATTACGCTGCGCAAAGAGAAAAAGGACAAGAAGTTTGCCGAGAAGCTGAGGCAAATGCGACAACGCACAAGAACAGAGACGTGGAACAAGCGCCTGAACGAGGAAGCACACGTGCACTCCTGGGGCGCAGAGACGATGGCTGCGAACAGAGACGTGTTGATAAGAAAGTGTACTGAATGTGGTATGCAGACCGAGGAAGTGATATTCTGACTGTACAGTAGCGATGCGTGTATATATGGCGACCGCGGGCAGGAGCGGAATGGAATTTGGACTGTACTTTTTGTAAATAATAGACAAACAGGGAAATAGTATGCAATAAACGCACACCGAGCAGGAACAGAATACTAAAGGCAACAAAACACGGGAAACCCGTGCTGGCTTCGGCGCTGTTTGTTTTGTTTTGGTTGGCCCGGCAACGCGCTGTGGATTAGGGACCAACAACCCCTGTCTTCGCGCTCTGCCGCGCTCTTCTCCTCCTCCCCACCCTCTACTCCTGTTCTTTCCTTCTAATCTATTCGTCTGTCTGTCTAATCTGTAGCCATGAGAGAAGTCATCAGTATTAACGGTTTGTGTTCTTTCTTGTTTGGTTTCCGGATGGCTGTGGGCAAGTGCTAACGGTGGTGTCTAGTCGGCCAAGGTAATCATTCCTCTCAAGCAACGCTCAACAATAAACCATCGTTTCGTCTAATTCTTGCGATGTTTTTATTACAACACTCTTTTTTATCGAGCGCGAATACTGATTGAATCTTTGTAAACAGCTGGTTGCCAGATCGGTAACGCTTCGTGGGAGGTGCGTGTCAAATTTCTCTACGCGTAAACACGAAAACAAAACTAACCTCACTTCTTGCTATAGCTCTACTGCCTTGAGCACGGTATCCAGGTATCGATCTAGCCTTGTTAGTGCGGCTATACCGCTTCGAATTCCGACTGACGCGTATTTTGTTTGTTGATAGCCCGATGGATATCTCACTTCCGAGAAGCAGTCCGGCCCCCGCGACGAAGGCTTCAGCACTTTCTTTTCCGAGACCAGTATGTCTTTTCAGTTATTGCGACTTTGGTCGTCAATCAGACCACTGACTTTTATGTTCCAGGCAACGGAAAGTACGTTCCCCGAACAATCTACGTCGATCTCGAGCCCAATGTGATTGATGAGGTTCGCACTGGTACCTACCGCAATCTTTTCCACCCCGAGCAGCTCATCTCTGGAAAGGAGGATGCGGCTAACAACTGTATGATAAGTCTTTAAAAACTTGTGAGGTCATTATACTGACTTTAACTAGACGCCCGTGGTCATTATACCATTGGCAAGGAGCTGATCGATCAGGTGGTCGACCGTGTTCGCCGCGCTGCCGACTCGTGTGATGGTCTTCAGGGTTTCCTCTTCACCCACTCCTTTGGAGGTGGTACCGGATCTGGCTTTGGAGCTCTCCTCCTCGAGCGTCTGTCGCAGGAGTACGGAAAGAAGTCCAAGCTTGAGTTTGCGGTCTACCCTGCTCCTCAAGTGTCGACATCGGTTGTTGAGCCTTACAACTCTGTTCTTACCACCCACACCACTCTTGACCACTCTGACTGTACGTTTATGGTCGACAACGAAGCTATTTACGATATCTGCCGCCGCAACCTTGATATTCCGCGTCCTAGCTACGAGAACTTGAACCGATTGATTGCCCAGGTCATCTCGTCGATCACTGCCTCACTTCGATTCGATGGATCGTTGAACGTCGATTTGAACGAGTTCCAGACCAACTTGGTGCCCTATCCTCGTATTCATTTCCCGCTTGTCACCTACGCGCCCATCATCTCGGCTGCCAAGGCCTACCACGAGGCGAACTCGATTGCTGAGATCACCAACGCATGCTTCGAGCCCAACAACCAGATGGTTAAGTGTGATCCCCGCAACGGAAAGTACATGGCGACCTGCCTTTTGTACCGTGGAGATATTGTCACCAAGGATGTCCAGGCCGCTGTCAGCGCGATCAAAGCCAAGAAGTCGATTCAGTTTGTCGAGTGGTGCCCTACCGGATTCAAGATTGGAATCTGCTACCAGCCTCCTCAGCTCGTTCCTGGCGGAGATGTGGCCAAGGTCTCGCGCGCAATGTGTCTGCTTAGCAACACGACTGCTATTGCCGAGGCCTGGTCGCGTCTTGACCACAAGTTTGACTTGATGTACTCTAAGCGTGCTTTCGTGCACTGGTATGTCGGAGAAGGTATGGAAGAGGGAGAGTTCAACGAGGCTCGTGAAGACCTTGCCGCTCTGGAGAAGGATTACGAGGACGTTGGAGCAGATTCGACTTACGACCAGGAGGAAGATGCCGAGTACTAAAGAGTTATTATTTTTTATATTCGAGGGATTGTAATATTATTTGATATCCGGACTATTATTTATTTTTTTTTACTATTGTGTTATTGCGTTCTTTTTATAAACCCCCTCGTCTTATAAGCTTGTGCGTTTTACTTGTTGTTTATTGTCATAATTTATTATTATATACGTATTTGCTAGAAACTTTTAGATGTATGAAATAAGCCAGAACGCCCAGTAATGTCTACTCATCGTCGTCATCATCATCATCATCATTGTCCTCGGAGCTCTGTCGGCTTCCATTATGATTATCATCAGTTACGGAATCATGAGCAGCAGTCTTTGCCGCCAGCTCAGCCTCGACAGCGGCTTTGACATCGGCCTCAAGTTTCTCATACGCATCAGCAATGACTTTTGATTCTTTATTAAATCTAATTCCTTTCAAGAGCAAGTTGCGAGCCGCTAGTCGATTAGCATTATCTCGCAACTCATGATCGGCCGCCATAAGCCAAATCTGCGGATTCATAGGATGTAACCTGACGAGCGTCTTGTAGATCTTATTGAGTGTCTTTCTCGACTTGATTTGTCGCGCATACTGAGCATATTGCGTCCATAACGAGATATCACCGGGAAACCTCCGCGTAGCGCGATCAAAGACAAACATAACCCGCTGCTGCCCAGACCATCCCGCGACACCGACTTTCTTCATCTGCTCGCCCTCGGGATCCTGATCTGTCGGACCGCCGAATAAGCGCTGAATACGCCGTTTCCGCAAAAGATCGAGGTTCATTTCATATTCGACGTATTTCAGAAAATCGAGGATCGTGACGCCGCGGTTGTTGATCTTGTGCTCAAAGTCTGTACGGCGTTTGGTTATCGAGGTGAGTTCTGGCCGAGAAAAGATATTGTGCTTGTGCAGCTCCTCGAGCTCTGGCAGCGTCTGCACTTGGTTAGCTTGCAATACGCATGAATATACCGACAAATACATACTTGTTCAAGGTAATATCGAACTTTGGCCGACATCTTGCTCTTTCTTATCAAATTACTGCAATGTCTGGGTTTTTTGATTGGGATAAATTTTCCAGAAGTGCGGGTTAGGGCTGTCTGGGGGTTGAAGGGGCGGGTGCGGATCAGTAGGAACAAAGAGCCAAAGAAGATGCTATTTGAGAGGCAGGTCTGCTAGGGTAAACGAAGTATCAGCAATATTGCGCCTTGACAGCACCTGCAGTCAAAATCCATCTTATCAACCCGGAGTCATTTGTTTAGACTGCCGGAATAGGAAAGAGGTACTCCGAGCCCCAGAACAAGCGCGTGTTTGCAGTAGCCGGCTGCTGTTTACAGCCAGCCACGTCTTTTGCACGCAGCAAAACAGCCCTCTGCAACAGCTATATGCTCTCAGTACTGCCTGGCTCAGGTACAGGACCTATCAGGATGGCCGCCGTGCTAGAAGACGACTTGCAACAACCTACGGACGACGGCGCAGGCCTGCTGCCGGCGTTCGTGCCGCTCGACACGCGTCCCGGGCCCGCGCCTCGCCGCGACAGCGATACGGCAGAGAGCACGCCGGTTGCGAGCCCGAAAGCGGGCGGCGACGAGTCTCCGAGCAAGAGTCTGGCGTCGCCGAGTGCGGTGCCGCCGAGCGTGACGGCGCTGGATGCGTCGCCGCTGCCAAAGACCGCCGGCGATTCGCCATCGCGCACGAAGCGGACGGTGTCGGGCACACTCAAGCACCCAGAGACCGACGCAGCAGACCGTATTCAGCAGGTGAGTTTCAAAACAATAGACGCTCGTGCAGCGAGTATTTTTGGTCGGGGTTCGGCGCGCTGATATTCGATCCCTAGATCTCCGAGAACCTGCGCACGCGTCTTTCCTACGCGATGATCAAGCTCCAGCACGGCTGGACAGACCAGTCGCTTGACCAGATCGAGCAGGCGACCGGCACGCAGTCGCGCTCGCGACGGATGAGCATCCCGGCCAACGCAACGCCCGAACTCGACTACCGCAGCCGGATATCGTCGCTGATCGAGCACTCGGATCATAAACGAACAAACTCTGCGCCTCCAGCAGCTAGCGGCTCCACGTACGAATCGTTCTGGGCCACGCCTGGAAAGCATCCCCAGTCTCCAAATAGCTCATACTCGCAGCCTTCTTATTTCCATCAGCCGGCGCCTGCGCCGCCGCAGTTTGCCAATTACGAGCAGCAGCAGCGATATTACGCGCAGCAGCAACAGCATGACCAGCAAATCTACGAAGAGCAACTACACAAGCACGAGCATATGGAGCGTCTAGCGAAATATCACGAGCCCGAGTTTCTACGTGATTCTGACGCCGCGCACGCTCGCGAACAGCAAATGCCATATTACTCGTCTCACCTGAAAAACACTCCACTGCCACCTCCTCTGCCGCCTCAGCAGCGATACTACGTGCCCCCTCTTCCACCAGCCGCCGGTGCGCGACCGGAATCGTACTCTCCGCAGTCGCAATACGCCGTTCCCAGCCCGCGCGCGCGGCGTCCCACACAATCCCAATCTCCGCAACTACAGCAGAAACGCACGGTGAAGTCTCCGTCCGGTGTCCCGGTGCGGCCCGACGGACTTCCCATCTTGGGCACTTTCAGCAATAAAGTACCCCCCGGCATCTCGCGGAATAGCACGAGTCCCACGCCGCGACGGAATAGATCCGACAGAATATCTGACGAGCGCTCGCGCAGCGGAAGTTTCGTCATGCCTCCGACGACGCCCAAACAGAACGCCAGTGCGGCGGCCGCCATTGCTGCCGCGGCGGCAATTGCCGCCGAAGAGCTTGAACTCGAGGAACAGAACGGCCGCCGAGGAAGCGATAGCAGCAGCAGCAACGCCGCGGACGAAGCATCGCGGCAAAAGAGCGAGGTCGACGCTATTGAGAGTTTAATGTTTTTGTCAAGTCCTACTGCTCGCTCGGGTCGCACTTGGAAAGAGCCTAGTCAAGTTAGGACGAACGGGAGACGATAGTACTGGCTGCGAGTGCGAACATTTCGTTACCTCGTTACCCCGTTGTATATCTTTTTTTTGGAGTTTTCTGGAGCGCTTTTACTAATAACTTTGTACTTTTAATTAATCTCTGTGTGGTTTTTGGCTTTTCAAATAAAGTAAATAACATTTGAATGACAAGTTTTGTCGTAAATAGCTGATCAATAATAATTGATAGAAGCCCGTAACAATGGCACCAGAATAAGTAGGAGAAGGTTTTGCCAAACTATTTGATCTCCCAGCTTTCTTTTGTTCTTTGATATTGGGTGAATAATTGACGAGAGTTGATTCGATTTACAGAGTCTGGTGTTGATTTGGGATAACGCGACGCGATTGATAGTTATATATATATATATATATATAAACTGGTGGAATAGCGAGCAAAAGGATTCAGAATCATCAAACGAAGACAGCTAAAACTCGAACAAAAAAACACAAAAAATGTTTGACGAAACAGCGACACCGCAACTTCGAGCATGGCTTATTAATAAACTGGACAACATATCAGATGCTGATTCGGAGATTCTGTCGGATTATGTGATGGCGCTGCTTAGACATGATCAGCCGGAGGATGTGGTGCGGCAGATGTGTATTAGCCAACTACATGATTTCTTACAGGATTACACGCCTCAGTTTGTTGACGAAGTGTTTACGGCGCTGAAGGTGCGGATTTTATTATATATAGGTTAATCAAGCAGAGGCTAATTTGGAGATTTAAAGACAAAGTCGTATTTACCGCCGGCGAATACTGACGACACCGACACAGTAATGGACGAACCTGCGGTTGTTCAACCCTCGGCTGCTCCTCCAACCGGACCGGCCGGCTCTATACAATCGCCAATGCGACCAACTGCGCCGTCATTCGTACCCACGCAGCCATCAGGCGGATACCAGCAATGGACTGGTCCTCAGAATTTCCAGCCACGACAACCGCAGCGTCGAAGAGGTAGATGTCGCGCCTATGACGAGCGCGGATACTGCATGAAGGGAGATCTGTGTCCGTATGAACACGGCACCGAGCGGATTATAGTCGAGAATAACAATCTTGCGGCCGGATCATCGTTCAACGGTACAGCCGGACGCGGAGGGCGAGGCGGGGTTCGCGGTGGCAGATTTCAAAGACCAGACCGGCCAGATCATCTTAATTTCGTCCAGGGATCCTCGCAAGATCCCAGTAACCGTGTGCTCATCGTTGAAAAAGTGCCGCAGGAGCATTTCAACGAGGAATCGCTACGGTCGGTGTTTGAGCCATTCGGGCCAGTCGAAAATGTGGTCATTGACACGGCGCACATGCTCGCAGTCATCAGTTTTATCGATCATGATTCGGCTCAAAAGGCATGGAGCTCTCCAGCGCCGCTGTTTGACAACCGATTCGTTAAAGTCCACTGGCAGCGCTCAGATCTCGAGCAACGGCGTCGCGGCCGCGGAACCGACCGGATGTCGCGCTCGTCAGTCCCGCGAGACCGCTCGGCATCACCGACCGCGCCTATTGACGTTGAGGAAATCAAGCGGCGGCAGGCGGAGAAACAGCGCGAGTACGAAGAGCGAATGAGCAAGAAACGTGAGCATGAGGAGAAATTGGCGATGATTAAGAGTCGAAGCGAAGAACTGCTAAAGAAGCAGGAAATGGAACGCGAAGCATTGCTTGCTAAAATCAAAGCTGCGAGCGCCGGCAGCGCCACCGGGCCGGATACATCTGCAGGCGCGATGGACGCGCAGACGGACGAGAACGAGCAGACGGCGAAGCTGAAAGCCATACTGGAGCAATTAAAGCGGGAAGCGGAGAGCCTAGGAGTTGATCCGGCCGCGAGTGGCGAGCCTAGCAGTAGCTGGCGCGGCGGACGAGGCGGATATAGAGGACGCGGAGCGCCGAGAGGAGGCCGCGGACGGGGTGGACGCGGCAACTTTGCGATGACGCGGGAGAGAGCGTCGCTGGATAATCGGCCAAAGAGGGTCTCAGTGGCTGGGATCGATAACCAGGCTGTGGACGCGTTGATTACGCATTTGATTATGACGTTTGGCGAAGACTACGAGTCTATCGAGTCGCCTTCGTCTGCCAATGGCGCGAAGATTGTGACGTTCCGAACGCGGCATGCCGCCGAGCGGTTCTTTTATTCAGATCCAGAGAGCACGGGACTAGGTGCGGGAACGAAATACTCGTGGTACACGAGTCCCATGCCGGCAGGCACGACAGCGACGACGGCGACGACGACGACGTCGGCGGCGGGCGGCGCCGAAGACGATGATTTGATGCTGGACGAGGACGAGGTCGAGGACGACGAGGAATGGAGACGCGGGATCGGGCGAGAGGAGAATGGGAACGGGATTGCGATGCATGAGGACGAAGACGGGGATATTTACTAGATGTAAGATGTAATGAAGATAGCGGAAAAAGTATATTACAAGAACGAATGGCAGCGAGAGCCAAGAAACCCGAGCAGACAAATGAAGCAGAAAATTGCCCAAAAAAAACAAACACCATATTGACACCAGTCATTGATAACGAGAGAAACATTGAATCTACCAGACGCCGGTCATGCCGTGTTCGCTATTCCAGACGCCGTAGAGGCCCTTGCCAATGCCGATCCACTTGCGCCAGACAAAGAAGATGAAGGAGAAGGAGTGGAAGAGCGCGGAGAAGGAGAGCGCGAAGGCGATGACGATGGCGTAGAGCGTGTAGAGCAGCACGCCGCAGAAGCGGAAGAGATAGGCGTCGGAGGCCGTGAGCGAGGACGACGAGCCAAACTCGTGCTCGAACACGAGCACGAACTTGTCGATCAGCGTAATGCGCGAGGCCGCCGACGCGTAGTCTGCGCGCGATGCGGAGTCGTGCGCGGTGTCTGCGAGCGAAGAAGAGGCCGGCTGCTGCAGGATCAGGTGCAGGACGAGGCCGAGCAGGCGCGAGAGCACGAACGTGAAGACGAACGAGACGGCACCGCAGAGCAGGTGGATGTGCAGCGGCGTCGCGAAGTAGCCGCGCGGGGCGGGCGCGACGTCCATCTTATCAGAGATCTCTGTTATCTGCTGTTATCTGCTGCAGGCTCCGTGGTCGACGATGCCGCGAGCTGCGAGCGCTGGCCGCTGGGCCGGGTAAGAGCCGCCAGCGCCCCTGGCCCAACCGCCACGGCCGCCGCGCTTGACGAGGGCCACCGCAGCAGCGTCGAGAGCAGCTCGAGCACCATGATCAAAGTGAGCGAGTCGTCTGCTAATCGCTACCCAACCGGCTGCTAACAAATACCACTCTAGGGCCTGCGGCGATCGCTCAAGGGCGACAAGCCGGCGTCGCACTCCGCCGGATCGCGTCAGTCGGCGGCGGCGCTGCGCCAGACGACCCCGACGACTATTCTTCCCCCGAAAAAGGTGCGCGGCCAGCAGCCAATTGCCCCGGTCTTGGTCTTTTAAACGACAGCAAAGTCCTTTATGTTACTGATCCTTGGTTCTCACACGTCGTTTTCCTGCAGGTTATCCGAGCAATACACGACTACAGCAGCACCGCCCCCGGCGAGCTCTCCTTCAGCAAAGGCGACTTCTTCCACGTCGTCGGCAACGACTCTGATCCGCACTGGTACGAGGCCAGCAACCCGTCCGCCAACACGCGCGGCATGGTCCCCGTCTCGCACTTTGAAGTGCTCGGCCGCAACGTGCGCGAGAGCTCCGACAGCAGCCTGCGCGACGGCCGAATGGCGTCTGGCGCATCCACCGCCTCGTCCTCGGCCACGCGGCCAGAAAGCGATCTCATCTCGTCCACGTCCTCGTCCTCGTCCGGCCAGCGCCATTATCAACCGCTCTACGGCGTTGTGCAGTATGATTTCCTGGCCGAGCGGCCCGACGAGCTGCAGGCGACCGAAGGCGACGCAGTCATCATCGTCGCGCAGTCGAATCATGAGTGGTTCGTCGCCAAACCAATCGGCCGCTTAGGCGGACCCGGTCTCATTCCAATATCCTTTGTCGAGATCCGAGATATGGCCACCGGCCGGCCGATCGACAACGTTATCGAGGCTATCTCGCGAGCTGGCGTCCCAAAGGTCGAGGAGTGGAAAAAACGCACGTCAGAGTACAAGGCCAGCAGTATCCCCCTGGGAAAATTTGAAGACGACTCTGGGATGCCGTACGGCCGCTTCCAGCAGATGTCGATCTCACAAAACAACCACTCGATGTATTCGCGGTACTCGTCGCAAAGCAGACAGACCTCCACCGGCGGTCCGCAACCTTATCCGACGAGCGGGCCGCTCCCGCACGACGACCGGCTCTCGCAGTCGGCCTCAGAGATTTCGTACGAGAGCGTGGTCATCAGTGCGTCGGTGGATCAGTTCTCGTTTGACAATGGCCGATACTGGTACTTGCTAGTAGCCGAGATGGAAGACGGCACATTCCGGAATTTATGTCGATATTACGAAGACTTTTATGACTTTCAGATCAGACTGCTTGACGAGTTCCCCGAAGAGGCTGGACGAACTGGACGGCAGCGGATATTACCCTTCATCCCAGGCCCAGTCACATATGTCAACGACTCAATCTCGAGCCAGCGACGCGTCAATCTCGATGAATACGTGCGCAAGCTAGTGGTGCTGCCAGCGTACATCTCGCGCAGCTCGCTTGTCAAAGGCCTATTTGCCATGCGAGAAGGCGACGTCGAGTCCGCGCTGCCGGCGTCGACCCTGCCACGGCCGTACTTGCAGCCGCAGATGCAGGAGGATCAGGTGCGGCAGTCGGCGGCAGAGACTGCGCGCGCAAGTATGGACGCCGCCTCGTCGTCGACGACGACGCTCGACCAGCACGCGGCCGCCGCCCAGCAGCGGTTACATCAGCCGTCGATGGATCGCATGCGGCCGCTGAGTTCGTCAGGGCGAAGCGTGAACGGGAACGGCACCACGCAGACAAACTACTCGATGTCGCCGACAACCAGCGCGCCCGGCGTGAGCGACCGGGGTTCTGTGGCCCGCGACGTCGAGATGGAGCGCGAGACCAGCGTCATGAGCGACGTCTCTGGCGCAAAGTCGTCGCGGCCAGCCGCGACAGGCTCTCTCAAAGTCAAGGTGTTTTACCAAGAAGACCTGATTGCCATTCGCGTGCCGGCGGGGATAACGTACGAGCAGCTCGAGAACAAGATCCAGGAGCGACTCGGATCGTCCAACCTGCTGTTTTACTACCAGAACGAGCACACGGGACAGCACTGCCAGCTGCAGGACGACGCCGGGCTGGCTGACGCGGTCGGCAGCGGCACGAAGCTGGTGCTCTACGCGCAGTAGCAAAGCGCGCGGGCTCAGGCGGGCGGCTGCTTTTCGGACGGCATTTTGCCCTGCACTACGAGGCCATTTTGCGTCTGGGTTTTGGTTATTTCTGTACGTACGGGTCGGTTGAAAAAAGTGTAGGCTATCATGACGCGGGCAGTGTAAAATATAGATCTCTTTCTTTTGCTGACGTAAACGCGGGCGGTGCTGCGGGGCGCAGGGCACTGCACCGCCACTCACTCACGCGCCCTCGCTCGCGGCCGCCGCTGCTCAGCGTCTGTCCATTGCATTCATTCCCGTGTTTGCTGCGAATCCCCCCGGTGTCCGAGAAAACATGTCCTGGAAAGGAATCCAGAAGTCGGTGGCTCGCGTACGTTCACCAGCATGTCCTGTTTTGCCCGCAGCCGGCGCTGACTGACCTTTTCCCCCACAGGCCCCGCAGAACCTGCGCCAGAAGATGAACATCGTGAGTACCTGCCTGCGCTGCGCAAACGACGAGTGCTGACCCGATGCAACCTCCAGGGCGAGCAGACAAAGGACGCCGTCTTCATCGACGCCGAACGGCGCTTCAAGGAGCTCGAAAACGAAACCAAAAAGCTCCACGACGAGTCCGCAAAGTACTTTGCTGCCGTCAACTGTACGTGCGACCGTTAATTTGTGCTTCCGCGTGCGCGCGCGTTTTATACTGACTGACTGTCTTCTGCAGCGATGTTGACGCATCAGATCGAGTTCTCCAAGGCCATCGAGGAGATCTACAACCCCATCAGCGGCCGCGCGTCGGATCCGAACGCGGCAATCCCCGAGGGCAACCCCGAGGGCATCGCTGCCTGCGAGCAATACCGGACGATCGTCGCCGAACTGCAGGTGCAGCTGCAGCCCGAGCTCGAGATGCTCGACTCGAGAATCGTCAAGCCGGCCGACGAAATGCTCGAGATCGTCAAGCATATCCGAAAGCTCATCGTCAAGCGCTCCCACAAGCAGGTCGACCTTGACCGCCATCATGCCTCACTCAAGAAGCTGCAGGACAAGAAAGAGCGCACACTCAAGGAGGAAAAGCAGCTGTACAAGTATGAGAACGACTACGAGGTTGCTGCTCAGGAATACAACTACTACAACGACTTGCTCAAAGAGGACCTGCCCAAGCTCTTCCAGCTCGAGACCGAATTCATCAAGCCGCTATTCCAGTCATTTTACTACATGCAACTAAACATCTTCTACACTCTCTACGAGCGCATGCGCTCTAACCACATTGCCTACTTCAACATGGACTCCACCGTCGACATTGAGACCGCTTTTGCCGCCAAACGCGGCAACATCCAGGAAATCGCCGAGGCTATTCCAATCACGCATTTCAATCTCAATCGGACAAAAAAGAAACTCTCAGATCCAAAGTTCAAGCGCCGGCCGGGCGTTCCTGGCGCCCCGGGCGCGGTCGGCAGCCCGCTGTCGCCCGTCGGCTCCGGGTTCTCAGACGGAAGCACGGCTCCGCCTCCGTATGGCTATAGCGAGTATGCGCAACAGCCTGGCAGCGAATACGCCCAAAACGGCGGCGAGTATGCTCAACAGCAGCAACAGCAGCCGTATGGAACCGCGAGTCCCGTGTCCACGACATACAGCCCTGTTCCGTCAGCGGCGGGCGCTTACAGCCCGCAACCGGCGGCCTATGGGCAACCTGCTTATCAGCAGCCCGTCGCCGCCGCCGCCGCGGCTATTCCCCCGGGATACCAGGCTCCGCCGGGTCAGGCGTATGGTGAGTATCCGGTTGACAAGAAGTCACCTCCGCCGCCGCCGCCATCAAAGCTTGCGTCTATGGGTGCGCCTGGGGTCGAGTACTGCACTGCGTTGTATGCGTATGCGGCGCAGGCTGAGGGTGATTTATCGTTCAACGCCGGTGACCGGATTGAAATTGTTCAGCGGACCGCTGATCCTAATGTAAGTAACTGTATTCGATTTGGGCATTTGAGTCAAATTATTAACGTGAATGAATAGGGCTGGTGGACTGGAAAGTTGAACGGATACCAGGGAGTGTTTCCGGGCAACTACGTGCAGCTTTCCTAAGTTTGATGAGCGAGCCGAGAGAAGTGTAAGTTTTTTTTTTAGCGGTATAGAAGTAAGGGAGCAGCGCGTTGAATTGAATTCTATCAAACTATGTTTTATGTCTGCTTAATCGTGTCCGTTGATGCATGCTTTCTTTGCAGGTGGAACGCCCACATGTCATCTTTTTTCTATTTTGTTTTCGAGCTGCATGTATGTAAATCTTTTTGCTGAATTTCCCTGTTTTGTGACTGTTCAAGTAGATTGGAATGCACTGCGTTTACAACAATATACCTCCGTATAATGGTTAAATAGTAGATTCATCGTTAGAAAAATGCTTTATTAGGCAAGTCATTGAGGGTTGGGAAGTTTGAGATATTTTTGGCAAGGCTGGGAGTTCAAATATAGCAGCAAACAAAGCTGATGTTGAGAGCGAATTATTATACGCAGTGAATTAGACAAGAATTAAGATACTTTTCGACAAATTATTACTGTCTGTCTGTTGCTATATATCAAAAGAGCGCGAAAATGAGAGGCATTTGGGCCGCGGCATTGCTGATGGGATTATTAGCGCTCAGTGCACAAGTATACGCCGGCACAGTCGACGGCCGACAATTGAAACCGAGTGAGTCAACTCGGAAAGACGATACGCCATTGAATGTGGAAAACGATAAACAGCAGCGCGTGTTGTCACTGGGAAAGAGCGCAGAGAGGAGCAGCGGATCAGGATACTTGCGATTCAGATCCTTGCTGTCGTGGATGAAGCAGTCGATTGCTGAGCGCGATCGCGAGCAACTGGAAGCAGACGAGCAGGATAAAGTGATGATAAAGAGCTTACAGAGAAAACGAATGAGCAGCGCGCATATGGTCAAGAGAGCAATCAACGGTACTCTCACATCAAGCAGTTCTGCGCAGACGACCAATTCTCCGATCCTCACCAGCACGTTTCTGTCCACGATCGAGTCTGCGGGAAACCCCGTGTCGACCGTGACGCAGACGACGGTGATCTACAACCATAAGAGTTCTCTGACTCCAAGTGCGTCCACGAGCAGCGAGAGCTCAGGCAGCGCTACTACGTCCTTGTCTCTGCAGACCACGGCTGCGTCCAATGCCGCGGTCGGCAAGGAGTGCAGTATAGTAGCCGCAGTCATAGTCGGTGCAATTTCAGGATCTTTTTTGGGTTTGTAGAAATCAGATGAGTGTTTATACAGTGTATATATCCACCATCATGCTTATCCACGACAATTTGCTGAACAACGAAACAAACACGCTAGCAGCACAGCTCGCATTATGAACGCCAAACGATTTATGATTCTCAACAGTTACATCTTGCTATTCTATTCTATAAAGCAAGCTAGTAGTTGGTAGTCGTAAAGTCCGAGATCTTCGGAGAAATGCCCTAAACAGCACAAACTCCAGAGTTGCAAAGCGGCCGCGTTTATCCACAGCCCGCGTACCGGCACGCACTTGCAATCAAACATAGCAGCAAAATACAGCAAAGACAGAGATAAATCCGCAATTACAGTTGCATTCTACGCAAGTCCAGCGCAAAGCCAGCGACAGCCGAAATCGGGCCAGGCTGCGCGGTGCCGCATAACCGCGCAGGCGTTTAGTGCACGAGCCCACCAGCGGTGATTTATCAGGCTTCTTCGCGAGTTTTATTTCCTCCCCGTTCCCGTTCTTCTGCCTGCCGTCTTTCTCTTCACAATGCGGGTCTCCACTATCAGACGCATCGCAAACACTGGACTGCGCGCGTCCGCGAACATTTCTGCCCGCCGAGCTGCTCTCGGGCCGCTGCAGCAGCGCGGCTACGTCAGCGACTCGAAGGTGCGCAGCGCGGTGGCGACCTCGGACGCCCCGCTGGCGGCACCGCCGCTGCCGCGATTCGACTCTGCCATCGCGGAAACGGCGACGGGTGCGTAGTGCAGCGCGTGGATTTGGCAGTGGTGGTCGACTGAGCTAACTCTTTATCTGCAGAACTCCTCCACTCCGCCGAGATCATCGACTCGGACAAGCGTCCCATCTACCTCGACATGCAGGCGACTACTCCGCTCGACCCGCGCGTGCTCGACGTCATGCTGCAGTTCTACACCGGTCTGTACGGAAACCCGCACTCGCGGACACGTATGTTATCTCTTTGCTCTTGTTCTCGCCTGCCGTGAAGCATCGCAGCACTGACAGCTGTCATCATCCAGACGCCTATGGCTGGGAGACCGACGAAGCCGTCGAGCAGGCCCGCCAGCACGTCGCAAGTCTCATCGGTGCCGACCCCAAGGAGATCATTTTCACTTCTGGCGCCACAGAGTCCAACAACATGAGTGTCAAGGGCGTTGCGCGTTTCTACAAAAACAAAAAGAAACACATCATCACCTCACAAACCGAGCACAAGTGCGTTCTCGATTCCTGCCGCCATCTCCAGGACGAAGGCTTCGACGTCACGTATCTCCCCGTCCAGTCCAACGGCTTGATTGATCTTGCCGTGCTCGAGTCTGAAATCAGACCCGATACCTCGTTGGTCTCTATCATGACTGTCAACAACGAAATCGGGGTTATCCAGCCTATCGACGAAATCGGTCAAATCTGCCGCAAGCACAAAGTATTCTTCCACACCGATGCCGCCCAGGCTGTGGGAAAGATCCCTATCGATGTCAACAAGTCGAACATTGACCTCATGTCGATCTCCGGTCACAAGATTTACGGCCCCAAGGGCGTTGGTGCCTGCTACGTCCGCAGACGTCCGCGTGTTCGTCTCGACCCTATTATCACCGGCGGTGGCCAGGAGCGTGGTCTTCGCTCTGGTACTCTTCCTGCTCCCCTGATTGCCGGATTCGGCGAGGCCTGTCGTATCGCAAAGGAAGAGATGCCGTACGACACCAAGCACATCTCTGCGCTCTCCAAGCGTCTCTCCGACGGCCTTCTGGCTATGGACCACACTATTCGCAATGGTGACGCAGACCGACACTATCCTGGTTGTGTCAACGTTTCGTTCGCCTACGTCGAAGGTGAGTCGCTTTTGATGGCGCTCAAGGATATCGCGCTCTCGTCCGGTTCGGCATGCACTTCGTCCTCGCTTGAGCCGTCTTATGTTTTGCGCGCGCTCGGTGCCGACGACGCTCTTGCTCACTCGAGTATCCGATTCGGAATCGGCCGGTTCACGACCGTTGATGAAATCGACTATGTTTTAAACGCTGTCAAGGAACGGGTTACGTTCTTGAGAGAATTGTCGCCTTTGTGGGAAATGGTTCAGGAAGGTATTGATCTGGAATCGATTGAGTGGTCGCAGCATTAAAGTCTGTAAAAATTTTGTTTTGCTATCAAGAAAAAAAAAGAAATTTGAATTTCCCATGAAAGAAAGTGCGATCGAGGGTATAAATGTGTCTGGCGTTTGACTTTTTCTATTTACTACAATCCTTCAGTCTTTTTGTATATGAAAAATAATTGATGTATCTCATTTCACAAAAACGTACAATATAATACATAAAACACACACTTAATCACTGCGTTTGAGGCCTTTATCCAATAACCCTTGAGTTTCGTGAGGTACTGATTTCCCCCGATTAACCCAATACTTCTCCCACATCGCATCGACAACGGGGAAAAACCATCCGGTACACATAACAATCCCGCCGAGCACATTAACCAGTCTGACGAGGAACTGGAAGAACGGGACGCGCCGCTCGGTGATGACGAGACCGATTGGTTCGATATCGTATTTGAGAAAGATGCCCGGTGGTTGGATTGGGTTCACGTGCGCCAGCGGTTGCTCTGTTACTGCGTATTGGTTCGTGTCGATTATGCCGTTGTAGGACACGTACGTTGTAGGGACTACCGAGACGTAATACTGGTATCGGAACATGTCTAGGAATAAAGAAAAAAGATGTTGTTAATTCCAGAGTAGAGAAAACACAGACTGGCGGGGAGAAAAAAAACTCACGGGTGTCGATAATCGCTGCGACGCCATCGAGCGGATTCTCTAGTTTCGGATAATATTCACCGAATGAAAACTCATCGATAACATGTGAAAAGTTAAGCCCGTCGCGGGTCAACATGGACTGGTCATGATCCGCATACGCGAAATTCTTGCCCGTGATGTGGAAATCCCCTTGCACTTTATTCACCTTCATCGAGCCATACACCCGGCAAGCCGGTGAATTCGGATGATGCATTTTCCGCGTCTTTGAGAACTTCTTGGCCACTTTTGCCCGGCGAAACACTGTTTGCAAATCATCGTCTTCCTGCGCATCTGATCGCGATTCGACCGTCAACTCGTGCGTTTTCGAAATATCAAAGTCCGTAGGCTCCATCTCGACCAGCTCGGCAGCCAGCAGTCTGTCGCCCGCCGCGTCTTGCACATTCACATGCAGCGTGATGCACGGCATCGCGACCGTGATGTCGAAATTTATCTGCATATCCCAGCCAACTCGACTATCCACCACAAACTGCTCCTCTTCCACCCCGGCAAAATATCCCCCCATCTCTCCCCATATCAAGTACGCACAAAACAGACTCAGCAGAATCGTCACCAGCCCGCCCTGCGACGACTGCGTCGTGTACGTCGACGTGACCTTGGCTGCCAATAATCCAAGTTAGCTGGCACTCGCTAGCTACAACGGCAGGTGAATACTCACGAAAGGCGTCAAACGTGCGCACTCGCCTCCGCACACTGTTTTCCTCGGCCTCTGGGCTGTCCATTGTCAATTCAACCCTCTTTGCATGGTACTGCACGGCCGAGAAGACAAACTGCCGCGATTACGTGGTCAATTTCAGGAAGCCGCGAGCCGCACTCTCACGTGTTGTCCATTATTTACATTCAGATTTCTACTCAAAACAGTCCAATTTTTTATTCCAGCGCTCGGTAAAACCGATTCAGCAATTCCCTCCGTTTCTGTACTCCAACGCTCTCTACAAACAACGCAAACTCAACCGTCGAGCTGTATCCGTAGAACCGCGCCATGGAATTGACCTGCCGACACCGTATTTCTGTCGACGGCCCAAACAGATATCCTCCTTCCTTGTCCTTTTCAAACGCTTTCTTGTTACCTTCTAGACCGTGCTGCACTTGACGCACCGCCGCAGCGCTTATTTTCTCCTCAACAGATGACGGCCCGATGACTTCGGCGTGATCGTGTGTATATTTGACTCCGACGGAATTCAGGATCGCAGACACGGGATCAACGCGCTTGCATTTGGATACATGACCAGAGTCGAAAAATAGACTCTTGACGCTATCCTCCGTTAACTCATCGCCATCTGAATCCGAGGAGACTCTTTTTCTAAACATTTGCTCGTCGGTATCGATATCATCCAACTCAAGCTCTTGAATGTCTAATCCAGTCTGTGTAGAAATCGCCTCAGCCACGTTTGTCTTGTTCACTATAGCCTTCAGCCTAGGAATGTTCCGACTATACGCAAACATATTACTACAACACATTAGCTGATTTTCTTTCCATATCTCGAACGCCAAAGACTCACTGTAACCCAAACAACTCGCCCTTCTTCTCGGCATCTCCCGCCACGCCTTCAAAATACCGTCGCTCGGTAGACGCGTTATACGCAATATTCGCCTGCTGCTGCTTATATATCTGTCTCGCATACATAATCTCCTCAATCGTGCCTGCCGAAACAAGTCGATAGACTTCGACATCTCGTTTCTGGCCTATTCGGTACGCGCGGTCCATAGCTTGCAAATCATGACTGGGATTCCAGCTTAAATCCCACAGAACGACGCGGTTGGCTGATACCAGGTTAAGTCCCACGCCACCCGCTTTAGTTGAAATCAGAAATATAAGAATTGACGAGTCCTGGCGAAATCTATCAACATTTTTCTGTCCTATAGTCGCAATTAGTCAAAAGTTATTTTGATTTAGTTAATAAAAAAAACCACATACTCTCAACTAAAGGCATCGACCCATCTAAACGACAAAACGAATAATTCCCATGCGCCGTCAAAAATCTGTCAATCATATCCAGCATCCGCGTCGAATAACTGAATAACAAAACTCGATCACCCTGTGCCTTCCAATGCTGCAACAGACGTTGCAGGATCTTCCATTTCCCACAGAGTTCAGGGTCGGAGCTGTTTATTAACGGTGATCTAGAGCAAAGTCGGTGCCAGTCATTTGGTAATGCTTTCTGAAGAGTTCTGATTGACTTCTCACGTTCTTCGGGATCTTCCTCGTTTTCTAGGACTAGTTAGCGTGGCGTTAAAGACTGACGGTTTAGGAACTAACGTACTTGGAAGACAAAGAGCCAGATGATCAGCCATTTTCAATCCTGTGGTGCATTTAGCAAGAAAATGATCTGATGGCTCTGTCTTCTTGCTAGCCAGGCATTGCTCGCATGTATCACGAGGTTGTAAATGACCACATGTTCTCGAAATAGCCTCAGTATCATCGGAAGTGAAATAATTCTCATAGGCTTCTTGTTGTAGAGACGATAAAGCACAGAATACG
This sequence comes from Myxozyma sirexii, assembly GCA_030568315.1. Taxonomy (NCBI): domain Eukaryota; kingdom Fungi; phylum Ascomycota; class Lipomycetes; order Lipomycetales; family Lipomycetaceae; genus Myxozyma; species Myxozyma sirexii. Next base: position 33,962 of record JAJLTT010000002.1, on the reverse strand, counting down.
ACTAAATCACGCTTCTTTGGAAGTTGGTCGGCAATAAGGTCCTTTGTTCTGCACGAAATGTGAATAATGATTCAGGTATATGAAGGTGGCATACAGACCTCCGTAAGAAGAAGCGGCTGAGGATATTATCACGTAGTTTAACGGCGGTTATCTATCCAAGTCAGCGAAAAGTCTACCCTATACACCGCACTGAACTCACTCTTGCTTTAGCTAATGAAGTTACGGTCGCATTATGCGACTGCCCAGACTTTAGCGGATCACTAATGACATTCATCCAAGTTTTCCTACTACCAACAGCCCCCGGGTTAGCCCAGTTCAACAGGGTCCAGAGATCTTCGTATTTATTCTGAATAGCAGTGCCAGTAAGCCCGATCCTGCATAGACTGTTGACATTAGCCATCGATTGTGAGATTTGCGACGAGTACTCTTTGATCTGGTGGCACTCGTCGGCAATGCAGCAGTCCCATTCTATCGAATTGATTTTGCTTTCGTGTATTTGGTAGGTTTTATATGCTGTCAGCATTATCTCGAGACTCCCATGCATAGCAGAGGCAAGTACTGCATCCTTTTGGATACCGTGGAAAACATCGACGACCCACCATCCCCAGGTCCGGAATTCCTCCTTCCAATTTTCAAAAAGCGTTCCCGGACAAATGATGAGTACGCGCGGATATCGTTTACCAGCATCCCGCATCACCCTCATCCGCCATGCATCTCGCGCGTCGCCTGACTTGCCAAAAGCAGCGGTCAGAAAAGCAATAACTTGGATAGTCTTGCCTAGTCCCATGTCGTCTCCCAGTAGAAAACCGGTTTGGTTGACGAATCGCTCGTGCATCGCCTCAGCACCATCGATTTGGTACGGCCGCAGCCACTGGGCTATCGGAGCTGGAATAACTCCTTTTGAATTTTGTAAAATACAGTCTGCATACGCGGACGACGGCTGAGTTGCATCAAATTCTGGCCGTTCGGCGTATTTGGATTGGGCGTCGTTGAAATCAGGAAATGAAGAGTAGTCTGGCGGGTACCAGAGATTATCGCTATTCTCAGCCACTAGCTTGTCAAATTTCTTTCGCCGTTTGGAATATGTGCTTGTAAGCTTCACAGCATCTTCTGTCTGTTTTGTAGCACGTACACGGTGTGTTGACCGAGGAATAGTAGTATCTGCTCCAACAGGAGACACGTCCTCGTCAGAGGACCACTCGACACGAGTACCTGCAACGTCTCGCAGTCAGCACAGTCAGCAAACAAACTAACCTCCGACAAACAATACCTGCTTGTTTCTCGCCAGACATGGCAGCAATAAAAGTGCGTACAGAAGAAGACAGACGGTTGTTGCATTTCATTGCCGAGTTGGGCGCGTTGGGAGCAAACGGCATCACGTGCGGTTCTCGCTGCCCGAAAGAGCTTCGTCGAATGCGCTTCTTCCCCGCTTCGTTGCTGTTGTTCGTTCTTCGCCGGGCTTTCAGAGGGATCTGCTGAAATACAAAGGATCCAGGGCTGTTTTGCGTGTGAAACTGCGCCGGACAGCGTTTGTTGCTGTTTTTACGTGAAGACGCGCAGGAGAAACCGGCTCTTGCCGATCAAGAAAATGATCACCTCGATTGCTGCGCAGTCGCCGCTTTGCTCGCCTCTTTTGCTTGCGTCCTCGTCTTCGTCGCCTTCGTTTGTGAATATGCAGCAGCAGCAGTTCCAGCAGCCGCGCGAGGCGCCGTCGCCGCTGCTGCTCGCGACCTCGCCGTCCTGTCTGCCGTCCCCAACATTTCTCTCAATCTCAAGCACGACCCCGGCACCGTCGCCGTCTCCGTCGCCCCTTCTCTCGACCTCTTCCTCTTCCGCGAGCTTGTCGTCTTCCTACCAACGCCATCAGCTCAAGTCCCGCAATCCGACACTGAGCATGGCGATGCCGCCCTCGCCGAGATTCTCTGCCTCGACGTACTCGCGCGTCTACAACCAAAACACTCCGCAAGACTCTTCGTCTGATGCCACTCCGTATCTCGTCCCCGTCGGATCGCCCCTCGGCCCGGTGACTCCTATGCAGCTTGCGGACGAGGAGTTCCAGTTTCCCGTTTCCGGAACTTCGCCGTCGACTACGCCGACCCCACTCCACACTTCATCCTCGCAGTCAAATCTCTCGCAGACAAATTTCAGCAGGCGACAACGCCAGCAAGCCGCCGCCAAATCCGCTTCCTCTGCAACTTTCCCAAGGACATCGAAATACTCTCAGTCTACTTTCCCGCCCTCGTTTCCTCGAGGAAGCAGTAGCAGCACAAGTAACCCTGGCGGTTACGGATACACCACGACGTCCTCTTTCCTCACTTCTGCGCTCAACGCCAGCGCGTACGCCGCCGACGTGCACCAGCTGCGACGGCAGCCGAGCAATGGAGGAAGTTCAGGTACTGTTTTCCAACCTCTGAGCAGCGGCGCGTACAATGCAACTTCGCCGTCGCCTCTCGCATCGCCCATGTCGCCCCGGTCGCCTTCATCGCCGGCGATGTCTGATGGCGACGTAGAAGAGATGGAAGATTTGAGAATGGATGGTATATAGCTAGCTGTATATAATATGCATCGTTTTTCTCGGTTGCTTAATGGGTTTGGATGATTAGTTTTTGGGTATAGGTGCTATGGTTGGCAGGGCTTTGTTTAATTCACTAGATTTACCTTATTCTAAAAAATCTAAACAACTTTCTGATAACGGGGGAAATTGTTTTGGATTTGCAAAGTATTTCACTCTTCGTTGTGTAAATTGACATGACATATCTCAAATATATTGATCGCTACTTTTATATCATACAAAACACTATCGTACACTGTGCTTCCTGCTGTTTAATTATTATTGTGCGACGGACCATGTCCTGGCGCTCCTAGGCCCGGAGCACCTGGCGGCATAGAATAGCTGCCCGGAGGAAAAGGAAACGGGAAGGGAGCGGCGGCGCCCGGTGCGCCTGGAGCGGGAGGCATACCGGGAGGAGGAGCAAACCCAGGCGGCGGAGCCAGCGCGCCAGGAGCACCGGGCGCACCGGGTGCACCCATCATACGAGGCGGCGGTATAGGCATCCCTGGCATAGCTGGCATTCCGGGAGGAGGTAGACCGCCTGGGAAGGGCAAGGCACCAGGCGGCGGAGGCATGGGGAATCCAGCTGGCAAGCCTCCGACCGGCGGCGGAGGCAGTACGCCAGGCGGAGGAAGAGGCATGCTACCAGGAGCGGGAATCGGTGGCATTCCGGGCATGAGACCCGGCATTCCTTGAGCTGGTGGAACGGCCGATGGGGGAACCGCATTTTTGGGAAACTTGTATGGTAATGGTTTTGGCGGAACTGGTTTGCCGTCTACCATCTGGTTCTGATTTTGCATGTTCTCAATGATTGCCTGTGCTTGCTCTTGACTTATTTCTGTGTGCATGAGTTATGGTCAGCTTTTGTACTAGTATACGAGTAGAATTGAAAAGTACTCACGCTGATAGTAGTCAATGACATTTTTAATGTGATTTCGACCACTGTTGTGCGCCTTCCGTACACTTATCGAGTTGTGCGTAAGAAAAACTATTCCACAGGTATCGTTAGTAATGTTCGTTTATCCCGACTACCTAGCAAAGAAAGTAAACTCACCATCGCAATAATCGCAAAAATAGTGCATTCTAATAACGTTAGGATCATAGATCAAAAATATAATCAGCAAGTATACTTATCTTTGGCATTTTATATTATCCGTATCTCAATATACTCAAATTCTATGCTACAATAATGCAAATTTGAATAAACGAAAACCTAACGCGAACAAAAGGAATATATGCAATAAAGTGTTCAATTGATCAAGACGTGTTTGTAGAATCCAAACGATCAAACTCTCGATCACGTGCCCTGCTACCTCTTACTACCTTATTTTCATAAAAGCAGGAGCGTGTTTTGCTCTCTACGGCATATATTAATTAGCTTGTCAAAATGCATATTAAAAATAAAATTGCAATTTTATAATATTAAAAAAAACAAATATAAAAAAAGAAGGGGCTCAACCGGGAATTGAACCCGGGACCTCTCGCAAATTATACTTAGGGTGAAAAGCCCTAAGCGAGAATTATACCACTAAACCATCGAGCCAATTCTTGGAACATTCCAAATTATAATCCCGCCAGGTTCACCTGGGCATAAATGTCAAAACGCGCTGAGGGTTATGGTGTGAATGTGGAATGCTAGCGTGCATTGTAATATTGGGAGATAGTTATTTTTCTGAAGGAAAAGGATTAAGCTTGATCAAACAAGGAATTGTCAGTTATCAACACGAATGGTAATCAGATTTTGCAAATAGTTAACCTGTCGCGTGCTAATATATTTTATTTAGTCTCGCCCGGAGATATACTCGCCGGAAGGTCTACGGATAGGTACGTGGCTTCAAGCATAGTCAGTATACTGTTACTGATCTTCTCTGCCTCTAGACGGCCGTCGATGGAACGAAGTACGGCTCATTAACTGCGCTATCAACACACATCCCGCGTCATCGGACGGATCCTCTATAATAGAGCAAGGCAATACAAAAGTCATTTGCAACGTCGTGGGACCCGCAGAGCCATCGAGTAGTACTGGCGGTAGTGGTGCGAAATCAAATCCAAACAGTTTCGCGAATGAAAACAAAGTGGTGATTAGCGTAAAAGCAACTGTCGCTCCATTCAGTACGATAGATCGACGGAAACGATCTGGTAACGACAGCAGGATCCAGGAAATGTGCTTGACGATCCAACATATTTTCGAAGAAGCAATTTTGGGCCATTTACAGCCTCGCTCGCAAATTGATATTAGTTTGTATGTTTTAGCACAAGACGGAGGAATGCTGCAAGCCTGTATAAACGCGGTCTCTTTAGCGCTGATTGATGCCGGTATCCCCATGTACGATTACGTGTGTGCCTGTACGGCCGGTATACACGATACAGAGGTCTTATTAGATTTGAACCGATTAGAGGAAAACGACATGCCGTTCCTGACTTTGGCTACGCTGGGAGCAACAAGAAGGGTCTCGCTAATGCAGATGGAGACGCGTGTTGGTGTCGACAGATTAGAACCGATGATGGCGGCCGCGATGTCGGGTTGTCACTACTTGAGAGAGGTAATGGATGCGCAAGTGCGTAAGCATGGAAAGAACAGATTAGCGCGGGTGGGCGCATAAGAAAGTTTACTTGTAAATAATTATCAACCTCATTTCGAGTATACACCAATGTCATGACTTTCGTGATCCTACTCCAGGTTTCTGCGCATGCGCTCTGCCTTGACACGGTCCTGGCGGCGGTCCAGCTATGGGGTCATGCTCTACATGCCCAACATACCAGTATTTCGTACTAGATTCGAAAAATGCCTGCCAGCTAGCCACGTCTGTTCTAACCTTGTCCTCGTCTATTCCGCGAAGATCATGCGTGAGATCAGACGTGAAACAGCCGGTAACAAAGGCACGCGTGGCATCGCGCCCGGCAAAGACGTTGTAGGGGCCGCCGGGGCCGTAGGTAAGATACGATGCAGATACATCAAAAACAGACGAGTTTATCGCAATGTAAATAGGAAGACCGGGGGTGCGTCCATCATAGAGTGCGAGCTCAGAATCGGTGAAAATCCGCGGGTAGGTAAAGTTTCGCAGGGTAGAAGAGATTGGGAGAAGCGGTTGCAGGTATGGCAGGATCCCTGACGAAAACAGTGCTCTATACCACAAAAACAGCAAGTATTTCGGCTTGAGAAGCAATGAGTCGTAGTTCCAGAAGTACGTGCCGGTTATGAAGTACGAGAGGAGGAAGTTAATGAGCAGGACTGTCAACACGAGGCGGACAATCTCGAGAAAAGAGACCGCGACCTGATCCTCTACGACACGCTCGTCGAGATATTTTTCCTCTTTATCAGCTTGATGCTCCGGCGTCGGCCGTGGCCGCTGCTTTCGATAGCGGGCAGACATGAGCTGAACAGTTTGTTGATCTCTCCGGAAATAGCAGGCTCGCAGAAAGCGACCAGCTGTCAGAACAAGTACGTCATAGCTTCACGTGACCTATAATCACGTGTGCGTCGGCTTGTTTGACGATCGCGGAGGGTTCGGATGGCCAAGCAACGGATGGCCGCGCTGGAAACTCCGTGGTTGAGCACGATGTCTGGAGCCCAAAGCCAGGCCGCAGCGCCAGTACTGGCATCGCCAACAACAGCGGTTTCTTCTTCACCAACTTACGCAACTTTCGTCGCCCCGGACTCCAATCACGCGCACCAGACGTCGCCGCTGCTGGCCCAGACACCGCCCAGCGTAACGCGGGCACTCTCGCTCGCGTACCCGTATATTGTGGCCTGTGACAGAATTGCCGGGCTCTTGACGTGGACATCAGGGGATGCGTGGGCGTCGTTTCTGGTCGTGGCTGCGTGGGCCGGGATCGTGCTTCATTGGGAGACTATCGTGAGATACGGAGGGCATCTGGCCGTCGTCGGCGCCCTGGCTGGCTATCTGCATTTGCGATCCAGAGTTGATAAAGGTTTGAATATACCGTGGTTTTGTGTTATAAACTTGGCGGCAACTGACAAAGCCGGATAGAGCAAGACGAACATCCGACACTCGACGCTATAATCCACACGCTGACTACACTCACGACCCGTCTAGACATGTTCTTCTGCCCCATCACCTCTCTCGCCCTTACATCTCGCGACTTGTCGCGCCTTCTTTTCACAACATTATTCCTCTCTCCGCTATACATCGTTCTCACATTTTATGTCTTTACGCCGCGTCTCATTCTACTGACTGTCGGCGTGCTCGTGCTGACGTATCATTCACTCCCCGCTCGCGTCACCCGCACTATTCTCTGGCGCTCGCGTACGGTCAGACTCCTGATTTTCTACATCACCGGACTTGACTTTTCTCGACGTAAGCGTTGGGCTCCACTGCGGTCGTCGACTAACGCGGCAACTGCAGCCGCAATGGCAGCAGCAGCCAAACAGCAACGCAGTAATAGCAGCGGTTCGACCGACGGTGAAAACGTTGCCGACATTCCCGCGTCAGCAGCTCAGAGCTATTCGACTTCGCTGGCACAGGATCTAGCGGATAGTTTACATCATCGCAATGGAGTGGGGTCGTCGGAGCCGGTCGTGTTTTCGTATGTGGTGTATGAGAATCAGCGCAAGTGGCTTGGCATAGGCTGGACAGCGAACCTGCTTGCCTACGAGCGTACTGCCTGGACTGACGAGTTTTTGAATGAGTGTCCCAGTGCGGACGAGTTCACGTTGCCCGATGCGGAAGGTACAGGGATGCGGTGGAAGTGGGTTGATCCGCAATGGAAGATTGATAAAGATAACGGCGATGAAGAAGGCTGGTTGTACTATGACAACACTTGGAAGAAGCCATCGAAAGAAGACACGTTTGGTAAATATACTCGTCGGAGAAGGTGGATCCGCCGAGCCGAGCTAGTTGAGGATGACGAGCTGCTTGCGGCCGAGGTTGAGGTAACCAATCATCCACCGGTGGAAGGTGATGTGGAAGACTACAAGCCAGAGCTTGAGAAGGACGATGAGTCGACGTCGTCATCAGAGGACGATAATGCTGAAGACACTGGATTGTCTGAAGCAGCCAAATCTGCTTCTGCGCTGGCCCCAGTTTATACAAGCGAGGTAGACAGTGCTGAAGAGCCGTCGTTGCAGGCTACGATGCACGACACATGGAGCAGTATCAAGAAGCGAACACTGATGAGGCAGCTGAATCAGAGCGAGAGCGAGGTCAGGAGTCAAGACAAGAGCAAAGACAAGAGCCAGGTTGAATGATTGCTAGTTATCTAATGCGGGCATGAGGGGCCATCAATGACTGTAATGTAAATACACTGTGTACGAACCGTATAATGGGCAAATGATAGAAGCGGATTTTATATTTAACGAGCAAGTTGAAATAGACAAAGTAAACAAACTAGGAAATATTAGCAGTTTTCAGTTTATTTTAGGGCATCGCGCGGCTGTCGAAACGTTGTTTTTTGACGTGACTTCTGGAATCTGCTCACTTAAATACACGCGCCACTTTCGTTATTTTCTTGCCCATTGCTGCGCCGTTCTCTCAGTGGTTTGTGGATATTTTGTTTCTGAAGAAATAGTGTGAAACTCGACAGAATCCATTAATGGCGAAAATAGTAATCCGCAGATCTGCGCTGCTGCTGTCGCTGGCTATCGCGTCAGTGATTGTCTTCTTCTTCACCCTCTCTTCGTCCGATGGAGCAACGCAAACGCATCCTCGCCGTCCGGTGATCCAAAAAAGCGGCTCGTCGTCTTCATTATCGCGGTCCGGATCAAATGCCTATGGAATCGCCGATGCAAGCGACTACGATCCGCTACAAGGACCAGTTCCGGTTGCGTCGCAGAAACTATCCCAAGGCGGGCCGATCATGCCACATCTCGGCAATGAAACCATCAAGGCTGAACTCGGTCGGGCGTCGTGGAAACTCTTGCACACTATTCTTGCCCGCTATCCGGAAAAGCCGACGAGCGAGGAAAGAGAAGCGCTGTCGGCGTATATTTACCTTTTTTCGCGGGTGTACCCTTGCGGCGAGTGTGCTGCGCATTTCCAAAAATTACTAAAGCAGTTCCCACCGCAGACGTCGAGCAGGATCGCGGCAAGTCAGTGGGGATGCCATGTTCATAATCAGGTGAACGCCAGGTTGGGAAAGGAGATATTTGACTGCAATGAGATTGCTGAGCGGTATCAATGCGGGTGCGAGGATGCCGAACAAGCTGACAAGGCTGCTGATGGCGAAGGCAGTAATAAATCCGCAAAGGATGCTGTTGAAGATACCCGTAGCGAGTCAGAGAAGAAAACTACGGGAGAAAAGAAGAGAAGGATAGTAAAGAAAGATCTGACGGCTGAATTTTTAAGAGTCGAAGAGGGATTTTCAGCTTTGAAGTAATACTTGTACATTAGGATTGGATTATATTTTGTTGTAATGGGCTTGCATAATGTGTGTAAATAAACTGGTTTAATGTGAAGTGTTGAGTAAATAGTTGTATGCCGAGTAGGTAAACGGCTATGGTGTACGTATACGGTAAACAAGGGTGACTGTTGAGGTTCTAGCAACTAGTAATGTCTGTGCAGTGCGGAACCAAATATCAGGAGCCATCAGTGGCAGTGATTCAAGGCATGATAGAGAAACTGAGAGGACTGTAGGAAGCTGACGTTGGACATCATACGCGTATATATGGTATATGACAAATTGAATGGTATACATGTTGGATTATAAACGTCTAGCAGATGTCAATTATAACCGTACGATATATGCGACACAGTGGCGGTGAAGCGTAGAGGCAATTGATCAGAGATGGGTGATGGGTGACTGGTATTGACAGATGCCATATCGAAATTCAGCGAGCGAGGGAGACGGATGAGGCGATAAGAGAAGACTATCGTAAGTGGACAAACAGTCGCAGTAAATTAGTCAAGCAACGGCACTAAACCGATGTGCGAGCAGGACGACGGCGGAAGAAGACAGCGAAAGCGGTTTTTTCTTGATCAGGTAAAACGGGACTGGGATGGAGACGACGAGCAGGCCAAGCAAGAGAATACGCGAATAACAACAGAATAAAGTAAAACCCAGAGCAACGTCCAGCAAGAGAGAAGCCAGCGACGGGCATCCCAAAAGTTGCTGCACTGCAAAACAGGCCGAGACGGTGGAGCAATGGGCAATGGGCCCAAGCCGGGTGCGGATGGGTAAACAGACGCAGGCTGGGAGCGCGCCGCACTGACCGAGGACAGTGCACGTGACCTGGGCGAGTGCCGGAAGAAGCAGCGGAAGACGAGCAGCGGGAGAGAAGCGGACTAGCAGAGGAGCAGGCGCAGGCCTTTAGCAGCTCTTTGGCCAGCCAGATAAAGAGGCAAAGGCGAGGGCCGTCGCCGGACGCGCGCAGACGCGTTAACGCGCAGAGAGGAGCAGGGCAGTTAAGGTTCGCCTGCGCGGCGGGCTCAGGACAGACTTTCGCCTCGCCTCGCCGGCGCCGGTCCTTGGGCTTTTTCTTCTGCCGCTGCCTCGCCGTCTGCTCGCTGCTGACTCTCCGGCGCCCGCCTCTTCCTCGCCCGCTGCGTCGTCTTCCTGCAATCTGCTCTGCTCCTCCGCAAACCTCCGCCGCCGCCGCGCCCGCCGCTGCTTCTCTGTTTACGCCCGCCTCGCCCGCGACCCCCTCGCGCATCTCCCCAAATGGTCCGTATCTCGCCTCTGCGCGCCCTTCTGCCTGCCGTCCGCGCCTGCTCGCGTCGTCCGTCGGTCTGTCGCCGGCTCGCTCGTGCTCCCGCTGCGCGTCGGGATCCGCCTCCTCGCGCTCACTCTCCGCCCTCGGCCCCCCCCGAAGCATCCGGTCTCTGTCGCCGCACCCGCGTCTCCACTCGTCACCGCGCAACCAACCCGCCCGCCACCCCTCCTCGCGCATCCCGCCTCCGCCAGACACCGCGTATTCGACCGAGCAGCACCCCTCCGCCAGCTACTACACCGTCCCGACCGCCTGAGCCGCACGAACTGATAGACCGACAGACTGATGGCATGCTGCTGCCCCGCCCTTGCAGTGGCTGGACTGACCTCTCCTCTCTCTAGGTCCTCTACAAGCGCAAGGTCGTCTCGATCCCACGGCCCCCCGAGATCCTTTCCGACGCAAACCCGGACGTGTGGTACATCCAGTCTACCGGCGAGTTCTTCTTCGAGTACGACGAGTACCTCAAGCGCATGGACTTTTACAACCAGCATCGCTTCGTATGCGAAATAACCGGCCATTCGAATCTCACGTACTGGGAAGCCCTCGAATCAGAAACTAACGAGGCGCGCGAGGTCGACGAGATCTTTCCCGAATCCCTCAAAGAACCTGTTCTGCGTCGTCTGCAATTCAGCACAACCTCGCGCCTAGATCACCTTGTCGACGAAGTCTATGAGGCCTTCAAGAGCGATTTCTATCCCGGCGAGTATGCGTTTGCACTCATCAACAATGACAAGCTGGAAGTAATCATTCGCGAGAAAGCACAGTTCAATGCAATTCAAATGCCCGACGGCGAAGTGCGACCGGCCTACGCCAAGTATCGCGTCGAGATGATTGGTCACGGACGCGTGGGGCAAGAAGACGTCGTTGATGGATTACAGCTCAACCGTGACCGTAAGCGCTTTTCAAAAAGCATGTTGCGCACATTCATGAAAAACGCTCTCTCGCGTGAGTCGTGGTCTGGCGCTCCCTGGCTAGTCAAAGCAAAATACGCCAAAAAGTACCGAATCGATACAAACATCCCCCCACACTTACAACGAAACAACGGTCTCACCGACGCAGAAGTTGCCACAAATCAAGCCAAGAAATTAAAAGAGAAGCGTCGGCTGTTGCATCTCGCAGAACGCGCTAAGCTCACTCGCGAGAAAGAAGATCTCAAAGAGACTGCTCGCAGAGAAAAGGAGGAGCTACGCGAAAAGGAAAAACGCGAGAAAGAGGCTGCAAAGAAACCACCTTCGACCGAAGATCTCGATCTCATCCCTATGTTTGATCCACCTGGTCAGCGCCCAAAACTTCAAATTGAACGCTCGTTTCCCATGGAATGGATCGGCGTCTTGCTACAAACATGGTCTTTTTTCAACGTGTTTAACGAGACTTTGGCATTAAGCGTATTCACTTTAGATGAGTACATCGGTGCGCTACAATATTCCTCCCCCGATCTTCCATGCGAGCTTTTTGTAGAACTTCACTGTGCACTTTTGAAGCTTGTCATCGATAACGAAAGCGCTGAATATGCGATTGAGTTGCCTCCCGCACCACGAGAAGCCGAACCTGAACCGGTCAACATTGAGAATACTCTTGTGAAGACAGAAAAAGAAGAAATCCAATCTGATGAGACCTCAGCACAGCAACAAAGAGAAGTCTCGTCTGAATCCGCTGAATCGGAACAAGAGTCCGAATCGGTGAAGCTTTTGCGGTCTCTCTCGAAATGGCGAGACGGATCCTGGAAAGAACGCTGCCGACGGCGGCTCTTTGTTGCCGGCGGCATGGAGCTGTTCATCCTCAATATTCTCAATGAAGTATCATATGTCAGCAAATGGTCTGATTTTTGCAACGAAGTAATCAAAGCTTGCCTCCCGCCCGACCAGCCGTGTTCAGCAGAGGCACTCAAAGCCCGATATTCTCGTCTCTCGCATATCCAGAAACTTCGCGTTTTAGATATTTTGATCGAGCTCGTGCGCGACTCAAATGCTATTCGAGAGCGGATCGAGTTCTGCATGGAGGAGAGCACTCGAATCCGACGTGAGCGACTCGAGACTCATAAAGAGCACAAGGCTCTACTCGAGCAGATCCGGACTGCCGAAGAAGAAAAGCGTGAAATTTTACCTCCCGAGCCAGCTAACAACGCAGGCGAAGATGATAAAAAGGGTCGCAAGACATCACGCGAAGAGGCTGAATCTCGGGTTATGAGAGCTAATCCGACATACAAGAAACTAGTACAGACGATCGAGACTGCCCAGCAGGGAGTGCAGAAATGCATTGCAGCGCTGAAGACGGCAGAAATTGAGCTGCGAAGGTTGGACTGTCAGCGCTTCCGAATTCTTGGCCGCGATCGCTTCTATAATCGATATTGGTGGCTCGAGAGTAATGGCCTACCAACCGATCTTGGTCGGCATCACTATCTGATGGGTAGACTATGGATTCAGGGTCCATCAGAAGAAGATCTTGAGGTTTTTGTCAAAAACGGTATGGCGGCCTATGGCGAGCTTTCACTGACCGAGCGCAAGGACATGGAAGTAGAAGATGCCGATTCACAACTCAATGGCGTAAATGATTGGGGATACGTTGACAATCCAGAAGACATCAGGGAGTTGCACCACTGGCTAGGTGTCAAAGGACAGCGCGAGCCACGTTTACGGAAAGAGCTTGACTCTCGTCGTATCCGCATTGAAGCGTCTTTAACTGCGCGCAGAAAATACTTGGGCCTCGGCCTTGAGAAGGCTGACACAGACGATGCGACTATCAAAGAATCTTCCACGCAGCCGGATTCACGCGATCAATCAGAAGATGAAGATGACCGTCTCCGAAGGTCGTCACGACAGCGACGGCGTGCCGAAGCCCGAGAGGAGGCCGATTCGATTGCTCATGACTTTAGATTCCTTGGATGGCGCAACACTGCTGCCGTACAGCTGCTAGGTAAATCCCATTATGAATCTGGCTACAAGAAATTAGGAAGCGATCTCCTTGTGCAAAAGTCGCAGAACTTTGCTTCGCCTGCTTCAGCAGCCGCTTCGGCAACCGCAAGTGCTAAACCGTCGCCGCAACCTACTCCCTCAGACGAGCGTCAACAATTGTCTCCCGAAAGCTCGCCCGGTCCGGATTCCAGCTCGGTCGCTGAATCAAGTTCGACCACCTCGGACGGCGTCGATGTGGCTGCTGTCTCGTCCTCTCTAAAACGCAGCATGGCAGCCGCCGAGATCGAAGAAGATCAAACGCCAATGATTACCCGCAAGCAGGCTAGAAAACGCCAATCTGCACCCTTACCAGCAACCGAGCCGCCTGCCGCTGCAGATCCCGAGGATTCAGACCGTCGCGTTACGCGCCGCTCGGGTGCAACATTCGAGGGCCGGCGACCGCCAGCGGGGATAGTTAGTCAATCAGCTATCGCCACCCCGGAACGTAGCACGAATGCTTACGGCACGCGCAGTACGCGATCCTCTCTCGCATCTAGCACGCCTCAAAACATAACATCGACGCCTGTAACTGCAGGCGGAAGTGAGCGACGGTCGACGAGAAGATCGGCGGCTAAAGAAATCTCTTAGTGAAAACCGCCAGAAAGGGAGGTATAATTGTATGGAATTGTTAAGATTACGTGAATTTGTTGTTGTTGTTGTTTTTGCTTTTGGACTGGAGTCTTTTGAATTTGAATTTGTACAATGATAAAGGAAATCGCTGCAAAGTTTGAAAAGCACGAGTGCAGCTTGACTGCGAGTTTTGTATTATATGAATATATGGTTTGAAAATGATAGTCAAGAGTATTGAGCCTTTAGAATTCGGGCAGACAATAATGTATCCGGACGAAAACCATGAAAAAAAAAAATTTAAAAATACAAGAGCAGAAAAAGAATAAGAAATCGAAAAAAATACATGTATAGATAACGAGAAAAACACCAAGGAAACAAAAAACCCCCAAATAACTCCTTTTTTTTATTGCCAGTATTTATAAAAAAACATTTACTTACATACCACACAATACAGATGACAAAAAAAATTAAACAAACCTAGACGTTGAGCGCCCATGTGAAAACCACTGATGAACTCATATCACGCAATAGGGACGGCCGAGACGGCAGGCACATAAGCTTCATTGGGAACAAGAGAGGCGGCAGACGTACTTTCGTTACTATGCTCATCTGGCGTTTGACGCGACCGGTTGCCTGAATCTGACTGTAGTTTATAGTTACTTGCGGCGAGACCCTTTTGCAGCTGCGACTGTGGCATTGGAAGATGATGCGAGTGTAAGCTTGTGCCTGACAACTGCATCGATACGCCACTTGCTCTATGTTCTCTGCCGCCAGCGCTCACTGTAGAAGACCGCGACAGTGCAGACGACTTATCCCATCGGATTGGTAGCCATTTGTACACACGACCAAGCAGAACGACTTCGCGTTCGTCGTACAATTCAATGAATTGCTGGTCGAGAGGTCGCACTTTGGGATGAGCAAAGCGTCGGTACTCATCAAAGATCATTGTTAGCGACCAATCTTGTAATTTGCGAATGCAGCCGACTAGACATCCGGTACGGTGCTGCATCGAAAAGTTAGCAAGAGCCATGAGAAGAGCAGGCATTTGAACATACCTTCCCACGATTACAATGAATGAGCAGAGGATGATTGGCGGGATTGACTGCGATCTTGAGAGCTGTGGTGATTGTATCATCAGACACGTTGACAAAAGGTTCCTTGTTTCCAGACATTCCGACTTGGAAAAACTGGATATTGTTCTCTTTCATAAACTTGATGTTTTCCTCCGGATAAGGATCAGGCACGAGAACACTATAAATTGTTAAAAGATATTCGAAAAGTGCAATGACGGCTCACAGTTACTCACAGTATACTCTTGAAATTCTTCTTCTTGAGATATTCAAAGTTCTCCGCGTGAGGGAACGAGCTGCGGTAAATCCCAGGGGCGACCATCGAGAAGTTCTCCGGGACGGCATATCCAGACACATCACCAGCTGCGGCCGAGACGGTTTCTGAAAGAACAGCAACTGCAGGCTTCTCATAATCTGTATCTGTGATAATAGATTAGATATAGACAGGGATCGAGAATCCTATTGGATAGACCTACAAGTAGAGTGATCCTCTTTTGCGACACTACTGTCCTCATCCGGCATTTCACACATAAATACACCCATATCATCGTCGGCATCCCCAACATATTCTTCGCTCTTGCCAATTTTATCGCCAGAAAGAGCATTCATATTCAGCTCATCCACTACATATCGCTGCTGCTCGCTGACATCATCTACTAAACCTCCACGTCGCTTCTTGTTCTTTTGGCTGATAACCGTCGGCGTGAATTCTGTATCAACATTTGCGCTATCCAAGGCCATTTTTTCCGAGTCTTGAATTCGAACGACCGATGGCTCGTCGGCTGGCGGCGTATCGTAATAGTACGCAGTGGTCATGTTTCAGAGCTTTATCGCACTCAGCGAACCTGAATTTTATAAGCAACGAGCGCTAAAGAATCGGCCAATGTCTTGTTGATCGGGCGCAGAGGCAATGATTGCAAAAATGCGATTGGAGACGAATCAGATAATCGATAGAAAACGCTGGTCGACGACGCGGCACAGGTTCTACTTGCACACGCGAAGGGGGGCAATTATTGGATGAGCACGGCCATTGCGAAGGGTACTTGGGCGCAGAAGAAGAAGTACAAGAACGAGAAAGAAGCTGCACGGACAAGAAGCGAGTCTTTGCACACTTTCTGGCGAGAGCAGAGGGCTGAGGACCTGGCGGAAGGCTGGCTGCTGAGAATTAGAAAAGTCAGCGGACAACGAGTGGGAACACCGGAGGACGACGGCTTGTCCGATAAAAAGATTTGCTACCGTTGGGCACCAGAATAGTGCAAGCGCTTTATAATGGCGTTGATTGTTGTAATGGGTACAATACTACTAATCACACGACTAGTAACAACGAATAGGTGTGAGTTGGGAGAAATTAGTTTGTGACTAGCCGTATCGCTCCGTCCTCGTCCAACAAGGACGGGCTGCGACCAAACGAACGCTGCTGTTCGCTGTCGTAGCGGGCGCGCTGGACGTAGAAAACAGGCCGGGCGAGGATCTGGTTGAGGCCTGAAAGACCAGCCAGCTGCCGGTCTTTATCTCAATGTGCCCGTGATCTCTGAAGAGTCTGCAACTGGTTTACAGTCGGCCATCTTTTGGCTCATTAGCACATCTTAATCTTGTCTATGTATACAGTGAACTTCTTCAATTGAAACAGTTACAAAAATGCGCTATACAACTTCCCCTTTTCCCTATGCATATATAGAAGCTATATATTCTGTGACCATTAACCGTTTCTAAAGACTATACAACAAATAGCAATAGACAAACAAACACCCATCTACCTAATTTACTCATCCCTGCTAGCCCGGCTCATGTCTGATTCTGACACATCACTCAGACGCAATCTAGTTAGTTCGGAACTACTGCTGTCGTCCTCGATGACCTGGTCGCCGTCAGCATCATACACCAACCTCCGCTCGATCTCGTCCGATGTGACTACTGGAGATTCGACCACTAACTCATCAAGCTCGTTGTCGTCCAAATCGTCCTCGGAAGTCGGCCGTGAACTCGGTGCTGAGCCGCCGCGCGCGGCGGCACCGTCCTCCAAGCGGATCATTGTGTCCTGTTTGGCAAACGCAACCGTGCGGTATCCACTTTTGCTAGCAAGTCTTCGCTGATAGATAACAAAACCGAGGAAGCCAAAAGCAGCTAGCGAGACTATGACCAATGCCAGCTCGCCTGCCCGGAAATATGCGAGACGTGTAGCGTCCTTGATCTTGTCGGACTCTTCGTCACTGCCTGAGCCACTGCCTGGTGCCGTAGTACTGTTGCTTCCAACCAGACCCTTTGACACCTCTCCAGTATACGCGTAATCGAGACCAATGAATCTGTGCAGCATGTCTCTAGACTGCAGCGATTGATCGACAGGCACCATGTGCGACGCGTTATAAACAAGAACATATGTCAGATTTCGGGCCTCCTGGTAAAGACCAGCAGCGACACCGTCGTATGCCCATGCCTCTCTAGGCGCCCATGCACCGCCAGGCGCTTCCTCAAATCCTTTTCCGCCATTCCATTCCATCTGACCAATCAAATCTTCGTTACCGAGATGATTGCAAATCAAATCCTGGTCACCATTGAACATCAGCACTGGAATCTGTTCAAGAATTGACGGCAACATTTCGATTGTAGGTTTTGAACTGTTTGCTACGAACGCGCGCGATACAGCCCCTGAGCATTCGCTCCAACCGGCCTTCTTCTCTGGGCTAATGTGGAGCGCACTCTTGACTTCATCCGTACGCAGATACGGAGTCACGTATTCCAAATCATCAGGCCAGTTCGAGCCACACGATGGGAATGTGTCAAATTTGCGTATATCGTACATGTTGCGACACGTCTGGCCATCCTTTTGACCTTTATCCTGCGAAACTTCAAGAATGATATCCAAAATATCCTCACAGGTATCGATAGTAATATGGATGCCTTTGTTGAGCTCGTTCATACATTTTGTTACCTGCTCGTCAACCCGCTTCGCACCAGGTGTGCCGTCGGTAATAAGGCCAGTCTTGTAGGCAAACGGAGCGTAGGCCAGATACTGTCGGACCGGATCTATCCAGCCGTTTCCAAGCATGATTCCTTTTAGCGGGTACTTCGTGGCAGCGGTCGACTCATTTTTGTTGCGACTCAAAATAGCCTCGGCGATGTAAGGAATATAGGTACCGGCGTATGATTCGCCGGCAATGTATAAGTCGTCGGATGAGTACTGTGGGAAAATCACGAAGAATTTGTCCAAAAAAATCATAAAGTCGGAGGCCATCTAAATTATCAAAAGCATCCGCAATCAGTATCGTTCGGCAAGGATTAAAGATCTCTTACTTACCTCATCCAGCTCGTGCAAGTAGCTGTCAGTGTCAGCAAAGCTGAATCCAGTGCCCACTGGATTATCGACAAACAAAACATTGGAAAACTGATTCCATCGGCCGTCGTTGATATGTAAGTTGCCGCCTTCGCCCACTCTGAAAGGGCCAATCTCCATGAGGGCGCCATCCATTGATGAGCATCCCGGACCACCGTTCAACCAGATGACAGTACGCGCTTTGTCGGCAATGTGCTCGTTCTCAAACATCCAAAAGAAAAGATTGCTATGGTGTTCAGGCCTTATTTCGATATGTCTGCACAGGAAATTGAATAAAAGCTCGTTAGCAAGGTTACAGATCAAAGGGGCTTCCAAACACCGGAGAATACGCACCCTGCATACATCGTCGGCACGCGATAGCCTTCAGGAGCGCCAGGCAAAGACGAGACATAGTAGTCTGATGCAGAAGAAGAGGAGGCAACGACCAGATCAGCGACGAAGAGAACGAGACCAAGGCACGCGACGCCAAAGAGGAGGGCCAGGTTTTTGGGACGACGCGCAGCCGGCGCGCAGCACAATGACTGCAGGCGGAAAGATGCCGGCATCGCTGAGCTCGAGAGAGGAAGTTTTTGGCACAGATAAACGAGAATGAATAAAAATGACGCTTGAAATAGAAGAAGAAGGCGGAGGGGTTGGGACTAAATCTGCGCGACGAAGAGCGTCTGCTGCAGCCAAACCTTGTGCACCGCCGTTTCACGATGGCCGCGCTATTAGTAAACTGGGTGCGTCGTCACCCAATGTGCATATCTCGCCGTGGGTAGAATAAGGTTTGTCTTAGGCTGAGACAGGCAGCGGAAATGAAGCCTAACTAGAAACCTTAACGGCTGCGGGGTTTAAGTGCAGCGAGTCCGGGGCGAGGAAAAACAGCCCATGGCGACAGATAGGCGAGCTCAGACTCCCTACCGGCGACCGGACCCGGTCGGTTTTTTTGTCGTTTTTCCATTAGATGTCCTAAACGAGCGGGAAGCTGCGTGAAACGGGCGTGCGGCAAATGTGGTGCTGTCTCCATAGACTTTTCGCTTGCTCCGGCAGTATCCCAATCTCCATCCCGTCTCAGCCCTTGCTCGCCTTAGTCCAGCACCACCCCTTTCTCTTTAGAGTCCGCCGAGGCCCGATAGCTTCTGACATAGTTGCTGGCTTTTTAGTTCACGGCACCCCACTCGAGCTAGCATGGCTAGCGTCTTCGAAACGACAACGGCCTCTGCCATATCCGGACCCGCAGTCGGCAAACTAACGGTTCCGTTGGTGCCAGTTGCCTCCAAACTTGATAGCAATCCCACTTTTGATGCATCCGTCAACTCGGTAAATCTACGGTTTTCTTGCATAGACGACTCTTCTCTGAATGTATTCTTTGATGTGAATTCAAAGAAACGCAAGTATCACTCAGACGACGACTCGATCGCGGAAGAAGGTGAAGAATCAAGCAGCGCCGATATTTCCAGTGTGCTTAGTGAAGCTCCCATTGACTGCGAGAAAGAAGAAGCAGAGGATGAAGATAATGCCTGTAGCTCTAGACAATGTGTCAGGGTCAAGTATTGGCCATTATCCGATGCTCAATACACTGACGATTACGAGCCTGTCTGTCTGCATCTGCCTCCTCTAGAGTGGAAAGCTGAACAGCTTGGCTACAACCCAGAACCATCTTGTTCCAATCAGCTTCCGACGCCTGACAGCTCCCCACTACAAGCGCAAATGGCAGATGTTCCGTCATGGTTTCTCCGTGATCCTACAGTTCGAGGCTTCACCATGAAATGCTCGAAATGTCAACCGTTATCTGGCAGCAGTATCCATGATAACCCGCAGTGGCACTGCCACTATGAGTCTCCGGACCTGTTTCAGAACTTTTCAAACGCAATTACAGACGAGTTTCCATTTGTATATGAAGAGCTGGAAATCGAATTTCTTCTCTGCTACTTCAGCGACTACTTGGATCGTCGACTAGGACTATCTTCTAGTGCGTAAACAAGTTTTTGATTATTCGATACCTTCTTTACTGTTCACTATATCCCTTTACAACTGTGTCTTCTTCCCGGCAATCATCATCTGTACTGCAAAGCTCCACCTAATAGATTGCACAATTGACATATTATATTCTGCTTTTATTCTGCGTAAATAGACCTTCAAAGCGCTAGAAAAATATGGCTAAAACGACTACAGTTTCAATAGATCCTGGTTCGGGAAGAAAAATTCACGTCCATACATGCCCGCGTTACCTAGAGCATAAATACTGAGCAGTGCCGGCCATGGCTTAACTTGAGTAAACCCTTTTCTGCCATTAACTAAAAGATAGAGTATACTCCACGCTAAAGGTAGGTCTGTTAGCATATTAACCAGCGATCGTTCAAAAATCGACCACGTACCAGATGCAACGCCTGCACCATTTATCGGGTCATTGTCGTAACTCATGTAACCTTTAGACCAGTCAGAACAATATATAAAATGCACACTGATCTCACGAACCCGCAAATCCAAGGATCGATCCAAAACCTAGGCAACTGAGGGGTCGCGGGTAGTAGTTTCTCATCTGATATGATCGCGGTAAAGTAGCAAGCACTACACAAATAATTCCCGGTTAGCAAACCTTCTCAAGTTCAGACAGTATGACAGAAAGTACATACAAGCTGCAGAAAATCCCCACGCAGGATAGGGGGTAATTGCCAGTCTTGACATTTGCTCAAGATAACTCGACTTGGTCACACCAACCTCTTCGAGCGGAAGGGCCGATGGATCGGGAGCAATAGGGTCGACTTCTCTTTTCGGTGCCATCTGACTATCGTGTTATAATTATCAACAGATGTGAGAGAAGAAGAGGATGGTCGCGTGCAGAGAATAAGTGGCGGGGAAGAGATGGAGTTTGGGAGGAGCCGCCAGCGAGATCGAACTCAGTGACGTAAGTGGTGGTGCAGATCCGACGGATAACGGCTGCTTTGTTCTTGAGTGACAGAAACAGAGTACACAACTGTGTATAACAGTTCAATTGCCATTTTAGAAACCAGAGTGAGTGCTCATTAAATTACAGTGTTCATATCTATAGCTTTGGTTATCATGTCCTGCACCTATAAATTACATCATACAATATCTACAAATAGTACACAATCCGTCAAGCATACAGCTCTCCATGTCTGGACCGATCCTTCATCTCTTTTTCTGACCTGACTACGCCCTCGTGGCTAGACTCTCGCTCTTCTTTTAACCTCTCTTCTTCGTCCTCCAAATAGCCCTCGATATCTGGTGGTTGCAGCTGCATCTGAACGCTCGGAGCTCCTTGTAGATATCGGAGTTGTTCCAATACCCGCTGCCGCACGTTATCCAAGTACTTTTTAGTATTCCGGTTATCTACCTTTCCGGCAAGGTTCGGATGTAGACTAAAGTCGGGACCAAAATAGTTCAGAAATGGGATCTGGGGTGGCAGCTGGGGATCAAGCTCAACGTCTAACAACACAGAAGTCTCGTAGGCCCATGCGCGCGACACGTTACGTGGAGTATACCCACCTCCACCGACGACCATCATTGGCAATCCAAAGCGTTTTACAAACCGCACGCATTCTCCATGAGCGCGAATATTGAGATTGAAGCAGCCAAGTCGGTCGCAACCAAGCGAATCGGCGCCGCACTGTAATACGACAGCAGTGGGATGATAGGTCGAAATCACAGGATCGACTATACTCTGAAATAATTGAATATAAGAGAAGTCATCAATGCCATCACGAAGAGGAACGTTGAGAGAATGGTGGGTGCCAAGACCGGTGCCGATCTCTTCAAAGTTGCCAGTGCCAGGAAAAAACTCGCCATTGTATTTATGGAAAGAGAGAGTCATGACTCTATCGGTCGAGTAGAACGCCTCTTGAACTCCATCCCCATGATGTAGGTCAATATCAATATATAATACCCGAGGATGATAGCGCAGCAAATTCAGAATCCCGAGGACAATATCGTTGACATAGCAGAAACCAGACGCTTCAAATTTCTTTGCATGATGCAGTCCGCCTGACCAGTTGATTGCAATGTCAGATTGACCGGAGAGTAACTTTCTTGAAGCATCTAGCGATCCACCGGCGTATATACTACAATAATCGTAAATACCGTCAAAAATAGGACAGTCATCGCCAATGTTAAATTTTGACCAGACTGATTCAAACTCTGAGCGATTTTCAGGAGTAACCCGTTGCAGAAAGTCAATGTAGTCCTCGGAATGAAACTGCAGGATCTCTTCTTCAGTAGCGCGGCGAGTCTTGTAATAATCCATTTTCTCATGCAGATTGTAGCCGAGCACGAGATGATCTGTGAGCATGAGCCGGAACGGCTTCATGGGATGGCGGGTACCCTGTAAATACAGATAAGTTTAATTCAATACAAGTATTAAGATCATGCAGTGTGACTTACGAAATGATATCTGCTGACATCCTCGTTGTTGTGGTAAGATACCTAGATAAAGGTCAGTAAAAGGTTCATAACCTGCGGTAAGATACAAACCCCTTCATAAATTTCGAGTACAAACCCCCACCGAAACAGAGGTCTCCAAGATGCGGAATGCACAGCCACTGCGCTAAGGCGGCGACTTCGAGACAGCGAAGGGAGAAAAATAAGAAAGGCAAGAAAAAAGAAAGAAGGGGCATACTTTAAGACCATTATTGTCTCCCGTGAAAGGAACATAGGCCGGCGTGTTGCGGGTAGCCTTTGAGTCGAGCGAGAAGGTCGACTGGACCATAGATTGCTGCTGCTGCTCCTGTTGCCACGTATTGACAACCATACTTAAAGCAACAAACTCAAGACAAACGAGTAGAAAAGAGTAAACAAAACAAGAAAGAAAGAATGTAATATAAACAGAACTATTAAACTCGGAAGCAAATGCACGCTATTTTACTTGAGTCCCGAGAGCCGAGAAAGCGGTCCGGCGAGCCAAAGTTAGAAGAGCCAACTTGCGGGATCTTCAGCTGGACTACGAGCAACAAATAAAAGACCCAAGCCAAAGCAGATGCCGCGACGAAGACCAGGGAAGGAAGAAAAGCAAGCAAAGCGTGAGCGATAAGATAAGCACAAATAAGGGCCCGATTAGCAAGAAGCCAGAGAATGCATGAGATGTTTGTGAGCGGCGGCTGTGCAGAGTGACTTTGCGGCCGGCGCTTTGTGACTTTTGTGAGTGGCAAATGTGACTGAGTCACTCCGCAGACCAGGGGCTACTTTGAGACTGACTGCTTTTGCTGGAGGAACGACGTGGATTTTATTTAAGAACAAAATAATAGCAAACCCTAAAACCCTATACGTATACTGCCTGCTCCTTGAGATACTAGCATATGATTGAACGAATCGTTGTAGTTATATAGTAGGATTAGCATTCATTTGCTCTCATAACTATACGGCCAGCCTCGCTAATGACGAGATGGCGCATCTTCGGCGCTGTGGCTTATGCTTGTGCGCTCTGATCTTCCCCGAGATCTTCGGCTCTCGCAAGTTTTTCTCACCCTTCCACTCGACGCCCTTCTCTTTTTCCTCCTCTTCTTTTCTCCTGCAGAATGGCTGTCGAAGGTAATACCGAGATCCGGTTTATTTGATTTTGTCTATAACCCTTGCTTTAGGAATAACTTACAGATTTCACAAGAACAAGAGAGTTCAGATCATTAGCTGTCCCTTCTCAGGTAAAACTTCCTTTACATTTAACTTGATAGTCTGCCATGCTAATGGGTCTGCTTTTGACCACAGGAGGACAGGCTCGTGGCGGCGTGGAACATGGACCTGACCATGTGTTAGAATCCGGCCTGGAAAAGCAGCTTCTGTCTCTGGACTGGACCGTCGCGCCCACCAAAGCTCTCAGCTTTGTTGAGCCCGCATCAGATCCCGACGAGGGAAAACTCAAGCGTCCTAATTATGTTGGCGCGTCTACTCAGACCGTCGCCGATACCGTGGCCGCTGCCTTAAAGGATGGATCATTTCCTCTCACTATCGGAGGAGATCACTCACTTGCTATTGGGACTGTCTCTGGTGTATTTTCTCAGTACAATGACGCGTGTCTGCTTTGGATCGATGCTCATGCAGACATCAACACTCCTCAGTCAACACCTTCAGGCAACATCCACGGCTGTCCCGTGTCATTTCTTATGGGCCTGGCTGATCCCTGCCCGCCTCAGTTTGCGTGGGTTAAGCCGTATTTAAAATCAAACAAGCTTGCATATATCGGTCTTCGTGATGTCGACCCTGGTGAGCGTGAGAT
Source organism: Myxozyma sirexii (assembly GCA_030568315.1). Taxonomy (NCBI): domain Eukaryota; kingdom Fungi; phylum Ascomycota; class Lipomycetes; order Lipomycetales; family Lipomycetaceae; genus Myxozyma; species Myxozyma sirexii. The sequence goes on along the minus strand of JAJLTT010000002.1, from coordinate 9,615 downwards.
TTTGCGTGAGAACAACATTGCCGCGTTTTCAATGCATCACGTCGACAAGTACGGAATCGGTAAAGTCGTGGAAATGGCTCTCGAGCGCGTCAACCCTGACGGCAAGGCTCCGATCCATTTGTCTCTTGACATTGACGCTCTGGATCCCGAACACGCGCCCGCCACCGGCACTCCAGTGCGAGGCGGACTGTCGTTTCGTGAGGCATGCTACATTTGCGAGGCGTTGGCTGAGACCGGCAATCTGGTTGCCATGGATATCATGGAGTGCAATCCTGCTCTAGGTACTGACACGTTGTCTGTCAAGTCTACTATTGCCGCCGCATGTAGTGTTGTCAGATGTGCTATGGGCGAGACATTGTTGTGATTAGCTTAGTTCGGAAGTGTTTAGTAGCTACAATTGTATTTATAAAGTCATTAATAATGGTATAAACAGTATAGTTAACTGAGTAATGAGCAACGGGCCTACGGTAAATATTAACTTAGCAGACGAATCTGATCGAACACGAGTCAACCGTTGCTATCCAGCTGCCCATTAAAGCTAAATTCTGCAGTCAACCAGTAATCCAACTTCACGCACAATTCACTCTAAATCGGGTCGCTGTGATGAATAATACTTGCCACGTGCAGACCAGCCAAGCCGTGGGCAAAATGAGCTCCCGGCAATCGAATGGAAAGGAAAGCCGAGCTGGCAGTGACGTCACTGAGTCACCGTCGGTGTCTTATCGGTCACGTTCCCCCGGACAACACACCACCCGATAGGCTCGGCTCCTCTATATAAACCTGCCTTCCGCTCCTCCTCTTGCGATCTCTTATCTTCCCGACCCATCTCTATTTCTCCACCTTCGTCCTCTTTTTGCTCAATTTCAATCAGACACAATGGCTGGCTGCTCCTGCGAATCCTCTTGCTCCTGCTCTCCTTGCACCTGTGGCACTAAGCGCTCGCTCATCAACATGAAGGGTGGCGAGGGCTGCACCTGTGCCGGTGGCTGCGATTGCACCGACGTCTGCACTTGCTCTAAGCGAACCGTCAACATGATGGCCGGAGGCTGCGCTTGCGAGGGTGGCTGCAAGTGCGGAACTACCTGCACATGCGGGGAAAAGGTACGACTACTAAATGCATTCCCCGACTTGGTTTGAGACTGCCCCGCTAACCTGTTTAAATTTTAGCACTAAATCAATTGTTGTGGCATCAGCCAATAAGCATACGGTGTTAGGGATGTGCTGTACTTTTGAAATCATATTATCTTTTTGGGCGGTTTTGTCGAGTTCGGAGTTTGACGTGTCGGTGATTATTCATAACATTAAATAAATGCGAGACTATTTTGGTTCTACTATTTACATCTTTTATATTTAAACACCGTGCTATTCGACCGCAAAACATGCGCGTTCACAATGTACGTTGCTAAGACTTAAGTTGCAGTCTCCTTGGCGGCAGCCGCTGCAGCCTTCTCTGCTTCTTTCTTCTTCTTCTTCTCCTCCTTCTGGCGCAACTTATCTGCCTTCTTGCGTTCTGCTTCTTCGTCCTTCTTCTGCTCGCCTCCAAATTGCTTTCGCCAGACTTCTTCCTTCTTCTCATCAATTCGAGAAAACAAATAGGCAGCCTTGCCAATCACATGACCGGCCTTCAAATCGAGGGCAAACTCATCGGGGATTTTGCGAAGCGGAGCATTAAGTTGCTTGACTATACCCTCTGCTGTAGTTGGGAGGTAAGGATAGATAACTGACGACAGAATGTAAACCAAATTCAAGCCAATGCCAACAACGGCGTCTGCGCGTGCTGGATTTTCTACCAAGAGGGTATTGTTCATTCCGTTTTCTTGCAAAAACAAGTTTCCACGTCCAGACAATGACAGCGCAATCTCCAAGCCAGAACGCAAATGCACGTTAGTCAACGTTTCGTTGTAATTTTTGAGGATCGCATTGACATCAGTCAAAAATCCGCCCTCGTAGTTTTCAATAGCGGACGGCTCAAACTCGGGAATCGTACTCTCATACTTTGCGTTGACAAATTTGACAATCCGATTCACAAAGTTACCGATATTAGCCAAAAGCTCGTTATTGTTACGGAAAATAAAGTCGCGCCACGAGAACATAGTATCGGCGGTCTCAGGGCGAGCCATCAAAAGATAGTATCGGAAAACGTCAGACGGAACGCCTGTCTCTTTCGCGTTATTACCAAACACGCCAACATTTCGAGACTTTGAAAACTTGCCGCCTTCGTACTGCAAATATTCGGTGGTAGAAATATGGTGCAACTTCAACCAAGGCTTGCGTGTGCCAATCTCAGACGACGGAAACACGACAGTGTGAAATGGAACGTTGTCCTTCCCCATAAACTGATAAAGCTTCACATTATCCGGCTCGTTCCACCATTTACGCCAGCTCTTGGTGTAGTTTGCTGTAATACTGACATATCCAATACAAGCATCAAACCATACATAGAGCACTTTATCTTTATAAGATTCAAGTGGAACTGGAGTACCCCATTTCAGGTCACGAGTGATGCAGCGTGGGCGAAGACCCTCTTTGACCCAAGAATCTGTGATTGTCTTTCCATTGCGCGACCAGTGGCCCTCTTCAGAAGATTTGCTGATCCATTCCTCCAACTCAGGTTGCAGTTTATCAAGAGACAAAAAGATATGATTTGAATCACGTGGGACAGGAGATGATCCATCGAGCTTACATCTCGGTTTGATCAACTCAAACGGATTTAAGAGATTACCGCAGACATCGCATTGATCGCCTCTAGCATCTTCATACCCACAGCGCGGACAAATTCCCTCAACAAAACGATCGGCAAGAAAACCTTGATGCTGCTCGCAGAATAATTGGGTCATCGACTGTTCCTCCAAGAACCCATTCTCATTCAGATCCAAAAATATCTCCTGCGCGATTCTAAATATCAGGTATCAGCTTTGACTCCTCCTTGCCTTAGAAATAAAGTAAACATACTCGGTTTGTAAATCAGTAGTCGTACGGCCAAATTTATCAAATTTGATGTTGAACCAATCGTAGACTTCTTTATGGAGAACATGGTACTTGTCACATAGCTCTTTAGGAGTCACTCCCTCTTCAAGCGCTTTGGTTTCCGTCGCCGTACCATACTCATCTGTTCCACACACGTACAAGGCATTTGTTCCTCGAGCTTTCATGTAACTAGATAAAGATATCAGATGAGTCAATAGATCATAGAATAGCGATGACGTACCGTGAGAATACATCGGCACTGAGCACGCTACCAATAATGTTTCCAAGATGGGGAACATTATTCACGTATGGTAAAGCAGATGTAATCAGCACATTTTCCTCGCCATCTTTCGGTAAACTGGTTTGCTGTTAGCCAGTTCGAGTATAGTTTGAGGCGCATCATAGTATCTCACATTTCAGGAACTTCAGGGTCGAATTCGATTCCGCTCGAAATTTTTACTTTGGAAAGATCATCCGTCAATTGATTCTAGAGGCAGGAGTATTAGAAAAAAAAATACGAATCCAGGAACCGCCCTAGACAGGGGGATGCGGGACCGTTAATCAATCTTGACGACTTACCACTTTGTCAGTCATCGTGTTTAATATTTGAATCCGGTCTCTGATGCAAACTATTCAACTCGGGACAAAATTTCACAGCGAGTCTCAAACGAATAGAGCCACAACGATTATTGGATATTTGAATCAGCGGTTAAGCAAGTTGCGATTATTGAAAGCGGAGATGGAAGCAGTGAAGAGCTTAGCCTGAGGCGTAGATGAGAGTAGAAAAATTAAGTCTTTCCCAGTGTCCTCCAATTACAAAAAAACGTGAACGTGCTACAACTCTTTGCTACCTACTACAGTTGAGAATATTCCTGGTGTAAATTTGCGGAAATATTCTTCTTTTTATTTTATATAATGAATGAAGACCTTTTTGATTCCCTACTAAATTTAGAGACTGAGTATGCACAGCTATTATCAACTTTTTGGAGAAGTTTTAACAGAAACTCTAGCTTTTACCAAGAGGGATACAGCGAGGGATACAACGATGGCATTCGCAACGGAGCAAACGAAGGAATGCAATTCGGGTTGCAGACCGGATTCCAGCGCTTCTTATCTGTCGGCATCATCAGTGGTCGCTGTGAGGTCTGGAAGCAGCTCCTGGAGCGCAGTTCTGCCGACAACGAATTGGCAACTAGCAGTAGCGATAACTTGACTTTACTTTCTGTCGGCTCAGCGAACGGGAGGGTGCGAACAGCCAAGCAGCTGCAACTTCTTACTGATCTTGTTACTGGCATACCCGTTCGAAATACTGAACCGGCTGTTGAAGAGTTTGAAAATCGAGTTAAACGCGCTAAAGCTAGAGCGAAAATTGTACAGCGCATGCTCAAAGATCCTGCAGTCGTTGTCTACGAAGAAGACGCAGTCAAAATGACTAGCGGGCCAACGGGAGAGGAGACTATTGAGGATGCTACTTCTGGGTTTAGGATGATGGATATGGACAATTATGAGGACAGTTCCCAGATCCCAGATACAGATCAAAGTGGGCTTGAAATCGAAATCAAATGAGCAACACGTCTCATAGTCAGTTCATTGCAGTATTTGAGTCATTCACTATGTGCCGTCCGTTTCGAATCACGCCGTAAGAGATACCTAGCTCTCCTGTAACCCATGCCGGAATATTCTGCTCGTCAATGAAATCATTTATGGCCATTTGCCGCAAGCCTGAAAATACGTGCGTGCCCTCGATAGAAATGCGAACCTTCGGAAGAAAGGAGCCCTCGACCTCATCATTGTATTCATTTTCTAGGCGGAACTCGACTCGAGTCAACGCAGAATCATCGTCGAGCTTAGCTTCCTCCTTCACGTCATTTTCCTCATTTGTACTATCAGGCATGGCTCCAAATCTAGCATCAATGATTTTCATTCTTTTTCGCTTTCTTTCATTCTCAACCGGTTCGTTTATGACGTTGCCAACAACCTCATGCAATACCGATTCGGCCGAGGCAAGAGGCGATTGATCAACGCTATCAGTAGCATATATCCTCCAGCCTCCGAGAGCAGTTGAGTCTCTAGATGATGTTCGTAAGTGAACGAGGGTGGACAACGATTTTGATGTCAACGACGTCGGTTGAAGGGTCACTTGCAAGCACGATATAGAAAGAGAAGTCTCAATACACTGTGGGCGGATCAGTAATCATATGCTTGTATTTAGATAAATAAAACTCACCTGTCGCAGTATTTTCTGATACGGATTTGTAAACGAAGTGTGAAAGATATGCGTCGGTGAAGTTGGAAATGCACAGAAGAATGTGTCGGGCGTCCTGCCAATATCCCTCGTCGAAGATTTGTGGCTATACATATATACACGCAGGAGGATCAACGGAAGCGAAGGATGTTGTGCAATATGAATATGCTATAGAGAGTCAGCCCATTACAAACAACAGTGTCTTGCAGTTTGTTCATACATTTTTGATAAATGGCCGCAACGACCTTTTCAACGTCTTCATGAAGGCTGGAACGTGAAACGTCGGCAAACCTGAATGAGGTATTAGGATTTGTCATGGCAAGAGACAGATGGATGGCGTACGATCAATTTCTTCAGAGCTTGATTCGCGTTTCGAAGAACTAAGCAAAACTCTGGATGCAGTCCACTTCAGCGAATTCGGTTTCTCAAATATATCTGCACACTTAGTGTTAGACAATACAACAATAACTGAAAGAACAAATGCATACGTTGGAATTCAATGTCGGCAACTTGCTGGATGTTAAAACCGCGAACCTTTATATGGTTAGCAAAAGACCTGACTTCTATCAGGTTCGTGCTTGAGAAACATACCCAATCGACATATAGCATCCGTTCAATAACAGTCCTCTTAGAAGTATTCTGTTGTTGGTACTGAAGATAAAGGTCTCTTGTTTCCCCTAAGATTTGCAGCGTCAAGCTCTCATCCTCTCTATTACGCACAGCATCGTGAGGAAGACACAAAGGCGCACTATCCAGCCATTTCACAGCGAGCCATATTAAAGTATCCCGTGAGAGTCTGTTCAGAATTAAGTTGTGCGAGCCAAAAGGTAGCAATGGCGAATCGTCTTGCATAGTCGAGATTATATCCAATCTTTTACGAATCAGATATGACGCGGCGTGGGTTCGTGTTTTGTTTATTTATTCTCGCGATGAGGTTAGTTACTCGGGTTAGGGGTTGGACGTGCCTCCCCCACAATGAACTCTTTCAGCTGGTCGGAGCCCCACAAAACACTGTTTAGCAGGGATTCTTTTTCAGCTTTGTATATATAGTTGATGATGCCTGCCATACTTATCCTATTATCCGATTATCCTCGCCCTTATGGCAGCCACGTCAGTTTCCTTTGCCCACCCGCAGCTGGGCAATGTCAGAGGAGTACATACTGCTGAGACGGTAGACTCCTTTTACGGAATCAAATTTGCGACGATACCAGCAAGGTTTGAGAATGCAGTGCTCTTTTGCGCCAAAGATCCCGATGCAACTAAACTTGGGTATGATTTGTTATTGGTCTTAGTAACACTCTAATTCTAAAGCTTTGTAGACCTCCTGCACCACAGCCTCCTGGAGGCTGCGTGGCCGAGCTCGCCTATATTGGCCAGAAAATGATAATTCCTGAAATAGCAAATGAGCCAGACGAGTTTGAATGCTTGAATCTCAACCTTACAAAACCGTCAGTTTGCCAAGGCGACAAACCACTGCCTGTATTTGTGTGGACTCATGGAGGTGGAGTCGTTGTGGGGGCAAACTGCTGGCCGCAGTTCGACATGACTAAACTTGTCGAACTCTCTATAGCCATGGGACATCCCGTCATCGGAGTCGCCTTAAAGTATGAGAGTTTTTTACAATTATCGACTGTATTGTTAACTTATTGCAACAGTTACCGACTGGGACCTTTGGCATCTCTAACCTCAACCAAACTGGCAGAAGCTGGGTACGACGGTAACTACTCTTTCAAAGATCTTATAGTCGGCTATGACTGGGTCAAGACATATGTTGCAGGGTTTGGAGGCGATCCGACCAATATTACAGGGATTGGTGAGAGTGCTGGCTCACTATTAACCTCTTCGCTGCTACAACTAGACTACCCTGTGTTTGATCGTCTAATAGCATTTTCAGGACAGCAGGCTATGAATCCTCCGGCTCCTCTTGCGGCTCACGATAAAATATTTGAAAAGGTTTTGAAGGAGTTTGATATTTCGGAGACATTGTCTGTTGATGAGCAGTTATCGGCTCTGCGGTCTGTTCCTTCCGAGGAATTTACGTCGCGATCACTTCCGATTATGCCATTTGCTTTTGCTGACACTCCTTTACTGAGGCATTATAAATTAAGCGAAATAGCCAACCCAGAACTTGACGTTCTATCGGGCCGTAGTTGGTGCAAAAAAGCGCTATACAGTGATTGCCGGCATGACGTAACTCACCTGGGTATTCATTTCTGAAATTAGTATAGCTCTAATATTGAAGACTAGGGAACAATCCTCACGCGCTGGCTAAAAATGCGTATGAAAGGTGTGAATGATTCTTTCCAAGCGCACATCGAGTCTTCCTTGGGACAAGACCATGCTTCGCTAATTACTTTGCTATACGACATCAAGAAAGACGATACGGACGAAATAGCGTTTACCAAAATCGAAGCGTTAACGAATGATCTCTTGTTTTACGCTCCTAACATATTAGCAGCACGCGGTTGGAACGATCGTGATTCTGCTTTTGTTGTTCATGTTAATGTTACCGATATGTGGAAAGGTGCCTACCTCGAAAATGGAACTCCTCACACATTCGAACTCGCGTTGCTCTTTCAAAATTTGCTACAGGAGATGGATGCAAACACCAGATCAGTCGCACGTACTTTTGCGCAGGACATTGTGAAGTTTATACATGGTGAACATGTGTATCCTTCGTTTCACAAAAGTGAAGAAGAAGAGACTGTGGCTGTGTATGATAACAGCGGTTGTTTCATCGTTGCGCAGCGTGGTGAAGCTGGCGAACGACGGCCCATGATATTTACACTACTTGAAAAAGTCGAATTTGAAAGCTTGGCCAAATGTATCCTGAATTTTATATTTCCAAGTCAATAAGCCCTGCTTAATAGATTCTTAACACCAACAATAAATATTACTCCCGGGGCGGAGCATACTGCTGCAGACCGCAGTTGTGGCAATTATAGCGTATAAGTTCAGTCGGAGCCAATATCCCAAATAATAAGAAGCCTTTTTCAGAGACAAGCTTGTAATGAGAGACAAGCTTGTAATGACTATAATCTTGGTGGAGTCATTTAGTGTTCAGAGTGCCGAATGGGTCTCCAAATATAGCCTACCGTCAGCATCTTTCTTGCCCACTCGCTTAAAAACGGCGCACTCTGCCTACAATCCAACGACTCCGCAACCGCGTCTTCTCGCTTTGAACCTACTCTCTTTTCCATCATTATGTCCGAGGCTGCGACGGAAAACGCGATTATATTATATGACTTGGCTTGTAACAAAAATGTCTGTTTCTCACCTGTGGTTTGGCGGATCCGGCAAATGCTTAATTACAAACACATCCCTTATCAAACAATATTTCTCGAGTTTCAAGACATAGCGCCAACGCTGCAACAGCTGTATGATTTTTGATTGATAACGTCTTACCATTCACTGACTATTATTGTTGAAGAGGCATTCCACCTCATGATACCAACTCAGGTTCCAAACATTCATACACTGTTCCAACGATCTATCACCGTCCATCTAGGAATTATATCATGGAGTCTGACGCAATTGCCACTTTTTTGGAAACTGCATATCCTCATCCGGCACTACCACTCATCTCTGATCTTGGTCAGGAGATTTATACAAAGGCTCGAAGAGCCGTGGCTCCAGCCTTTTTCATGTCCTTAACACCACGTGAAATTTGGATCTTATCGCCATCTGCGCAGAACTACTTTCGCAGTACCCGCGAAGAGCAGTTAGGTTGCAAACTGGAGGATCTCCTTGACCGCGCTAAAGAAGAACAGACATGGGAGAAACAAGCAAAAGACATGGAATTCGTGAACGAGCTGATTTTAACAAATCAAGATGACGGACCGTTTATTCTGGGCTCGCAGATTAGCTACACCGACTTCTTTATAGCTGGATCATTGCAATCAGCACGCACGATACATGAGGAAACGTTTCAAAGATGTATGAAATACCGTGGCTTCCAGAATGTTTACAACGCCTGCTTGCCATTCATGGAAAGGAAAGACTAGCATTGGCACTACTATGCATGATTTGTAAATTGACCAAACTTATTGTGTAAAGTGATTATGAACTGCGCATTGAATAGGGCTGCGAACTGGTCTTTTTTTGCGCGATATAAATATATTTACCTGGCACTCACGCATGCTTCATTGTGCAACAACGTCAATATAGTGGACTAATATACGTATTATTGGAGGGAACGCAATTTTATAGGGTTTTTATAGGGGTTTATAGGGTTTTATAGGGGTTTTATAGGGGTTTATAGGGTTTTATAGGGTTTATAGGGTTTATAGGGTTTATAGGGTTTTATAGGGTTTTATAGGGTTTTATAGGGTTTATAGGGTTTATAGGGTTTATAGGGTTTTATAGGGTTTTATAGGGTTTATAGGGTTTTATAGGGTTTTATA